>CM060698.1:133938975-134646475 GCA_030686995.1 Artemisia argyi | reverse complement strand
TATTTTGAGCAAACGCCACATCTGGCCTTGTGCATTTTACCGCATACATAATAGATCCTACAGCCGAAGCATAAGGAACTTTACTCATGCGAGCCACCTCAGCAGGTGTTGAAGCACAAAACTCATCACATAAGCCATGTTTTACTTCCATTGGCAAATATCCTTTCTTGGAATTTTGCATATTGAATCTTTTCAATATTTTGTCAATGTAAGCACTTTGACTTAATCCAATTAACCGCCTTGATCTATCTCTATAGATTTTGATTCCCAGAATGTATGCAGCTTCTCCTAAATCTTTCATAGAAAAGCACTTTCCAAGATATGCCTTAACCTTTTGCAAACTTGGAATGTCTTTTCCCATGATTAATATGTCATCAACATATAAAATTAGAAAAATTACATTATCACTCCCACTAGCTTTGTGATACACACATGGCTCATCAAGATTCTGAGTGAATCCAAACTTTTTGATCTCAGCTTCAAATCTCTTGTTCCATTGTCGTGATGCTTGCTTTAATCTATAAATGGACCTTTTAAGTTTGCATACACGATTTGGAAACTCTAGATTTTCAAACCCTTCTGGTTGTGCCATATAGATGTTTTCATCTAGATGACCATTTAAGAAATCGGTTTTCACATCCATTTGCCAATTCTCATAGTCATAGTACGCTGCTATAGCTATGAGAATCCGTATAGCTCTTATGTCTGCTACAGGAGAAAACGTCTCCTCGTAATCAATTCCAAAAGTTTGAGTAAAACCTTTAGCAACTAGACGAGTCTTATAAGTGTGTGCATTTCCGTCCATGTCAGTCTTAATCTTGTAGAGCCACTTACTCCCGACTACCTTGGCACTAGGAGGGAGGTCTAGTTCTTCCCAGACTTCATTATCATGCATGGATTGTATTTCCCCATCCATAGCAGCTTTCCATTTAACCTTTTCAGGACTATTAATGGCAGCTCTATATAACTAGTAGGTTCATTAAGATCCCCTAGCAAATGCTCATAGACGGTTAGGAGCTTTTACAGATCTTGAAGATTTGCGAATGGGAACTACTTCAACTTCTGGTGGAGGACCCAGACTTTCAGGTTCTACAGGAAGTGTGCTAGTGTTTTCTGAAGGTAATGCATTATCTAGATCATATTCTAGATCATATACTCTCTCACTGACTTCTTGAGTTACAAAATCACTTTCAAGAAAGTCACCATATCTAGCAACAAACACTTTGTTCTCAGGTGGGTAGTAAAAGTAGTAACCCATTGTTTCCTTTGGGTATCCTACAAAAATGCACTTTACAGATCTTTGTTGGAGTTTATCTTGTGAGTCATGTTTAACATACGCCTCACAACCCCAGACCTTTAAATAAGACAAGTTCGGAGCTTTTCCAGTCCACATCTCATATGGTGTCTTATCAACCTTCTTGGTGGGAACCATATTCAAAATACGAACAGCTGATTCAAGAGCATAATCCTAAAAAGACAAAGAAAGATTAGTAAGATTATACATTGATCGAACCATGTCCAACAATGTACGATTCCTTCTCTCAGATACTCCATTTTGTTATGGAGTATATGGAGATGTGAGATTCTGGACAATTCCATTCTCAGTTAAGAAATCTTTAAAATCTTGACTAAGGTATTCACCACCTCGATCAGAACGAAGAGCTTTAATCTTCTTTCCCAATTGCAATTCTACTTCTGCTTTGAAAACTTTAAATGTTTCAAACACCTCATGTTTATGCTTAAGTAAATAAACATAACCATAACGGCTGACATCATCTGTAAAAGTTAAGAAGTAAACAGCACCTCTCCTCGACACATGTCTAAGTGGTCCACATACATCAGTATGTATCAAACCAAGTAGATCTGAAGCTCTTTCCATATTGTTATGAAAAGGTTTCTTCGTCATCTTCCCAGAAATACAAGACTCACACTTATCAAATGACTCATCATTGATATTATTCAAAAGCCCTTCTTTTTGCAGCTTTTGCATGCGAGTCTTGCCTATATGGGCAAGTCTACAGTGCCAAAGGTAAGACGAATTCAAGTCATACTTCATTCTCTTACTTATGTTGTACATCGAATTATTATTATTGTTGTTGGTCATACAACCATTCATATCAATTTCAAACACACCATTCATAGCAACAGCATTAAAATAAAATACACCATTTAAAGAAACAGAAATTTTATTGCCATCAATAGTATGAGTAAAACCAAGATCCAACAAACATGAAAAGGAAACAACACCTCTAATTATAGAAGGTGCATAATGACAATTGTTTAAAACAAGTACTAAACCCGAAGGTAAAACTAAATTAAACCCTCATATGGCTTCAACTGCTGCTTGTGCTCAATTGCCCACATGCAGAAATTGCTCCCCATAAGCTAGTCTCATTTCCTCTCTAAACCCCTGAAGTGTATTACAAATATTAATACCACATCCAGTATCATATACCCAGGAATTTAATTTATGAGATAAAGTAAATAATTCAATGACAAATAAGTTACCTGAAGTGCTGGCGCCCATGTGCCCAGTCTTCTTAACCTTATTGTTTCGCAAGTCATCGAGATAAAGAGGACAATTCCTCTTCCAGTGACCCATCACCTTGCAGTAATGGCATCATTGATCCTTCTTTGGATTATTCTTCATAGGAGGGTTCTTCTTAGGTTGAGGTGGTTGATAAGCCATAACTTGCTTATTCTTATCAGCCTTCTTCTTTCATTTACCCTTCTTCTTGTTCGCATTTGGATTGTTAATTCTACCCCCTTGAATAGCAAGTACTTGGGGTGTAGGAGCCTTTTGTGGTAAACCTTTCTCATAATCAATGAGCAGTGCGTGCAATTCACTTACTGTCTTCCCCACGCAATGCATATTGAAGTTCCTCACAAAACCACTAAATTCCTTATTAAGGGATCTATTGATTAAGTTCACAGCCATATCATTGTCATAGGGTTTCTTAAGTGTTTGTAGTTGATCCATGTAAATTTTCATTTTCAACACATGAGCACTCACAGATTCACCATCACCCTGCTTACAACCATGTAGAGCCTCCATCAAATCGTAAATTTCTACATTTGATGGTTTCTCATATAGTTTCTTGAGTTCATCAATCATGTTCATGGGGAAATACTCTTCAAACTGCCTTTGAAGAGCTGGTGACATCGCCCGTAACATCATTGCGGCCACATCAATATGTTCCTTACAAGCAATATTCCATTCAGCCTTAGCAGCCTCAGTAGCCACAGGACCTTCAGGTTCAGCAGGACAAGGCGTTTTCAAGATTTCAAGTTGACCAGTCACTCGCAGGACAATCCTGAGTGCACGAAACCAATCATTGAAATTTTCTGAGCCAGTCAATTTTTCTCGTTCAAAATAAGTTTTGAACACAGAACGAAAGTTGGTGTTATCAGTTTGAGCCATTTCTACAGATAAAGAAAGTTCAAAACATTAGTATTTTTGATAATACAATTTTTCAAGAAAATTAAAATACCCAAGGAAATCATATCCATAGAATAATCTTGAAAACTAGGATCCTCCATAAACATAGTTTCATCACATCAGTTGATCTGCTAGTAATGAAAGTATAATATGAGGTAACTTGTCGTACAAGTAATTGGCATAACATTTGTCCAATTCCTAGATTTATGGGATTTACAATCACAAAACATTTGTATTGTAAGCATGTTTAATCCCCATCTTAATGCCTTGAGTCCAAGATCTCACTTACTACTCAATTTAAGTCTTCTAACTTAAAAACTGCAAACTCACAAATCCATCACATCAGTTGATCTGCTAGCAATGAATTCATGAAATTTACCTCTCCATTGCAATCTCGCCAAGTTCTCACATGACGTAAATTACAACTTCAAGTGTTCTTAATTAGATGGCATTTGACTTAATTTTATAAGGGTATTAATTTTGATTTGATCAAAATAATGTATGAAGAAGCATGCATACAACTTCATAACATTGGTTTTACAAAACATTTTTATTACCAATTTGCTAAGAGTAGAATAAAAAAGTTTTGATTGAGGTATCGGGTTCACCAATTAAAGAATTACCATCAATTATCGTCCACTTTATCGTACTTTTGCATAAGCCCGAAGGCTTAGTGTTTCGGATAATCATTGTGGAATTGTGGTTAATTCACCCTTAAGATGACAGTGTACGTAATATAGTGATATAGTTAAGTCTAGGGTCGGCAACCAGGCAGTTGTAGAGAACCGGTAGGTGCATGAGCTTTAAAAACCCCTCTCTACAAGTACGTTGGATGACAACCTTCGGTCCGCCTTTCGCACACTATGTACAAAAACATCAATCAACCAATTATTTGAAATTTACTCTTAAAAACCAAAACAATTTCGTCATTTATTTAGTCCGTATTATTTTTTTATACAAAAAATTACCCTTTTCGTTTATAAACATGTCTAACATAATAATAAACAAAAACAAGTAATGTACAATAAAAAATAAAACAACTAAATAAACATATATACATAATCATAACAATTAAATATGTATAAAACATGTAGCCACATGCAAATCTTATTCAATAGTCCTATTAATAATCAAATCTAGGTGTATAACGTATTTATTCAATTAAGGCTTTCTTTTTCTAGGAAAAAAAGCCACATACATCGATAAATCGATTGCGTAAGCCAAAACTAAATAAATACCACATAGCACATAATAATTGATTACTTAATATTGGAGTCTTCCACAATTCGACATCTATTAATAAATTTACATGTTACGATATAACTTAACCATTAATTAATATAAACAATTTAAACGATTTAAATTATCACACAATTAAAAATCCATGCAAATATGCACTTTTTCATGGATTTAGCTTAACAATTAACATACTGCACCAAGATCGTTTACTAAAACGCATAACAAATTACATGACATTCTAGGGTTTCTAATCATATTAAAAAATCAAAAACCATAAACCCTAAAACCCTTAAAGGTCAAATCGACCCAAAAAAAATTTAGGGTTAGGAATCTAACAAAAAAACCCTAAAAACATGTAACTAAACGAATCAAGATCTAATTTTTATGCGTTTCGATAATTAATTACACATTACAACCTGGCTCTGATACCACTGTTGGAATTATGATATCATGACATTCATATATTATAAACCAAACACATCAAGTGAGCATAGCGAAAGCAATTATAACAAGATCAAATAACATGTAATTAATTAATCAATATTTAAATAGTAAACATACCTTTGTGATTCTAGCCCGAACAAGAATCAAATTGCAATCTTCAATCAAGAACCCTAATTAGGGTTTATGTGGATTACAAGAATTACCCCTTACCTTTTTTGTAATTCAATCCAAGAATCAAACAATAGTGTGTTTGAATCACGTTCTTGTACACACGTACTAATTCAAGTAAAAGTTTATGCAAGTAAATTAAACACAAAACCTTTAGCTTAATGAAAATCGAAAACCCTTATAGGGTTTAAGTTTGGATCGATTTAGGGACAAGAGAAGGAGAGAAAAACACCAAGATGTGTATGTACAAGTTATGAGAAAACAATGCACCTTGGGTTTGTTTATATACTATTCAAAACTTGGAGCTCAAGGCACAAAGGAGGTGGGTTCCTTCCTTGGCCGATCGGTTTGGACTTCCCCAAGGGGATTCCGGAACCTTCCCTTGTTTCCAAATTTTCATTATTATTACTTTCCTAATCTTCGTTAATAGGTCATTAGTCATTTATCATTAAATACTAATTACTATTACTAGTTTTGTGTTTATTAATAATTACTTATAACATTTATAAATACTTATTTCTTTTTCTCTTCATACGTATTGTGTGCAATCCCGTGATCTCAAGTTCGATCCTAACACACGACTATTATTATAATGTCTATAAAACCAACACTTATTTAAGATACAAAAAGGCTTGTGTCTCAATTGTACCTCGTGTTGTGTGAGAAACTAGTTTCATGATATCCTTTTTCATCCCAACCCACTTCAATTCTGCTGACGTCCGTGATAAGTCTTCAAAATCCCCACGTGACCCCCGATAATGATGCTATGGATCTCTTGGAAAAGTCATAAGTAATGGGTAACACTAATTTGCCTTTGTATAATAAGCAATCGTCTTCTACGTACTCTATATTTCTCAATAGTTGGGCTGAACCAAAAAGTAATTATTTGGTTGGATTAAGAAATTATGGTCTTTGGATTTTTGTACCTTTTGCAAAAGATTAGCCTATACCGCTACACATGCCCAGACCCATAAATGGTACCCTATGATTTCCAAGTCGTAATATTACGACAGTTCAAGTGTGCGCTCCGCATTCCCTAACTTGCATTTGAAGTTAATGTAAATCCATTCGATTCCTAGTATGATTCATTCACATAAATTTATTAATAACCCAAAAATCAATAGATTAAATAACTAGTTTGCATGTTTTATTAAATTTTTAAAAGATAATGACCTGTAAATGTATCTTACTTGTCACTCTATCCTTTTATATGTATCGATTTTTTTTTTGTGTGTGTATATATATATATATATATATATATATATATATATATATGTGTGTGTGTGTGTGTGTGTGTGTGTATATCCAACTTGCATTTTGTGTCACTTGTGTGTATTTTGATGATTTTTTTCCTCTCCCGGTTAATATAAGTGTTAATAAATTAAAAGGCAAAAAGTCATAAAATACATACAAGTGACGCAAAATACATTTTGGTACATAGAATAGTAAAAAAGTTAATTCGATACATATAAAAAGATAGGAAGACAAGTAAGATACATTTATAAGCTAATAGAACGGTACCCGCGCAATGCGGTGGGGGGTACCTGTGACTATAAATTTGCGTTATTCGGTTACACATTTAGTTGTTTTTATGCTTTATAAGTAGAGATGGTTAAGTCAAATAATTTTAGTTTAAACAACAAACCTTTTCCTAACTAACTTGGTTCCTAACCCTAACCTATTAATTTTGAATTCCTTTCATAATAAGCAAGTAAAAATCTGAATTTTAAGCATTTTTAATTATAAAATAGTTTCAAATGCATTATATAGTAGTATAGATTATCTCAAATTTTAATTCATAAAGCGGGTGTTTTAAGCTTTGGAGAGCCTCGACAGGCAAAACTCGTTTTTTCATCATTGACTTGCACACAAAAGACTAAACATTGCCTCAGCCATGATTATCACATTTAAAAATTAAAACTGATAACACGCTGATTTAAGGTCGTCCGCTAAGCAACTTGTTCAGAAATAAATAGTACGAGTCTAACATAATTGATATCCACTATACACAAATTGTTCAATATACACCACTTGCACAAAATACTGAGGAATTGAACAGGCAGCAGATATATATTTAAGGTAGTTTATTTCAAAACAACCCAAAATACTGAGGAATTGTCAACAGTTATGATCAACCTCATATATATAAAGCTCTCGAACCAATCTATAACTCATCATCAATCACTTATAATATCACAACGGCCTGGAATATTATGTTGCTCCCCGTTTTTCTCTTAGCACTCTTCACATTAACCGTTTACGGCGAGTGTAAGCGCTAGCATTTCATATAAAGATGATTGCATATGTTTTGTATGATATGATATATGGTAGTGTCCATGTCATCATTATTTTATTTTTCAAAAAGTACATTCACCGGGTATAACCCTTTAACCAATAAAAACTTTGTAGCATCCATTGATAGCGTTTTACATTTATCTGTTCTTTAAACTTGAAACAAGAAATATATACATTCAAATAACATGTTAACATTATGTTTTAATAATCCTAATCATGCAGTTGTGCATTCTTATATTTTTAAGCGTACAAATTCCGAGTGCTTTTTTGAATCAGTACTTTCTTTATGAATTTAGTGATTGCAAGCATAAACTGCGGGGGTGTTCTGATTGATTGGTACTCAATTACTTGGAGTCCAGACGATACTCTCATCTCAAATGGGGTAGCTCGAGTGGTTCAGCCTGGTTACTCCATAAATCCGGTAGTGGACACCCTACGGGTTTTCACTAGTAGAAAAAAGAATTGTTATTCTATCGGCCCCCAATTACAAGGAGTAAAAGTCCTAGTTCTCGCAACTTTCTACTATGGAAATTATGACCAATTATCAAATACACATCTTGATCTCCACTTTGATGGGAACTTTTGGACCACGGTTGAGACTGATGCTGAGTATGTAGTAAGGTACGAAACCACTTATGTTGCAAAAGGTGATATGGTTAGCGTTTGTGTGGCTCAAACAAAGCCAAGACAATTCCCATTTATTTCGGCTCTTGAAGTTCGTAGAGTCGATCCAGAAGTTTATGACACAGTTGACAAGAACGGGGCTTTGTTTTTGAGACGTAGGATTAATTTTGGTGCAAATTATACCCTAAGGTATCATATTAAACAAAGTTAATCAAGTTTTCATACTTATATTGTATATGAGGTTTGATTTCTAATTACAAAGTTACAATTTCAGGTACCCGTTGGATAGATATGACCGAATGTGGGGATACCCTATATTTGTACCAAAGATAGTCACAAACAATGAATTTGTTGACACGAGCCATACAGCCAATAACCTTCCTTCAGAAATTTTTCAAACTGCCATTGAAAGTGTTGGAATTATGATATCATGACATTCATATAAAATAAACAAACACATCAAGTGAGCATAGCGGAAGCAATTATAACAAGATCATATAACATGCAATTAATTAATCAATAGTAAATAGTAAACATACCTTTGTGATTCTAGCCCGAACAAGAATCAAATTGCAATCTTCAATCAAGAACCCTAATTAGGGTTTATGTGAATTATAAGAATTACCCCTTACCTCTTTTGTAATTCAATCCAAGAATCAAACAATAATGTGTTCGAATCACATTCTTGTACACACGTACTAATTCAAGAAAAAGTTTATGCAAGTAAATTAAACACAAAACTTATTTGATCTTATGAAAATCGAATCCCTAAGAGATTGTTTTGGATGGATCGATTTAAGACAAAGAGAAGGAGAGAAAAACACCAAGATGTGTGTGTACAAGTTATGAGAAAACAATACATCTTGGGTTTGTATATATACTAATTAAAACTTGGAGCTCAAGGCACAAAGGAGGTGGAAACCCCCTATGGCCGATCGGTTTGGAGTCCCCCTAGGGGATTCCGGAACCTTCCCTTGTTTCCAAGTTTTCCTTAGTATTACTTTCCTAATTTCGTTAATAGGTCATTAGTCATTTATCATTAAATACTAATTACTATTACTAGTTTTGTGTTTATTAATAATTACGTATAACATTTATAAATAATTATTTCTTTTTCTCTTCATACGTATTGTGTGCAATCCCGTGATCTCGAGTTCGATCCTAACATACGACTACTAAAATAATGTCCATAATCTAACAGCTCCCACTTGGACATATTTTAATAGTGTAATCACATCGGTTAGCGTCTTGCAACACGCCGATGCCTCTAGTACGATCTCGAGTTAGGCTCCTGAAAAAACCTTTTAATGATTTCTCATAATTATTATCCTTTTGTTTCTAATACCATGTTAATAAGGATATGGATTAAAGTCATTCCTTAATTAACCATTCTGTTTCTCGTTGTTAGTGATTGATCAAGATTACCAAATCATCTGAACATATTCAGGGAAGATCTTGGGCACGGCCATGCAAACATCTTGACAACCCTACGAGGGGCCCAGCAGTATTAAACTCCAAAAATAAATTTGAAGGAACAAATTATATCTTGAATACAAGCAAAACCCACAAACTTTGTAACACTTCCGAAAACAACCCTTATGACTACCAGTTACGTATAGCGTTAAGTTGTTCCACAAAAATGTACTACATTCATGACACTTATCTTGCATCTCAAGTCTGAGGATAACTTCTCATGATTTACTTAATAACAAAATCCATAAAGTAACATCATGTAGTTGGGATAAGTCCTATATTCGGTATCATTGAATATCATCTGAAATGGCATGTCTACGCATCAATATACTTTAAGTATATTATACCAACCTTCAGATTTGTCTTGATTTAATAATATTCCCATATTATTAACTGACAACGGACAATTTAGAATAATATTTATTCATGGATTAAACATACAAATATAGGATACAATATATTATAAATTAAACATACCATGTATTTTATTATAATAATTGTTTAACATCCCTTATCCAAATACTAAATAGATCAATGCATGATAACTCTTGTTGATGAATTATGTCTCAAGCAATGACATTCATACTTGTTGACAAGACATAAATCATCCAACTTTGATCTATCGGAATTTTAAGAATACTTATTTCAAGAATTCAACTATTGAAATTCTTATATGTGCATAGTCAACTATTTTGATAATGCCATATTTCATAAAAATGTGAGACATCCTTAACCACCAATTTATGATAATTAAACTTCTAAACATTTTAAAGTTTAAAGTATTCTTATTCTCTTAATGTATAATGCAACTTATGCTTTTAGTAAGTACAACTAGTACATATAGCAAAGAACGAAATCCTTACCATAACTAGTATTGAGTGTCATCTCAATTTCAACAACATCATTGTATGCAACAACAATATGTTATTAAAACTTCCCGTAAACCTTAATATCTATTATGTAATGTTTGATGCCCTTCAAACTTTCAAGTTTGTTGGCTATGACAATTTTCACAACAATTGAAAATTGTTCATCTATAGAATTTTGAAGCTGTTCCAGATTTAGGATGTGATTCTATAATCAAACATATTCATTTAGAATATTACACAAGTTATCTAATAACTTTTTAATTAGATATTAATATTGCCAAATCATCTTGTAATCAAGCATGATAAAACAAAACATGATGTTCATGAAAGATCTTTGAGTCATACTTAGATTTTATTCATGTCATTCATATCCATTTAGACTTTCTAAATAATATATATATATATATATATATATATATATATATATATATATATATATATATATATATATATATATATATATATATATATATATATATATATATATATATATATGTTATATTAGATTCATTTACCGCACATGTTTCAATAATAAACATTCATTCCAAGGTTATATGTCTTATTTCCTAAATCTTACAAGTAAAATTTCATTCCATTCTAAAACTTAACATTTACTTATATGGAATGTTACTTTTCATATGTTCTACAACATATATGATTTAAGAAATTAAACATAATATTCCCACTAGCTTTTAGGAATACTTAGAAATTATCTTATTTCAATTATAAATCAAAACATGGATTTAATAATTAAACATAAGAGTAATCTTCTAGATGTATGCATTTATCCATTCATGGATTATTGCACTTTGTACACTTCCAAAGATTTATTTGAATTCATAAACTCCTTTTGATTACTTATCGTCCTCGCTCAAGTAATCACTCAAGAAAGAGTTTTGATATTCTATTGTCAATTTCATAAATATGACAATCATAATCTTTATATATTTAATGTGTTTAGAAAAGAATATTCAATCACAGTTAATTGCTTAAGTGTGATTAATAATCTTGTCATAAGACATGCATTAAATACGTGCACAATATTGTCCATATGATTTCTATACAAAGATTTAAACTACAAGGGTTACCTAATCTTTGAAGAAACTCATCTTTATTTTCTAGTCTAACTATTAAGATAAACCACATTTCTAAAATTGATTATCTTTATGGACAACATCTTAATCATTCATATAATGTATACTTTACCCAATTTCATATTTAGTAATGTATCATAATGATTATCAGGTTTACAATAATCCTGTAAATCATAGTCCTCAGCATATTAATCAAATATCTGAGATATATTGATATTCTATGAATGATAATTTCATCATCTTGAGATTTAACATTTAAATGTCAACCTTTATTTTCATGTTGAGATTTAACATTCAAATGTCAAACTTAATCATGATATTTACTAGTGTATTTTAGAAGATTATGTATCTTATAATTTTATCTTTTAAAGATCAAAACTCCCACTTGCTTTTAGTAATTTAAAGACTATCTTTAAATACTTAGCAAATAAAGAAACCATATAATGTTCTCTTTTGGGATATTACAAATACTTATTGATAGTTCCTGACTTAACTTTGTTAATAACCTCTTCATAAGCAGTTAAACAAATTTAGAACTTCAATTTAAGACTTAATGTGATTCATCACATTTCATCATATGATAATGTCTTATTAATCTTCTATGTTGGAGTTTTATTAAATATGTCCAAGTCATACTCAACATTCTAACCTTGATAACTTTTGGAAGAAAAGAAGTCATAGTTATCTTTAATCAAACAATATAACAAGAGTTTGACTTTCCTAACTGAACATACCATAAACATTTGATATTTCATTAGTATTAATATTGTAAGACAATCTAACAATATTAAAGATAGCCATATTCCTTTTGACTTGTCTATTTACCAACTAATTCATTTTAATGGTATAATAATATTCGAGCCAATTACATGCTTTATAACACAAGTACTTTTTACAAAGTCACTTCATGTCCATGTCTTTACAAGAAAACATAAACTGTTATAATCCCACTATACGTTATAAGTCATTTAACAATTTAATAACTTCATGTATATGTCTTAATTAAAAAACACAACAAGATAACGTCTTACTTTATTATAAGTCTTGTAACAATTAAAAGACTTTATGTTTATATCTTTACAATGAAACATAAACATTTTTAACTAAAGTAATTATGAACACCATCTTTTGGTTTCAATAGTAATTTCAAGTTAATTTATTACTTCATAATAATGTAAATAACATTATTTCTTCATTTATTTATGTCATTCCAAGAACACATAAATATTCAGATTGAAGTAGTATTAGATTACTTAATTAATTTATGTCATTCCATAAATTCATAAATCTATAAATTAAAGTAGTCTTGATATCATATTGACACATGTTCTAATAGGTATCTAATTTAGAAACTGCAAATTCTCATAGTTCAATTATATCAGTTGATCTGCTAGTAATGAAAATATGAAATTCACCTTGTTATTGCAATCTAGTTAAGCTCTCACATAAAATAAATTGTAACACCAAGTGTTTCTTGAATTAGCTTAGTATAATTCATATTAGAACATTATTCTAATTTAGAAACTGCAAATTCTCATAGTTCAATTACATCAGTTGATCTGCTAGTAATGAAATATGAAATTCACCTTGTTGTTGCAATCTAGCTAAGCTCTCACATAACATAAATTGTAATACCAAGTGTTTCTAGAATTAATATTAGAACATTATTCTCTTACCTTGTAGTCAAGAGAATCCATTAAATCATATCTTTATAAGTTGTTTCTTGCACACATTAAAGAAAATATTTCTCCCACTTGTGCATGGAACAACCTCATATAGTTGATAAACAACATGCCATGCATTTGTTTATGTGTTCAATATGATTGTGTCATAGATTTTAGCATAACAAGTATATGTAAAACAACAATGTCTAGTAAGGAAACGTACAAGACTATCCTTAAAAGTATGAGTGTCTACACTTGGAAAGTAATTATCTTTAGCTACCAAGATGTCAAAGCTTGTAACTCACACTGAATTAAAGATCATTACAATAATTCCTTATTCAGTGATAAGTACACAATACTCCCACTGAATTTGACAACATTGTAAATGTTTCCTATCCAGTGAAAGAAAATAGTGTGCTTTTAACTTTCCTACACCTTTGAATGTCCATATGTAACAATTACTTATGCATTAAAAAGTGTATTCTACTACGTAAATGATGGACTATCCACCAAATGCTATTAACTTGAAAAATTGGGCATGCAATTTCTTTCTTAATAGGTCTACCATCCTACAATGTATGTAGCACTTTTAAAATAGTTAAAACAACTAGTTTGTTTTTAAACATTTTGCGGTAATTAGTCTAGATTCTAATTATAATAACTCATAAAATGTCATACATAATTTTCTGTTAACCAAATATCATATTTATTACTAAGAATTTAATCACCAAATGAGGATGATGAAATCCCTATGAAAAATGTACGCAATTTTCTTAACTATTAAAAATTTGCTATGAGTTATATTAGAATTTAGACATATCTAATATTCCTATTATCCTTTCTCATTCATGAAAAGGAATAGGATTGTGTCTCACTCTTCCTTCATAGAAAGGAGACTTCTTTTGTCTTTTAAGTAAATATTTCTAAATCAAACATTTGTTTGAAAACAGAACTAGATCAATTTACCAAAGCCCAAAGTGCGTTTACGGTTTGAACATTGCATTAATACATTAAAACGAATTACAAAATTCAATTTCAGTATTTTCAATAATTAGGTCTTTAAGAAAATAATATACCCATTGGTAAATATTTATATAAACCGTAGTATTTTCTTAAAGCTAGGATCCAAATTGACATAGTACCATTACATCAGTTGATCTGCTAGTAATGGTAGTATTCAACAAGGTAATTGTCAAACAATAATTGCCAATATCATATTGCAATTCCTAGATTTATGGGATTTACAATCACAAAACTTTTGTATTGTAAGCATGTTTGATCCCCATCTTAATGCCTTGAGTCCAAGATCTCACTTCCTACTCAATTTAAGTCGTATAACTTAAAAACTGCAAACTCACAAATCCATCACATCAGTTGATCTGCTAGCAATGAATTTATGAAATTTACCTCTCCATTGCAATCTCGCCAAGTTCTCACATGACGTAAATTACAACATCAAGTGTTCTTAATTAGATGGCATTCGACTTAATTTTATAAGGGTATTAAATTTTGACGTGTAATCAAAATAATGTATGAAGAAGCATGCATACAACTTCATAACATTGGTTTTACAAAACATTTTTATTACCAATTTGCTAAGAGTAAAACAACAAAGTTTTGATTGAGGTATCGGGTTCACCAATTAAAGAATTACCAACAATTATCGTCCACTATATCGTACTTTTGCATAAGCCCTAAGACTTAGTGTTTCGGATAATCATTGTGGAATTGTGGTGAATTCACTCTTAAGATGACAATGTACGTAATATAGTGATATAGGTAAGTCTAGGGTCGGCAACCAGGCAGTTGTAGAGAACCGGTAGGTGCATGAGCTTTAAAAACCCCTCTCTACAAGTACGTTGGATGGCAACCTTCGGTCCGCCTTTCGCACACTATGTACAAAAACATCAATCAACCAATCCTTTGAAATTTACTCTTAAAACCAAAACAATTTCGCCATTTATTTATTCCGTATTATTTTTCTATTCAAAAAATTACCCTTTTCGTTTATAAACATGTCTAACATAATAATAAACAAAAACAAGTAATATAAAATAAAAAATAAAACAACTAAATACACATATACATAATCATAACAATTAAATATGTATAAAACATGTAGCCACATGCAAATCTTATTCAATAGTCCTATTAATAATCAAATCTAGGTGTATAACGTATTTATTTAATTAAGGCTTTCTTCTTCTAGGAAAAAGAGCCACATACATCGATAAATCGATTGCGTAAGCCAAAACTAAACAAATACCACATAGCACATAATTGATTACTTAATATTGGAGTCTTCCCCAATTCGACCTCTATTAATAAATTTATATGTTTCGATATAACTTAACAATTAATTTATATTTATATATCCAATTTAAACCATTTAAATTATCACACAATAAAATCCATGCAAATATGCACTTTTTCATGGATTAAGCTTAACAATTAACATATTGCACCAAGATCATTTACTAAAACGCATAACAAATTACATGACATCCTAGGATTTCTAATCATATTAAAAAATCAAAACCAAAACCCTAAAACCCTTTAAGGTCTAAATCGACCCATAAAAAAATTAGGGTTAGGAATCTAAAAACCCTAAAAACATGTAACTAAACGAATCAAGATCCAATTTTTATGCGTTTCGATAATTAATTACACATTATAACCTGGCTCTGATACCACTGTTGGAATTATGATATCATGACATTCATATAAAATAAACAAACACATCAAGTGAGCATAGCGGAAGCAATTATAACAAGATCATATAACATGCAATTAATTAATCAATAGTAAATAGTAAACATACCTTTGTGATTCTAGCCCGAACAAGAATCAAATTGCAATCTTCAATCAAGAACCCTAATTAGGGTTTATGTGGATTATAAGAATTACCCCTTACCTCTTTTGTAATTCAATCCAAGAATCAAACAATAATGTGTTTGAATCACGTTCTTGTACACACGTACTAATTCAAGAAAAAGTTTATGCAAGTAAATTAAACACAAAACTTATTTGATCTTATGAAAATCGAATCCCTAAGGGATTGTTTTGGATGGATCGATTTAAGACAAAGAGAAGGAGAGAAAAACACCAAGATGTGTGTGTACAAGTTATGAGAAAACAATACATCTTGGGTTTGTATATATACTAGTTAAAACTTGGATCTCAAGGCACAAAGGAGGTGGAAACCCCCTATGGCCGATCGGTTTGGAGTCCCCCTAGGGGATTCCGGAACCTTCCCTTGTTTCCAAGTTTTCCTTAGTATTACTTTTCTAATCTTCGTTAATAAGTCATTAGTCATTTATCATTAAATACTAATTACTATTACTAGTTTTGTGTTTATTAATAATTACGTATAACATTTATAAATAATTATTTCTTTTTCTCTTCATACGTATTGTGTGCAATCCCGTGATCTCGAGTTCGATCCTAACATACGACTACTAAAATAATGTCCATAATCTAACAGAAAGTACCGACAATAGTTTATATTTAGGCTCAGTTTCTCCTTTAGATCCTCCAGTATATATAATTATGTACTTTTCAGAAGCTACGAAACTCAATTCTACTCTTAAAAGGTCATTTACGATATACGGGACTTCTACTTTGAGAAGCCGTCCATTGTCATTCTCGATTTCACCACATTATGGGAGTGCGCTAGATCAGTCTCTTTATAACTACAAAGTTGATTCCCTCACAAGCATTTCTTTAAATGAAACCTTTGATTCTGTTCTTCCCCCTCTTATAAGCGCCCTGGAGTCGTTTAACATTAGCAACGTATTAACTGATGGTACCGACACCAACGATGGTAGGTATATCTAAAAACTATTAGTACTATTGATTGTTACAATTCACTAACTCAGTTCTTTTAGATTTCATTGAATTATGATTCAGATTATTCTCATTTTTTCATTTTGTTGCTTTGCTTTGATATATTATCTAAAAAAATAGTGAAAGCTTTAGCTTTGTTACAAAGCACATTTCAAGTGTTACGAGAATGGAGTGGCGACCCATGCCTTCCAACACCTTACTCGTGGGACGTACTGGCTCAATTGCAGTAGTGACGCTACGCCTCGAATAACCTCCTTGTAAACGATCTCAACTTTTCATGATTTTGTGATTTAAGATAAAACAATAGATTTATCTTTGAAATATATGTTATGCGGGAAGGGATCTAGTACGTGAGAAGATAGAAAAAATAAAATGAGAAGGGTGAGAAGTATTTATAGCCACACGATTCAAATGAGGGAGAAATTAAGAGAAGATGCATCCATTACTGTAGGTGTATCTCGTGTGGTTGTGTTTTCTTCTCATCCTTCTCATTTTAATTTTATTTCTCATTTGATCTTAACTCTATTATGCATTATATTTCGCATAAAGGATTCCCCATGTAATTCTATTGATGTTTAACTTATGCAGGAATCTTGCTATAGCTTCAATCTTTCAGGTTCACTACCAGACATTAGCTCAATGGATGCTCTTGCGATAATGTGAGTTTAATCATTTAGATAACGACAAGTTTTCTCTGCTTAATTGTCTGGATATTTCAAAGAAAATAAAAGAAAAAAATATCAGTTTTACGCAATTGTATAAACATCTACATATTGGGTGCTTGGGAAGGGTCAGTCGGCACCCAGAAAGGGTGCACGTGGTCAGGGTTTCCCCGCCGATTTAAACCTTTTGAGATAAAAATCTACATACAAATTGTGCTCAATATTGAACAAAAACTGATGGTGTCTAATAACACTATATCAATTTTTTTTTTTTTTTTTTTTTTTTTTTTTTTTTTTTTTTTTTTTTTTTTTTAATATCAATATATGGTTTAATGATTAATGAAACTGACATATCCAAATATGTTTATCTCATTCTGATTTTAGCTCTTATTATGTAGAAATTTGGCGGATAACCAGTTTAGTGGATCCATACCCACTTCATTATCAACGAACAACAAACTGACGCTAATGTAAGTTGCATTTTGTGCACTTTGTTTAAGCATTGGTAATTATCTGATCATAGCTAATGTTATAATATTTATGTAGCACTCAAAATTGAAGTTTCGAAAAGATAGCTGGTGTTTTATATAAGAAAAACAAGAATCCAAGAACAATAGAAAACTTAACCTCGTAGGTGTATTGTATTAACTATACATATAGTACATATATATAGCATGAAACCCTAATAGACCCAAACCCCCAATAGGGCTTGGGCCATGTTTATTGTCTAATAGATTTTTCCTCTTATGAATACTGTTACCGGAAATCCTTCTTTGTGTACACTTGATTGTTAGATAAAAAAAATCCGTAGGTAAGTAGGTTGCTATTCATTATTGAGCAATATTTATAGAACTACATTATACATAATAATAAACTCTACTGAACCCAATAACCACAACCGGGCTAGGGTCATCTAATCTATTTTCTAACACTCCTCCGCAGTCTAAGCGGCGAAATCGCAAAAGCTTAGACCGAAGTAAAAACTTCAAAACATTAAAGACACAATTATTTTATTTTGAAAACAAGCGGAAACAGATCTTTAAACACGATCAACAAAAGCAAAAGCGAAAACAAGCAGCAAAAGCAAATATCGTCATTGACGATAGCACGACATCTTAAACATTTTTTTTTAATGAAGATATCCGACAGCAAGCGAAAACAATCTTCAAGTAGCAGCAGTAAAAGCAAAAAAAACAAGGAGAAAAAGCAAAAAGGGTACCAAGAAGATGAAAAAAAGCGTAGCTCTAATACTCTTCATCGCAATGCTGTCGGTACCGGTTCTTATGTTTGTTCTTTATGCTGTCATTACGATTTGCTTTTTAGGCAAGAAAGCGACACCCCCAAATGCTAATAAGTAATTAACAAGCCGGTGGTTCCAGGTTAGATCTTATTTTTATTAGATACAAACATTATAACTCATTTTTCTTCTTGCTAAGTTGCAATTTTATATCTAAAAATATATTTTTAACAATAAAGTAAGGGAGGTGATTTGCACACTCCAAAATGTTATTTGGACACTCATATGTACAAACAGTTGAAATACGGTATTAATACTGTACAAGTATTTAATGCACAAATAAAGTGTTCCCATCAATTTTGAAAGTGTGCAAATCAATTCCATAAAGTAAGGAGAAATTGTGGCCGTATATAGGGAACCAACTTTTGTTACATTAACAATGAGCAATATGTTTAAGTGGATTTTGTGACTTGTGAGGATGTATGCTATTAATTTTCGTTTTAAATTATGAATATTGATGTTGTTAGGGCATATACACCATGGAACTGATGAACAAACTGTAAACGGAAACGTAGTCGGATATGTACGTAGTTCAAAAAGGTGACGTACCGCCACCTCTTTCCTATACTCATGTTCAACCTGTCAATCACTAGGGGCGAACATGTGTACAAATCGTCTTGTATTGATCTTCTTTTATTTATTTGTTTATAAAACGCAACAAAAGCTTTGTTCTGTTTGTATTGGAGGTGAGTACGTAGGACATACATGTTATGCTGGATAACGAGTGTGTTGAAGGTTGTGTGTATTTGAACAATTGTTTCAATGGTTGTTTAAAAGAAGAATTAATTCTTTTCAGTTTTTTATGAACTCGTACATTTATACTTTCATGCCATCAATTCATAATAAAACTTGCAGTGAGTACAACGTTAGTGGCACCCCTTTAAGACACTTTTACCCACTCTATCTATTCCGGACAGAAAAAGACACTTTTTATAGTTTTATGTTTCGTATTTTTCATTTCTTAATACTTTTAACTTATCAAACTTTATATTTTATGTTACGTAATTTCAGTTATGTAGCTTTATAATAAAAACAAAATTATAAAAAAGAAATGATGCCAATATCCATTTAGGGGAATATGTATAATCAACCCCTCAAACTTGAAAGATTCATCATTCATGCCATCAAGTCCTTTTATCTTCTTTTAAATGACGATTTGCATTATACAACTAGCAAGTTACTAGGACAAAAGATACAACTTGTGTCAAAGATACTCTATGTGCACAATACTCTAAAACTAATAACATTAATAGTTAGGTCAAATTCACTACGTGCTTTATATGTAGTATAGATATAACATAGAAAAATACATTACTATGGCTTTAGTTTATTCAGTTTTTAGATCGAAATAAGGGCATTTGAGTATGTGATACTTAGTTAGAGTTTTCAAATGTTTATACACAGTCAATGTTATATCAATACTTTCACAAAATCTTATAGATATTCCTAACAACATACAAACATATATACACACTAGCTTCGTGACCCCTCCGATGCACGGGCGAGCTTCATGTGTTATATTATTGATATTGGTTATGATGCATAATTTATGTACTTATGTTGTTAGTCCGTTTAAAACAAAATGGTAGCATATAAGGATTACCTCATGATTATAATGCAACCTTGAAAAATCAAAGAGAGACCATCAACCAAACAAAATAAAGATATTACAACAATAATGCTTGTTAATGGATTTGCTAATTGTGCAGTGACTGCATTATTCTTTTCAAACATAACATATGACAACCATCAAATGATTGCAAATCATACACTAAACTATAATTTTATAAATGTAGTTTTACACCACATGTTTGATGATCATACCCTCCTCGTCGTGTCAAGTTCCCATGTTTTCTTCTCTTGCGTTTTAGCTTCTAATATTTGGAGGCTAGTTCGTGGTTGGTGTGACTTAAAGTCCCCGTTTTTAACCTCTTGCAACGATTGGGATTCTTGGCTTTCGTCGTGTCAAGCTTCAAAGGATGAGAGGGACCGAACTTATGTCATCTTCGCTTCCAAATGATGGACCCTTTGGTGTTTTAGGAATAATATCGCTTTTAATTCTCAAATTATGAGGAAATGCGATAGTTTTTTATATCATCCGTCTTTTTTTCTTTTTCTTGGTTAAGTTTAGAGGTAAATTTTGTATTAGTTGAACTGATTGGCTGAAATCACCTTTGTAAATGCTAGCTCCTTGCTAGTTCTTTTTTAATAATATGTCGTCGTTAAAAAAAGATATACATTTTATTTGCACTTATCCTTACACATGTGGCCACATTGATAATCTTTTGTTAGATAAAATGTAATGTTTGATGACGAAAATGTTTTATCTATTTTTGTGTAATGTGTATATGAATATCTAAGTGCAAGTAACTTTTAATACTTCCATAGATAAATATTGCATCCTTTGATGTAGTCAAAGATGACATTTTTGTGACCACTTTCTTTAGTCTCGGAAATTAGAAATAGAGCAAATTAAATCGTTCGTCTTTGAGGTTTGCGTTGACCGAAGAATGTTACACGGAGCATCTTTTATACCCATACGTCTTTGTAATTTGTGTTGACCGAAGAGGTTCGTCATTTAACTGAAATATGCACCTTATTATAAAGTTTGTAACACTATAACTGCTCCTTATTATAAAGTTTATAAAAGCATGACTTATGAGGTTAATTTTGACATGTGGCAAAATTGATCGATTCAATTGATTAATAAAAGTCAAAATTGGCCTTCAATTGATCTAGTTTTGCTTATGAAATCATGTATATAAACACACATGTACCCATAACTCTTCTTTGTTTTTTGTTTTTTTTAAACCTAAATATAAAATTAAAGCTAATTTTAATTGATTATTATAAATTTAAATGTAAGATTTTCAACTTTTTTATAAGCTCATAAAATTAATAGATTTTAAAAGTTTAAATTAACCTTTTGTTTCTATTAAATTAAATTAAACTGATTCTTAATATCAAAACCCCATACATACGGAGTTATAAATATAAAAGAGCGGTTTTCATCCTGCAATTTTCACGAGTTTATAAGAACAAATTTTATAATTATTATTTTTAAATAATACCCAAGCGCAGTGTGCCGTGTGCGCATGAGTTTATTGTCGCTTATCATCTCGCACTCACGTTCCAGCAGCATAGTACAGTTACCATGCTAGTTTATTACTCCGTATAATTTATAAGCAGTGCAGATTGTAAAAATTCTAACTCCTAAGACTATGTTTATTGGTGAATGTCACCAACCGGTTGGAGTACAAAATCAAATAAACACTTAATATAATATTAAGTTTGTACAAAAGTAGAAAGAGAGTGAAACAACCTGGTCATTTGGTGACTTTCATTTTTGTGACTCAATCTGCCAAATGTCGTAACATGAATGGCTATACATATTTTCTTTGTAATTAAATTAAATATAAAAGAAATAATATTATATGTTAGGTTGGGTTGTTGATAAATGGTAAAAAAATTGAGATTGGTTGCATGTATTAGTTGTATAGGTGGATGAGTAAGAAAATAATATTTTAATGAATGATTGGGTTGTGATAGATTATTGATAAAGATAGTCTTAGGGGTGAGCAGAAAAACCGAAATATCCGAATAAACCGAAAACCAAAACCGAACCAAACCGAAAATAACCGAACCAAACTAATAACCGAACCGAATTTGCCAAAACCGAACCAAACCGAACTTTTAATTCGGTTCTCGATTTGGATATAGTTTTGGTAATCAAAACCGAAAACCAAACCGAAAACCGAATTCATATAAATTTATATATTTTTTATATATTTATATATATAAAAGATCAATAAAACATTATATATATATTTATATTTATATTTATATTTATATATATATGAATAACAATACAATTTTATCCTAATATTAAAAAATACTTTTTATGTTTGAAATAACTTTTTTGGCTAAATATATTTGTATATTTTTCTTTTTTTTAGGTTTGGTTCACGGTTTGACCCTAAAAAAACTTTTAACCGAATAACCGAAAACCGAACCGATCAACACCCTAGATAGTCATAGTCTAATAAGATTTGTCTATAACCTTACTGGACCCGACCCGTTAAATGGTCCATCCCCACAAGCCCAAAACCCCAAATTTCAGTTCTATTCATCCATCCCACACTCATCATTTCACCACCCTCACATTTCACTCACGTTAGGGTTTAAGATTAAACCTCAAAACCCCACAACAACAACAATGGCATCTCTAATAACAATCCGCAGAGCATCATTCAAGGTAACATCTCTACACTCTTTTAATTCCATTTTCAATCGTACCTTATCAACAACTGGCCCAAACACTTTCCATTCACCCCCAAATCATAGTAATCAGTGGGCCCCACAACAAGAAAACTATAATCAGTGGAACAACAACAATAATCAACAATACCCACATCCTCAAAACACACAAAATCAATGGAACAATCATAATAATAGTAATAATCAGTGGGCCCCACAACAACAGAATTATTATCCGCAAAACCCGAACCAGCCGCGTCAAAGTTACCAGCCACAACCCCCTGTTCAGAGACAGAATTATCAGCAGCAGTATCCTGTTAATAGTAATGTGCAGCAAAATGTTGGTTTTAGAGAGCCTGTGGCGCCAGTTAAGCGGAATGATTTGTTGAGTGTGTCTAAAGAGGGGAAGCTTAAGGAAGCTATTGAGTTGTTGGGTCAGGGTGAGGTTGCGGATGCGGAGTGTTTCGGTGTTTTGTTTGGGTTATGTGGAAAGTTGAAGAAGTTGGAGGAGGCTAAGAAGGTTCATGATTACTTTTTGAGGTCGGGTTTTAGGGGTGATGTTGGGTTGGTTCATAAGGTGATTGATATGTATTGTAAGTGTGGGAGCATGGTTGATGCGCGTAGGGTTTTTGATCATATGGGTGAGAGGAATATGGATACTTGGCATTTGATTATTAATGGGTATGCGGGGAATGGGTTAGGGGATGATGGGTTGGAGATGTTTGAGCAGATGAGGAATAACGGGTTGCAGCCGAATGAGGAGACGTTTCTTGCTGTTTTGGAGTCGTGTGCTGGTGCTGATGCGATTGAAGAGGGGTTTATTCATTTTGAAGCGATGCAGAAGGAGTATGGGATTAGTCCGAAGATTGAGCATTATTTGGGGCTTATAGGTTGTTATGGGAAACCTGGACATCTTGCTGAAGCATTGGAGTATATTCAGACGCTTCCATTTGAACCCACAGCGGAGATATGGGAGGCTGTGATGAACTATGCTCGAATTCATGGTGATATTGATTTGGAAGACAGGGCTGAGGAGATACTTATTAGTCTTGATCCGTCAAAAGTGGACCCTAAGAAAATCCCAACACCCCTTCCTAAAAAGTATGCTGCTATAAGTATGCTCGAGGGTAAGAACAGGGTTGGTGAGTTTAGGAACCCGACACTTTACAAAGATGAAGAAAAGATAAGGGCTGCAAATAAGGAACAAAGTTATGTTCCTGATACTCGATATGTTCTTCATGATATTGATCAAGAAGCTAAGGAGCAGGCTTTGCTTTATCACAGTGAACGTTTGGCGATTGCGTATGGACTGATTTCCACTCCTGCAAGGACGCCTCTAAGGATCATAAAGAATCTTCGTGTGTGTGGTGACTGTCACAATGCTATTAAGATTATGTCGAGGATTGTGGGCCGGGAACTGATTGTTAGAGACAATAAAAGATTTCATCATTTCAAAGAGGGGAAATGTTCATGTGGGGATTACTGGTGAAGCTGTCTTTGTTTTGATATGATGGTGTTATAATCTAGCAGGTTCTTTTTCAAGCATCAGATATGGCCTTTTCATATTTGATGTTATGATCGTATATTTGGTTTTCTAGGAAAATTAAGAATGTTTGATGCATTCATGGACAGATCGTTGTTCTAGTGGTAGCAATGGTTTGGTATTATTATGGCTAAAACAGAATAGTTGGTGATGTTTGCTTTTTCCTATTTACTACATACATTGTCATGTACTGAAGGATGGCGGTACCTAGTTTAATCATCATATTACCTTTGTCATGTAATTTTCAAGTTTATATTTGTCATGATATCATAATTTAATCATCATAAATGGTGAGTCTTTCTTCTTGCAGTTTACGTGTCTCATCTCATAAAGTGAACTCATTGCAACAAGGGTTATGTCAAGGGGTACTACTGGATATATGAAATTAGTATGCGACAGTAATCTGTATTGTATGGAGTAGTTAGTAAGTAATATGTATAGTTAGTATGTAAACTTGTAAAATAATTATCATGTATAATACTGAAAGTCTGACAGGGAGAGTGTGGAACACCTCTTGCTCATCAGCTTTCCTTCCCTTGCCGTTGCCAGAAAAGCAAATTCCCTTTCATCCTCTCAATTTTTCTCTAAAATTAAGATGCTCCCAATACGTATATACATGGACACACAGTACACACACCAAACATTAGTTATCTATAAAAGGTTGCTTTTTGGTCATGTTGCGGCTCGTTGTGCAGCTAGGCAAAAGAAAAGAGCGGCAAAAGGGTGGGGGCGGTGCTGGGAGCCATTGTCCCTTGGCAGTTACAAAAGAGCTTGTCTTGCCGTGGATTTTGCTCCATACACTCCAACTTCAAAGTAGCAGTTTACACGTTTAGTTAAATAGCGATTTAACATAACTTCAATCATGTGGCTTATCAGGTGGACTGGTGGTTAGCCAAGGATTGAATTACCTAATTACTCTAAAACCGCAAGCATAAACACCCTGCTGCCTGTTATAGAATCGATTACTTGATTCTTGAGATAGTGCACTTGATGCATGAATAAGTGGATTA
Source organism: Artemisia argyi (assembly GCA_030686995.1). Taxonomy (NCBI): domain Eukaryota; kingdom Viridiplantae; phylum Streptophyta; class Magnoliopsida; order Asterales; family Asteraceae; genus Artemisia; species Artemisia argyi. The sequence continues at coordinate 134,620,551 of CM060698.1, read as the reverse complement.
CAAGGTGTGTTGATATGATGCAAGCCTAAATTTGATCTTCTCTAGACCCAAAAGTTTTAGATTTTGAGAACCTACAAAAATTGTACAGGTTAAGAGGTTAATTGTTATTAATATTTAGATTTGACTCTTGAACATCACATCGATCACTCTGAAAGTGCATATCCAAACACCTCACAATTCTTAAAAATTAAGCATATAAGCCAACTGTATTGTTATCTATGTTAGATGATGAGGAAGGTTTACATGTGTTCCTTGATAACAACATTATAGGGAGTTTGAATTATATAAAATTTTCGCATAATTGGCCCCTTTTACAAGTGTTTGCTTGATTGAGGAATGCCCGCTCTTATAAAAATGTATGAGTTGGTTCACAGAAAGGTTTTGTGGTCCATGTTAATATAAGAATTATATTATTGAAGAAACAGGAACTGTTCTCAATGTTCATATCTGATGTATAATGTTTTCAGCAACCGAATGGGTCAAGGGTAAACAGATGGAAGAAGTAATCTCCATCAAGAACACGTAAGTTATTCAACTATTATTTGTGCTTGAAATTTGTCATACCTATGCAATAGTTACTTGAGTATGTGGCCGTTTTAATCCATTACTTGTTAGTATATGTTTAGCTCTGAAAGAAAATAGCTAAAAAGGGAACGAGTCTATACACCCAAAGCGTATTTTAAATGCATACTATCTACTGAATATCTTATCTGCTGAATACCTTTATGAAAAAATATTTATTTAGCCAATCAAGTATCTAGGTGGTTTTGCTAATTCCAGTTTCGACCAAAAACATGCTGAATGGCTAAAATGTCCATTTTCTCTGTAACCATGTTCAGCATGTTTTTGGTTTGCATTGGAATAAATGAACTTTGACCACACACTTGGGTGGACATGTAAATTAATTGGAAGGCTGGTAAAGCTTTATTTCCCTTCACATATATGATAGTTTGTTGCATATTGGCATGCAATTTGTGGATCTGAATCATATTATCTTAATTACAATTATGCAGAGAGATTGCAAAACATCTGTCCCTTCCTCCTGTCAAACTCCACTGCAGTATGCTTGCCGAGTATGCAATCAAAGCAGCAGTGAAGGATTACGAGTCTAAACGTGGGGCCAGCCCATAAGCACAGAAACAATCGAAGCAGCAATGGAAGATTACAAGGCTAAAAGTGAGGACAGCCCATAACTTTATTTCCATACAGGCGTGGAATACGTGTAGCATCTAATCTTAAATAATACGGAGTAGTACTGTTGTTTGACCTTTTCTATAGTGTGTAATAAGGGGTTGAAAATATGTGTATATGGTAAACCCCTCAATGATTTCAGGAAAGTTGTGGTTTAGTATATGCAGCACAAAACTTCTAAATGATGATACTTGTTGTTCTATCATTGTAGGTGTAGTATTTTTGACCCATTTGTGATCTATCTTCAACGGGTCAAGTTAGTAATTGGTTGGACTGGTAATGCATTAAATAGCCTCCAACTCATCCAAAATCATTCAAGTTGCATGAGACCCTCAGTTACGATGTGAGACTTTGCAAATGTTGTGAATGTGCAACGACGCAGCTATGGTCGAGTCTATGCTGGCAACCCTCCCTGATGTATGGACTAGTTTTTGTGCATTTAAATAAATACGGAAATATCAAAGATGTTATTAACTAGTCCGTAACACACTTTTTTGTTCTAAATAAAAATATGTACATAACAAATGACAAATCTTTCTGGACTAGCAAGAGACACCAAACTGCACCTCTAACAAACAACATACAACAAGATTAAAATCCTATAAATTAATCTTTATTATTTGCACTTCAAAACAAATACATGACTTGATTCTATATCAGCATCTTCTATGACTAGGTTTACTTCACCATCTCAAAGTATCCCCGTCTTGTACAAGCTTTACATAATACTTGGTTGCTCAAAAATTACAACACGCCGTAGATGAATCACGAAGCAGTAAGCTCATCAAAACCCGAATACAACTATAATAATGCACAGTTTTGTGAGTTAAGGTGGTTTTCCATTTTCGATGTCCACCATTACTTCAATATCCTTGCGTGCTGTGATCTTTTGGACATAACCTGTTGAAGGGAAGAACGGAAGATGAAATCCACATTTAAACATTTTAAATAAACTAAGATTTAATACGCAAGTCTTCTCATTTGCCAATAGAATAGGCAAGGAGGATTTGTTATTCCATACCACTGCATATTTTCTTGTAAAAAAAGCGACAAACATATAAAATTCATCAAGAATTACCAGCTGAATGAGACACAAATACAACTCACAAAACTGTCTCCTAAAATACAACATATAAAATTCATTGGGAAACCTTGAGAGAGGGAGACGAGGTTTGTAATTAATACCAAAGGGCCTTTGGCCTAGGGGGCTAGGGGCTAGCAGTAAATGAGTTGCAGTTGCTATCAACCAAGTGATTGTGGGTTCAAGTCTCAGCTGAGATATACTCATAAAATGTGGCATTAGGCATGTGAATATTTGCCTTCCCTCAAAAAAGTTCTAGATGTTCACAACATAAATATTACACGGCACTATGTGAGCAAGACACATTGTCAATTTTAGTAATTAGAAAATAACCATATCAAACCGCATATGACATACTTTTAGGCAAGCAAGCAATCTTAAGGGTGGGATAAGACCTTACTCTTCTTTGGTCGTCTATCTTCTAAATGACTAAATCTATGCTCCTATGACTAAAAGCAACTACATGTTATGCAAACATAGTTAAGCGGTTTTGCCTGTAATCGGTTACTCATAAATCTTACTACTATAGTACTATTATCCGTTTATGCCATGAGTGATGCAGAATGCTAGCTTGAATAGCATACAGCTGTTCATCTTCGTTTGCTTTGAAGAAATTTTGACAAGGCATACAGACCATAGTAAATGCAACACACCTACCAATCTACCATAGCAGTAAGCCAACAATTTTCGGTATCTGATCCAGAGGTTCAAATCCTTTAACCACACTATGAACACCTGATCAGATCTATGGTAACATATTACATTTTCAAGCAGCAAGCAACTGTCTAACGCTGCATGCAATGGGAAATACTAATATACTCTAGTTTATGGAGAGAAAAAAGTTAAACTATGTTGTTACTACTACTAGAACAGAAAATCAACTACCCACTCCAAGTTATCATGTTCTGCCAATATACATGACCAGCTTCCTTTGAAAAACTATGTACGTTGGAAACAACAAACATGCCAGATGCTTTCTCTTTCATAATCTCAATTTTGAAAACGAAATATAGGTATCCAGTAAATGAATTCCACAAGCCATAAGGTGGCTAGTTTAACAGATAGAAAGACTGAATATTTTGAAGATTTAAGACCTCTACTTTAACTCAACAGTTTTGCAGCCCTATTTTTAAGCAGTATCAAGATTGACTGCTTGTACTATGAAAGGAAAGCGATACTAATTTCACACGAGCATAACTTTTCATCATAGAACAACACTGAAGAAATAAATTAAAGAGCATCAGCAACAGCATCATACCTATTCCTTGGCATGGTATGCATTTGCAGGTGACTTCCTTTCCCCTTTTGTTGTAATAACTGGCGTATCCTGATCCTTGACAACTTCGGCATATTCCAGTCCATTCATAAACCACTTCCTTACAATCCTATTAAAAGAAAGTAGTATCACAAATTTAGTACCAAGCAAAGATTTCACAGTCTTTTTGTTTACCAACAAGTGCTAGTCAAATCGACACAAATGAACTTATTCTATTATTACAAAGACAAACCAGATCTGTGCTAGCCTATAGCTTCAATACTAAACAAATGTTGGTTTACGAAAAATACATATCTATACAAAACGATAACTGCTGATGTCCGCACATATTTAGCAAAATATTCCTAATTGGAATGCTCCCCCCATTTCAGAAAAAAGGTTTTGATTCTTTTAAATTAAAAATGATTAACTATGAACTTCAAGAACACTATGATATCTAAAACCACAAGGTTACTATTCACTGCACTAATTAGAATAATAAAGTCGTTCAAAAGAAATAAGGAATAGAAACTGTTGGTCGCATCTTAGTTACAAAATTTATATGGCTGGCTCATTCCTAACCATTGGCTCAAATATGTTAAGCAGCTACTTTACTTTAGATAAGTGCTCTCATTCTATCTTGCAGAAATCGGAACTACAATGAACCTCTTATCTGTTTCTTTGAAAGGCAATGACACAGTTGGTTAGCACATCTGAACAAACAACGATAATTAAACACGACTTGTCACCATATTTACCGTAGCACTAATAAAATTACTTTCTAACAGACAGAATAACATAGGTAATTTTCCACATTGTTCCGGATTACTTATCTACAACGCTTGCCTATTATTAGAGGATAAATAAGCCCAAGCCCGGTTTGTGGGTTTAGGGTATCTAGGGTTTCAATAATAAAGATATACATACGGGGTTTACAATGTTGTAAAATGGTATCAGAGCGGGTCTAATCCTCAGACCTAGGTGGCTACGTTGAGCCGCCTCCCCTAAACCACCCCGTCAAACCCTAGCCGCCACCCTCCAACCATTAAAAAAAAAAATGTTATCTCAGCTTTGCTTTTGCTGCTGCGGCTTTTAGAAGATTGCTACCGCTTGCTGTCGGATTTATATTTACGCTTTTGTTTTATTGTTGAAAAAAAAAAAAAAAATATATAGTTGTTTTATTGTTTGTTTGTTAGTCGATTGTTCGTACGGCTTTGTTACGAGTCGACTTAAAGCATACAATCAAACAACACAGACATATTGAATGATTAAGAATGAATTACTTATCTATAATGAAACATTGGTAAAAAGGCTAGATTTATTAGTGTTTGCTTAGATCTAATGAAACCTAGTTATTGATTATTGATTTGTCCTCTCTTGTTTAATTGATTGCGTCGCGTTAGAATAAGAAAACCTGCTTATAAGTACTAGCTTGTCCATCTTATAAAACGCAACCCTAGAGTGCACTAGTTGGTTTTTCTCGTTGTATTTATTGCATGAATTGCGGCTTGTAGATCCTAGAAGACTTAACAGACTTTAAGGTTTCTAGGGGAGACTTATACGTTCATAGAGCTGGGGCATTCGACACCTCCCCACGACCAATAAAAAGGAATACAACACTTCAATTAAAACAAAGACGTGACAATTCAACTAATCAATAGGAGATAACTAGGGAGTAAGGAAATATAAGTGAACACATTCTCCTATCATAAGAGTTACCACTTTTATTTTCTTGTTTATTAGTTTAATTTAGTTTAATTATTAGTTTTGTTTTAGCTAATTAGTAGCTAAAACGCCCACTCTTCAAACCTCGAGATTTTAATTTACTTTTCATAAAATATAAAAATACAAAAAGACTCATCCGTCACTTTTAGCCCTATCTCGGCCTTCACATACACTATTCCACTAGAGAATGATCAATCCCCGATATCTTACCTATACTATACTACAATGGTTATTTTATTGTAGTTACAGTATCTAGGAGGATTGTAAAACTTTTTAGGAGGTCTTACAACCGCCGCCGCATCAAGTTTTTGGCATTACTTTCTAAAATTAGAAACAACTTATAAAGTGAAATGAAATAACCAAATTAAAAAATTCTAATAAACAAACCTCAATAATTGGATCACATTGTAGCCGTTTCTCGATAACTTCGGGCGAAACCGGCTTCGTATCAGGATACGTCATCGGTAACGGCAAAGGATCATCATCATCAGTTAAATAACTCTCACGGTCACGTGACCATCTCTCTTTAGCATTAACCTTCACACCATTAACATCATAACCTAGGTTCAAGTTACGTTTCTTCTCAACCGGCGCCGGAGCTCCGGCGAAGTCTTTGCCTGAAGAGACGGATGCGGCGGAGAAGTTGAAGGGGGATAGGAGGTTGTCTGAGGTGGCGCGTGGGCGGGGGAAGGTGGCGCGTGGTGGTAGGTTGGGGTTTGGTAAGGGTTTTCTGAGGATAGGGTTAGGGTTTAACGGTAGCATTTAGTTGTGGCGGTGGTGGCCGGAGAAGGACCCGGATAGTGAAATGAAGCGGGTTGAAATTGGGGGGAAATGAACGTGATATAATGTTATTGTGTTTGATTAGTGGTTTAAAAACCAAATAGTCTAATTAAAACTAGTCTTGTTTACAACCATGCTTTGCTGCCGACTTGTTTAATGGTTACTTGAGCTTTTAATATAACGAAACGATGCATGGACCTAACTGTGGATCAAAAATTATTTGATATTATTCTGATGGGTGCACACAAGGATCCACTTATTTTACAACCCATCATAATGATGTCAAGTATTTTTAGGTCCACAATTAGGTTCACGTATCATTTCTCTATTAACATATAAGTACATGTCTTTTTAATATACTACTATACAAGTATTCGTGCATAGCAACAAGATTTTATAGCGGCACATGATTATAGTGATATTTTAGTTACACAATACACTTATGTGTTACTAAAGATACGTTATACGAGTTACCAGCCGTGAAAGTTGTTGTTCTTTGCCCATAAATTCTACAATTATGTGCTAATAAACATGTATAATTTATAGAACATGATATCAAAAGCTAACTTTAAAAACATCAACATCAATGCCATTTTAGTTAAACAAAGTCAGAAACTTTCGTCTAACAAAAATATATACAAAATATTAATCGATATTGATACATAATGAAAAGCTATGTAAAAACCCGCACGTGGATCAGTGGATGATATTATAACTATATAAGTGCTATAAATTTTACGTAATTTATAGAAAACCTTATATAATACTATAATAGTTCCGTTTATGAAAATAAACATATAATTTAGGAATGATCTTAGGGGTCTTTGTTGAATCTTATTTGTTTACCTGTGAGTTATGAGCATATATAATTTCGTCTTATATTTCATAAGTTCGAAATCGATTTATTCGTGGACTTGTAGTCTTGTACAAGTTTATTACCATGATAAGGTTACATAAGCTCATCTCAAAACCCAAAAATATGCACCTTGAAATTATATTTCATCTTTCATAACTGGTTTGTTAAACTCCATGAGTTGCATCTTCTAGTTGTCGAAGACTCGAAGAGTCATTTAAATGCATTCAAGTTTGCTATGTACGTGTTTTATTCTTGTGCACGAAGTGCAGCTGGATGGTGGCCTTACACATTTGTAGTTTCGAATGTCTTCAATGTTAATATTATATGCTTATATATTATATATAAAGCAGGACAGAGCTAGAGGGTTCCCGCGGGTGTCCTGGAACCCCATGGATTTTTTTGATGTGTGTTAATTTTTGAATAAAAAAAACACAGATTTTTTCTAAATGCACCCGGTCTTTCGAAATGTGTTTCTAGTATTACAGTTCAAAAGATTTTGTGTACTCAGTTATATTTAATCCTGGCTCCGTCCTGATATAAATCTAACAATACTATGTAGCTTTAAGCTTGTATTGTATACAAGGTGGAAATCAAATTTTCGGTTATTTGGGCTTTCAAAATGTGCCAGGCTTAGGAGTGGCCCAATATATACAAAACAAAATAAAAACAAAACAACATAGAGTTTCTTATTTACTTTGAGAGTTTGAGATAGTCTTGCACTATCTTTGTATCATTAACAAAGCATCATGTTCATCGTTTGAACCAATCTGCAAAAAGAAATTGCGTAATTCGGCTTCGTTAGTTAAACAATCCATGTCAGTTTTTGAGGATTATATAAAACTAATCATCCATAGTACGGAGTAATCATTAAGAAACATATCATGATGTGTCTTAAGGTACTTAGGTTCCATTCTTGTGACTCATCCTAATGTGGCCTTCTCTCTTTCCTGGGCCCATGGGTTTCGAAGACCGCATTGCAACGCCTACAAATTTCCAGTATTACATTTAGGTTTTTTAAGCTATGTCAGCCAAATATAAACTCGTACTCTAAAAAAAAAATAGTTCTTAAGCAAAGTAGCGTAAAGGCCAAACACGCCCAAATATATGGATTATTTACTTGGGAAAGCCTTACATGTTGGCACAACTCATAACTATTTGATTTGAATCAGTAAAAACTTCATAATCACATGCCCAGTAATTAAAGGTTGACAGTGTTAGTTAGCTTGCTTCATTTACTTTCAATTCCGAACATGCTAAAATAATATTGGCACAACTTGCATAGGAAGTTGTCACGTTTTGGTAAGTCGGCTATATAGTAATCCTTGTGTATTTGTCAGCATTCTTTCTCGTTCTTTAATTTTTATTCTGAGGTCCCAATTTATTTATTTTTTGTGACAAGAAAGCAATAAAAATACTTTGTTACGCGCATTACCCGAATATACCTGATAACCTACCTGAAGAAAGAAAAAAGTAACTTTATAAAGTAATCCTGTAGGATCCCACCAATTCCTTCTTTTAGCAACAGTCGCATGATTCTAGTGCCGACCTGTTACCAGCCGTCACCTATGACGTAGACATGTTACTTAAAATAAACATATGTGTGAATACAGTTTCCACACGTGAAAAATGATGACAATTCAAAGATACGTCGTATTTCTTTAAGGGTCAAGCAGATATATATTCTTGTTTTTTTCGAAACTGTCATATTGATACCAATGATTATTCTCGTTTTTACTAGAAATTCTGATAGATTATCTATGAACTTTTCGTCATAATAAAGATGTGAAAGTTACTATACCAATTAATTAACGACCATATTTCCTTTAACAAAATGCATGTTTTCCATACATTAATATCAAACTAAAATTATTGATTATTTACGAGACAGTGAAATGTGTGAATCTTGCAAAAGTAAATACAGTAAAATAAGAAAATGCAAGTACGTAGTGCAATCGTTTAATTATAAAAAAGACGCATGTTTATCAAACCTTTTAAAAGATTGTTTATAACTAAACATAATCTTTATACAAATAGTATGTTAGACACTTTTTTTTTCTTTTTTTTTTTTTTTTTTTTTTTTCAGCTCAAATGTAATAGCTTTCCAAATGTATACAGCTTAAAAAATATACTACGTATATACATATTGAGAAATGATTCTCATGCCTAACAAACATGTAAGTATACTTAAAGAGCACGGTGCATTGCTTTGTTTTTGCACCTACGGCACCGCGAAATTGCACTGGTGCTTTAGTGTTATCCGTTCGTGCCATCAACTTCATTTTTTTTTTTTTTTTTGGTGTGATAGAAATCTTATTTGAGAGGTTGTTTGTGTTATAGTAGTGTTATAGGGTATATGTTGAGGTGACGTGCCCTATAAAATTTATAAGGCACGACTGCACCTAGCTCTAGCTCAATTGGTCATCAAGGTTTCCTTAAGATGCTTTGGGGAGGGATGTTGGCTAGGAGATGTCTCAAGTTCGAGTATCACCCGGGACTTTTACTCCTTCAGGCGATAAAGGAGAAGGCGATAAAGAAGTAGCAAACGGGTCTCAGGGTCAGCATACTATCCAATTGGATGTCATTGCTGAACCTGAACTACTAACAACTAACAAGTCGTTCAAAAAAAATAACAAGATTTGAAAACATGGCAAGATATTAAGAGTGGATATTTGGAAAGAGAAATTGGGAAAAGCATATGCCAAGTAATAGATGGATTAGAAATGTTTTTGATCATGCATTTTAATTTTCCATATCAGTGAGATGTTATTTAAGCTACAATCAATCCATATATTGACAGAAATCAAAGGCAGAATGTAAACATTTATTTGTGACGAAAGACGTATACAGAACATCTGGTTTCTTATAAGATACTATGTCACGTTTACACATAAAGTGTGCTAGTCAACTACTAGTTTTATTTTTCTCACTTAAATAGTAGCCGTTTATGATTTCATTGGTATTTACTCAGTTATGATCAAAACTCTCAAGTAAAGTTGATCCACAAAAGGTGTGAATTGGTAAGAACATTCTGACCCATGTGTCTTTCAACACCAACCATTATCCATCCTACAAGGAATAGTTCCGGCAACTCTCCTGGCTCAGTAGGGCACCACCTGGAGTGAGCACGAGCCGAGATTCAAACCATTGACCTTTTATTTACAAAATCTCTCAAGTAGGCCCATGTGTTTTTCGGATGTTGGTACAAACAGAGCCAAAGCCCTTTTGGTTTTCAAGTAAAAGTTGATATCTCCATATGAAATCATGAATTTTAGATTGACGAATATTTTGTCTAACATCATACTTGATTTCTTATGATAAGATTGAAAAAGGAACAAAAATCTAACTTTAATAATTTTAATCTAACTGGCTATTTCAGATCATAGGTACCTTTCATGTAAAACAAAATAATAATCAAAAGAAATAGTTATAAAGATGAAAATTGAGGCCCCAAATGGCCTACTAAATTGGCTGCATGTATGGATATTGACATCTGAGTTTTAGTGGACTACTTCAAGTTGCACCATGTTTGCTTTAATAGAAACACATGTTTCAAATATATATGCACCATATGATAAAATTAGCTAAACTTATGAACGACTGTTTGTGCCAAGTTGGCCAATATTGTACTAGCAATTCCGTGCAATTTATGCTCTAGGAAAACATGTTTTAATCACTCAATTATCAATAAGATAATCCAGTAATTCCTATGCGGAATTGTATCGTTACAACGTGTATGCATTTCTTATCATATCATTATACCGTATATAATAAAATTAAATCGTGGAAAAACATGTGCATATGTGTGGTATTCATAGATTCACCCTCATCACTCTTACCTAACATATGCTTGTTAAAAACATGCTTAATTGTCCTAAAGTGAAATAGTGAATTCACTATCTGAATTCTGAACAATATACACAATAAACATTTCGAATCAGAACATCCTCAACTTGAAGGTTCAAAAAATATATTAAATTAGTAATGCTCATAGATCTAACTATCTTTAGTGAAAAACTATGAACCAATCCGATTTATTTACCGTTGTTTCTTTGGTGGTATTTCATATGGATCGTACCTTCTTTCTTGGCATTCCAGGGATACCAGCTAGAATAAGCATAAGTTCTAAAATTCGATCAAATATGTCTTGCGAGTAAATTCATTTAACACGAAAATATAAACCCTTAAGGATTCAACCACCAAACGAAGTTTACCTTGAAAGGCCCAAGTCTTAAAACTTGATTTGTACAACTCTTAGATCAAAATTTACACGAATTAATGCTATATACATAAATATCCAAGATTACAAAACCTTGGCTTAATTTTAATCTCCATAAACAAAAACGAAGATATTACATCCAAATACTCGATTGTTACTTACAGCTAACAAGAAAAATTAATATTTCTAGCATAAAGTATCTATTTTGACCAAATTATTTTTTATAACCAATCAAACACTATGGACATTTCCACTGAAAGTAGAATCCGAAGAATCATCATTAAATTTAAAATCCATCATCATCATCATCCATTGTTGAATATCATCTTCCCCAATTGTTTCCAAAAAATCATTTTCCACTATCGGTTTCGTCTCCTTCACCACCTTCTTCGTATTGACCACCTTCGTACTCTTTCGACTATTCGTTGGCGCCACCACCACAGGTTGACTATTTTCGGGCAATGTCGAAGTTGTATAATCCGAAAATGCGAAATTCAGCTTAGCTCTAGGTCCTCTAAACTCAATAGCCGCTTTATCATAAGCCCTAGCCGCAGCTTCAGCAGTTTCAAAAGTGCCTAACCACACTCTAGCAGCTTTTCTCGGGTCCCGAATCTCAGCAGCCCATTTCCCCCAAGGCCTTTGTCGTACTCCTCTATAATTCTTCTTCTTTTTCTTGATGGGCCCACCAGCTCCAACGCCGCCGTTATAACCCAAATTCATATCATCAGAAAAAAGTTTGCACCCAAGACACCCATTTATCTTACAAACCGCGCAGTTATCAGTTCCAGTGACAGCAACTGGAAAAACAGCAGTTGCTGTCACGGGAACTAATAACTGTGTCGGTAACAACATACTTAAACTTGTAGAAGATGAATCATTTCCACTTATTACATTCTTCAAAACATTAACCATGACTGTAGCTTCTTCTTCACTGGTCAACCTCCTCATAGCTGGAGATGTTTCTTCTTTTGGTCTTCTAATCATCCTTTGCATGTTTTTAATTCTAGAGAGAGAAAGTAGTAACCTTAACTTGTGTTTTGGACTTTGGTTTCAGATGTTTTTGTGTCTGAATGAAGTAAGTCAAACTATTTATAGTATGGGGTGCCAGGCTGGCACACTTACTAGACACGGGTTTGAATAGATATAAACTGAAGGGTTAAATGGATAAGAGCACGTGATCATTGCGCTGTAACTTTTTGGAAGTGAAGTGATGAGCTGGCAAACTGAGTAGCGTTCACACACGGTTTGTTGGACTTTAATTTTTTTTATTAAAAGTTTAACGTGTCAGTATCACAATCTCACAAATTAATTATCTGATGCTCATACATTAAAAGGTGGCTTCGAATATCAACTTGGCGTCGGTTGTTGATGACAAAGATTCGATTTCGTTTGTAATTTCATCTTTACTTAAATTACAATTTACCTTTTACCAATGTTAGAGGGTACCCGCGTGTTGCATTGCAGTAGTGGATACCTGAAATAATTGTTTATCTCGTGCTTGTTAGGGTTCGAACTCTTTTGGCCCGTGTCCATTTAGGCTCGAACACTTTTAGCCCGTTACCTGTTTGAACTTAAATATTTGTATAATGTGTTTTATTATTTATATTAACGAGGCAGGCAAAACCCGTGCTACGCACGGGCTAAAAATCTAATTGTTAATCGTGTATTCTTTCTGTATATTGGCGAGTGTATACTTAATTATTTTTTAGTATGTTGTATGAAATGTTTTAACTTTCTTGTACAAAAATTTAAAAGTGTTTGATGTTGTTTTGGTTTTGTGGTGTTGTATTCTATATATGAGCTTCTGGTTATTAAGTTGTGATGAAGAATCATATCACCGGCAACTCCAAACCTTCCGAGCCTGAATCAAGGTCAGTGTCTACTTTTCTTTTGATCATTCTTCAACTCCACTAGAACCATCATTCTCTCGTCTTGTTATCTCGATAACGTCATATGAGCCTTCATATGGAAACTTTTTATACAAGGAGTGCATGATACAACAATGGTAGGAATGACAGCGCACAACAACAGGTAATCCATGTTCTTTGATTTCAATGATTTGTGTTTAATATTCTTTAAGTAATACATGTCCATGCAACGCCTGTTCGTTCTGCATTCGTAAAAAAATAAATAATAAAAAAATAATAAATCACACAAAACCCTAAGCTTTTGTAAGCTGTTGACACATGTGTTTATATATATATATATATATATATATATATATATATATATATATATATATATATATATATATATATATATATATATATATATATATATATATATAAATAAAAAGAAAAAATAAAGCCCTATTATAAGGTACTTACATCACAGGAACGTTTTATGATCAGGGAGAGTTAAGTCATGTCGTTTATTTACAATTATGATATATATGTTATATCATCGTTTTTAGTTGTGGAATGAAACTCCTAACATTAAATCATACAACCGGGGATTGTTATGATGAATTTCACTACTGGGGTCAGAATAAATTTACAATTATGTTCAAGGAAGTGGCGAATTGGTATATTTGATTGACCTTATAATGAGATAGGATATTGACTAAAAGAGTTAATCTAGTGCAAAAATAATTTAAATTATTGCAACTAAGCAAAAGCTCACAACTGCAGACTTTACACCAATGCTCGATCCCAAGGCCTCTCAGACTACTCAGATATCTGAATTTCAAGTTTCGTTCAAAGAATTGAAGACTATGGAAGAAAAATCAAGTACAACATCTAATGCGTTTTCCATACATTACAGGGGCAAGATGGGTGGTTCGGGCAGTTTGGTATAGGTCTTTTTAAGTAAAGGGCAAGTCACAACGTGCAGGCTGACCACAAACACTATCATCCGATTTTTTAATTCATATAAATGATTGAAGTGTCAATTATGATTACAAATACATATCATTACGACAGTACTCTAAATCTTCTGGCATTAAAACTGACCTTTGGCTGTATTTTAGTTCATTTGACCCATTTCCCTTGCAGCTTATTTCATCAATTGACCCATTTGAGATAAATGACATCCAGAACAGGCCCATAAAAATGGCCCCTTATAGATGAAACACTGACCTTATGGGTGAAAGAATACAAGCAAAGAAGACTGGTAGTCGTAGAGCTTGAAGTATTGGCAAAGCAAAAGCACCCGTTTTGCCGGAACCAGTTTGTGATACCCCGATTATCTAATACAAGCACATCTAAAATCAGCTAAATCAAAGACGCATAATTCATTAACTGCTACGGATGACGTTGTTACGCGTAGCAGGTTTGGTGTTTCTCAATCCTTAACAGTAAATGAACCTGCTACGGATGCGCTGTTACGCGTAGCAGACTTGCCGAATCTTTCTCACATGTGTCCAATACCAGGAAGGGAAAAAGAAAGGTGGACGATGTTTGTCTGCAGCCTTACTCTGATGACAGTACATTAGGTTATCCGATTCATTGGTTGTTAGTATGTTAGATTCAGTGGTTGTATGCTCATACTAGATTCTAAGAGGCATCGAAGAGGCATGCTGCTTACAAGTGCCAGTCTATGGCTACACTTCCCGTGCTTCATGGCAAGACATGGGAACAGTTGATCTTCAACCTGCAACTGCCAGTTGCAGTGACATTTACCTGCATTTTGACACATTCTGTACGGTTACTCATGCATTTCGTAACGAAATTATTTTACAATAACTGATGATAAATCCCAAGTAGAAAAGTTTCTATAACTGATGATATGGAAGCAATTTTTTTCCCCGCTTTTTCAGAAAATGTATACTCCATTATTTTACAATAGAGTCATTTATCTTTAGTGAGAACACATATTTTATTAAGTTCAAAAAAAAATAATAAATAAATAAATAAATAAACAAATGAACACATATTTTATTGTTTAAATTATAAAAAACATAATACATGGGGACATGTCGACGGATCTTTGTTTTCAGCACATGTCCCATTCATTGTTAAATCAAATTAATTGAGTAGTACTACAGTTCGAAGGTGATGGGTTTAATTTCGTCATTTTGTTGATACACGAGCGGGGTATCCGCGATTTGCTGCGGAAATGTTGTGGTTAATATAAACTTGAAATAAAACGTTTGAAAAAAATTATTGCTGAAATGTTGTGGTTAATCTAAACTCGAAATAAAACGATTGAAAAAAATTATTTTTGTTATTAACGACTAAATTTGCAAAAGATCGATAAACGCAAGTACTATTTTTTTAAAGTTAGTCTTTTAAGACTAACTTTGTGTCACACCCCCAATTTACCTGACTTGCAGCGGAATAGAATACCTGGGGGTGTCTGTCATAGCATCACAGTTACAGTTACATTGAACGACCTAAAGTGTCGTTTGAAAAATACTTCGTTTGATCATTGAAATAATCCAGAGTTTACAATATGAGGTCCCCAAAAGGTGTTGCAAGTTTATGAAAACAAGTCCTACTAGATCAAACGTTTACATAAGTGCATGAAATAATGGTGAGACGCGTCGACTCCGCGACTCCATAAGGTCCAAATGCATGTCACATGAGCTACCTTAATAACCTGAAATACATTGCTAAAACGTCAACACGAATGTTGGTGAATTCCATAGGTTTATAAAATGCAATGATGTACGGCCACCACAAGTAAAAGTGCAAGATAAAAATCAAGTAACATTGTACAATAGACCTTAAGCTCATGACCCCGAAGCTATGACTGATGAAATTATATGCACCTCCCGAATGTTTTACCAGAACACTCCCAAAATGTCAAAATGAAATGCATCCGCTTACTGTTGGTAATAACTACCACGGATGGAGGCGTCACCCTCGATAGATCTATCCACTCACTCTCGCTTACCGGCAAATTAACGGTCCATGATAATAAATAGGGGACTTTAACAGGTTGGTAAGACAACTTAAGCAATGTACATATGTTTTGATACTTGGTTTCGTACTAAAATGGTTGATGCAATGTATTTCCCCCGTGGGATTTGAAATCAAAATATTGTGTTGGAAACGGGGCTATGAAAACTCACCTGATATGATGGTACCATGAACATGTAATGAGCTGAAAAACAAGGCGCACACACTAGCCGCAACCTAATATGAATGATGAACGATCTACTTTAGATCATGAAATGATGTTATGAATGTCCATGCACATGTTTCCTATACCACTCTACTCTTTGAAAAATACTTGTTGTTATCAAAATAATACATTTTCCAAAACTTGGGAAAATATGGCAACTAGAAAATAAAACTAGTTGAAATGTATATATATATATATATATATATATATATATATATATATATATATATATATATATATATATATCGTTTGTATCAATGTTAGTGTTGAAATCCTCGGTTTGAAATCCTTGAAATAACGCCTTGTAGTGATAAAAATATACTTGTAAACACTAATACTTCATTAGTTATGATTTTGGGTACTTGGTATTATTTCTAGAAATCTAGAGTTACTACGTAGTGTTAATATTATTTTTCCAAAACCTGTCAAAACAATATAAGTTTTGCCGATATTGAAACGTGAATATCTGTCGTTATACGTCCGTTTTACTTGTTTTTTATATCCACAGTTACGTCTTAGCATGTAGTAATATATTTTGGAAAGCTTGGCTCCTCCGGGTTACGTCTAAAGCCTCTTTTTGTCCGACGAAAAACGTCCAACAGCATGTATTTTCAGAAAATATACTTTTCGTCAATAAACTTGCAAAAATCATAACTTCTTCATTATAAACTCTTTTTAATCCGTTCTTTCGCCTACGGATTCGTTTTTGAAAGTATTTTCTAAAAATTTTACCAAAGTTTCCTTTATATTTACTGATTTTCCTGGGTTTACCAAAATGGGACAGAATGTATAAATACTTGTTACAAACCCATTTTTCATGTCCAAAACTAGTTTCTACTTCAACCAAATCTCTTGCAAACACCACAAAGCTATACTAATCATACCATACACCTTCTTAGGGTGCCATGGGTTCCTAATCACTACTAATCAGGTTAATTTAACAAAGAAACACCTAAATCAAAATTTAGGGTTTGTATGTTCAAAAAGTCTACAAAAATAAAGTGGTATAGCTAGCTTGTGCATGAAATTAAGCATGAAAACCATAAGATACAAGTGTTAATTAGATGAAAACATAAAAATAAATTTGATAACTCACTTTGAAATAATAGGTGATTAGATGATGAGAAATCTTGTGTTACTTGTGTTTTTGTTGCAAGAATCTTGATTAGGATGGTGAAATGAACAACTTTGTAGCTTTGTACTTTGAAAAATAATGGATTTTGGTTATGGATCTTATTTGGGTTGTGGGTTTTGGTGTAGAGAAGATGAGGATGAGAGCTTTTGATTCCAAGAGGTTATATGTGTTATGTTTTAGAGGTTTTTAGATATTTAGGTTAGGTTTTTAATGTATAATACTAGCACATGGTTAAACTTATCAAGTGGTCAGGGGGGGGGGGGCATGTGTGGCCGGTTTTTCAATGTATAAAAGAGTAGCAAAGATGATTTTGATAACTTAGGAAAAACTAGTTGTAGTGTAAGTGTAGTTTTAGTTATAGTTTAGTTATATCGGGTACCGGGTTTGCTAGAAATAAATGTTAACGAAGTTATTCGGGATAAAATAAAGTTATAAAAATGTTAAAAATATGTTGGGTACAAGTACTGAGTGTTCGGGTGATTATTGTTTAGTTTTCACGAAAACCGTCGTAATATTTATAAGCTTACGTTATAAATAAAATAAATTTCCAAAATACTGGGTAAATGAATGTAATAACTTTTATGATGAAATAATGGATATAAAAATATGTCGGGACCATTGTGGGAATATTTAGATATATTCGTCGTGTTTATAAATCGGGTGTTAACGTTTATTTATAAATAATTATACGTAAACGTTAAATGTATCAAATATATAAATTTGAAAATCCTAAGAGTGGTATAACATGTAAATGACCTACTGATGATATGCAGACTATCTCTAGTCCGTATGAAATATCCTAACTGATAATGCATGAATTCGCACATAAACCAATACGGTTACGCGAATTTAAATACCCGTAAACAAAATTTACGATGAAATGAATAATGCACGTGAATGATGAAATTTCTTCCGGAATGAATAGTGTTCAATGAATAGTAAAATTCTCAAATGTTTCTTAGAATATCAAATTGACCTCGAAAATGATGAATAGTAAAACGATTAATAGTGTTTTAATGAATAGTATTTTTCAAAAGTTTGGGAAATGACCTGAAATGGTGAGTTGTGACAGTTTCCCCCTCTAAAAGGAACTTCGTCCCGAAGTTCAGTTTATGTTGGTTTCTGAAAACATATTGGTGAAAAGGTGATGATATTCGAGAATTCCAGCGAACTCTAACGATAGGAATTCGACTCTGATTCAACTGTTTGACCACACAGTCCATGATTTCTGTTGGTTCTCTTACAAGGTCTGAGTTTGTCCTTGGGTTGGATTCCTTTCCATATGGGATTATGAGTGACTAATATGTAAGTCATTTCTTGAGATTTGAAAATTGTGAAACATGTTTGTGTAATCCTGCTGTTCTCTAACAAGGCTCAAGTCTGACGGCCACTAGGCCTACTCTGTCTGAAATATTACATGGTCCATTGTATATCGGGTTTAACTTTACAAGTTTTCTGAATGATATCATGCCTTTCCTAGGCAGAACTTTCAACATATCTCTGCCTACCAACTTGAAGTTTTAATGGTTTACAACTTATTGAACTTGTAACTGTTTCTTGACTTGTAGAAAATTCCTGGTTATTTCCTGAATGCCTACTGGACTAGTAAGTTGAGATTTTTCTGAGTTTGGCCCATCAATAGATGGTCTGCGCTTCTTAATGTTTTAAATATGATACTGGTAATATATACTGCTGAATTCTGCCAGAACTCAAGTTTGTATGCTAGTTGGTCGATTCTAAAATGAATCTTAAATGGTCCAATATGCTAAAGGTTCAACCTCTCTTGTTATCCAATTTGTATCATGCCAATCCAAGGCAATGCTTTTAACTTAGTTTATTCTCCCACTTGAATCTGGATGGTTTGTTGTTCAGGATATCCAATCCAAATAATGTGTGTTATGTACCAATCTAACTTCTGCCAGTTTCTCGCTGTTGGTGTGATAACTGTTGTTGTAGATGAATTTGATTTATGTTAAATGATTAGTCCAACCATTTCTAGGGTCAATCACTCATGCTCTGAGCATAATTTCCTATGTTTGAATTGTTCTCTCGCTTTGACCATCGGTCTGAGGATGATAGGTAATGTTCACATCTAAATGGGTTTCTGAAGGAAATCCTGAAATGATTACCTGAAGTCCAAGGTGAATCGGTTTCCTTAACAGGAAAAACTGAAATGGGTACAATAAATCTTTGTGACTAATTCCACAACGTTCGGTCCTTCGAACTTGGCGTTATCTGAAAGGGATAGAATATAGGTAACAATTTGATGAAGAATCATATCACCGGCAACTCCAAACCTTCCGAGCCTGAATCAAGGTCAGTGTCTACTTTTCTTTTGATCATTCTTCAACTCCACTAGAACCATCATTCTCTCGTCTTGTTATCTCGATAACGTCATATGAGCCTTCATATGGAAACTTTTTATACAAGGAGTGCATGATACAACAATGGTAGGAATGACAGCGCACAACAACAGGTAATCCATGTTCTTTGATTTCAATGATTTGTGTTTAATATTCTTTAAGTAATACATGTCCATGCAACGCCTGTTCGTTCTGCATTCGTAAAAAAATAAATAATAAAAAAATAATAAATCACACAAAACCCTAAGCTTTAGTAAGCTGTTGACACATGTGTTTATATATATATATATATATATATATATATATATATATATATATATATATATATATATATATATATATATATATATATATATATAAATAAAAAGAAAAAATAAAGCCCTATTATAAGGTACTTACATCACAGGAACGTTTTATGATCAGGGAGAGTTAAGTCATGTCGTTTATTTACAATTATGATATATATGTTATATCATCGTTTTTAGTTGTGGAATGAAACTCCTAACATTAAATCATACAACCGGGGATTGTTATGATGAATTTCACTACTGGGGTCAGAATAAATTTACAATTATGTTCAAGGAAGTGGCGAATTGGTATATTTGATTGACCTTATAATGAGATAGGATATTGACTAAAAGAGTTAATCTAGTGCAAAAATAATTTAAATTATTGCAACTAAGCAAAAGCTCACAACTGCAGACTTTACACCAATGCTCGATCCCAAGGCCTCTCAGACTACTCAGATATCTGAATTTCAAGTTTCGTTCAAAGAATTGAAGACTATGGAAGAAAAATCAAGTACAACATCTAATGCGTTTTCCATACATTACAGGGGCAAGATGGGTGGTTCGGGCAGTTTGGTATAGGTCTTTTTAAGTAAAGGGCAAGTCACAACGTGCAGGCTGACCACAAACACTATCATCCGATTTTTTAATTCATATAAATGATTGAAGTGTCAATTATGATTACAAATACATATCATTACGACAGTACTCTGAATCTTCTGGCATTAAAACTGACCTTTGGCTGTATTTTAGTTCATTTGACCCATTTCCCTTGCAGCTTATTTCATCAATTGACCCATTTGAGATAAATGACATCCAGAACAGGCCCATAAAAATGGCCCCTTATAGATGAAACACTGACCTTATGGGTGAAAGAATACAAGCAAAGAAGACTGGTAGTCGTAGAGCTTGAAGTATTGGCAAAGCAAAAGCACCCGTTTTGCCGGAACCAGTTTGTGATACCCCGATTAAGTCCTTCCCTAAATATTATCTAATACAAGCACATCTAAAATCAGCTAAATCAAAGACGCATAATTCATTAACTGCTACGGATGACGTTGTTACGCGTAGCAGGTTTGGTGTTTCTCAATCCTTAACAGTAAATGAACCTGCTATGGATGCGCTGTTACGCGTAGCAGACTTGCCGAATCTTTCTCACATGTGTCCAATACCAGGAAGGGAAAAAGAAAGGTGGACGATGTTTGTCTGCAGCCTTACTCTGATGACAGTACATTAGGTTATCCGATTCATTGGTTGTTAGTATGTTAGATTCAGTGGTTGTATGCTCATACTAGATTCTAAGAGGCATCGAAGAGGCATGCTGCTTACAAGTGCCAGTCTATGGCTACACTTCCCGTGCTTCATGGCAAGACATGGGAACAGTTGATCTTCAACCTGCAACTGCCAGTTGCAGTGACATTTACCTGCATTTTGACACATTCTGTACGGTTACTCATGCATTTCGTAACGAAATTATTTTACAATAACTTATGATAAATCCCAAGTAGAAAAGTTTCTATAACTGATGATATGGAAGCAATTTTTTTCCCCGCTTTTTCAGAAAATGTATACTCCATTATTTTACAATAGAGTCATTTATCTTTAGTGAGAACACATATTTTATTAAGTTAAAAAAAATAATAAATAAATAAATAAACAAATGAACACATATTTTATTGTTTAAATTATAAAAACATAATACATGGGGACATGTCGACGGATCTTTGTTTTCAGCACATGTCCCATTCATTGTTAAATCAAATTAATTGAGTAGTACTACAGTTCGAAGGTGATGGGTTTAATTTCGTCATTTTGTTGATACACGAGCGGGGTACCCGCGATTTGCTGCGAAAATGTTGTGGTTAATATAAACTTGAAATAAAACGTTTGAAAAAAATTATTGCTGAAATGTTGTGGTTAATCTAAACTCGAAATAAAACGATTGAAAAAAATTATTTTTGTTATTAACGACTAAATTTGCAAAAGATCGATAAACACAAGTACTATTTTTTGATTCTCCAAGGAAATAGTTCTCATGTTCCTGGGAAGGCTATCTCACCCAGTAGGCCTTAAAAAGTCAAGTAATCCAAAGGATGAGACTGTCTCTCTGCAAGCACCAAATATCATAGTCGGTCTGTGTATTATCGGCTCGAGGCAGAGTTAGCTCTTTTGAAGAAGAAGCAAGTCGAGTTAATTGAACAATGGGAGCACGAAAAGAGTGTCATGTATAATATATATGCAATCTATTAAGAAAAAGGTCAGTCAACTGTTTTAATTTGAAACACCAACATTTTTGTACCATTTTGAAACTAACTGATCTTTATGTGCAGATTCTCAAGGAAAATCTGTAGATACAGCTGGCAGAGCATGAATATGATCACAATCGTGCAGCTGAGCTCAAGTACTTGAGTCTAAACTCTTGGCTATGTAAACTTGAAACTTTTGAAAAAGAATGGGTTGAATATATGAACTCGGGGAAAGCCATGCTTCGGGAAGAAGTTACACGTGATGAAGTCTCTGAGAGTGTCAGCAATGGCTGGAATTCCACTTTCAAATCTGAAACAACCCAAAACTCCTATATTTGGAGGAAGAGCTACACATAGGAGTTGTGGGTTAGAATTCTGCGGTGACATACTATGAGACTGAATAATGTGCATATCCCATATCATTAGCATGTACTTGCAATAACAAGCAAACATTGTTTCAACTACGTAATATGTTTGAAAGGCAATGTACCACGAGATATACGAGTAAAATGCCTAAACTAATTTTATTTTTTGTAATGCTTACAGCCATACCAATTGTTATGATTTATGAGATTCTAAAGGGAAACGGACTGCCAACTCAGAAACGTAAGAATCCGATTTCGATGATTTATTAGTTCATATATATCAAAAGTTTGGTCTGAATTTTTGTTCCGTGCCAAGCAGTGATCTCCATATCAACTATTAAAAGCAAAGATTTTTATGTTGATTAATAAGATTTATTCTGGAACTCTGCTGCTGCTAATTTCCGTAGTTGTCACATATCAAGTTGGTAGTGGCAGGTTTAATTACTTAGCGTTGAAGTGATTTTTTTTTTTTGTTTTGTTGGTACTGAATATTTGTTTAAAGGCCACTGATTGTGTGCTATTTATATACTTGCAGCGGCCATGTTCCTCAGATTACTAATTCCCTTTCTCACATGTTTTAAAAGAATTATGCAGTTCAAGGTTTTCGTCAGTTGAGTGAAACTAAAAGGTATGTTTAACTTCCAAGCTCGCATAAATGCTGTCACATGATTGTGTCAATTAACTGTTGGTGAGTCAATTTTGTTCCATTTCTGCAACAGTCTGAGCTACTTTCATGCTCGTGTTACTATTCATTAGTGGTTATTTTGTTTGTCTCGACTGCTTTAGTGGTCATTTGAATTAAAGGGTTTCCAATGTATATTGGTGTCTGCAAAATAAGCCATAGTCTATTATTTAATGCATAAATGTGTTTTGGGTCAACCAGACTGTAAAACTCACCTATTTTGAACCATAACCCAACCCACCTGTTTTGCCACCTATACCCATTAGGATCAAACATGACGGTTTAATGCTTGCGTTTGCAGATTGCTTTCACAAGATTGACTGATACCGGTAAATTTGTGCAAGAATTGGCTGCAAAAAGCAATCTAAAGCCAGTGACTTTAGAGCTTGGCACGTTATCTTCATCACCTCTGATATTTGCTAAAATCATGTGTCAAATTTCATATTTCCTTTGTATTCAAACTTCCAAATTGTTTATCGGGTGATCATAATGGTTGGCAAGAGTGCGGAAGCTGTAGGCACTGGAGTTGGTGGTGGGACATCGGGTAACAAAATGCCAACATTAGAGGAATATGGTACCAACTTGATAAAGCTAACAGAGGAGGTAACTTTTGTCCAATATTTGACTGGTCTCCAGTTTAAGAAAATTTCTTTTTTACTAACGAGGATACGTTCTTTACCTGTCGGTAAGTTGAAGTATTGATGTTGCCAGCATCCGTATTCAGATATAATTTTGCATTAAGTTGTTCACTTTCCTTTAATGATCATCCAGGACTGCCATCAAGCTATACGTATTTGGGGAAGTGTGACCAAGTTTGCCAGCACACTGGCACGCCCTTTTGGTACGAAGAACATAGAAAAAGTGGTCGAATAAATATGCGGCCAAAGTATAATTGAAAGAAGACTGTTAAAAAAAATTTACTGTCACGACAAGTATGTTGAATCAGTTACTTGTGGATATGGAATGGTAATTATTTGTGTCTATGGGTAAATGTACTGCTGCCAAGATCAATGGGCTGCGTAACAGGTTTATGTATTTAGCTTCAGTCGTATAAAGTTATCATTTCCTTATGGAACTTACGGGTTGTGTGTTATCAAGTCAAATGGCTTAGAATGTGATGATTAGATACACCAAAGGGTCCCTGTTTAAGCTTTTAGTGGACTGTTTAGGTTATCCACCAAAGTTAGAATGTTTGAGTGTTTGGATAAGCTTATAAGTTTGGGCTTATGGGGCTATTTAAGTTTGCGTTTTCGTTATTTTAGAAGCACATGCTAATCTAAACACATTAACTTATAATCATAAGCTGGTACAAACACTCTTCAAGAACTTATCAACTTATTTATTATAAGATACAAGCCCCTTATTATAAATAGGCTAACGTCCGAAAGGCTAAATTTTTTTACTATTCTGACCCAAACCCATGGAACATTCCATAATGCAATGCTTTTACATTAATGTGGAAAATTAAACTTTAGCCATATAAAACCATGCATTTTAACTACTGATTGTGCAGTTTAGTAGTTTGGGAGAACTCGACGTTCAAAGCAACCTTGCGCATCCGCTAACAGGTAAAGAACACTATACAATTTGTAATATACCAACGTTGTATTCCTATGATAGTTGTTGAATAGTTACTTCATCAAATGCTTCGGTTTTCCGTAAAATATTATTAATATCTATAACTGATATTACATTTATAATTCAACCATTCTTCCATGTGCTTTCAGTTTTATTCATTGATGCTCAAACTAATTGCATGGGATGGAGAAAAGTAAGTATCATTGTAGAGTCATTAGTGGGATTGAATGGTGGTCGTAATATGGCGTGTGATATTCAGCCCTCTAAGTCTAAAACATTTTGCAAAGATATGAATCAGATGACGGACACCAGACCACAACACTATATGTATTCTGAATTTATTTTTTCCATCCCTTCCATGTTGTGACTTTGTAGTTGCTTTTGAAGTGGCTGATTTGGATGACATGGTTGAGGGGAAAGAAATATCTCGATCTGCCAGAGATAAGGAAGGCTCTACGCATGACAATACAGCCTATTGAAGGTGCGTGCTCTAATTTTCAACTTTTTAATCCCCATTTTGATTAATCTTAAATTTTAAGTTTACACTATCTCTCTAATGCTATTCGAATGGTAGATAAAAAAACATTTTTTTTTAATATTTGTTACTAATGAGAAGTTTTTTGACTGGTAGAGAATCTGTACCGAACACTGCACAAGGGGTGTTTGGCATAGCTTATTTTTGGTCTTAATTGCTTATTTAATTTTCGAAAAGCTCATAAACCCACTTTTTCCCAGGTTATAAGCTTATTTATAAACCCATATGCCCGAGAAATAAACTAATACGAACACCCCTTTAGTAAGGTTATGAGCCTCACACGTTTAAATTGAGTGTCTACTTTTATTCCTTAGAGAACATGAATATTTGGCAAAGATTGAATAAGTTTCTTTTATTCCTTTAGTAAGGTTATGAGCCTCACACATTTAAATTGATGCATCTTGATAGATTGAATAAGTTTCTTTTAAATCTCAGGGAATTCACTAGAGAACATGAAAGTTTGGCAAAGATCATTGAAATGATTTATATTGCAAGATTAATGCATGATGACGTTTGAGATGAAAGGGAAATGAGAAGAGGTACCCGTCATGAATTTCCGTTAGCTAACACCATAAAAATTATAATTATAAGTAACAGTAGATTAATGGATCAAAACTGGAATTTTACTTTTTATAATAACATTTTTTTAGCTGAACCACATCGACCTATCTCAGATTAACACACTCATATGATACTTTTTCTTTTATATAGCCCAATAAATAGGAACAAGTTTTGGTGATTAGTTTACATATAACAAACGTTCCAGACAAGGCCGCAAGGTATTACACCTAATTAGTTGTCACATACTTTCGCTAATAGGCTATGTGTATATTGTTTACTTCCGCTGTAATATTTTAGGATTCTCATTTGCTTACATATTCATAACTCTTGCAAAATTTGTAGGGCCACCAGTGGAGTACATGTATACCAAGTATTGCATTTTATGTATTTAAATGGAAGTAATTTTGATAATCTTCATTTGCTTAACAAGTTGTTATATGTACAGTTTTATTTGTTTCACCTGTAAAGTTCCAACTGCAAATATAAGAACTTCATCATTTTTTTGACAAAAGACATAAACATAATTTACATGTTTGAAATAAATGAAACTTCATCGTTATGTATGCGTCTATTTTCTTATTTTACTTTCACAAGCTTTTACTTCTTTACGTTTTAGCATTAGGATTTACTGATATCTAGATATAACATGAAGAATAAAATTTGTCTTTCATAATGGAAAATTTCATAAACAAATTTGTTATAGAAAAAAATATACAAAACAATCATGGTTATTGAAAATTTCACAGTGTACGAGACTACATAATTAAAAAAACACCATACTCAAAAAAGAAAATTTCCGTTATGTAACACCATCAAAAAGTAAAATTATAAGACATACCCGCCCATCGGGCGGGCTTTGACAACTAATTAACATTCGTCAAGTATAGTTAATATTCATTAATTAACATTCATCAAGTTAACATTAGTATGTGCCCTCTCAACAATATCATTGAAATGTATGCCATTGCTATAGGTAATAAGGTTTGATAATGAATGGGAGGTTGGTTCGACCACCTCGATCATGAGTCATGGTTAACATTCATCCATTCATCAATTAACATTTAAATATTTGCTCTCAACAATATTAATGAAATGAATTTAATTGCTACGAGTAGTATGCTTTCATAATGAGAGGAAGGTTGCTATGGTTACATGGATCATGGTTCATGGTTAACATTCATCAGCCTATTTAACATTCATCAACTAAACATTTGTATATGCGGCATCAAAAATATCATTTGCACATTATCTTATTTTGGATATTGTGCTTAGTAACAGTTAAAAGAGACTTACAAATCAACAATTATGGAATCTTTTTTTCAAGGGTTTAGAATAACAAAACTGGAAGAAGGGTTGGATGAAGCTACACAACAACATTCATCAAATATAGTTAACATTCATCAAGTACACTTAACATTTATCAAGTATTCCGATCATTTTTTTACCCGACTTTTTTGACAATAGTAAAAATAAGTTAATGATAACCAACATCATTAACCATAATTTCACCATAACTAAAACCATACGAATTATCATTATAAGTCATGCCCGCCCTTTGGGCGGGCTTTGAAGTCTAGTATATATATATATATATATATATATATATATATATATATATATATATATATATATATATATATATATATATATAATATATATATATATCTTACTATCTTATTATAAAGGAGGAATGCCTTCTAATTTTAGCATGCTTAATTTTAAGCCTTACAAATTAATAAGCTTAAAGTACAAGTGATTCAAACAAAAATGATACTTATAGAAATTCCCCTAATATTTAATTCCAGCATACAATTAATACTAACATTAAATACAATAAATAAATCATTATGTATATTAAATAAAATTAATTAACTGGTCAATAAATACAATTAATGCACTTATTAAAACACCACTTACATAAGAAATACAAATTATCAAGCATATTGTACAACCAATTTAAACACAATTCCTGCATTAAATGTCATAATACAAATAATAAAACATATTATACAAATATTCAAGCCCAAACGAGCAATGGGCTCGAGCTCGAACGAGCACGGGTTCAAACGGGCTCGAGTCCGAATGGACACGAGCCAACAGGCTCGAGCCCAAAAGGACACGAGCTAAACGAAATTTTTGATATACGTAAATTTATTGTCAAAAATAACATAGTAAACTAAAATGTGTTCACATATTGTACAAACTAAGCAAACTACTAAAATAATAATAATAATAATAATAATAATAATAATAATAATAATAATAATAATAATAATAATAATAAATAAATAAATAAATAAAATAATACAAACTAAGCAAAATTTTATCAAACTTTTGCTATAAAAAATAATCAGTAAAACTATTGCCAAAAAACGTACAAATAAAATAAATTATTAGGCGAAAAATTAAATTACAGGGTGCCCGCAGCTGCATCGCGCGGGGACCCTGCGTGTATATATATATATATATATATATATATATATATATATATATCGTTTGTATCAATGTTAGTGTTGAAATCCTCGGTTTGAAATCCTTGAAATAACGCCTTGTAGTGATAAAAATATACTTGTAAACACTAATACTTCATTAGTTATGATTTTGGGTACTTGGTATTATTTCTAGAAATCTAGAGTTACTACGTAGTGTTAATATTATTTTTCCAAAACCTGTCAAAACAATATAAGTTTTGCCGATATTGAAACGTGAATATCTTTGTCGTTATAAGTCCGTTTTACTTGTTCTTTATATCCACGGTTACGTCTTAGCATGTAGTAATATATTTTGAAAAGCTTGGCTCCTCCGGGTTACGTCTAAAGCCTCTTTTTGTCCGATGAAAAACGTCCAACAGCATGTATTTTCAGAAAATATACTTTTCGTCAATAAACTTGCAAAAATCATAACTTCTTCGTTATAAACTCTTTTTAATCCGTTCTTTCGTCTACGGATTCGTTTTTGAAAGTATTTTCTAAAAATTTTGCCAAAGTTTCCTTTATATTTACTGATTTTCCTGGGTTTACCAAAATGGGACAGAATGTATAAATACTTGTTACAAACCAATTTTTCATGTCCAAAACTAGTTTCTACTTCCACCAAATCTCTTGCAAACACCACAAAGCTATACTATCCTACCATACACCTTCTTAGGGTGCCATGGGTTCCTAATCACTACTAATCATGTTAATTTAACAAAGGAACACCTAAATCAAAATCTAGGGTTTGTATGTTCAAAAAGTCTACAAAAATAAAGTGGTATAGCTAGCTTGTGCATGAAATTAAGCATGAAAACCATAAGATACAAGTGTTAATTAGATGAAAACATGAAAATAAATTTGATAACTCACTTTGAAATAATAGGTGATTAGATGATGAGAAATCTTGTGTTACTTGTGTTTTTGTTGCAAGAATCTTGATTAGGATGATGAAATGAACAACTTTGTAGCTTTGTACTTTAAAAAATAATGGATTTTGGTTATGGATCTTATTTGGGTCGTGGGATTTGGTGTAGAGAAGATGAGGATGGGAGCTTTTGATTCCAAGAGATTATATGTGTTATGTTTTAGAGGTTTTTAGATATTTAGGTTAGGTTTTTAATGTATAATACTAGCACATGGTTAAACTTATCAAGTGGTCAAGGGGGGGGGGGGGGGGGGGGGGGGGGGCATGTGTGGCCGGTTTTTCAATGTATAAAAGAGTAGCAAAGATGATTTTGATAACTTAGGAAAAACTAGTTGTAGTGTAAGTGTAGTTTTAGTTATAGTTTAGTTATATCGGGTACCTGGTTTGCTAGAAATAAATGTTAACGAAGTTATTCGGGATAAAATAAAGTTGTAAAAATGTTAAAAATATGTTGGGTACAAGTACTGAGTGTTCGGGTGATTATTGTTTAGTTTTCACGAAAACCGTCGTAATATTTATAAGCTTACGTTATAAATAAAATAAATTTCCAAAATACTGGGTAAATGAATGTAATAACTTTTATGATGAAATAATGGATATAAAAATATGTCGGGACCATTGTGAGAATATTTAGATATATTCGTCGTGTTTATAAACCGGGTGTTAACGTTTATTTATAAATAATTATACGTTAACGTTAAATGTATCAAATATATAAATTTGAAAATCCTAAGAGTGGTATAACATGTAAATGACCTACTGATGATATGCAGACTATCTCTAGTCCGTATGAAATGTCCTTACTGATAATGCATGAATTCGCACCTAAACCAATACGGTTACGCGAATTTAAATACCCGTAAACTAAATTTACGATGAAATGAATAATGCACGTGAATGATGAAATTTCTTCCGGAATGAATAGTGTTCAATGAATAGTAAAATTCTCAAATGTTTTTCAGAATATCAAATTGACCTCGAAAATGATGAATAGTAAAACGATGAATAGTGTTTTGATGAATAGTGTTTTTTCAAAGTTTGGGAAATAACCTGAAATGGTGAGTTGTGACACTTTGAAATTAAAAATTAACCTGAGGTGGTCTAAAAATAAAATTAAAAGGAAAAAAAATCTGATGAACATTGTTTTAACGAATGAACAATAATTTTTAACGGGATCGATATGTTACAAAGTTATTCCTTTGGGACTATCTTTGAAATTAAAATTTAACCAGAGGTGCTGTTTTTGTTAAATATTTAACCTCAGAAGAAAAAAAAAACGGATGAACAGTACTACTACAGTAACATGCTATAGTAACCGGACTCACAAAAACTACTGTTACAATCACTGTAGCAACAGTGTTGCTACAGTCATGTACTGCCTTTTAGTAGATATGTATAATGACAACCACAATCAGTTCAATAGTCGGTTTCTAATAATATTTCAATATCTTTGTTTTCAAATTAAATATTAAAATAATTCATAAATTCATTGCTTTTTTTTTTTTTTTTTTTTTTTTTTTTTTTTTTAAATCATATTAATTTTTAATACTTGTAATCCATATATAGTTATAATACACGTGGCTGCATGATTTTTTACACATTTTTTTTTTTATTATGTGTTAATATCGAGTAATACTATGTATATATTTTTGTTGCATGAATTAGTAGACTTTGTTTAATTGACATGGTGTTTATATTGATCTTGTTTAAATTTAATTAATGATATGATATTCTAGATATTATGTGTATTTAGTAGCACATAATGACTTTGAAAAATATGTGTCGTTGTTATATATAGAACATCGTCTATTTATTTTCATATCACAATAACGTGTGAGGTCGTGCCTCATTTTGGTATTTATAGTCCTGTTAATAATAATTTAAGCCGACTTTCAAACTCGTGCACGAGTTAAACTTATAAACAGGAAACATGCGTCATTATTGAATGTAGATAGTTAATAAAGAATACTTTTTTCGGATATCGTTACTCAATCCAATAAAGAAGAATAACGTGAGTTGTTCGTATATGTATAATCTCGTGTATTTATTTACATATCACAGTAACTCGTGTTTTTTTGGATAAAAAAGTGTAGATTGGCAGGGACACCTCAACCCTGTAACTCGTGTTTTTTTAGTATGTGCTAATACATTAGTTTAATATATACTGATAATAATATTTATAAACACCAAAATATTATTATATTTTTTTTATGAAATATATAATATAAAGGGTATTTATAAAAATTTTAAAATTATTAAAAAAAATATTAAAATTGATAAGTATACTTTATTTAAAATTTAACGTTTTATTAATTACACCTTATTTTTTATTTATTTTACAAAATTGAAACATATATATTTTTTTAACATATTTTATAAATTAGGCAAAAATTTAATAGTTTGATTAAATTGAACATTAATTTTGACTTTTATTGACTACAAGTATTGCTCAATTTTGTCATGTAGGTAGAATGATATTCTTATTAGTGCGATTGCAAATTGTTTTGTTCGTTTTCTAATTTGTGGAATTCCTTTATTATATAAGAGCATGAGCAATGCAAAAAAACCTTGATAGCTTTTTGCATTTAATGCTTTAAATGTATAACACATTTAAAGCATACCACTTTGAAGAAAGGCTTTTAGTTTGCTAAGTCATTCTAAAAAGCTTTTCAAAAAGCTATGTATCCAATGCACATAAAGTCTTTTAAAAAGCTTATTGAAATAGTAAAAAGCTATTCAAGCTTTGTGCATTGGGATGCTCTCAGAGATAAACGAATTTTGAAACACAACAATTTTTGATATCTTTGATGTATTACACTGTAACTCTTGGAGAATAATACAAAATTATTGATAGAGACTTGTAGCGACAATAATGCGATTTTTTTTTTTTTTTTTGAACAAAGATTTCATTATCATTATCAAACCTCACAAATGGAGGAAATTTAACATAACAAGTTACATCGAAACATAACAAGTTAAGCCAAAACAAGACATACACCATAATAGCTGTGACACACTGAAGCAACACCATTCTGAGGTGGGGGGAATCACCAAAGTGAGCTTTTGGTAGACACAACCATTTAAAGGTGTAGCTTGACAAAAGTACACTAAGTACATAAAACATACAAAGAAGAAAAACTAAACATCCTAACAGGAGCTAGACCAAAACCTAACAGATCTAAAATCAAATCCCAGTGCAGCAGCAAGCCGTCGATGACGGACCACAACAGCTCTAAGAAGAAGAGACCAGCTGGTAACGGATCTGAGCAGAAAACCGCGGTGGTAGCAGCGACAACAGCAGCAACAACGAAAATGGGAGATGGCAGATCTGCGATTAAGGCTTTATTGTGGAAACGGAAAATACAAAATAATGGTCCGGATGGCCGGCCTAAACCGGCCGCCGGAAAAGTTGATTTGATTTGGTCGGATTTGTTTTTGCAGTGAGAGGTAGGAGAAAAAGTTTAGTGAGAGAGAGAGAGAGATCACGTGACAATAATGCGATTTTGATATTATATATTTTACGTGCTATTAACTTTTGAGGAAAGTCAAGAAATGGTCGTAATATAAATATCCTTTGGAAAGGTCAAGGAATGAATAATGATAGTAGAGTAGAAGTGAATGGAGACTATACGGCATGTCCACGGCTTTGACTCATCCATTTATAATTTCATTAAGTTGTATTACAATTTACAACATGGAATTTATACCTAAATATTTCAAGGCATGTCCACGGCTTTGACTCATCCATTTATAATTTCTTTGAATGGTTAGTTTGGTACGTTTTTAAAAGAAATATTAAGGAATGGATGCATAAGTTCAATCCACACTCAGTCGGTGAGTGTTACCAGATTCTTATGTATTGATAATTTTAAAACAATCACAGCAACACATTTAATTCACAAAAAAGTGTAGATTGGCTCTTAGATTCTTGAGCTCTTATCTATAAAGTCTCTCCAGTTAGCTCATAGATTTTTCAAAAATAGATACTTATCTGGGAGCAAAGTACGAGGGATGAGATTCGAACCCAAGTCTATTGACTTAAGAATGAAACTCCCACCCACTGGACCAATGCCCCAGTGGTAGCGACACATTTAATGTTTTCTTTGTACACCTAATATATTTCTCTCTATTCTATTATCAAGTAATGTTTTTAACTATAATCTTTTATTTTTAAATTAATATATTTTATATATAACAAATACTTTATCTTTCCTAATTTAATTTCATTCCATTACCAAATTCAAAACATAATTTTTTTTTTTTTTTTTCTTTTTTTTTTTTTTTGGAAAAATGCTTTCATAACAAACGCCAAACCGGACCTCAAAACGGGGACCGACGGCTCAAGCCACTACAACATATACAACGGATAATGACTCCAATCTTTCCACACAATCCTATTACACTTTGTTCTATTCTTAACCCAAAGGAAAGACAACGATTTCACAATAGACACAATTCGTTCAACACTCGGCTCATTTTCGTTAAATACCGTATCATTCCTTGCCTTCCAAATCGCCCACATAGAAACAATTACGATCCCATGCACTATTTTTTTCTTCATCTTGCACCCCGGGAATGTTTTATATACCTGCAATAAATCTTTTATACCGAACGCGAAGATTGGAGGAGTTCTACACCAAGAGCCGATACAGTCCCAAACATTTGCAGCTATTAAGCAGTCGGCCAGAATATGCATCTCTGTCTCGTCTCTAGCACGGCACCATGGACATAAAAGATCCTGAATCACAATGTTGCGCTGCACTAACGCTGTCCTCGTAGGAATACGGTTCTGTTCCGCTCTCCAAGCCATTATCGAGCACTTCAAAGGAACCCAAGAGACCCATTTCATAACAAAATTTGACCCATAATCATACCTCTGCATGAGCAAATCAGCCGTCCCCTTTGCTGTGAATTCAGGTTGTCCTTCTGCAGCCCACTTCCAACAATCCTGACCCATCGAGACTTCAAATCTGTTCATAGCCTCGCACAACTGCACCCACTGCATCAACTCATCCGTAGTCCGAATTACATCTATCCAATCCGCGTCCATCACCAACTTATTACTAAATACTTTCGTTCTTTCCGCCACTGTGCATGTTTTATTTCCTTCAAGGCGATATAACAGCGGCCATTTATCTCTAAGTGCACACTCGTCTAACCAAACATCAATCCAAAACCTTACCGATACACCATTCCCCACTTTAGCTCTAATGTACGTATGAATCGCCACATCATTAACCTTCAACCCAGCCACTACTTTCACAATAGCTTTCCAACTTCCAGTCGCGTATTTGTTAACCGGAAGCGCCTCCCACATATTATCGCTTTTATGACAAACTTCAATGACCTTTGTCCACAACGCATTCTTATTCTTACGAAATCTCCAAGCCCACTTAAAGATGAGAGCTTCATTGACAACTTCTAACCTTTTAATACCCAACCCTCCCATTTTTTTCGGAGTCGTAACTCTATCCCAACTCACCCAATGCACCTTATTACCCACATTCGAACCCGTCCACAAGAATTTTCTCATTATTCTTTCAAGCAAATCCAATACCTTCCGAGGCGCTTTATACAAGGAAAAATAATAGATTGGGAGGCTTTCAAGCACGGATTTGATAAGAACCACCCGTCCTCCAATAGACAAAAGCTTCGCCTTCCAACTCGCTAGTCTCGACTCAAACACCTCGATAACTTTCTTCCAACTAGCACATCTATTCATATTTGCTCCCACTTTAATCCCCAAATAGTCGAAAGGAAAAGTGTCGCTTTTACAACCCAAAGTACCCGCCATCACATCCGTTTCCTCACTACTAGTACCAACCCCATAAAGATTATATTTATTTATATTAATTTTCAAGCCGGAACAAATATGAAAACATCTCAACAACCTGGCCAAATTAACCACATTCCCCTCCGTCCATTCGCCTAAAATAAGCGCATCATCGGCATATAATAAATGGGATACATTCATACCTTCATTGTCAAGCTGGACGCCTTTAAAATCCCCCAATAAAGTCGCTTTCTTAATGGTCAATGAAAGAGCTTCCATAACCACCAAGAACAAAAACGGAGAAAGAGGGTCACCTTGTCTAAGACCCTTTTGACACACAAACTCAAATGTAGGTGACCCGTTCACCAAAACCGACGATCTAGCCGCCTTAAGGATCCCCAAAACCCACATACACCAACGAGAAGGAAAATTCATTTGTTCTAGCATAGAGATTAAAAAACCCCAATTAACGTTATCG
Organism: Artemisia argyi; assembly: GCA_030686995.1. Taxonomy (NCBI): domain Eukaryota; kingdom Viridiplantae; phylum Streptophyta; class Magnoliopsida; order Asterales; family Asteraceae; genus Artemisia; species Artemisia argyi. The sequence continues at coordinate 134,584,978 of CM060698.1, read as the reverse complement.
TACGCCTTCTCGAAATCAATTTTTAGCAAAAAAGCCTTTTTCGCTTTACGCTTCAACCATGCCAAAACTTCATTAACAACAAGAGGACCGTCCAAAATGTACCTATCTTTCAAAAAAGCCGATTGTGATTCCGAAATCACCTCCCCCATAACCTCTTTGATTCTATTCGCCAAGAGCTTCGAAATCACCTTATTAACCATACCAATTAAGTTGATAGGACGATATTCCTTCATACTATTCGGATTTTTACATTTCGGCACCAAAGTTATGAACGAGAGGCCACACTCCGGACTAATGTACCCCGTGTCATAAAACTCGGTAAGAACATTAAAGAAATCATCCTCCAACATATCCCAGAATTCCTGGACAAAATGAAAATTAAACCCATCTGGACCGGCCGCCTTATCCTTACCACAATCAAAAGCCGCTCTTTTAATCTCTGCTTTCGAGAACGGTTGTACTAACTTCTCTCCCAAAGATTCTGACAGAGTGTTCACATTATCGCATACTAGACCCAGTCTATTACTACATTCTTCCTTGAAATGAGCTCGAAAATGTCTTAATACCTCGCGTTTCACTAAAGCCGGTTTAGTAATCCATTCCCCATTTACCTCCATCCCCGGGATAGCGTTACAAGACCTTCTACCGTTAATAACTCGATGAAAGAAGCCCGTGTTGTCGTCTCCCATTGCCGCCCATTTCACTCTAGATCTTTGCTTCAAATCTTTGTTTTTAATCTCGTTCAGATCATTAATTCTCGATCTACACTCCTCTAATATCCATTTCTCTTCTTCATCGAGACTCCTTTCTTCCATAAGCTTTTCTAAAGCATCGACTTCCGACCAGCAGGAATCTAAATCTTCCTTTTCCTTTTTCGCAACATCCACATGCCAATCTCTTAATTTGTAACTCAAAGTCTTCAATTTACGGTATACTTTGAGCTGGGCCGAATGCGCTACCATCTCCTTACCCAAAACCTCGCGAACCACGTCTTTACAACCCTCTTTCTCCACCCAAGAATTGAACCACCGAAAGGGTTTCGGCCCAAAGTTTTTGCTCACCATATGCAAAATCAACGGACAATGATCCGAAAAACGTCTCGGTAGAGCTCTAAGAGAAGCACTAGGCCATTTGTTAAACAAACTCGAACATACCAAAGCTCTATCAATTCTACTTTGTTTGTCGCCTTTACCTTTACCCGCAAGAAAAGTGAACTTCCTTCCACCCAACGGATACTCTACCAAACCTGCTTCATCAATGAACTCATTAAAGTCTCTCGCCATGGCTTCATTAAATCCCGTATTCAATCTTTCTTCAGAGCTTCTAACTGTATTATAATCTCCCATGAGAATCCAAAATTCTTCACTTCCACACATAAGACTCTTCAACGCTTGCCAAACCAATAATTTCTGTGATCTAGATTGCGGGCCATACACGTTCACCACATTAATCTTTATATTATCCTTCCTCAATCGTCCCCCCACCACAATAAAGTTACGATTTTTCACAATCCTTTCTTTTACAAAGTCGCTACTATCCCATAAAGAAACCAGACCTCCCGAAAGACCCGTAGGATCCACCACTTCAAAATCAAAAGACCCTATACCCCAGAACCGCTCAAGATATTGTCTATCCAAGCCTTGTGTTTTCGTTTCTTGCATAACTAGGAATTCTACCTCGTTCTCCCTTCTCATATCTCTAACCCAAGCATCCTTCCCATCAACCCCCATACCTCGAATATTGACGCTTAAACAATTCATCTTGTAACCTCTTGTACGCCTTCTTTGGAAATGGAATCACGAATCAAATCTTGGAAATTTTGTAACTCCACACCTAGCTTACGTCCCATAGTAACTGTCCTGTTCACTTCCTCCTCCACACTTCCTCCTCCACTGGATTAGTATTTGATCCTCCCATAAGATCTCCATTTGGATTTACCTCATCCATACTCTCCATACCGACGTTAAGTTGCTCTTCCCTTATTCTATCTTGTACCTCATCTGACAAAACAGAAAACAAGTTATTAATTTCCACAGGCCTTGACTCTTTTGATCTACCTCAAATCGTATCCTTAGCCCAAATAAGAGGATCCAAACCAAAAATGTCTTCAACCACCTTCTTGGGCTCCTTATTGGGTCTCTGATTTCCACTTGAGGACCCACCTGAATGGTCCAGGCCCATATTAATAAAACTTTTAAACTTTTTCCTCTTTAAATTTTTTGAAAGTGATTGACCAATCCCATTAAAAGCTTCCTGACTATTCTCCTTGTTACCAAGAATAGACTCATTCTCTTGTGACAGAGAATTAGAAACGTCCCCCACAGTCTTGGGAACCGAATCGTCATTAATTGCGCAATTAAGATTCCCCGACCCGGATATTCTTTTTCCAAAATTCTGATCTGTCTCCGGCGATTGAGTCCCCTCCGTCGCCTTCTCCGGTGACCTGTAACTATCTTCCTTATCCCCTTGGAAACTATTTTCTTCTGCACAATCTTTCACGAAATCGCCTACCCAATCTTTAGCAATTTCCGAGACCCAAACCTTGAAAGAGTTCCCCCTCCAGCGAAGATAAGCCACATCGTTTATAACTTTTCCATGATTGACTATAACTCCAATGTAATGAAAATAACAATCATACCCCTGAACATCCACACAGGCTTCTTTAATTACCATTCCAAAGAGACTCCCTATATCATTTAACACCACAGGATCCGAAATGCATAATGGGAGTCCCTCAATCTTCAGCCAGGCTACTCTTTCAAACGGAGTCGGCTGCCCCTCCCACAACAAAGGGGATTCAAAACAATCTTTCCTATTCACCATCTCGTCCATGGCCATAACTGCATGTTCATTGGAAAAAAACTCCACCAAGATGGATAGGCCTCCAATAAATCTCACAATACCTTCCTGAAGTTTCATTACTCTTAATGTCGTACGTATATTCTTCAGCACCTCTAAGGACTTCAAACGAACGTAAATCGTCCTCCCATGCAAGGAATTGAACGCCTCCACAGAGTCATCAACCTTCACCGTCTTCCCAATCATCTCCCCCGTGGACGCTTCCTTAAAGGACATGTTCTTCACTCCTGCCCCTGAAAACACAAATGGTTTCACCGCTGGTCCTTTCCCCGCCGTGTTAGAAGGACGGGTCCTTCTTACATCCCTCTTTGATTGGTCAAACTCCCCCTCCTCTAGAACAAATCTAGCAACATTAAACTTCAGTTTGAAATCACCCAATCGTACCGAGGATAATACCTTCAAGAGCTCTTTACTGTCCTTGACATCCAAGAACGAAACAAAACCAAATCTCTTACCTTCCTTATTTCTTTTACGAGCAATATAGATGTCAAAGATCGTACCCATACCCCTAAGAACCGCCGCCAAGTCTGCCCCACTGCAACGATCCGGAAGATTATTCACAAATAGTTTTGTTAGTCTTGCCTGAATATTGTCCGGAATAGGGTTCCGGCTAGACGCCATTATTTTGGTTTGCCAAAACATAATCTAAACTACCAACAAAACAAGCGCACCTAATTAATATATTGAAATATCTATATTCAATATTCATACCACTCCAAAATTCATGATTCAAAACTACAAGAAGACAAACTTCTCTGTATTACATGTGATCAAAGATTCGTCACAACCCCCGCATACCACAAAGGTTGCCTCAACATCGAGGGCAATGACAAGTTTAATTCCACCAACATTACGATATCTACAACATGATTCTTCTTAATTGTTTAGACTTTAGAGTTAGACGACACAAATGCTAAATTCTCCTTCGTTTAGTTTCTTTATTACCTCGTAGTTCATTAGTACAAATCGACTTGAATGCATGATAATTTGTTAAGTTGTTAGAGCATCCACTATGATAAACCTTTTACAAAAGTTTATACATTAACACATCAATAAATTTGAGACATTTTCCTTTTATAAACCTACATTCACTATAGTATAAACCTTTGCAACTTCATGAAATGTCTTTTTTAAACAAATGCATTAAATGTATTAAATTCATATAGAGGTTCAAGAATTAGGACCTCTTCATGCCACATAGACATGAAATGAGTGTCCACTATGGTTGAAATAAATATAAACCTCTTCATCTTTTTTAGACTTTTTCATAAACCCACCATAGTGGATGCCCTTATGTCATTGTTACAGATTGAGATATTTTTTGTGAAGATTTATTGCACCGTTGATCCCTAACTCATTAGTCGAATCAATAACCGTTGCTATTATCCTTTTTTCCCCTATTACATGGTTGGTCCTTGATAATGTAAATTACAAATTTTGTTAAGGGTAAACTGCAAATAATGTTCATGTGATTTCTCATTTGTGAGTTATGTCCCTCAAAACTTATAACTGCGGAAAATGTCCCCATGGTTTATAGTGTGTTGCGAATAATCTGTTTGGCTTACGATCGTTAAAAATCCCCGTTAATCAAAGTCAAAGGCCATATGAAATGACTAATTTACTCTCGCCTTTCTCCCATAATCATTTTGTAATCCCACCACCACCCTCTCCCACCACCACCACCATCAAATCTAATAATAATAATAATAATAATAATAATAATAATAATAATAATAATAATAATAAATTGAACGTATCTCTGTTTTTTAACCCGTTTGACCTGTTCGTTTTTTATTGGTATCAAGTTGTTATAACACTAGGATCAAACTCATAAATGCATATATAGGATACCTTTGGAAGCGACGATGTTTGGAGAGCATAATGTATATATATGGTAAATTGGTAATGGATTGTGATGACTATTATAGTTGAGTGAAATGGAACGGGTCATTCAAGATCTTACAGTAACTTGGCATGGCAATGACCAGACATCATATCATTACGATTACTATGCAACCAAATTTGTTTGTAGCCACAGTGAAATCCGAGTGTTTACGTGACCTGACCTCCAATCACATATATGAGCAGAATTATTTATTTTGTCGTTATTTGTTAGAACCAAATGGGTCTTAACATTTGACTATTAGTATGTATACACAAGTATAATAAAGCATAAACATATGTAAGCGTTTCTGTTAATAATTTATGCACCAAACATTTAGAACTTAAACAAGTCATTCATTTCATACAAACAACAAACCTACTTATTTCAGTGCCATAACAATTGACATCACAATTGCAAATACAAGAAAAGTTGACTTTCAAAAAGTCAAATTGGCCTCACTTCTCCTCAAATCTTGACTTTGAGTGTTCAACTTCATCTCTAATTGTTCAATCCTTTCTTGACGACCGATCTCATTCTTCAATTCACATCTTTGGGAAGGATTTAAGTGCGAATACATTTCGTACAAATGTTGCCTATACCAACCATTCTCAATCTCTTGATCATACCACGCCCATATGTCACACTTTTTCTTTACGGGTTTCTATAAACAATATACAAAACAACTTGACAACTAAATTAGGTTACAAAAAATCGAACAATAAAGTTACATAGCGATCTATTGGGACAAACCAAGAATCTTTGGGATGGGTTCGTAGATGTCCATGAAACAAGATCCGCTAATAGAAGGTTACAGTGGCATTCGTTTGGAAGGTCACAATTTCTTCTAAAAGTGAATGGGGGAGATGAAGAATACATGGTGTAGGTGACAAAAATGTTGCCGGGGTTTATATTGGGGATGTTTACTAAAGTGGAAGTGAACCGAGGTATATTCATAGTCGGGTAAAATACGGGTCAAATAAAATGTAGTTGGAATATAAATAAATGACATGAAAGTCTTTTAGCTAACATGGAAATTCAACCGATTACCTTGGCAATAACTCTAAAACTTGACAAGTTCGTTTTTAATTTACAAACTTAACCTCAAAATTTTCAACATGTATTATTTTTTGTAATTTTATCTTTTGGAAATGCAAAATAGACAATTGTTTTTTGTAAATCTAGTGTCTTATTTATGAGCACAGGAATTGTTTAAAATAAAATTTACCAGCCATACTAAATAAGTAAATATTATTGTAAATTTAATATCTACATCAACAATTAAAAAAAAGAAAAAAGAAATGATAAATGAATACGGTAACGGAATATGTGTGTAAGCTTAAAGCGATTTCCAACATTTACAACATATTTGTTTCTTTTTCTTTTTGATAAATTTAAAACATGTTTTTATAACTTAAAAAGTAAGTTTTTTAAAGTCACCGGTATCGCGGATTTAATTTTCTTTTGAAGAATTGCCGTCATGTTCTTTTTATTAAAATACAAGTTTTCCTTATCACACGTGCATTAATTGGACCACAAATGACAACAAACTCATCTTACCATGCTTTGTAAACGACAGAATAGACACAATGACAAAAAGTTGTAATCGGACTTATACTTTATATTATTATTTTTAATTTTAAAATATCTATGAAGTTTATAAAAAGATATTTATATCATTTATATTTATTTTGTCTTTTTCAAAATTTGATAAGCCTTCCGTATTATTTGTATTTTATCTATTTCAGTCTTGTATGACTAACAAATTTTGGTTTATATTCATTTGAGTTTTGTAAAATCAGTTTTTCTATTCTGCCGAATGATAAAACATGTCACGGTATTGATATAAGTCAGGGTATTATATTTTCTTTTTGAAGAATCGTCGCCATGCTCATTAACATTTTACATGTTTTCTGTTAAGTAACACTGGTAAGATTACTACAAAAAGTATATTATAGGCGATCATAAGCAAAATAAGTTGATGGAGACTTGTAGAGTTGTGAGAAGTTGACAATGTCATCTAGTGACGTGTGTGTATACGTATCACATGTGTATTTGACTATTTTTTAACTTAATTAATATAGAAAAATAATATTGAGTTTGAAATGCTCAAAGAGGAAAGTCTTAACAATTATTGTAGTCATTTATTTAAGTGAAAGTCATGGTATGTCCACACTAACGCAGTCTCTACGACGGTATGTCCACGGTTTTGACTTATCCATTCCCATTATACTAAAATTAAATACTATATTTTTTCATAGAACCAGTCCAAGAACAATAATTAACTAGCTGGGTTGCCCGCGCGTTGCGGCGGGTGTGTTTTGTATTTTGTCGGTTGTACGGTGTAATTAATAATTTTGTTATTTGAAGTATGCATATATTTACTTGGAAGCATAATTTGTTTATGTTTACGTTTTTTTCTTTTTTTTTTTTTTTTTTTTTTTTTTTTTTTTTTTTGGCGTTGCGGTTGAAATTTTTTTTGGTTGTTTGTTTTTTCGGTATGCTTTTTTTTTTTTTTTTTTGGTATTTTAAAAGAAATAAATTTGTATAAGAAATTTTTTGTAAGTGTATTATTTTTTGTATTTTTTTATTTTTATTTTTTATATATTTTTTTAAAAACAAATTTTCTTAAGGAAATTTATGTTTAAAAAACAAAAATAAATAAATAAATAAATTCTGTACCGAGTACTGTAGCGACAAAAAAAAAAAAAGAAAAAAAAGTCCAAAATTTCTTTAGGAAATTTATGTTAAAAAAAAAAAAAAAAAAAAAAAAAAAAAAAAAAAAAGTCCAAAATTTCTTAAGGAAATTTATGTTAAAAAAAAAATATGTACCGAATACTGTAGCGACGCAAAAAAAAAATGTATTATTTTTTGTATTTTTTTATTTTTATTTTTTGTTTTTTTTAATTTTTTTTAAAAACAAATTTTCTTAAGAAAATTTATGTAAAAAAAAAATCTGTACCGAGTACTGTAGCGACGCAAAAAAAAAAACTTTACCGAGTACTGTAGCAACGCAAAAAAAAAGTTACTGTAGTGCGCACTATAGCAACACTGTAGCGACACGTGTCGTGTTGTGGTGAGTTGCCTGGGTTTTAGATAGTATATATAATTAGTGTATTTTTTTATGCATACGACATTTAGCTCTGAATACAACATAGTTATATACTATTGGTCCAAGTCTAAGAAAGTGTTTGGTATGCTGGTATGGCACTGTTGGAATAGATTGAAACATCAGAACAATTGTTTGGTTAGATATTTGAGAATTAAATAAATGAATCAATTTTTAAAACCCATACAAGTGCTAGATGGTGGGTATGGACCAAATACTCTGACAAATCATCTTTTCAAATGTTCTTAGCCACAAGTTTTGTACTTTTCTTATTTAATATTCATTTATGTTTATTTTAATTTATATATACTACATTTTAAATCTAATACAAATTTAACAAATTATATATAATTATATATAATAATATATTTTCTCTTTTTTACTTTTTTCTCAAACCTTTCCTCAATCTTTCAAACCATTTCTAAATCCTAATACCATATGTGAACCAAACGCATCCTAAATTCTCTTCGATTAAATGAAAAAGTATGTAAATAGTAAATTAAGGATTGGTAATTGATGAAGAAAACGACGTTCAGTTTTGTGGACTAATCTTTTTCCTAATAAAATAAAACCCTTAGTAGGGACTTTTTCATTTTAAAAAAATCAAATGATTCCTTATTTAGTAATAATTAAATTATAATTATTCTTTTAAAAATATATGTTTAATTAAAAAAACCTAAAATTTTCCTTATATGGCTAAAGTTTTGTTTATTTTCGTTTTTTGAGAAAAAAGAGTAAAAAAATACATGTGTCAAATATATAAAAAAACAAAACTTTGATAAGATGGGGTTAAACTAAAACAAGTTAATGGTTAAAACTGAAAAGAATGCTTTCTCATACCCTGATTCTCCATTCTTCAACAAATCTTTATCAAGAAAAATACACACACCCAAACCTAACCTCACGGCGAACAAAAAAAAACCCAAATCAACTTCTTATAACACGATTAATTAAAGGTATGTTTTTCAATCAATGTATTCAAGTTTAATTTATCATAAGTATAATTGATATATGTATTGATTTAGGGTCTTTTGTATTTTTTTTGGGTAAATCTGGCAAAAACAAAACAACCCTAAATACCGAACTCCCTTCCTGCCACCATTCGCGCATCATAATGGTCGTCTTGAAGCCATGGATCCAAGTCATGTTCCTATTAAAATCGCATAATCTCAGCTCTTTGATTAATCAGTGGTATGTTTCCCCAGATCCTGTTAATATTCGGTATGTATTTATGTTTCTATATAATTCTATGTTTAAATTTGAATATTTTGTTTATTTACTTTTCTTTTTGCATTAAAATTTGAAGCTTTTAGTTTAATTATGTAATTTTTTAATCAAATATATTGATTACTTGATTTTCAGTTATTCTATATGTGTTGAACTGAAGTTGCCTCACGAAGGTGATGCTTTCAAGTTTAGGTTTGTTAGTGTTGCTTTATGTATTGAAGAATTTTACATTCTTAATGAGTTGCACAGCTAGATGCATTTGAAGTTGTTTCCTTTCATTTTATTATTTATGCTAAAATTTTAAAATGTATCAAAATTGCTAGAATCACATATGTTTGTTAGTTTGTATCATAGTATTTTTGAACATGATAGTTGAATGTGCCAATGTGGTTGATTGTTTTGTTTTTTGTTTGTTATTGTGCATTATCGAGGTGATCATAGATTAAAAATGATATAGAATTGCCAAAAGATGGTTAGATTCATTTAGTAGAATTATAAGTGCCATTCAGGGGGCGGTTTTATTCACATAGGTTCCAATTATGGGAAAAGAAGACGGGAAGGAGCTTGAGGTTACAATATCTTAATACATCTTTAAATTTAGTTGTTATTGCCTTTTGCTATTAATATGATCTTATTTAGTGAACTATAAGTTGTTATCACTTTTATGTTGCCGAAACAGATTTGTACTAAGCTACTAATCAAGTGATGAATATTTTAATTATAAACTCAACGTTTTGTTGAATATGATCTACCGGGTTAAATTAAATAAGGCATACCTATAAAAAGGGTTTTAGTTGTACATTGATTTTGTGCATTTTTTTCTTTGAATAAAAAATTTGTGCTAACTAATAAGTAAATAAGCACTTACTTAAGATATGAAGTAAGTAAAAATGCAGTCATGGTATCATTATTTAGCCAACAAATAATACAATTGTGAAAATTTTCATATAATTCTATTGGGCTAAGCATTTGAGTAGGGCATATGGAGATTGGTTCCTCATTAGGTTATGAAGAACTTTTGTTAATTATGGTTGCTCGCTAATCAGGTTTTTTGATTTCTTAGCCCGTTATTTATATTTTACTATTTTTTTTTGGGTAATATGCAGGTTTGCTACTATTTACACAACTCAGGTAAGTGATCATCTTTGTATGTCATTTTGTTTATGTATGCATACCAAGAGTTTCATGTAATGTTTGAATGAAAAATATTGTTGTATAATCTTTTATTTATCTTTTTTTGGAAAATAAATCATATTATATAGAATGGAGGAAGTTGGTTACAAGTCATTGTTCCAGGTTGTGACAATTAACTCCATTAAGCAACACATCGATAAATAAAAGGTCTCTTGCATAGGTTCAATGGCTCTTAGGATTTCTTTTAAAAATTCAGAGTATATATCATCCTGGAAAGTATAAAAACCAGAGTTATACAAGTTTAATGTTTGAGATTTTCTCTACTGAAACTGCTTGAAGGGGTTTTTGGCATCACTTTGAATAAAGTCTTATAAGAGCTTTTTGTGATTGTCTATTAAGAATGTGAAGAGAAAGGAAGTTAATGAACTATTTTGTGTTCTTGGGTTTTTAGGAAACGGAAGTAAAGTCAATGAAAGTTGTACATTTATAAAAGATTGGAAATCCACTACTTTGTTTTCTGGGTGTTTATCTTTCCTCAACTTTCATCCCATATATGGAGTGGAAAATAAATATTCCTACTTCATGAAAATTGTTAAACTTGGTGTATAACATGCATGTTCTTTCTTTTCAAAAGATGTTGAGCAAGAGTGATTTTAATTTCTTCATCCAAATTCTCATTTTAAACAGGTTCTATGGTTCAGGCCAATTTGTTGAACAAGTGCGATATTAATATCTACATCAGTTCATAAGGTAATCTCATATAAATAGGCAATCAAAATGTTGACCAAGAGTGATTTACTGAGCAAGAACGAGCTCAAATTATCATATTGATGTACACATCTAATACGCTTATCAGTAGGTCACCGGCACTTTTGGGTGTATGCTATATTGGCTATCCGTAAAATAGGCAAATTTTAGCAAGTTGCTAAAACATTAGTTTAAATGTATAGAAACCTTAATTACCCTTTCCATTATATTGACATTTGATAATATTAAAGAATGGGCGGAAATCACGGGCACTTTTGGGTGTATGCTATATTGGCTATCCGTAAAAAAGGTAAATTTTAGCAAGTCACTAAAACATTAGTTTAAATGTTTAGAAACCTTAATTGCTCTTTCCATTCTATTGAGATTTGATAAAAAGAATAATAATAATAAAGAATGGGCAAAAGATCACCGGCACTTTTAGGTGTTTGCTATATTGGCTATCCGTAAAATAGACAAATTTTAGCAAGTCACTAAAACATTAGTTTAAATGTTTAGAAACCTTAATTACCCTTTCCATTATATTGACATTTGACACACACACACACACACACACACACACACACACACACACACACATACACACACACACACACATATATATATATATATATATATATATATATATATATATATATATATATATATATATATATATATATATGTATATATATATAGAATGGGTCAAAATAATGTTATGGGGCTACTTTATCTAATTTGACCAGTTTTGACACATAACCATTGTTTGACATCTGTGTTTTGGCACATGCTATTTACTATGATCAATTTCAATATTAGATATGTCTTCAAATTTAAATCGTGTGACGAATGCAAGCCTATTTACCGGAGAAACAACTGAGTCATCTTCATAGCTCACTTTAGGAAAAGGAGCGGGCTGTTTTGAAATTTATTGTAATAAATGTGACTAATATGTGATATTAAATGATTAATAGGCTCAGAATTTAGCGAAAAATAATATATGATGGGGTGCTCATCTTCCTCATGTTGTTGGGATATGCAGGCACTCAGACTATGGTGCAGAGTCTATTGCATTATCTTGAGGATGTGAGGATTATGAAGACCATATAGAGTGGTTCCTCTACACGGAAGGGTATGTTATTCTCTTTGATAATTTATAGTTTTTAATTGGATTGTGTACATAGTTTACATTAGCATTCAAGCTTTAAAATTGAGATGGTGTTAGTGTCAAGATAAAGCCTCATAAGTTAATATAAGTTTTTTCTTTCGCTTATGTGTTGCGTGTATTAGGGGGGATTGCAAAATTATTCTACTTGCGATATGAATCTATAAAATTGTATTGAAGCTCTAAATTTATTAAGTTTAAAAGGGATTTCTTTAGCTATTTTATGAGTGTAGTTTTACTTGGAAAGTAGTAAACTAACTCTTGGTGGATTATGTGAGTCATATGCTATATGTAAGTCCCATTCTTGATAGATACTACGTAATATTCATTATTTAATCCAGGCCTGTTCGTGACATGTGACCTTGAAAACAAGAGATAGTGGTTTTGTAATCTTTTTAAACTTTACTATCGAGTCTCTACTTTACAATTGTTTACCTAAATACCTAATTAAGTTTTTTGTGTAAGTAAGTGTGTGGAGAATTAACATACATTTTGATACTAGATTGATGAGTAGTCGAAACAAACACCCCTAAAAGTATATGATCTTATGATGTATGCGAAAAGGATAGAAGTGATGATGATATACCATAAAGAAAAGGATATAAGTGATAAAGAAATTGAACCTACATAACTTGAAAGATGATGTAAAAGGATCTAATTAAGCTTAAATTACTTGATGCTATGTAAAGTTGGGATAGATGTAATTGGTGCTTGATTCTCTAAATACATTAATTGAGGATACTGTGAATTCCTAAAAGTGAATATGTATGCCATATGATATGGTGCATTTTTTCGTATGAGTACCCAGATTGTGTACCTTCAGAACATGTTACAGGTTTTGAATTTTACCTTCAAATAGCATACTTGAAAATGACAGTTGAAGAACTGCTTTATAACATGAAAATAGCATACCTGAAAATGAAATGCACGTATTTAGACGTGTGTATGAAGTCTGAACGCTGAAAAAGGAGCTCAAGATTAGATACCAGGAGAGCGAGTTTCATCATAGAACATATGATTAGATTCGAGAAGAATAAGAATATGTTATGTAGTAAAGGTTAGACTTCTACATATTACTACATAACATATTCTTATTCTTATGATGTGATTCTTTTGTATCTACGTAACAAACTGATACAAAACTTTGTTTTCTACATTATAGTATGCAAAAAGAATTTTTTGCTCCTCTTATGTTTTTTCGTGCTATTGATGATGTTTTTAATCGTGCTATTGACTAGAATATTTATGTTACTGTGTGAATTTGATATACAGTTTAACAGGGTTTATGTTTCACTTATTATGCTATCATAAAATGAATGACTACGTTACTATGTGAATTTGATATAGGGGTGAAAGACTATTAGACGGGCAACTTTAAGGGAAATGGAAAGCTTTGTGTAAAACATCATGGTGATCGAAAATTGAAGGTAATATAAAAGCGATTTATAATGTATTTCATTTTATTTGTTGAATGTAATAGAATATAGACTTATTTTATCTTTTTCACTAAAACCTGTATGACCCATATCATTTTGCAATTTATTAGAATCAAGTTTATTTTGAAGGCATAAACAAGTTTGTTACTTAATACAATGTCGTCTTATTATAGTTTTTTATTTATAAATGTTCCTAAATATCGTTTGTTGTAGAGGCTATCTTAATGTTGAACTTTTGTATCTTTTTCTTCAACAGATTGAGAGCTTTTCATGTGTGAGATTAAAGAGAACATGTATCTCCTTTAAGATGTGGGTTCATTCCAGTAAACAAGAAATACATCGTATTTTTTGAAGTTGGCTACTCCAAGGTTTTCATTGTGTCACCATGGTTTAAGTTTTTATGCAAATAAAATCAATATCCTATTTTTTTGTTATTTTTATTTCACAATCATCTCTTTGGTTCTGCCTTCGAGACCTATTGATGCTCCTCTAAACATTGTTGGTGAGGTTCTCTCTCTTGCATATAACGCTTTTTATAGTTTTATCATTACAACTTTTGTATGGTTATCTACGACGTGCATTAAAAAAGGACATGGAATTGCTTATCTAAATGTGGGATATTTTTCATATATATTGCTTATATAGAACTGTTTATGAGCTTAGTGATTACTTATTATTGAAATAAGCTATCCCAACTATCACTACAAGAATTCAGGCAAATAGCCACGGACAGAATTGGTGGGTAAAAGCCATATTTTCGTGGGTAACTGGGTAGTACCCACGGATTACCCACAACCCTCTATATATGGGTAAAACCTCCGATGCTAATTGTTTGCCCACGACATTTTCATGCTGTGGGTAAGTTTACCCACGTCATTCTTGGTGGGTGATTGTTCGGCATTCATGGGTAAATTGTTTGTGGGATTCTCTGTCTCACCACGAAACACCCATAGATATACTCGTGGGTATTGTGTGGGTAACATTGCCCACAAAACTATTCGTGTGTAAAAGTCAACTCCCCTATCACAATCCTTGAATAGAATTAACCACGTATATAGTCGTGTGTAAAAAGCGTGAGAAATCTTGCCCATGATAATCCATGGGAAAAATTACCCACACATATGACCGTGTTTAAATGTCATGGGCAAACATGACATCTTTGCCATGAATATTTTGTGGGTAAATTCGTAGTTAACTTACCCACTACTTTTTGTGAGTAAATCGTGGCTAAATATTTACGTCAAATTGTGAATAATGCATGGGTAAATATATGGGTAAATTATGATTTTATTTTAATATTTAAAATATGATAAATCTGTAGCATCTAATATAAGAACCACACATGTAACACAAATGCTCTTGAAATATAAAACACATGATAATAGATAGATCATTCTTACATAAATATTAAGTCTGCTAATTAGCACAAACAATCATTCTAATGATGTCTCAAAACAAATAAAATAAACTGAAAAGAACAAACCATCATCATAAAGATGTCTCAAAACAACTAATATAAAGATAAATATAGACTTATCAACTCACAATCATGCGGCTATCATGGTCATCTTCTTCACTTCCACCTGCTCAGGAGTGACTAGTAGTAGGACCAGGACGAGCATCTCCTCCATCAGAACTTTCACCATCAGAATCACAATCTGGAAGGGTTATATTGAAACGATTACACACAATCTCAAGAGTTTTACTTAATTTGTTGATCTTTCTCTCCATTTTCTTAGACTTCTTCTTGTGCCCGTCGTTTACCTTAGTAACTACAGTTGTTTTGTTTTCAGAATTTGTAATATAATCAACTCTTTTTGATCCAGCAACACCATACATGTTTCTTTTCTTTGCACCACTTGCTGCTGAAATGTAAAGTGTTGTTTCGTCTACCAGACTTTCTGCAGAAGCTGGATTTTCCTCCCTTTCTTGCCTTAGACGTAACACGCTATCCTATAAGTGTGTTGATTTAATCATGAGTAATGATAGAACTAACAACAATATTGTATAACGAGGACATCAGAACTTACATTGATTGTTTTTTACTTCTCATTAATAAATGTTTTCTTGTCATTGCCGCTGGTTTGAATATGCAAAAAAAGCTCAAATCCCGTAGGTGGACGCTTGTATATAGATTCCTACATCACATATGCATATAGAAGAGAAAAAACATATTGATATGATAGTAATGATTGCAAAATGACACTATAACATATGACCAAACAAACTAAAAGACCACGACTGACATATGAAGTACCAATACCACCAAAGAACAAAATTCTCCTATGAAACCTTGAAAACAAAAAGAATACTACTAGGAGCATCTCAATATAGCTTCTGTATACCTGATTTTGCAGACAAAACTTGACAAACTAATTACAGAGAACACTGATCTTGTAGACATGACATTACTAACTAATATGTAGAGTAAGGAATGACAGACATCTAAGTGAAAACTTTAACCTGATCCTGATCACAACTTGACATAAACTTAGAGAAGGTGTTTCACACATGCATATGCCCATAAAACGGTGCTTTATTACTCTTTTACAACCTTCAAAATTCCTAATAGAATTAACAATCTACACATCAAACTGGATCAACTATGGAACAGTTTAAGTAATATCTAGTTGCACGTACAGGTAACTCGATACAATTATATGCTACTGTTGTATGTAGAGCAAATTCTCGATGACTTCAATACTTATTAATATACTTACTAGATTTTTTGCATGCTCGCGAAATGAGATTGACCCTCCGGTATGAGTTGAGGAACCTTCACCTTTTAGACGATTTTGTGTATTTTTTTTTCTTGGATCTCCTTATACTTTGATGTTCCCCAATGAGATGTGAAATTTGTCCATGCATTGTCACTCATGAATACAGGTTTCACCATTTTAACTCTTATGTCTCTGAAGAAATCAGCATAGCGTACAGAAGCTTTTGCATCCCATGCTACCCTCACGCTTTCCGGATCCCATAAAAAATGTTTTTGTTATAAATTCAAATAATTAGTATTTATAAAAGGAAATATAAATCTTAAAAACAATTAAAATCTAACCAATACCTTAAATTCTCCAAAATAAAAGTCCTTTGTAGGTAAAGACACCTTTTTCCAATTGTACCCGGTATCATCAATTTTTTCTTTAAATATCTTTGTAATCTCTCGCGAACACGCACTTGATTTGTCGAATCTGTTACAGTGAAGAAAAATAGAATGAAGTAACAGAGGAAAAATAAATAAATAAATAAATAAATAAATAAAATAAAATTGTGATGCTCAAATTATAAATTCACAGTACTTACAATCCATTCACAACTTGTACTTGTTTTCTTCCATTTGAAGGATTATCTAACTTCTCAATGATGTTTTCAGGCGTCGTTTGATTGGTCCTGTCATTGATAGTTGAATTATTAGGGACAGTGTAGTCAAAAGCGAGAAAAAGCGCGCTTTAAGCGAAGAAGCGAAGCGAAGCGCCCTATAGCGCTTTGATTCTAAAAAAGCGATGCGTTTTACTAAAGCGAGCAGAAGCGACCTAAAGCGACCGAAAAGCGACCTAAAAGCGCTTGCTTTTTTGCATAACGGCTAATTTTTAATTTTTTACCTAATGAAGTTTTACAGCCGGCCCTAATCTTTTAAATTAGGTTAAATATTTACAAAACTGACCCTTTAGCATAATATTAAATGAGCGACCGAAGGGGAGTTTGTGTTTGGTGAGGATGAAGCACTAACTTGGGGTACCGTAGCTAGTGCTAGTGGTGTAAATGAGCCGAGGCATTATACAAGAAGAAATGCACCGGCATCTACAAGTAGGACATCTACAAGTAGGGCACTCTTCGATGAATCCGACGAGGATCTTGTAGATGAAGATGATATAGTGGATCTCAGAAACGATGGGGAAATAAGAAATGAGAACTTAGATGATTATTCCGAATAAAAAATATTAGACTTTAAGCTTTAACTATTTGAATAAACTTCTCTTTTGTGGTCTTTTTAGATTGAAAATGAAGATTTTAAGATAATTATGTTTTTATTTAACCATTGTTTTCATACTAGACACTATTATATGCACAAAGGGTAAAAAGTTAATTGAAGCGCTCGCTTTTGTCGCTTCTCGCTTCTCGCTTTAGAAAAAGGCATGTCGCTTTGAGGTCGCTTTCGCTTTTAACTACCTTGATTAGGGATATCATTTGATTGTCCTTCATTGGCATGAGGTGTACTCTTTCCTGCTCCAAGCCTTTGACTCGTTGAATTATTAGGGATATCATTTGATTGTCCTTGAGGCCTACTCCCTCCTGCTCCAAGCCTTTGCCTCGTTGAATTAGTAGGGATATCATTTGATTGTCCTTCAATGGCATGAGGCCTACTCTCTCCTGCTCCAAGCCTTTCCCTCGTTGAATTGTTAGGGATATCAGTTGATTGTCCTTCACTGGAATGAGGCCTACTCTCTCCTGATCCAAGCCTTTTCTTTTGTCTAGCCATGTCTACAATGAGAATTTTTTCAAGTATAAAGGAATGTGAGAAATTTCTGAAATATCTCTGAGATTATAATATCCAAAATTAGACTTTAAAACAGACTTAAAACAAGATATACGTACTTTAAAGCAAGATATATGTACTTTTATAAATGAGTAACTAACACAATATATACGTTCCTATCAACTTAGCATATGTACATCCTAACACAACATCAGTAACTCAACACAAGTAAATTCTAAATGATATCCTATGTTCTTGTTAACTTATGACAATTATATCCAACATCAGACTTTAAGAAAAGGTTTGTCACCTGATATATGTGCTTTAAATCACATACCAGTGTTAACACTTATATATGTTAGGGATGAGTAATGGTATCGGAAAAATGGGACTACACCGGAACCGAAATAATGCATTTGATGAAGTATAAGTATCTTAACAGAGAAAATACAAATATACACAGACTGCAGTAAAGTACAGATTAATGGTCAGATCATCATAATATATTCTTATGTATAAAGATAGTATCAACTTATAAACCATAATCAGGTTAATAAAATGTTTGTTTTGCTTCATCTATCTTATTACCATAACACAAATGATCAGAAAAGATATAAACCATATCATATAGGAAGGTTCATAAGTAATATCAAACTATTTACTCAATTTAATGCTTTGCTAAATAGCTCGAATCCTAATGAAAATTTAAATTGAAAAAAAAAAGATATACAGATTAGTATTAAGATCAATCTCATTATCATATTTGAACACAAACCCACTACGTTTACAAGATTATCATCCAAATTATGTATAGGCAAACAAAGAAGCATTCACAAGCAAAAACGTAGCGTAGTTTATTTTCTGAACAATAGATTCGGAAATATTCTTAAACTAGCATTCCTCTATTTCGAACATCTCAAAGGCTCAACCTGAACAATAAACTAATTACGACAAATATTGACACAAACTGCAGTCAAATACAGCATAACAGTTAGATAATCATCTTATTCAAACACTGTTTTCAGTTATAACTTATAACCAATAATTCGGTTTAGCTTTATGAAACTCTTAGTTCAAATACCTTGTCAAGTTAATACCCTTAGACAAGTGACAATACAAAAGAAGCCAAATGCTGGTATAATTTGTCTGTTGTTAAACCACAATTTAAAACGCTATGACAACGTCAATGCTAGTAGATACTAGATATATCATTAAGTTGTAAATTAATAAATAACAAGATTTTAGAATTTGACATGGCATCATTTACTCATTTTATTCCTCAGTTATTAATTTTCCCAATTCCAATTGATATTAGGATTTATAATAGTGGGTTCAAGCAGTGGGTTTACAATTGAAATTAATGGTAAACACAATCGAATACGTGGTTCATTTTCCCACCCAATTACAGTTATCAATGATAATTCAAAGAACCCTAGGTTTTTTACATGAAAGTGTAAAGTAAAAATAAACACAATCAACTCTAATTATGCAATAAAACTCAATGAATCAAGCACCCTAACATTAAATTAAAAGGTAAATTAAAACTAATTAGCACAAATTATGATCTAAAATAGTGAAAGGTGAATGAACATACCTTTTCCTACTGCTTCCTGAAAGCCTATTGCATCTCATAAACCACAAGATATACCTTCTGTGGAAGGCGTCATTCCTGCTCCACGATCCCCACATATCTAGGGGCGCCAAATAATTTCACACAATGGCGCCAACATCTTCCAAAAATTCAGTAACCGTATAGTGTGGAATGTTAAAACTTAAAACTTTGATGAATGACTAAACCTATAGTCTTAGTATTCTTTATATTCATTAGTACTATTTTATTATAAAATATAGTTTGATGATGATAAGTAAATACGGAGTACTATATATTATCATTATTATAAAATATAGTTTGATGATAAGTAAATACTACTAGTATATATTATCATTAGATTCATTACTGTTTGGGAGTGTCAAAAACGCATAAACTGGCCCAAACCCGATTAAGCTTATTCGGGTCAGTTTACTCGGGTCTATAATTTTATTTGGGTAAATTCAGGTTAAGCCGTTTAACTCGAGTTCTAAATAGGGTCGGGTTTGGCTATATTTTTTTAGCCACAACCCGTATTGACCCAACCCGAATTGATCCAAACCCGATCAACATGACTTGACTAACACTTTTACATTCGAAACATATTGAAGTAATTAAGAACTTTTTTAATAATTTTACTTTTATTCGGGTAGACCCGACCCAAATTGACTCGAACCCGATTTTTAAATAGTCGGATTTAGTTTTTAGTTTTTTTTTTTTTTTTTTTTGAACGGATTTGTCAATTTCGGGTCAATAATGTTATTAGGGTACTTGCTAACATACAAACAACAGCTATATATAGATCTATCTTTCTTCTTTCGCAAATGGGTTATCTCGTTAGGTTTTAATACGATACCAATTCATTTTACATTTTGTACAACATAACCAAATCCAAAATGGTATGTCTTAAATAGCTTAACTTCAAGTTTCGTGTAAGCATCGATACAAGTAAAGTTGTAAATGAAAGAAGCTATTTGTGAGATAATTGAACTCAGCAGTGAGAAATTCGACTTAAGCTCCACTTGAGCTCAACCCGCGCGAGCTTGACTTTTAACTCAAAGCTAATTAATTATTTTTCGAGCTCAAGATTAACCTAAAGCTTAATCAATTTAACTTGACCGAGCTCGAGCTTCATACAACTACCCGTTGTTATTATTATTATTATTATTATTATTATTATTATTATTATTATTATTATTATTATTATTAAATAAATCTGTTATCTTTAAATTTTCCGATCACTTTTGCACTCGCAACCGATCACTTTTGCACTCGCAACCAATCCTACAAAGAAACTTATTCGTTTGGTTGGGTTAGGAACAAACATGAGTTGCATATCGATCTTCTTCTTTTGCAAATGGGTTGTCTCGTTAGGTTTCAATACACTTACCGACTAATCTACCTTGTTTTACAACATAACCAAATCCAAAATATTATGTCTTGAATGGCTATTTGTTATAAGCATGGGCATCATAATATTCGATACAAGTAAAGTTCTAAATGAAGGAAGCTATTTGTGTGATAATTGAACGCAGCAGTCGACTTAATCACTACTTGAGCTCTACTATATATCTTTATTAGATAAATCTACTATCTTTTTTACAGCATAACCAAATCCTAAATGTCATGTCTTGAATAGCTTAACTTCAAGTTTCGTATAAGCATAGGCATAATAACATTCAATACAAGTAAGTTGTAAATGAAAGAAGCTATTTGTGAGATAATTGAACTTAGTTTTGAAAAATAGCAATGTACTTTTTCAAATGTACCGATTTGGTACCTGAACTTTTTTTAAGTTGTAGAAATGTAACGAACTTTCATAAGCGTTAGAGTTGTAGAAATTGAAACACTTATAAAAGTTCATTACATTTCTATAACTTAAAAAAAGTCACATTACCAAATCGGTATATTTGAAAAAGTACACTTTTATTCTGCGACCAAACCCCTTTCTGAAAAGGTCGACTTAAGCTCCACTTGAGCTCTAGTTTGTCCAAATAATGAAATAATACTTACATAAAAGAAATCACAAGAGTAGTCATGTTTATTTTTCTCGAAATCCAATCGCTTAAAAGATACAAAGCAATATGTATAAACAAAAAAAAAATAGCTAAATGCCACAAAACATAATTCAATCTATGTCATCTCCTAAAGAAGCATCATCACTATCGTCTGTATCAACATCATTACTATCATCTGTATCAGCATCATCAAGTGTATGTGTGTTGACTTCATCATCTTGGAAAGCCAAACTGTCACCAGGGAGATCAATAAATGATTTAGGTTTGGCTTTTGACACAGCCCACCAATCAACTTTATCCCGCCGTAAGCTTGGATATGACATATAATATACTTGTGATGACTGACTAGCCAAAATAAAAGGTTCGCATTTATTAAATCTTCTTTTATGATTAACATCGACTAGATTGTACCCTTTATGAATCTTCATCCCAACATTTGGCATTGGATCAAACCAATCACATTTAAACAATACAACTCTTTTAATCGGGAGAGCTGGGTACTCTAATTGCATAATCTCCACTAAAATGCCATAATAATCAGTTGACTCATCACTATAATTAGAACCCTTTAGGCAAACTCCACTGTTGTATGTTAATCTACCCGAACCATGTTCACTAGTGTGGAATTTGTACCCATTAACAAAATATACCGGATAAGTGACGACACTTCTCAAAGGCCCTGAAGCAACATCTTCGTGTTTACACGGGGTTCAAAGTAATGTGAACAAAACATTGATGTTTCCTCAATTAAGTAGGCATTGGCAATTTGAGCTTTCAACCTTAGCTTTATTCGTCACTTTCTTTTTTAGTTTTCCAAAAAAAACCTACAATGTTGCAACATAGCTTTTGTTACAATTATTATCATAGATAAAAGGAAGCCATATATCCTAAAAGTATTCTAAATAATAAGAATAATAACAACGGGTAAGTAGTTTCCTTAAAAATTAAAATAATTTGACAAATAATAACCCAAGCACCTTGTCGACTAAGTTTCTAAGACTTCCTTATTTTTATTCAATGAGAAGAAAAATGTGTGCTATGCTTATCGTTCAATCAAGACAAAATTTATAGTAACTTATTTTCTCTAATAAAGTTTAATTATATTTTTGTTGCATAATGGCAACGACCAGAAGTTGTTATCCATAGGAAGAAGCCATTACGTTATAGTTAAAGCATAACCTAAACCAGGCTTCATGACTAAATGGGTTAAAGTTGTTACTCAGTCCAAACAGGAGCTAACAAATGCATTCAAAATCATTCACCAACATAAAAATGTAACCTTCTATCAATTTTAAAATTAGTTACCATTGTAGTTATTTTACATTAGAAACTAATTTTACATTGCTAAACTATAGGGGGAGTCGGGGAGATATCAATTGTTGCTAAAATAAGAAAATATTAGCTGATTGATGGCCGATTGTGGTGGAGGTCGTGGTAGGGAGAATTATCTGATTGATGGCTGATTGTGGTGGAGGTCAAAGTGTTTTTTGTAAGTTTAATATTTGTTTTTAATTTACTTAACAATTTTGTTTTTAAATAAAATTATCCAAACATATATTTAAGGTATATTACAGTATATTATATCTCTTATACTCTTACCTTATGAAATAATTAATTTGTTAATAATATAAAAAAGATAACGCACCTCAAGTCAAAAGGCAAAACACGGCCACACACACATAAGAGTTATGTAGGAGGTAACTGTACTTCTTTGATTCAATTGTTTCTTTGATTGGGTCAAACAGAAAACCCGCCAAAAATAAAATTAGAGGCAACAGTTACCAAGTTGGTTTGATAAAACCTCAACCCTGTTATGTCAATTCATTCTCTCACCAAAGTGAAACTGAAAGAAAGCATCAATCCTGTAACTGAAATTGAGGTAATAATTGGTCTCTAAGTTTCAATTTATTCTCCATTGCTTCTTTTTATTTCAAGTTTATATTAGTGAAATTGCATTGATATTTGTTAGCTTTAAAATTTGGGGATAATTTTTAATTACTCAAAACATGTACAACTTACCCCAACCCAAGACTAAATCTAATTTTAGTAGCATTTCAGATCATCAACTGTGTTTTTCAATTGTCATATAAAGTATCAAATTTTCAGTTGGTTTGACATTTGCCTTTGTTACAGCTATTATGGCACGTATAACCATTGGACTTG
Organism: Artemisia argyi; assembly: GCA_030686995.1. Classification (NCBI taxonomy): domain Eukaryota; kingdom Viridiplantae; phylum Streptophyta; class Magnoliopsida; order Asterales; family Asteraceae; genus Artemisia; species Artemisia argyi. Next base: position 134,561,173 of record CM060698.1, on the reverse strand, counting down.
GAGGTAGAGGTGGAAGAGTAGGTAGGCGTTTCGATGAGTCAAATTCCGAATCATCTCAAGGTAGAAGACGTTCAAACGTCATCAACCAAGTCCCACATGATCCTTCAAAGAGGACAATGATCACTTTGGATGGTGGAAGGTATGCATATCCATATATCATACATTTTATGCTTCTTAAGTTATTTGGGTTCATTATGTTGCAATATTTCCCATTTGTAGGTTTACCGCAACAACTATTCGTATGATAATTTATATCTTCAAGAACATGTTTAGTGGTTCTTGGACAACTTGGAATGAGGTTAACAGGTTTGCGCGCGATGAATTATGGGTGCTTTTTAAGGTGTGTACCCACGGATCTTATGTTATTTGATATAAATATTCATGTAGTAACGTTTCATTTTATATTATTGTGGTATTTGGCTTATGTCATATTTCAAGTCTTCGTAACTCGTTTTGTCACACCTTTATGTTATTTGTGCTTTACAAGTTTAAGAGGTGTGGTGTTTGGTCTTGGCTATGGTTCTAGTATAGGAAGAACTCGATTAGCTTCTTATGTACGAGCCAATAGTCATAAGAACTTTGGTATATGTTTTGAAATGATCGAATTTTAAACTTTAGTTATTGTGTTAATTGACTCGCCCTCAAGTTCGATACTTATGCGTAAAAAGATGTTAGAGGTCATATTTCTGCTCAATTAAGACAAGAAACCATTGCTCATAGCAACTCTTTTCATTACAGTAGTACTACAATACTGTATATGCTTTGAAGGAGTGTTTGGAAGAAGAAAGTTAGGAGGTTCAGTTGACTCAGTAATGATGCCCCAGTGTGTATTTTGGCTTATACTTCTTGTGAGAATGGGGTCTGCAACTTGTTATAATGCAGCAAATACCATTAGGTGGAAATATAGTTAACGAGTTAGCTATTTTGGATGTATTTGGTTGATTGCAGACGCCAGAGTGCATAGTATGAAAGTTGTTAGTTTCAATTAAGATGTATAGAGGTTGTATTTTCCATTGTGTTGGTTGGTCTTGGCATGTCCAGATTTCAACTTGAATTGATTGTATTTATATGTTAGTGATACGTAGTAATATATTTTTAATCTTTCACAAAAAAAAAAACAAAAAAAAAAAAAAAAAAAAAAAAAAAAAAAAAAAAAAAAAAAAAATCTACTATAACTTGCAGTTAGGTTCTTGGCAAATTTATAGAATGGATGAATGGTGATAAGATTATAATTTTCCTCGGCAATCTTGCAGTCACCATCCACTATCAAAATTACAAACTGATTGAGTAGTGCAGGTGTTCCGTTTTTGGGGTAAGTGCATCTCAGTCTACTTTTGTGTCCCTTGTCCTGTTTACGTTTTTTAGGTTGTGAAATGTGGACCCATTTAGCTCTAAGTGTTATGGTTGGGTATTAATTTTTGAATGTTAGCTAAATTTGTATAAAATGTCACTGATCTAATGTTCAAAATGACAATTTTTAACATGCCTATGTGACACTTATGTACTTATACATTTAATTGTATGGTGAAATTAATTATCTTGTTGTTATATCTCACATTGGAGAAACCAATATAAAGCTTTCATTCAAGATCTTAAGTTTCCTTTTAAGAACAAACAAGAAATTGTAATGTTAATTTTAGAGTTGCACACAATCGTATGCAGCTTAGCATCATAAATTATAATGTTTAAGATTCGGCAAGCCTCAACAATCGATGTTGCAAATGGTACATAAAATGACATATACATATGGGTTAACTGCTACAATAACAGCATTCATTCAACAAACAATTTATAATCAAGTCACAATTTAGAGGGAAAAACTTCAATCTTGTGGAACATAAAGCAAACCTAAGTAATCTTATAGTACTTAAATATATAAATGATACATGAACTGCATGTATAATCTACGTACTTGTTAAGTTACAGAGACCAGTTGAGGTACTGTTTAGCTAACTCAAGTCATATAACGGGAGCTGGAGCATTTAAAATACGGTTAATGGCATGAAACTGCGGGCCTTATAAAAATAAACTTACAAGAATGTAGGCATGCTCTCAGATAATACCGAAAAGATTGAGAAATCATAAGGTATCCTTTAGCCACAGAATCGGATATCAGAAGACGAACAACAGCCTGCCTAGTATCCTTTTTGTCAGTTTGAATTCCATTTTCAATATCCTTTGCAATTGCATTTTCATGATTTAGTTTCTTTTCCTTCATAATCAACTTTTGCTCTAAAACTACAGGTTGAAGAGAATCTAGCGAAAAGGAATTAGCTGTTTCTAGATGAATAAAGGCGGCAGAAGTGAGAACCAACCCAATTTCAGTTTCATTAACCCGAGATTTATGAAAAAATCTATTGTCTGCATCTTGGATATGCAGTAATTCCTTTACAGCTGACTTTTCACTTTTTCTCCGCCACTTCGGAGCAAAAGAAACTTCAGTTCCTGGCACAAGTTGCACTGAACAACACATAATTGAGAAGTTACTAACATACTAATCCAATTTCGAGTAGGCATTCAATGTACAGGGAACATGCATTATTCAAAAAGTAAGAAGTAAGCGTTGTTTCAGCAGATATTTATCGAGATGATGACATTAGACCTTATGTACATAAAAGATATTTACAAATAGTTACCAAATTGGTTAAATTTTGTTGCATTAGTTTGTAACAGTAGGTTTGTCTAGACTTGCATTGTCAACTCTAATTTGGGATAGGAACTAGGCTTTGCTGCATTTGTTTGTAACAGTAGGTTTGTGTAGACTTGCATTCTTAACTCTAATTTGTGATACTCATGGGAACTAGGCTTAGTATGGCCTTTTAGTTGAACAAAGGCAAAGTTTATATGAAAAAATAAAAAATCTAATTTGGGTCACTCGGGTTGTACCGAACTTAAATAAGCAAAGTATTTTCAACCAGATACCCGACCATATTTGGTTTTCGAGTTAGTCAGGTTGACCCGAGTAACCTGCACAAATAGTCTTATTCGGGTTCGGTCGGGTCGACTTTTATACCACCCATATTTGTAACCACAACTTGTCCATATAGGAAATTACTCATTTTAAATACCCACACAAACAATAAGGTGGGTCAAGTCATGGGTATATATATTCACCCACAAAACACCCACATTAAATTACCCACCAATAAAAAGGATATTTACATTTCGTGGGTAAATAACATTTACCCACTAAAAATATAGCCACAGTAATTCACGATGTGGGTAATCCGTGGGAAATGTTTTGGCGACAATTATTTACCCACATATTGCACACCAAATATGTTTATGTGGCTATTTGTGTGGGTAAATTCGTGGGAATTTTGAGGGAAAATAAAACCGACTTTGAAAGTTACTGATCGTGGGTAACGAGTGGGTATTAGGTGGGTAAATGCCCTCCAAAAGATGAGTGTGGGTAATTGTCGTGGGTATTCCATCAGATTCTTGTAGTGTATGCAATTTGAGGTATCTTCTTATTGACTTCGATATTTTGTTACTGAAAGTAGTTGTTTTGAAAACGTGCTTAAGGATACTTATTCGAAATTTTTTAGTTTTAAAAACATCGAACAAATACATAATTCTGTAGGAAATCCCAAGTTCCCCCCCAGGATTTCCATAAACAGATTCGTTAATCCAAGTGAGGCAATATTTTCAAGAATTATGTTTGGGACAATCTATGTTCTGCTCAGCTTTGGTATGCACTCCCAAACACCCAAATACTCTTTTGGGACTGGATCTATGTTGGTAGTGTTTTATTTCAAACGGGTCAAAATTACCACCTTTTTCAAAAATGGAAATGGGTCAAACTGGTAACGTGGGTTGGAAGTTGTCCAAGCTCACCAAAGGGACTAAAGTTGGTTTACGCGAATGTGGTATGCAAGACACTGAAACATATATCAAATGGTGGATATGCAACAATCTAATTTTTTTTGTTTAACATGTAAGTGGTTTTTAGTTTGATGGACACGTGAGGTGAAGGCGTAGCTGGAAGGTAGAACTGAATATTCAGTTTAAATATATGTAGATGTTGACATGTATACGTTGAGGAAGAGCATATCGTATCTGCATAAATTGTGCTCGATTGGGCATCTTAATGGGAAGAAAAAAATCTCATGCCACATAAAGAGGTATGTATGCTTTATTTTAATGTGGCGTTGATCGGATCCCTGATGAAAAGGTATCTACAACAACCACTCTAAGCTTTATTATGCAACATCCTCCATTGTCATCAACTATTGTGTGCCCAAATTTCTTTTATAGTGAGGTGGAAATTAAAGCGATTTACCCATGAATGGGTTAATGGTCATACACTCATAACTGTTATGTTTTAGCACAAACATGTCACGTTATTATAAAACCATATATGTCATGTTATTCTAAAATCTGGTAATTTTTTAACTAAATTATCTGTTTTGGCCTATTACATAACCCAACCGACACGACCATTTTGCCATCTATATGCTTTGGCTTTTTTCTCAAGATATGCTTATATTGACAACATTTTAATGTTGTTTTGTAGGTATTGATGGTTGCAGGTGTTGGACAAGGCTATGTCAAACAACGACAAAGGAGTTTCAACTTCAGTTACCGTCTCTAATGCTATCTCAAATCCTTATGGTATATGTACTCTTAAGTCCAAAACATGATCAATTTGTGTGTGCGTTGTGTTAAATATATGACACATACAATAAAAACATGTTTGGAGAGGCTTCAAAAGGTTAGAGCAAAATGGATCCATGAAAATATTGCGTCTACTGTAGCAATTATACCTAAAATTACTTCGCTGGAACAAAATACATATGAAATTGGTTGTTTCATATTTATTTGAAGAATAAGAACGGATGGCATAAAATAATGATAAAGGTGCTCATCAGACGTAATAATTGTATATAAAAGATTTATACCTTTAAAAATATATCGTATACTTACACGTGATGTTATATGACAGCGAAGTGAGGGTTGAAGGGATCAAAACAATGGATTACTTTGACAACCTTTGTAAAAAACAACGGTTTACTGAACAAGGACACACCGTTACCTTTGAAGCATAGGTAAGTTTCAATTATTAGTAACTTCTCATTTCAATTGCATTTTATTGGCAACTTGAATAATGTTCATGTTGGTTCTGTGTCGTATATTAGTTTGATCGTGTGTATCTTGCGTCTCTTAATATTGTTGTTGTACTTTATCATGAAAGGAATGGGGGCATATCTATTAAGAAGTGAATGCCTCTCAGATGTTGGTAAGATTGATTCCTCATAACGTATTCAGTATATTATTGTGTTTTTCTTAATGTGTCAAATGTGGATCCTTTGCTAACTTTTTTGGTTTATTGTTGTGTGTTTAGTGGCACGGAATTCTTGGGATAAAAAGGCAAAAGAAATGACGGACATGGGATTTGATGAATATATATGAATGGTTTGCGTTGATGGTGCGGTGGTTGCATTGGAGATTACTGCGGTACATCAAGTTTTTTCTGCGAGAATCTCTGTTTTGATGTTAAGACACCTTAAAAAGTGGCAATAGTATTTTTGAAGTTAATCTGAAAACGATAATGTTGCTCTTGATCTGAAAAAGTGGCATTTGTTTCTTATTTGTGTTTTCGGCGAGGATCTCTGTTTTTTGAAGTTAAGACACTTTAAAAAGTGGCAATAATATTATGTTTATCCTTTAAATAATTCTTGAAGCTAGCCAACCATCGAGCGGGCCTATCTTTCTTATAAAGAAAATGTTGAGGCGAATGGTTTGGAATAGTTCTTGATAGTTACGAAGGTTTATACAGTAATAATAACCAATGGTTATAGAAAAAACTTTTAATTTAAGTGACCAAATATATAGCACATAAATACAAACTAATGTAACACAACTTGATTATGATTATTACAAACATACCTTGCACGTTAACAATTATCTTTGGGATATTAATGCAAACTCTTTTTGTAATTACTCTGTACTTATTGTAACACAACAAAAAAAATATTAATATCATTTTGATTGAATAATGAAATATAATTTCAATTCAAAATCATTATCTAAAAACAAAAAATAATTAAAACATATACATAAAATATTTCTTATTTCTAATACAGCAAGTAAAACCATGTTAGACACATTAATTTGTTTGAAGTTTAATCGATAATAATACATAAATAAATTTTTTTTTGTTGTAAAAACCCCGTGCGTGCACGGGTATTATAACTAGTAGTCTAATACAGTATATCTATCGGGTAGATATATGAGAAAGTTCTATATAAATGACAAATTTTTTAAAGAACAAATTCTAACCATTGACTCACTTTCGAATCTAACTTAAAAAACTCACTTTTAGCATTCTTTTTAAAAAATAAATACTTCACAAACCGTAAATGTTACTCTAAACAAATCATCTATCGGGACGAAAATTAAATCATTTCTCTATAGAGAGACAATATGTGATTTTTTAGGGTGTAAATTTCAACACTAAAAATAGAACTAAAAAAAAAGTTTGTCGAAAATATAGCAGATCTGAAAGATAGAAAAACTTTCGTCACGATGGTAAATTTTTTGTTGATTAACAATTTATCGTTTGTAATATATTTTCTGGGCTTTCTTGTTTTAATGAAAATAAATGCCTAAAATTTGTTCATTAGATTTTTTTTGTAATCTATGTTCATATCAGCTGGTCCATGTATAGCTAGTTTTACATACATCGAAAACTTTGAGCCTTCTTAACCGCAACCTAATTCTAGTAGTTTCAGTAGTAGCTAAATTTATAATTCAACTGTTACCAGCAATATACTTCTGAGTCTCACAGTTAGTTCAAACCATTTGGAATGTCTACTTCTACTTATGACATTATTTCCAAACTAAACCAATTTAATGTGATTGTTATGATTAAGATCAATATTAGCCTTTTCAGCGAATTGCCAGAAATTTACTCCATTAATATCAAAACATCTATAGGAGTCTTGTTGCAAGGCCTCTTTTCCAGTAACAGATGAAAGGGCGGGATCCTGTTTGTAATCTCTCATCCCGACATGGTGTAAATGACATGCCAAATTATTCCAAAATGTGTACCATCATAAGGTTAGATGGAATTGACAAAAAAGAAACACAACAATGAAGATGTGTCAAGAAACTAGTTGGTAGCCCTTTTCTATTAGCTAAAGAGTTGAATGAATAAAAGTAATCTCGAGAATGAAAGATATATGAATCAAACTTCAACTCTATTTTTAACCACCACAAGGTACATACATAGCTCATAGCTGCTGGGCTGTATAAAACTAACTGTAAACTTCCTTCACCAAAATCTCCAAAACTAATTGTCATCGTCAGAATCTGTATTTCAACCATAGTTAGTTAGTCGCTCAAGTAAGTAACAGCTACATTCGATTATTATGTTTCATTTGAAAATCTGTATACCAACCAAACTAATCGTTTTTGTTTCTATCATTTACGCCTACTTTATAGAAACAGAAAAGAAAAAAAAAATCAGATAAAAAGTTCACACCATTTTCCAATTCTTATTTGATTTCCAATTCTTATTTGAACACAGATCAAATAATAATAAGATATTTATGCTAGCACAATCATATCAAATACCTCAATTCCGAAGAACTTGAATCAAATCAATCAACAAACAAAATACAACCGAAAAATAATTTTTGGCGGAGGACGTAGATATGAGCGTATGAGCATAATACTAATTAAAAAATGTGATTAGAATAAGGCATGTAAACACTGCGATTTTGGTAAAGTGTGCAAATGTAAATGCAATAAGATTAAAATTACTTATTAGGTTTTCTTTGACATAACTTAGGGGGTGTTCGTTTTAGTGGGCTTATGGGGCTTATTGACGATCTGAAAAGCCAATAAGCTGAAATTGGTAAGCTCATAAGTCATTAGAAATGAGCTTATTGGATTTTCAAAATTTCAATAAGCCTATAAACCCTACAAATTGGCTAAACAAACACCCTCAATGTTATAACATATATCAAACTTAATATATGAAAAAAGAGAGATTGTAGTATTTTCACTCTTTTAACATTTTCGCAATAAGAATCAGTTTATATGCGATAAATAGCTGGATATGATGGTGTAAGAAGTGAATTACCAGATCGTATATCTTCTCCAAGTTCTCCTCTATTCTTAAGCTGTCTCATAATCATGTTGAAGATGAGAATCCACCAGTAGATATGAAAGACGAGTAGATTCAACAACAAAGCATTAAAGACGTAGTACACCATCATATCATACGATTCTGACGGCCTCAAAGCATCAAGAAGATTGATACTGCCAACAGCAACACCAAACCCACATTCACATTATTTATTACTCTAATATGCTCAGAAACTTTTAAACAATTGAGGTTCCAATAAAGAGATAAAGTTGGGAGAGAGGAAAGATAACCTTGTGGCTCTGATGGCCCAAAATGGAAAGATAATGAGTCTGAGTATTAGCCATGACACAGCAAACAATCCAAACATCACACTTGCACCAAGTTCCTTACCCGAGTATTTCAAAATTTTAGCTCCTTCAAGAAATACATCACTTGCATCATGTATTGCAAGAACTACAGATCCAATTCGAAAAAACCTACCAAAATCAAAGTAATGATTATTAACATATTGATCTGCAAACTCTTTTGACCAAGTCAAATAGTAGCCCATCACTAGAGACGACAAAACATCCACATACTCCAATCATGTTGGGAATACGTGATTTGAAAATACAAAACATAAACTACTACTAGTATTTCTTCCTCCAATAGTATGAAATTGTTTACAGAAAACATTATAAAATGAACTTTTTCTTCCCGTGAAATGAGGTCTCTGTGTGGCTTTCTCAAACGCTAGAATCCTGGCAGCACATTAATCTGTTTTAACCAAGGTCTTGAAGGTAAAGAAAATATAAACTAGAAAAGGTCGACACTTAAATGTACCACTTCATTTCGAGATTATTATGCTTTATGCTATACAGCCCTAAGTTTCTAAAGTCTATTGTTCTTATTTGACATAATTTATTAATGCAAGCTCTGTCTACAAAGTAAATTACTACTTCTGCCTAAACTGGATCAATATTCAGCCAATCCGCTGCCACTGAGGCTGGTTCTGAGTAGAGATATAGAGGCATTTACATATATGCTAGAACTAAAGGTATGGCTACTTTCCCAGTTCCTGCGGAATGAAATTCCTTTTCTAAAGCCAATTAACCCAACAGAACTTCCCAGAAAAAAGGCTTTCATACTCTGTTAAATCTTCTGTTTGTGTTCTTGTGCCTGCTTGCCCTTTTCAAATCCTATACCTTATGACCCGTCCCTGGGCCACTCTCAATGAATTAGAGATATATATCGGAACTACGTATTTTAGAATTTGAACAATGAAAAAGATGAAGTCTTTAGTAATTAACCCAAGTTATTTATCAAGATCGACGCATGACATACTAACACTCCAAGCTTCTGTAATAGTTTTGGAACCTGCTCTTTCTATTTTAGGAGTATTATGAGTAATAGGGGTTGTTTATCTGCAAAATTAACATCGGCAACAAGATGGCAACACAATAGAAGATGCAGAAAAACGGCATTTCAAAAGATTAAGCTGACTAAATGATTTTCTTCAAGGTGATTCATGAAGTGATATCTATTTTGATGTAGGGCCATTGGGTGAGATTGATTTACCCCTCACGCAATGAGATTGAGGTAATATGGCATGGTCTAGTTGGGGTTGCGGAAAAATCAACCTTTTGTAACTAGAATTATGTATGAAATATAAGACAAAAGTGGATTGTTGGAGTATTTCTCTTGATTGGTCCTCTCTTATATCCCCGGATTGGACACCCAACAACTAGAAGTTACAGTTGGATGCAAATATAAGTTTATATTATGATGAAATGAGTACATGGTCCTGATATGTATTGTGGGAGTAACCAATGCTACCACTCCCTAACATTTCTTAATAATCCATGGACTGTGTGAATGTGTGATGCCGTTAATATGATCAATTTTCTCTACGTCTAAGAGTTGCAATGTAATGGCGAACTTGCATTTTTTCACATGCAGTCTCAGACCTCTATGGAGCAGACTTCTTTTACTATGAAAAATGAAATCTCTAGTAGCAGATTGTTCCCACTGCCAAGTAAACTGTGTTCGTTGGGTTCTACTAGTCTCCGTGCATATTCTGGAAAACCATGACATCTCAATCTCGTGGTTCAGTTACAAGCTTACCACAAGTTCCTGTATGTATTTTCAGCAAGGTGGTTCTATTTATCTTTGGTACAAGAGAAAGGGTTGGCAAACAGCCTTTAAAAGAACCAAAACAATCGGTCTATCTTTACCATTATCGCTATTACTTTTTAACCATAACCTGTATGGTACAAGAGAAAGGAGAGGAAAACAGCCTTTAAACGAAGGTTGCCAAGAATAGCCCCTCTCAAGAGTCGAGACATTGTCAAGACGTGTTTTACATGAAAGATGGAATAAAAACCTGTATGTGTCAATACCACACACGGGAATGGATTTATGAGGTTGGAAAGTTAGCTCCAAATCAAATCAAACTTTGTCTAGCAAATCCCTAAGCTGTTTCTAACTTTCTATATTTACAATCCCAACAAGGAGCAAGTAGTATTCCGACTTTGGACGTCCTTCGATTAGTCGCAATACTCACATTCCTCCATTAAGGCAATCCTTTGTATGTTTCAGGGTGTCTGAGGTTGTACAATACTTATTCCGACAATATTAGTTTGTCAGTGTTTTCTCCTCTAAGAATTAACACCTGAAAGGATTCCATGAGCCCCAAACTTGTTTCTTGCTTCATGAAACTCACAGTGGTTCTGGCCATGAATTCCTTGCTCACCCACTTTTTTGAGATTTAATTAAAGAATAATCCCACAAACTTGGTATCTACTTTTAAAATAGTCCTTTCCCTAAGCTCTAAGAGCTTATCTTTCTCCAATAAAAGGGTAGCTACAAAAGAAAATGCCTCTATACTTATTGATAAGGTTGCCGTTGTTTATAAATTGTAGCTATAAACCATAATTAGGGCCTAAGAGACCAACCCTACCTCTAATTGCCAGTGATGCACTCAACCAAATACGAGCAACCACTTATGGCCCTTCTTAGAGTTGTTTTTTAGGGGTAGATCAAGTCTTTTATCTTCCAGGCTCTTACGTACTTCCCAGCCTTTGTTTGTTTCCTTTTTTTGTTACAATGTCACTCTCTTCTGCCTTATTTCTGGCTTGGCAACCGAAGTTGTTCACCGTTGCCTTAGTAATTGAACTTTTATTCAGAAATTACCGCTAATATTTGTCATTACATGCAATTTTTTCTACTTCTCACGTATTAACAAACTGTAAGCCAAGTCCAGATATACTCTCCTAACTAAAAGATATTTGTAGATCTTAAAATAATAAGAAAATACCTTGTAATGTAGGAGTATCCAATTAAGAAAACAGTGATAATATGATGAGACATCATCACAGAAAAATCTTTCCTTCTTGTTTCCCACAGAAGGAGTGCAGCGATGCTATAGATGTAGAACCCACACTGGCACATATACACAAGCTCTAGAGAAAACCTGAGGAAAATATCAAAGATACATAATTAATTATCAACTATATGTGCTATTATATGTGGAAACCGAAAGACATAATAATAACAGAGTATATTTACTAACTTTAGCTCTTGATTGTTAAAATCTCTAAAATATGCTGTAATGTCTGTAAACCATGGCTCCCGGTAAGTAATTGAAAGAATACAAAATTCAAGAGTCGCATAATATGTAAGCTTCCACATTGATTCTGTAAGTTTGGAAATCTTTGCTCTTGTAGCTTTATTAATCTTTAATGGAGTGCCAGTCTTGCTCATCAACCAAACTGAAAGTCCCTGGAAAAATGTCAAAATTTAGTATCCATCATGTGATCGAATACTATGTTTATCAAAAGAGCTCTGCTTGATCAACACAAATCTTATTGAAATCTCATATTTTACACATTATCATCTAAATGAGTGTATGGTAATTGAAATAAAAGTGTACAGCATAACAATAACTATAGAAACTATGCATGACAGTAATGACTATTTTTGATAACATAAGCCTTTGAGGTTTATAGCACATATGTACAAGCTCCACTTGAACTGAAACATAAACAATTAGCAATCAAATTACATGAAGATCATGACACATATGTTTAGGCATGAATTTAGGCATACAACTTAGGGCTCCAAATCATTTTCCGCCTATAATACCTCTTAAACTTAAATGCTTAAATGGCAAGTAATGTTAGTGGACTATTATACCCTTGATTAAAAATGGTAACATCATTTACAACTAAATTAATATTTTAAATATTGTTTAATCCTTAAACTTTTATCATTTTTTGTTTCTAACCCATGAACTTTTTTCTCGTAATGACTACAAATTGAACTCGTAAATTGTGCATCAAGGGTCAAACCAGAATCACGATTTCACAAGTATAATTATTTGCCGCTATATACCGTCACTTTGCGTGGGTAATGTCTAGCGCATGCAAATGCACGGATAAACTGAAATCATTAAGTCATCACTCATCCCTAAAAACACTAGTAATCATTGACATCAGCAAGTACAATGACATTTAAAACCACCATGCATACAGCTTTTTATAAGAAGACTATAAGTGCCATAGACGAATAGTACCAAATAATCATCAAACTATTCTTGCGTCACTTAGAAATGACCACTACTCACTACTTTGTACACTCCAGATTACATATCATATACAATATGGCAAAAAAGGGGTGTTTGGGATAGTGCTGCTAATCTGTTTAAGCAGATAATAGTTTTCAGTATTTAAATGAAGAAAAGTGCCTATGCTGAGCTGCTTATTTTTGTGTAAAATAAGCTGTTTTCAGTTGGCAATTTGACTTTCAAAAAGTTAGCAATTTAAGAATGCTTATTTCAAAACTGATTATTTTCTATGGATTCAAGATAACAAGTTACCCTTACTATGAAAGAAACTGTTTTCAGTAAGCTGATTATCTGCTTCTGCTTATAACCAATTAGCCATAAGCTGCTAACACAAGCAATTCAACACCCCCAAGGTAGTAAGGCTATAGGCAACTGCCCTTTGCAATTGGCAGTCTTATGGTATCAATATACAGATGAATGATACAAATGAGAGATATCTGAGCCATTTCCAAAAAAGCAAGCAAGCAAGAATGGTAAACCAATGGTAATTCTCGAGTTTTACACATGCACCACACTTCCATATCTCATTATATGGCATAGAACTGTCACAGGGTAGCACCATATCATCTATTTGCCCTCACATAAACCAATTATTAAGCACAATAACTATGTCACAGTACACAATTTTGTTCATTTAATTAAAAACAGTAGATGAGAAAACAAGGTCCCTAGTGCAATGACATTAATGAGGATTTCAAATTATGAAAATGCAACTTGCCTTTCATCAAGCCTGCATTTATGATGGCCAACACTAAAGAAACCAATGGTTTTGGAGCTATACTTTTTACTTTACACTAAAACACCATAAACATACCCTACACTCGAAATTAATCAGCTAACAGGTGCATACATAACCGAAACGAATTTTCTTGCCGACATAATAAAGGATTTTTGTGCTCTTTACATGAATACACTAAAAATTAATGAGCTAGCAAATGCATAGAATCGCAACCAACCCCTTAACTACAAGATTTTTATTACAACGGCTCACACTTCAATGCATGAAAGTATAGATAATTGAATCAATCAATATCCCAAACCTAACATGCAAGTTGCAACACATTGCTTGTGAACACATTACAACAACTCACACTACAATGCATAAAATACATCAATTCATTAAATCAATAACAATACTACTACTAAAAACATTACAAAAACTCAAATTCAATTGCACTACCCTACAACTAAATTCATAAAATCAGCAACAAAAACCCAAACTACACACAGAGCTTGTAAGCACATTACAACTCACATTTCAATGCATTTACTTACTGCAAGCTCATGAAATCTGTAACATAAACCAAAATTATACACGTTACTTACTAGATGCATTAAACTACAACTAACAAAAACCTAAGCTACACAAAGTAATTACCAACACATTACAACAACTTATACATCAATTTATTAAGCGATAAATTTTTTAAATCAGCAACAAACAAAAATGTACAAAACTACTAAACACATTACAATAACCTCACACTCTGATGCATTACACAAATATAATTCTCTGTAGCAAATACCTAAACTACACATTTTACTTCTATATACTGATACACATTACAACTACTATAAGGTCAATGAATTTCAAGTAAACATAATTCGTCAAATATTCAAATCAGTAACAAAAGCCTAAACTCACATTACTAATAATCACATGCAATAACCAAAACTCCAACGAGTTAAACTACAACTAAATTCATTAAACTACAACTTTAAAAAAAAATCTAAGCTACACAAATTTAACTTCTAAACAAGTCACAAATCTACTGATAATACACCAAACTAATAGCAAAAACCTAAACTACACACCTTACTTACAAAACATTAAAACTAAATTCGTTTAATCAGTAACACACTCACACACACACAAAACGGAGCTACACAAATTACTTCTTAATGCTTTATAACAACTCAATAAACAACAAATAATTCATCAAATCAGTAGCAACAACCTAAACTACACGCATTACTTATAGAACACATTAAACTACAACTAAATTCATTTAATTAGTAACTGAATAAAAAAAAACCTAAACTATACAAATTACTTCTAAACACATTATAACATAGAATCAATCTACTGATAATTCATCAAATTAGCACCAAAAACCTGAACTACATACATTACTTTTAGAACACATTAACTACAACTATATTCATCAAATCAGTAACGGAAAAAAACCTAAACTACACCGATTACTTCTAAACGCTTTATAACAACTCGTTAAACTACTGATAATTCATCAAATCAGTAACGAAAAGAAAAAACCAAAACTATACAATTACTTCTAAACGCATAATGACAACTCGTTAATCTACTTATAATTCATCAAATTAGCAAACACATTACAACAACTCACTAAACTAATAATAGTTCATCAAATTAGTAAACTAAACTACACACATTACTTATAAAACGCATTCAACTACAACTACATTCATTTAATCATTAACAAAAAAAATAAAAAATAAACTACACAAATTAATTCTAAATGCATTATTACAACTCGTTAAACTAATAATAGTTCATCAAATAAGTAAACTACGAATAACTCAGCAATTCAAAATCGATAAACCTAAACTATACAGATTACTTTAAACGCATTATAACAACTCACTAAACTAATAATAATTCATCAAATTAGTAAACTACAAATAACTCAGCAATTCAAAATCGATAAACCTAAACGCATTATAACAACTCGTTAAACTAGTGATAATTCATCAAAATCAGTAAACACGTTACAACAGCTCACATTTAAACTACAAATAATTCATTAATTCAAAACCGATAAACGTAACTTACACACAGTTTAAACAGTTCACACTTCAACGCATCAAATTATTTAATTATAAATCGCATCATCAAACTACAGCTAAAATTCATTAAATCAGTAACTAAAAAAACCTAAACTACACAAACTACTTCTAAACGCATTATAACAACTCGTTAACATAACCTAACTTACACACATTGATGCATCAAATTATAAATAATTCATCAGAATCAATAACAATTAATACCTAAAATTGAGTATAAAATAGTACTAGTAGTAAAAAAGTGAGTGGATGAATCTTACTTGAAAGAGATACCTATCGAGCAAAAACCTGGCGAAATAAGAACCAAACGCGAAATAAACAGCGATAACAAAACGCGATGGAGACGGTACAACATTTTGATTCCAGATCGACTCCATTAACACTAACTAAATTTATCTATTAATCAATGTGATTGTTATTACTAGCAATGTGAGCATGCATTTATCTTCTAACTGAATTTGTTATATTAGTTTGAATTGGTGTAACAAACTCTGTGTGTGTGTGTGTTTTTAGTGTGTGTGAAAATTTTTAGAGGAGGAAAGTGATGGTGGATCGAGTTGTGGGCGGGGGGTGGGGTGTTTAATTAATTGGGAACATTTTGAGTTTATTATTGGTTTTGGGTTTAATTGACTTGTCGTTAGACTTTTTAAAAAGTTTAGTTTGGGAACATTTTACGTTTATTTAAAATTAGTTGTGAAATTAAATGTTTGTTTGGCTATTAAAGTTAGTTTGGGAACTTTTTAAGTTAATTTAATAATTGTGATGAAAGTAACTAGTAGTAGATAGGGTTGAGCATCGGGCTGAATCCCGACTCGTCTCGAAACCGAGTTCGGGGAAAACTCAAACCAAATATCGAACCAAATTGCTCGGTTTAGTCGGGTTCGGTCGTTTTTGTCCCGATATTGGTTTGTTTTTTCGGTTTTTGTCCCGTCTCGAAAAACGAATGTCTGAAAAATCAAAACCGAATATCGACCCGAGTATGTAGGTTCGGGATTCGGGACGTTTGGTTTCTGTCGGTTTTTCGGGATAGTTGGGATTCGGTCGGTTTTGCTCACCCTTAATAGTAGATTCAGAAGCGGAGACAAAAATGGGGCAGGATAGGTACATGCCCTCTTAATGAAAAAAATTGTAGTGTACAATTTTTAAAATATATGATTATTTTTGTAATTTGCTCATCTATTGAACCGATTTGTAGTGTATTTTCTAAAACTTATCAAAGTTTAAATACTCGATCATAACTTTCTGGCTCTGCCCCTGAATAGAATGCGGCTTGTGGTGATTAATGAGAGAATGATTATTGGGACATAGTTATTAGATGATAGATTAGGCTGGGCCTAAGCCCGTCTGTGGGCTTAGGGTCCATAGGCTTTCATGTATTGTCTTTATGAATAGTGCATCGATAAAACGTATCTCCCAGGGTTAACATCTTTCAACATGGTATGAGAGTAGGTATGATCCTGAGACCTAGTTGGTCATCAAGCCACCTCTTATATACCACCCCGTCAAATCTCCAACCCTGACATATATTTTTCCCTCTTTTCAAGTTTCCACGTCTCCATCTTGTTTGTGATAATAAACAAATAGATCACCAATCACACTCTCTATCACAGTTTTCACATATCCATGTTTGTGATAATAAACAAATAGATCACCAATCACACTCTCTATCACACGTTTATAGTCCATAACAAATGTTTAACAAGCAATACTACCCAAAACCTTCTACCTTCATTCACGTCCTTTATTCACAACAATGGTTAACAACATAAACAATGGTTAACAATTTTTAGTATTTATGCTGGTTTTAGCGTTGCAGTTCGAAAACTTATCTCCGCTTGCCGTTGGATGATTTCAACAACAAATTAGTTATAGTTTTTCATGTTTTCTGCTCCAATCCGAGCTTACGTGATTTCACCGCTCTGATTGCGAGAGAGTATTAGTGATAGATTAGGCTAGGCCCAAGCCCATCTGTGGGCTTAGTGTCTATTAGAGTTTCATTTATTGTCTTTATAAATAGTGCATCAATAAAACGTATCCCCGAGAGATTAACATCTTTCAACAATAGTGTCACTCTCTTCCACCTTACATGGTACAACACCACGCTTGCCAAACGTATCCCCGAGAGATTGACTTGCTGACAAGTTGGATTTGTGACAATGGTTGATGCAACTCTAGCCCCTGAAGCAGATACCATATCGGCACCAAATGATAGCCGATGATTTCCATCTAAAGATGCAAAATAAATAATACCACATTAATCACTAACATATACATTAAGTACACATGTTTATCAAATGGTAATAGTATGTGTTGATATAAATAATGCCTAAAAACATTATTAACATATATCGATATCTCTATGTTTTGATAATCACAAAACGTAAACTCATTGAACTACAAATTATGACGTAAACAAGTATTTAGTCGTAAATATTTGCTTTAACATCCATATCACTTAAGGTATGAATAAACAAAGTGTCTAATGCATTTTATGATCAAAGGAATTTTTATTTTTACAAACCTTACATTTTATTAAAGTGGGACAAACATTTTTAAACTTATACAAAACATTTTTGTATTTATAAGAAATGTTTTATTCAAAATAAATATTTTGAATTCAAATTTCAACCCCAAAAACGGCTACATTCTTCAGAAAAAACCTCCCCCACAAAAAGACAAAAAATCTGAAGAAAAAATATTTTTTTCTTAGGCGGCCCCCTTAATTATACTAGGCGGTCCCCTTAATAATTAAGGGGACCGGCACACAATTAAGGGGACCGGCCACGCTCCCTGTCAGATTTTGTCAGAAATTTTTCCCTATAAATACCACCTCAAACCTGGAATTTTTCTCACCTCTTTGCACAAATATTTTCAGATCCAATTCTCTCTAAACATCCTTCTAAAATCCTTTGATCATAAATACATAATCCTTTGTTTCAAAGTGATTCTTACATCATCCTCTCAAGTGCAAGAGAAGAATACTTCTATCCTCCAAGACAAGAAGTATTACAACTTGTTGTGACCTCCACATCCAAGTTGTTGGTGCATCATCAAGAATATTTACATATATCTTTGTGTAGTGTGTTATGAATATTTGATTGTAGATAGTTGTGTTAGGAATATAGATAGTGTGATTGGCTAGTAGATTGTAGTAAAGATAGTTGGTGTGAAGTAGTTGTGAAGATAGGTGTGTAGTAGATTGGTGTGAAGTAGTAGTGAAGAAGGTGTGAAGATTGACAAGGTGTGAAGACGGTGTGAAGTCTTGAAGAAGGCGTGAAGATCACGTGGTGTGATATTTGGTGTGAGATTGGTTCTAGCTACGATTAGAACTCGACATTTAGCTTAGTGTCGTTAACTTGTGTAAGCCAAGGTGTGTAAGGTTTTCTCCGCCATAAGGGAGCTTGTTGATATAGTGAAGAAAACTCTCGAGTAGGTGACTCGAGGAGTGGAGTAGGGCAAGGAAGGTGTCCTTGTAGCCGAACCACTATAAATCCTTTGTCTCGCGGTTAGATCTTTCCATATCTTACTTATTATCTTGCTTATATCGTTATTACTTTTGTAGACGTAGACGTATATATATAGTTGCTCATATAGTGCTAGTATTAATTTTACTTAAAGATCAAACGAAAGTTTTATTCACAAAACAAAGTTTTTACAATCAAACTAAAAAGGTTACATACATATAATTGATCATTTCGATCAAGTATAGTTTTCATACAAAATATAACTAAGGATTATAAAATAAACGATTACGTACTTATCTCTCGTATATAGCTACAATTGTTTATATTATGCATGTGTTGATTTCACATACTTAGCATACATTATTATTATTGTTTATACTTAGATATACTTGTTCATATTGTTCAAGATTTGAGTTCACATAAGATTGAATCAAAGTTTTAAAAGCAAACAAGGTTTTAAAACTAAACTAAGTTTTCAAAATAAAATTAAAAAGACGTAAAACTATTCAACCCCCCCCCCTTCTAGTTTTCCACAATTGGTACCAGAGCCACGTCTAGCAAGATTTTTAAAATATATTGTATTTTAAAACTTGTAACGATCTATGGAATCTGAAAAATATTTAGAAGGGCAATCTATGCAAAGACCACCACTATTTGAAAGTGATGTATTTTTATATTGGAAAAATCGATTCGAAACTTATGTGAAATCAAAGGATCTAGATCTTTGGCATGTTATTACTAATGGTGATTTTTTTACCTACTCAAAATAATCCCGAAACAAATAAAGATGAAATAGTACCTTTTGAAAAACAAAATGATGATTTAAAAAGAAGACTTTCTAAAAACAATGAAGCAAAAATGGTTATTTACAATGCGTTACCACGTAAAGAATACGAAAGAATTTTTATGTGTAAAACTGCAAAAGAAATTTGGGATTCTTTACTAATCACTCACCAAGGTAATAGTCAAGTTAAAGATAACAAAATAGATCTTCTTGTTCAACAATATGAACAATTTACGATTCCGGAGGAGGAATCAATAGATAATGCTTTTGCTAGATTTAACACTATTATCACAAGTTTAAAAGCACTTGATGAGAATTTTTCTAGTAAGAATTTTATTAGGAAATTTCTTAGGGCTCTTCATCCAAAATGGCGAGCTAAAGTTACGGCGATTGAAGAATCGAAGAACTTGTCAACTCTTCAACTTGATGAGTTGATCGGCAACCTGAAAGTCTACGAAGCAATAATAAAGAAAGACTCCGAGATTCTCAATGGAAAAAGAGAGCAAAGCAAATCAATTGCGTTGAAAGCTAAAAAGGACTGTAGTGACGAAGAATGCTCAACCTCCAAAAGTGACGATGAAGAGTATGCTATGGCATTACGAGACTTCAAGAAATTCTTCAAAAGACGAGGAAGATACATTAGGCAACCATATAATGAAAGGAAGTGTTTTAAATGTGGCAATCCAAATCATCTCATCGGAAAGTGTCCAATGATGTCAAGAGATCAAAATCAAAAGGCGTTTTTTGGAGGTGCTTGGAGTGATAGCGATGAGGACAAGAAAGAAACCACAAATGAAGAAAAGTGTCTTATGGCTAAGACATCAAGCGAGGTACGTTCCGAAACCGAATACTTTAATGACGAAAATTTATCATTAGATGAAAAAGACATAGATAGTGAATATAATAGGTTATGCAAATTAGGTCAAAAGGTTATAGCTAAAAATAAGTCACTAAAACATATTAATAATCAATTAGAAAATGAAGTACTCGAATTAAAAATTAAACTACAACATTTGGAAAAAGGAAAAGAAGTTTTTGTAAAATGTAAAACTTGCTTAGAGGTTAAAAATGAAAACGAAAAACTTAAAGATGAAATTTTCAAACTTGACAGGTTTAAAAATAATAATAACCCACTTAAGAAAATACTAAGTGCTCAAGAAACTTCGGGAGATAAAACCGGTCTAGGATTAACTTCAACTAATGTCTCAACTAGTGAAAATAAAAGTATAAAGTTTGAATGTGAATCTAGTAAACAAAAATCATTAGAATCAAATCCTAAGTATATACTTACAAAAGATAGAAAAATACCCATTGCGAATGATGAAAAAGTAAAAACTTTTTATAAACCATCCTTAAAGACCGAAGTAGGATCCTCTAAACCTAAATTTAGATCTAAAACTCCACCACCAAGAAAACCTAAAAATCATCATCCAAGATCTAAAACATCTCAACCTAGAAGAAATCTAAATAGACAATATTACAATAACACTAGAAATCAAATGTGGAATTATCAACCAAGTTACAATCCTTGGGAAATATTACCACCATACATGCATCCTTGCCAAATGTTAAATATGTTTGGACCAAACAACTTTGGACCAATGAGACAATGGGGACCAAGTGGCTAAATTGTCAATCTTGGAAGAAATTGGAATATCATCCACAAATGACTTCTATAAGTCAACATGGTCACTTGAAGTGCTTGAAGATATTCCATTGAAGACTAAAAGGTACGCGTTTCTTTTAAGTTCATCACTATAATTTGCATGCTTAGATAAATGATTAGTTAGATTAATGCTTAGTACATAATTGCTTATGTTCTTATAACCTAGAAACATCATTGGTTGACTTTCCTAGGAATAAGATAAAATTGTTCATTGCCGAACAAAATAGAAAATGGAAATCTTCTATATCCACTATTAGGAAACTCATGGTGATGAAGTGAAATGAGTTAAGTGGATCAATCGTTAATATAGAAGTAGGATTAGATCCCTCGCGTAAGAAAACTATGGATGAAACAAGCTCTCGTAGACTATGGCATTAAGTCAGATAAGCATGCGAAAACAAAGGAACTATAGATGTTAGGTTATACCCCATTCAACACTCTCGCATCTAACATATAAATTATCGTCTTCATTTCCTTTAGGATCATAGGATATGTAGAAACGATAGCATGAGATAATAATAGGCTTAACCAATCCTCTTGAGCATGAGATCTTTAATAAACATTTTTTTTTAAATATTTGATTTATGATATTTGTTGTCAAAAATCTAATATCTCTAAAAATATGCAAAAACCTCACATTTTGGAAAATAGTCTTTCAAATAACTATCCCACTTTTAAATAACATATTTTCACTATCAATATCCACAATTTTGTTTTGATCAAAACTAAAGATTGGGAAAATATTCTTTACCGTTCATTCACACATTTTGAAGTAAAAACCCAATCTATTTTATTCAAATAACTCTCACATCCAAGTGAAAACTTACTTTCAAACATTGTTGAATAATGCTAAAAACGTCTCTTTTAAAATCATGTATGGTGATCTCATATTTGTCATCTATATTTATATAAATGACACTTATAAGTGAACTAAATCAAATCAAGAGGACCATGGTTTGTTCATTAAGACTTTGTTTGTAACAAGTCTAGAAATACATGCTATCATAACTACCCACTTATTGCACATTGATACACATTAGGATTAATCCTCATTGTTATGTAGTTATGAAATACTTGATGTTGCTTATTGTTTCCAAGCACTTATATTTTACTTGCATGATGAGTATGTTTGCATGCTAGATGAAATTGCTTGTTTACTTAATCTCTTTGGTTAACATGCTTTGGCTACATAATTGCCTACATAATTAGTATATGCTTAATTGCCTCAAAGAGTTGGACTTGTTTGAAACCAAAAACACAACCTTTCTGCAATTCACTACCAAAAACCCTTTTCTGGCAATCTGGGAATCACCAGATGGGCGGCCCCCTTAAATCATAAGGCGGCCCCCTTAATTATTAAGGGGACCGGCCTCCAATTAAGGGGACCGGCCATCTGATGGTCGAAGGTGTTGTTTCCCTTTTCTATTTTTTAGCCCATTTCATCCTACACTTCCCAAAATTCACAAACCTATTTTATCCTAAACCTTCCATCAATGTTTATCCATCATTGATCCCACCAATCCTACATTATAAACACTCTCATTCCTCTCAATCTCCACTCATCTCATCATTTCCTCTCCCATTAAACCAAAACCACCAAGAAACTTGTTTGGAGAAGAAAGCCTAACTTCCTTTAAAATTCCGTCAAATCAAATGACGTTGTCAAACATCCAACACCAAATTCCTCGTATGTTTTCAAACATTACTTACCTAACACCTCACTTTCCTTCTCACCAATATTACATATCAAAAACCTTTACTCACCCATATCCTTCTACATTACACTCAAACCTCATAATCTTTTCACAACTCAAGCGATGTTGTTCATAATCAACCAACACCTAAACCTCACTCTCACACAAATGATCCATTTAACAACAAATCATCCATTCGTGCTTCGACTAATGCTCCTTCTTATGATGAGCATGCACAATCCCAAAACAATAATCCCAACCTCATTACCAACACTTTACATGTTGCTCATTCAACAAAAACACCATCCACTCATGAAGGATCTTTTCCACCCATATCATGTTTTCATGATTACCCAAGCTCAAACATGTCTCCACCACCAAGAGTATCACCACAACATCCTACAACTTCACATGCCATTCCTATGTTGCATGTTCAAACCATCACCCAAGACAACTATCATGCTCCACCACCATCACCTTCCTCCGAACACTTGAAGTTCGTTGAGGCGCTAAAAGAAGCCCATGAGCTTAGTGCTCTTTTAGCCTTACATCTTGCTCAACGCAATTTGGATCCACCTTCATCTAGATCACCCTCATCACCACACAACATAAATCAACTTGAGAAGCATGTCAACAATTGACCTTGTTGCATCTTTCTCCTAAAAACCATTGCATTCAATGAACACTTGGATTGAATATCTTCTCACTAGATCACATCCAATACCCTCACTTGAACAACATCCAAAACCTCAATCAACCTCTTCCGCTACAAACTCTCCACAACCAAACTCTCCAACATTCATGACCCAAACATATACCTCCATTAATCCAACAACCTTACCCTAACTCAACCATCTTCATTCCAAACACTCCATCATCAACCATCTAAGCATACTATATGCTTATGATTTTCACTTTCAAATACGAATCAACCAACCTTTTGTTACAAGCAAGTCCGATGGCTCTCTTTGGCAAATTAGAATCTTTAACATAATCTCTTTGAATTAATTGTTATGTATCCTTAATATTTGTTTGCTATGCTTGTTATCTGTATATTGCATATTCTTCTATATATGCTTGTGCTTCTGCTATTTTTCTTGCGAGCATTCCATATCTCGATTCCTTGGTACCATCGAACGAGGGGGAGCACACATCAAGGGGGAGCTTTCATCCCGTCTAACTTCATTTATGAAGCTAGTCGGCATAACCTTTTTGATTCTACAAAAAGGGGGAGAAGTGAATATAAACTCACTAAATACATGTCTAAAAATTAATTTTTAGACTTGATGAGTTTAGGTTTTGTAATCATCAAAAAGGGAGAGATTGTTGATATAAATAATGCCTAAAAACATTATTAACATATATCGATATCTCTATGTTTTGATAATCACAAAACGTAAACTCATTGAACTACAAATTATGACGTAAACAAGTATTTAGTCGTAAATATTTGCTTTAACATCCATATCACTTAAGGTATGAATAAACAAAGTGTCTAATGCATTTTATGATCAAAGGAATTTTTATTTTTACAAACCTTACATTTTATTAAAGTGGGACAAACATTTTTAAACTTATACAAAACATTTTTGTATTTATAAGAAATGTTTTATTCAAAATAAATATTTTGAATTCAAATTTCAACCCCAAAAACGGCTACATTCTTCAGGAAAAACCTCCCCCACAAAAAGACAAAAAATCTGAAGAAAAA
Organism: Artemisia argyi; assembly: GCA_030686995.1. NCBI lineage: Eukaryota > Viridiplantae > Streptophyta > Magnoliopsida > Asterales > Asteraceae > Artemisia > Artemisia argyi. The sequence continues at coordinate 134,536,330 of CM060698.1, read as the reverse complement.
ATATTTTTTTCTTAGGCGGCCCCCTTAATTATACTAGGCGGTCCCCTTAATAATTAAGGGGACCGGCACACAATTAAGGGGACCGGCCACGCTCCCTGTCAGATTTTGTCAGAAATTTTCCCTATAAATACCACCTCAAACCTGGAATTTTTCTCACCTCTTTGCACAAATATTTTCAGATCCAATTCTCTCTAAACATCCTTCTAAAATCCTTTGATCATAAATACATAATCCTTTGTTTCAAAGTGATTCTTACATCATCCTCTCAAGTGCAAGAGAAGAATACTTCTATCCTCCAAGACAAGAAGTATTACAACTTGTTGTGACCTCCACATCCAAGTTGTTGGTGCATCATCAAGAATATTTACATATATCTTTGTGTAGTGTGTTGTGAATATTTGATTGTAGATAGTTGTGTTAGGAATATAGATAGTGTGATTGGCTAGTAGATTGTAGTAAAGATAGTTGGTGTGAAGTAGTTGTGAAGATAGGTGTGTAGTAGATTGGTGTGAAGTAGTAGTGAAGAAGGTGTGAAGATTGACAAGGTGTGAAGACGGTGTGAAGTCTTGAAGAAGGTGTGAAGATCACGTGGTGTGATATTTGGTGTGAGATTGGTTCTAGCTACGATTAGAACTCGACATTTAGCTTAGTGTCGTTAACTTGTGTAAGCCAAGGTGTGTAAGGTTTTCTCCGCCATAAGGGAGCTTGTTGATATAGTGAAGAAAACTCTCGAGTAGGTGACTCGAGGAGTGGAGTAGGGCAAGGAAGGTGTCCTTGTAGCCGAACCACTATAAATCCTTTGTCTCGCGGTTAGATCTTTCCATATCTTACTTATTATCTTGCTTATATCGTTATTACTTTTGTAGACGTAGACGTATATATATAGTTGCTCATATAGTGCTAGTATTAATTTTACTTAAAGATCAAAGGAAAGTTTTATTCACAAAACAAAGTTTTTACAATCAAACTAAAAAGGTTACATACATATAATTGATCATTTTGATCAAGTATAGTTTTCATACAAAATATAACTAAGGATTATAAAATAAACGATTACGTACTTATCTCTCGTATATAGCTACAATTGTTTATACTATGCATGTGTTGATTTCACATACTTAGCATACATTATTATTATTGTTTATACTTTGATATACTTGTTCATATTGTTCAAGATTTGAGTTCACATAAGATTGAATCAAAGTTTTAAAAGCAAACAAGGTTTTAAAACTAAACTAAGTTTTCAAAATAAAATTAAAAAGATGTAAAACTATTCAACCCCCCCTTCTAGTTTTCGACAGTATGTATTTGACTATTTTCACAAATCTCAATGTACAAAGTACTTTTCCGGGTGTGATCAAACCTTTCTCTTCGGCATCGTTCATCATGGAAAGTGCATGCCTAATGACAAAATGTGAGAAAAAGTCAAATTTTGTATCTAAAGTTATTAGATGCAATTTCTTATTAAATTTTTGGTTACACTTTTTAACACTTAACACGGATCTTTAGTAAGGCTTTTATAAATAAAAAGGAGCTTAGAGAGGGAATAAACGTTTTTACTAAGTTTGGGATAAACTCTTTAGCCTATTTAACCCAGACATTGTAGATGGCATCCGCAAAAAGTGAAAGTGAACTTGAAAAAAAGAAGCATAAGACTCAATTATATAGAAAACAGAAAATAAGCGTCACAGTGAAATGTGGATCGGTAAATACCTCCTTTATGTCAATGCAATGCTCTTTGATTGTAGGATATGGCCACAATTGTAGCTTCATCCAAAGGATACATGAAATGGTCGTGAAACTCAGAACTAATATTCGCACTATAGATCGACATGGTTGTGAAAGAAACTATTAACATAAATGACACTATATATAAACTTAAAAAATTTACCAGAAGATACCACAGGATATGGCGGGAAATGAAACATAGTTAATATTATTTTGTCTTGCAAGCTGTAGGCTATTCCTGAAACGAAGATTAGAAAAAAAAAATAAAAAAATAGGTAAAATGTTTTATAAAGGTATCATATTTGTCACAATTTCTTTTTTTGGGTATCGAACAAAATGTTTTCTTTATACGGGTATTAATCTTTCAAATTCGGTATTCTTGGGGTATTTTGTGACATTTTTGTCCCTTTCAGCTAATAGGAGTTTTAATAATTTGAAAGGCAAAAATGTCACAAAGTATCTCAAAAAGACGGAATTTAAAAAATTAGTACCCTTATAAGGAAAATCTTTTGTTCCATACCCAGAAAAATAAACGGTGGCAAGTATGATACCATTATAAAACATTTGCCAAAAAAATAATAAGATTCTGATGGAAAATTCAGTAGAGGCTTATGTGAGATTCTATAATCAAGTTAAGTATAAATTCCTTAAAAAAAAGTACCTAAAGCATCACTCAATAGGGTTGAAACAATGCTATTGTCATCATAATCATGTCCAACTGTGTGGATTCACATGAGATGAGGCAATTTAAACCCTTTGCATTGATTTTTTGAGCAATGAGTTTTATAAAGAGATAGGATGCAAATAATAGTGATGAAATAAGAAGAATCTTAAGATCATACCGAGTTATTCTTGCTTCTTCAGTTGGTAAACAAATTCTAGGGCGGACTTCAGGAACTTCATAACATGCTGTTCCAAGTTCTGGGCCAGCTACTCTGTGTGTAGCTACTAAAGTTACACAAAATGTGTTAACAATGTTTACAGAAATAAATATTTTGTATGCATTGTAAGAAAGACACCTCCATCAGCACTGTTAGCCTGTTAATGCATTTAATTCAAAGTTGATTATAGTTTACTTATGTTAATTTGCAAGACAATATGTATATGTATCTAAGTTGTCGAATTGTACACTGCACTAGGATAGATTACAGTTAGTTAGAAGTTATGGTTAAGTTAGTTAACGGTTATTGTTAGTTATGGTTAAGTTAGTTACAGTTATTGTCCAACAGTCATGTCGTTTGGATATATATAACTGTCAAAACATGTCGTTTAGAAAACTATATAAACATAGTTTTCTGTCATTTGTATTAACTTTTGTACCCATTCAATAAAAACCATTGTTACTGCATAACTTTGTTCTCTGTCATTAACATATTTGCACACACACAAATTCGACTCAAATCAAACCATGAAACACATGTTGAAACACAAGTGGGCTGGGCATAATCCTGTGAACAATTGGTATCAGAGCTATGGCTCTAATCCATGGGAAATGCCAGCCAGTGGATTTCAAGCAGGACGATATCTTTTAAGGGAAACCCCTAAGCGTGTATACCAAAGGGAAAACAGATGTTAACTCAACAAGTTATTGACAATGAGGAATACAATGCCTCAAGGAAGAAAAAGGAGTCGAAAGCCAAAGGAAAGAAGCCAACAGATTCTAGAAAGGAGAAAACGGCTAGATGTTACATATGTAAACAACGAGGGCACACATATTGGATGTGTGAGAACCGAAAGAATTTGGCGAACGATGAAACGCAACAAGATGAAGATACCACGAACCAAAGGACTGCAGAAAGGGTAAAATATCCAGAAAAAGTTCACATCATTGCAGATTATATAGTTGATGGATCCAATGATAAAACGTGGGATCAAGTATGGTATGTTAGTTGCAATTTCAAGTTTCATATGTGTCCCAGACGAGAACTATTTGAGAATTTGCATTACAAGTTTAAAATGGTTGGAAAGGAAGAGAACGAGAAGAAGTTCATCTTTTCATATGGGATAGGAGATGCAAGAGTGAATACAAAGGGAGGAAACATGGTGATTAGGGACGTGCAATACACACTAGAAGTTTCATTGAATGTTCTTACTTATGATCTACTTGAAGAACAAGGATACACTTTGCAAATTCACAACAATACATGTACTTTGAAGTATATGTATGAAGAAGAGACACAAGATACAAGGATGAAGAGCGACAAGGGAATAGTTTGGGCAGAAAGTGATGTTATAGCACAACACAATAAGTATTTGGAAGAATACTTTGTTTCTATTGATCCAGATATGGAATGCTCGTTGGTTAAAGGGCTAGAGGATTTGAAATAGAACCGTGAGGATACCCAAGACTACATAGATGAAGAATACATCTCTTGGAATGGTACCTTGTACGCACTGAAAGTAAACTCTTTTAATAGATTCATTTCGTTTATGAATTTAATCAAGAAGGATGGATTGGTATTCAAGAATTGGACGGTGTTTAGTAAGAAGTATGTAGAAATGGTAAAATGGTTTTACCTTGTTCATTAAAACTATGATATGTTGGATACCGTACCACCAAGGGTAGGAGTGATTGAGATTGATTTGTTAAGTCTACATAAGATGGTAGCAAGCGTAGGTGGATATATGGCTGCAACACTTGGAAACAAATGGGGAATGATTGCAATGATGCAAGGACTGACTCAGGAGGATGGAGAAGCAATTAAGGATTGTTTTAGAAAGTTTGTTGGTTTGATGGTAGTATATCATGAAACTGCGAAGAGCCCTTGGGATGAAAGGCCATTGGAAGTAGGAGGGAGCAGCAAAAGCGCAGAACTACAAATGGAAGTAGGAGGGAGCAGCAAGAGCGCAGAACTACAAGGCCATAAGGAAGTTGCAGTGAGGGATGACACACATAAAGATGCAATGGACAACCCTGAAGTCAAAGTAAAGATTGAAGAAGAAAGTAGTGAAGATTACAATGATTTCGATGTCATTGTTTGAAGAATCAAAAGGAATCGCTCATGAAGAACTTTGAATTCAATGATTAGGAGGGAGATGTTAGCCTGTTAATGCATTCAATTCAAAGTTGATTATAGTTTACTTATGTTAATTTGTAAGACAATATGTATATGTATCTAAGTTGTCGAATTGTACACTGCACTAGGATAGAATGTTAGTTATGGTTAAGTTAGTTAACGGTTATTGTTAGTTATGGTTAAGTTAGTTACAGTTATTGTCCAACAGTCATGTCGTTTGGATATATATAACTGTCATAACATGTCGTTTAGAAAACTATATAAACATAGTTTTCTGTCATTTGTATTAACTTTTGTACCCATTCAATAAAAACCATTGTTACTGCATAACTTTGTTCTCTGTCATTAACATATTTGCACACACACAAATTCGACTCAAATCAAACCATGAAACACATGTTGAAACACAAGTGGGCTGGGCATAATCCTGTGAACAAGCACCACCATCAATAAACACATCCGCTCATTTGTTTGATTAACCCGTGCATAATAACAATCAATGACGGCTTGAACACATATTTTTTACATAAACGATGCTACGGGATAAAATAGTTATTTTACCAATGTAGTAGTGCCTCATAATATCACGTACGTACCTTGATCACTCAACATACCTTGCTGAAGTTCCCTTGAAGATAGCAAGTTTTCCCTTATTTTCCAGAAGTTTAAGTACTCTCAATAAACCTGTTCAATCCATTCCATGGATACCTCAGACATGAAAATACAGTTGTTAAAGTTCCAGCTTTGGAAAAAAAAGAAAAAAAGAAAAAAGAAAATATAAAACGAACACAACAAATGGAATCCATGTGACAACCGGCAATTTAGGGAGTTATTTTGAAAACCCGCATTACGTTAAAGTTCGTTTATAATTTTTATTTGGAAATTTTATTTCACAACGAACTTGTAAGACCTATTTTATGGATAATTATGTTTTTGTGATGTTATGGAATTCGTGAATTATTTTCATAATTCATTTTGATGTTATGCTCAGTGATGTATTCTTAAATTCTCACTGGTACTACATTGACTCTGGCACTAGGATTACCTAACAGGAAAATTTTATGATTCGTTTTACGAGTCCGACGATATTTGAGTAATTATGAGATGTTTTCGGGAGATATTAACGTTTGAAATGAGTTCGGGTTTCGGGCCACATGTTTTACATTTACCCACTTTACCCACTCTTACTACTAGTAATATTATTATTACTTTTATTATTCTTATTATCATTATTATTATTAATTGAAAAAAAAAAATATAAAAACTACATGTTGGTCCTTGGGGGCCGGTTCACACAAACCACACCAACACTCTCACATTCACCTCTCTTTCTCTCATTATCCTCCCCACCTCAACCCTAGCCGCCGGCCACATTTTCCGGCCAACACCACCTCACCGCCGATCTCTACTACGAACCACCACTATTTTCTTAATCCCCACTATCGAATCTCTTAGATCTACTACTCCACGCGCCCTATAACACTATTTTACCTCACGAATCATCACCATTTTCACCACCATTTGTTGTTTTTGGAAAGGTTATCACGGTTTTGAGTTGTAGTTAGAAGGTGAGACGAGTTTTACTCGTATTTTTGATAAAAACGTGACCCTTGGTCACGACATGTTTAGATCCGAATGGGTTTTATATTAAAAACGGGATTAATACTTATGGGTTTGGATTGGAAACTCGTTTTCTTGAAATGGTTTGGTATCCGGGTTGTTTCTTGTGGGTTTTGGTTCGAACCATGAGTCGTAGACTCACGGCTCGTGTGTAAATCCGAGCCATGGTGCTCGATTATTTGTTTTCTTTTGAGCCTTGATTGTGGCTCATGATACTTGCTCGAGTTGGATTGTTTGGTTTCTTGGTTCGAGCATAACCGAGACCCTTGAGGTCTCGGGGTCGCTTTTGGTTGCTCGTATAACCAGGCCGAGACCCAGATGGGGCTCTCGTTTGGTTGTGACTCGAGCCTTAGGCTCGTTATTGCTTTGGTTCGACTCTTGTGAGTCGCGGCTCTTAGCCGTATTATTATTGTTGTTGCCGAGACTTTGGTGAGTCGAATGGTTATTTTGGAGTGCTCGTTGGAGCCTATTTTTGGTGACCTTTGATACTTGGTTCGGGCCCTCTTGGCTCGTGATAATTACCACGACTCGGTCGAGTCATGTGGACTTTGGTGTGGCTTGGTAAACCCACCCGAGTAGGACTTGATAACTTGATTCTTGGATGATAACTTGGTTTGGAATATTGGTTATTAATTGGTTGTTTACTTGTTCTTTGGCCAAATACATGTGGGTCGAGACCATGTTTGGGTCTCGACATTGGATATTGGATTTTGGTATTGAGAAGTGTTGACGAATTGTGATATTGGGGACCGATTGTGAGACGGTCACTTAGAATGACGGAGATAGGTTAGTCGGGTGCCGTAGTCGGACCCTATTGTTGTAGCACGTGGATTGGGATTGTGTTGGACGGAGATACTTTTGTATTTATGACATTTGCTTATTACTTTGGACTTGGACAATGAGCCGAGAGTCATGACTCGGACATGTGACCATTTCGTATGACTCGATAACTATTTACAATTAAAACGTAAATAACAAAACTCGTAATAATAATTATTGATAATATAAACGTTTATATGAATATATAGACGTGAATAACGGATATATAATTATATAGGCGCGTATATTAATAATAATAATAATCACGAGTCAAATTATAAATAATACGACTAGATATGTATTAGGCTACGAAAGTGGCGTAATATTATTGAACGTATTATTATTATTATAAAAAGGTGTTATAAAACGAGGAATTCTCGACAATTACTAAATATTAAATAAAAATGTCATTTTATATATAATAAATAAACTTATCGAGTCATGCGGAGTCGTTGTCACTCGAGTTCAGGTAAGTTCTATTTGTGACTTTCGTGTTGTCACGGATATATGACGATTAATATAAACGTTTTCTATAACTAAATAACCACTTAACCGTAGGGTTGAACCGAGTTATTTGGCTATATGAAATGAATATATTAATGGGCATCGTATCCTACGACGCCCATAGGTTGTGGTATATGTAAAGTGTAATAAATTGCGAGTGTATATATCGCGAAATCTGGCCAATTTGACGATGTATATGAGGAATTTATTAAACTACGATATGTACCATATAGTATTTATGTGCTATGTGCTTTAGGATTTGGGTGTACTCTTGGAACGGTATGTTACGTAAATAAATATGAGGATTATCAAATCGACGGATTTGATAAACTTCGGCGATTTATTTAAATGATATATTGGGCTAATATTTGATCCATAGTTTATTTTATTATTCTTTGTGTGACCATTTGGTTTGTTTTGTGTCGACCCACCACCCGTATGGATACCAAACGCAAATACACCAAACTAATACGAAATGGATTTCGGAAATAAAACGGATTCTCGTCCGGGTTTGGGAATATCTTGAATTTGAGGAAATGATTTCTGAACGAGTTAATATTGTTAGGTCGTGCCGAGTCCGTAGTTGCTGTTTCGTGAGTTACTATACATCTTATTTCTACCGACTTCTTCTTGATATTTTCTGGACTTGAGGTGAGTCATAGCCCCACTTTTTCTTGAACTATGTTTTCAATACTTGGGGTGAGAAACGTGCAAATTATTTTATGTGGACTATTATCGCTTCTATATTCTTTCTAAAACTTGCTATGCGTATGGACTAGGATATATTGTCAACTTTAGTCACATATTTTGTGTGTACTATTCAAGGTTGGCTTATTTGGTTATTGGTGGATTGTCAGCTTTAGTCACATAGTTTCATGTGTACTATTCAAGGTTGGCTTATTTGGTTATTGTTTGGAATTGTCAGCTTTAGTCACACGGTTCGTGTGTACTATTCAAGGTTGGCTTATTTAGATACTGTAGCGTGCACCTATAGGTTAATGATACTTTGGAGGTTATCCGAGTATTTATTGGTATTGCGGGGGTTACCCGAATATCTATGTTGGAACGGAGGGTATCCGTGTGTTAGGATTGGAGCGGAGGGTATCCGCAGGCTTTTAGCGAATCCTTAGTCTAGCTAGCAAGCGTTTTGCGTATATGTCCACTATATTGTTAGTTGAATTTAAACCTATGATCTCACCAGCGAAAGCTGACTTTTAGCACGTTTTCTCAGGTAATTAAGTGTGGATATGGATGCTTGGAATGGGAGGCTCGGCTAAGGCTCATGGTTTATGGATCTATTTTTCTAAACTCTGATAATTAATTATGGACCTATTGTTATGTTATTTTGGGCCTGACTCTGAATGATGTTGGGATACATGTAAACCTTAAAACCCCGTTTTGGTTGCGTTTTTATTATGTTTACTTTATCTCGTTCTATTATGTCTTGTGTTGGATACCAATCCCCGTAGCACCCCGAAAGCTTGTTGAGTCTTCCGCTGTATCAAATTTTGGGGGTGTTACAGATTGGTATCAGAGCCAAGGTTATAGAGAACTAGGTAAATAAACGCCTAAACTATAACCGAATTTTTATAGAAAATGATCCTTGACCACTGCCCGCCAGCCCGCCAAGCCGATGCATTTTCTATTATTTGATGTATTATGAGATATTCGAGATGATTGTTAGATTTGGGATTTCTTGAGATGATTTGGGGTTTATGGATTTAGTATAAGATGGCGTTTCGAGGAATTATATGGTCTAATTGTTTTATAAACATTTTAGTAATGCGGTGTTTAAAACTCTTTTTATTGAGATTATATGTTTGAACTATTTGATGAGAATTTTTGGTATGGTATTTTGAGTTGTGATTTAGTTGTTTTGAAACACTTACACCTACCCTACGCCGTTGTCACAGACCATGGCCTCCCATATGCCCGATGTTGTCGAGGATATTCTTACTGCACCGGTTTTACCTGCACAATTCACTATGACATCTGACGATCCTTACCAGATGGCCATGCTTTCAGCTACTGTGCCGCAGACAGCTTCTACTTTAGCACTACCTGCTGCATCTACGCAGGGACCCTCATCTTTTCTAGGGCTCCCTGGTACATCAAGGCAGCTTACTCTTCATCAAGCTTTGGCTCGTGTGGCCCCACGCTTTGCCCACCGAGCTACGGTACGTATGTCGGTACGCCCTACTCCATCACCTTTACAGATTGATGCTCACTCTCTTCTGTCTGAGGCGCCACCCACATCATTGCGTCGTTGTCCTAGATCACCTACCACATCTCCACATGGTTCACCTAGTAGGAGACGACGATTGATGAGGTACTCTTCCGAGGAGGAGGAGGAGTACGAGGGTGAGGATGAGGCTGATGACCCTGAGGAGGAGGATGACCCTCAGGAGGCTGAGCAGGGTGATGATGATGACCCTGAGGAGGAGGATGACCCTCAGGAGGATGAGATGCCTGATGATGATGATGTGTTTGTACCACCAGCTCAGGCTGAGGAGCCTGATTCACCTGTACACCCGATTGAGCCTGATTCACCTGATCATCCGTTTTTGGTTGAGTTGCCACCTGGTAGTCCCAATGGGTCGGATGCATCTTCTGAGGTTTCTACTGAGCATGCAGAGTTAGGTGAGATTGGCAGGTTATGGGCTCGGATTACTGAGCTTAGTGAGAGAGTTGCACGTGTATCTGATCGACCTGAGAGAGTTATTGGAGAGTTCATAGCGTATCTGAGAGTTGATATGACTGTAGTTGTGGGCAGGACTACTGAGATGAGGAGAGTTTTGATGGAGGTCCACGAGCATATCGATAGTTTGCAGCGAGGTTTTGTTACTGCTCGAGAGGCCGACCGCAAGCTATGGCAAAGGAATGCCGAGCTAGAGAAGGAGGTGGCTGACCTCAAGAGAGACCGAGACACCCATAGCGTGGAGCTAGGATCGTTATGGAGGGATCTTGATGGCTTGAGGCAGGAGTTGAGGAGCCTCTGCCAGCAGCGTGGCTAGTTGCTTGGGTTATGTTGCCTTGTTGCTTTCTTAACCGAGGAGTGTTCGGTTAGAAAAGCTAGTTATCATATTTTGATGTATTTTGTTCAGTATTCGTCTCTTTTGGAACGATTAGTACGTTATTGTGTTTTCTAGTAGTTGGAACGATGTTAGATCGCTATTGTATGGTTGATGGTTATTAGTATATGGTATTATGTGATTTTGAGTGTTATGGAAATTGAGTTCCTATTCGCTTTATTGATGTTACGTGGTGTATTGTGCTATCCTTTCCATGACTTGGCTTCGTTGAATTGCTTTTGTTGAGCATATTGATAAGTTCTATTGGAGACTCATGAACTTGTGTGATGTTTCAGATCAATGGCCACACGACGAAACCCTGTTAGAGCTACCAGAACTGGTCCTGCAGTGACTACTCCTGGTCGCCGAGGACGCCGACCTACTCGAAATGTTGAAACCCCTACTCCTGACAACCTGGACACTACTAACCGCAACAACAGGAATCAAAATGTTGATGTTCAGGGAGACAATGATCATGTTCCACTTAATGCACCTACTGTGGATCAAGCAATGATCAATCAACTTGTGGAGCAAAGAGTTGCTGAGTAGCTGAGTCAAATCATTCCAACAATTCTGCTGGAACATTTCCACCTGTTCGTGCTAACGGATGTCACTACAAGGAGTTTAAGATTTGTGGACCTATTGAGTTTGGTGGAACTGAAAGAGTGGTTTACTTGGTTAGGTGGATTGAGAAGACTGAGTCAGTGTTTAATGTCAGTGGTTGTGCCGAGAATGCGAAGGTAAAGTTTGCTTCTTTTACTTTCAAGGATGAAGCCTTAACTTGGTGGAACAATTACCGAAATTCAGTTGGGAGTGATGTAGCTTATGCCATGACTTGGGAGCAATTTAAGTCTCTGCTGATTCAGACTTATTGCCCAAGGAATGAGGTCAAGAAGCTAGAGATTGAGTTTTGGAACCACAAGGTGAAAGGTAATGATATGACAACTTACAATCGTCGTTACCAGGAATTAGCCTTGCTTTGCCCAGATATGGTAAAAACCGAGACTCAAAAGATCGAGAGGTATACTGATGGGTTGCCTGTAGCTACAAGGAATGATGTGATTTCTGCTAGGCCTGCAAACATCCATGAGGCAATCACAATTGCTCAACAACTTATGGACTCGTTGGAATTGGAAGGGGCTGATAAGGAGAAGAATGGAAAGAGAAAGAGAGACCATCACTCTAAGGGTAATGATCACCGAAGCAAGAGACAAGCTAAGGCTTATGCTATTGGGAATGGAGATAAGAAGAATCAGAACGGTGATGCACCCAAGTGTGGTCGTTGCCACCAGCATCATACTGGATGGTGTAGTGTGAAATGCCAGAATTGCTCAAAGAAAGGACACACAGCTAGGGACTGTAGAGCTCGACCTCTTGCTATGGTTCAGGCTGCTCCTGAGATGAGAAACAAGGCAGATGTTACTTGTTATGGGTGTGGAAAGAAGGGACACTATAGGAATGAGTGTAGAGAATCGTGGAACCGTGGAAATCAAGGCTCGGGTAGTAATGGGTACAATCATGGAAACCGTGGAGCTGGAGGAAACCGTGGACGACAAGATAATGGGGACCAATGTGTGGAATCTGGAGCTGCTCAGGGAAGAGTGTATGCACTCGGGAACGAGAGAGGAGAAGATCCGAACGTCGTTACTGGTACGTTCCTTCTCAATAATCGTTATGCTTCCATACTATTTGATACTGGTGCCGATAGGAGTTTTGTGTCCACTACGTTTGCACCCTTACTAGAGAAACCCCCGATGGCCTTAGGAAATTAGATATGATATTGAGTTAGCTAATGGGAATATAGAAAGGATTAATACCATCATTCGCGGTTGCACGCTGAATTTCTTGAACCACCCTTTCAACATAGATCTTCTACCCGTCACGTTAGGAAGTTTTGATGTCATCATTGGTATGGATTAGTTGTCGAACTATCGTGCTCACATACTTTGCGACGAGAAGATCGTGCGTGTACCTTACGGAAAGGAGATCCTAAATATATTAGGAGATCGAAAGGATTCGAGGAGCCCATCCCGATTAGCAGTCATTTCTTGCACTAAGTTACCAAAGTTAATGGAGAAAGGATGTTACCTTTCCTTAGCTCAAATTTCTGAGAAAGGAGGGATGAAGAAAAAGGAAAGGTTCATTGGGGATGTGCCTATAGTTCGTGATTTTCCTGATGTGTTTCCCGATGATTTGCTGGGAATTCCGCCGACTAGACAAGTAGAGTTTCAGATTGAGTTGATACCTGGTGCTGCACTTGTAGCACGAGCGCCTTATCGTCTTGCACCTACCGAGCTAGAAGAGTTGTCAAAACAATTGGCGGAGTTAGCCGAAAAAAGGATTCATAAGACCAAGTTCTTCACCTTGGGGAGCCCCAGTCTTATTTGTGAAGAAGAAGGATGGATCGTTCCGTATGTGCATTGATTACCGAGAGTTGAACAAGTTAACGGTGAAGAATAGATACCCGTTACCTAGGATCGACGACTTGTTCGATCAACTCCAAGGATCGAGTGTGTATTCGAAGATCGATTTGAGATCGGGATATCATCAACTTCGAGTTCGCGAGGAAGATATTCCGAAAACGGCTTTCAGAACCCGTTACGGGCATTACGAGTTTCAGGTGATGCCGTTTGGGTTGACTAACGCACCGGCGATATTCATGGATCTCATGAATCGGGTGTGTAAGCCTTACTTAGATAAGTTTGTGATTGTATTCATCGATGATATTCTGATTTATTCAAAGAGTGAGAAGGAGCATGAGGAGCATCTAAGACTTATCTTAGAATTGCTCAGGAAGGAGAAACTCTATGCCAAGTTTTCGAAGTGCGAATTTTGGATTCCGACGGTACAATTTTTGGGTCATGTGATTGATAGACAAGGAGTCCATGTGGATCCTGCTAAGATTGAGGCAATAAAAGATTGGGCTGCACCTACAACCCCAACCGAAGTTCGTCAATTTTTGGGTTTAGCTGGTTATTACCGAAGATTCATTGAGGGATTTTCGAAGATAGCTAAACCATTAACCAAATTGACTCAAAAGAGTGTTACGTATGAATGGGGAGATAAAGAAGAGGAAGCATTTCAATTGCTTAAGAAGATGTTGTGTAGTGCTCCTATCTTAGCATTACCGGAAGGTAATGAGGATTTCGTCGTCTATTGTGATGCCTCGCATAAAGGATTGGGAGCCGTGTTAATGCAACGAGAGAAGGTGATAGCTTATGCTTCCTGACAGCTCAAAAAGCATGAGAAAAACTACACCACCCATGATTTGGAGTTAGGTGCTGTGGTTTTCGCCTTAAGGATATGGAGACATTACTTGTATGGAACAAAGTGTGTTGTGTTCACTGACCATAAAAGTCTACAACACATCTTGAATCAAAAAGAGCTCAATATGAGACAGCGACGTTGGATTGAGTTGCTAAGCGATTATGATTGTGAAATTCGCTACCATCCTGGTAAAGCAAACGTTGTTGCTGATGCTCTTAGTCGAACGGAAAGAATACCACCGTTACGAGTTAGGTCATTGGGAATGACTATCGTATCGCCGTTACCATCTCAAATACTTGAAGCTCAAACGGAAGCGTTGAAAGCAGAAAACAGATCTGCCGAGAATATATTTGGGATGGCTGAGAATGAGAAATGATTTGTTAAGCGTTCTGATGGACTGTTATGTTTTGGAGATCGGATTTGGGTACCTTTGTATGGAGGAATTCGGGAGTTGATTATGCATGAGTCGCATAAGTCAAGGTACTCTATTCATCCTGGGTCCGACAAGATGTACCAGGATCTTAAGAAGTTATATTGGTGGCCAAACATGAAGGCAGATATAGCATCGTACGTTAGTAAGTGCTTGACATGTTCTAAGGTTAAAGCTGAACATCAGAGACCGTCAGGACTACTAATGCAACCAGAACTTCCAGTCTGGAAATGGGAGCGGATTACTATGGACTTCATTACCAAATTACCGAGGACAGCTAGCGGTTGTGACGCTATCTGGGTAATTGTGGATCGTCTGACAAAGTCTGCTCATTTCTTAGCAATTAGTGAAGATGATAGTGTGGATAAACTTGCGAGGTTGTATGTGAAGGAGATTATTTCACGTCATGGAGTCCCGATATCTATTATTTCGGATCGCGATAGCCGTTTTACGTCAGCTTTGTGGCGATCACTTCAAATGGCTTTGGGGACGAGACTTGATATGAGTACTGCATATCATCCCCAAACCGATGGTCAAAGTGAGAGGACCATTCAGACGTTAGAGGATATGCTTCGTGCATGCATCATAGACGTTAGTAAAGGCTGGGAGAAGTATTTACCCCTTGCGGAATTCTCCTATAATAATAGCTACCACACAAGTCTTAAAGCTGCACCATTCGAAGCTTTGTATGGCAGAAAGTGTCGTTCGCCTATTGGTTGGGCAGAAGTTGGAGATAGCCAACTTACAGGCCCTGAACTTATCTTGGAAACTACAGAGAAAGTGGCGCAGATTCGTGATCGGTTGCAAGCAGCCAGAGATAGGCAGAAAAGTTACGCCGATCAGAGACGTAAACCCCTAGAGTTCCAGGTTGGAGACAAAGTGATGTTGAAAGTCTCGCCTTGGAAGGGTGTGATACGTTTTGGGAAACGTGGAAAACTCAACCCACGCTACATTAGACCATTTCTTATCTTAGAAAGAATTGGGCCCGTGGCTTATAGGTTGGAATTACCACATGAACTGAGTAAAGTTCACAACGTGTTTCACGTTAGTAATTTGAAGAAATGTCTTTCTGATGAGATGCCTATTATTCCAATGAAGGATATTCGTGTTGATGAGAAATTGAATTTCGTGGAAGAGCCAATTGAGATTTTAGATCGTGAAGTTAAACGACTCAAGCGAAGTCGCATTCCGCTCGTCAAGGTCCGTTGGAATTCTCGACATGGACCAGAATTTACGTGGGAACGTGAGGACGAGTTCTGGAAGAGATATCCGAAGCTTTTCACTTCGTAGATGAATTTTTCCGAGTGAAACCCGGGATGGGTTTCTTCTGAGACTGGGAGGATGTGACAACCGGCAATTTAGGGAGTTATTTTGAAAACCCGCATTACGTTAAAGTTCGTTTATAATTTTTATTTGGAAATTTTATTTCACAACGAACTTGTAAGACCTATTTTATGGATAATTATGTTTTTGTGATGTTATGGAATTCGTGAATTATTTTCATAATTCATTTTGATGTTATGCTCGGTGATGTATTCTTAAATTCTCACTGGTACTACGTTGACTCTGGCACTAGGATTACCTAACAGGAAAATTTTATGATTCGTTTTACGAGTCCGACGATATTTGAGTAATTATGAGATGTTTTCGGGAGATATTAACGTTTGAAATGAGTTCGGGTTTCGGGCCACATGTTTTACATTTACCCACTCTTACTACTAGTAATATTATTATTACTTTTATTATTCTTATTATCATTATTATTATTAATTGAAAAAAAAAATATATAAAAACTACATGTTGGTCCTTGGGGGCCGGTTCACACAAACCACACCAACACTCTCACATTCACCTCTCTTTCTCTCATTATCCTCCCCACCTCAACCCTAGCCGCCGGCCACATTTTCCGGCCAACACCACCTCACCGCCGATCTCTACTACGAACCACCACTATTTTCTTAATCCCCACTATCGAATCTCTTAGATCTACTACTCCACGCGCCCTATAACACTATTTTACCTCACGAATCATCACCATTTTCACCACCATTTGTTGTTTTTGGAAAGGTTATCACGGTTTTGAGTTGTAGTTCGAAGGTGAGACGAGTTTTACTCGTATTTTTGATAAAAACGTGACCCTTGGTCACGACATGTTTAGATCCGAATGGGTTTTATATTAAAAACGGGATTAATACTTATGGGTTTGGATTGGAAACTCGTTTTCTTGAAATGGTTTGGTATCCGGGTTGTTTCTTGTGGGTTTTGGTTCGAACCATGAGTCGTAGACTCACGGCTCGTGTGTAAATCCGAGCCATGGTACTCGATTATTTGTTTTCTTTTGAGCCTTGATTGTGGCTCATGATACTTGCTCGAGTTGGATTGTTTGGTTTCTTGGTTCGAGCATAACCGAGACCCTTGAGGTCTTTTGGTTGCTCGTATAACGAGGCCGAGACCCAGATGGGGCTCTCGTTTGGTTGTGACTCGAGCCTTAGGCTCGTTATTTCTTTGGTTCGACTCTTGTGAGTCGCGGCTCTTAGCCGTATTATTATTGTTGTTGCCGAGACTTTGGTGAGTCGAATGGTTATTTTGGAGTGCTCGTTGGAGCCTATTTTTGGTGACCTTTGATACTTGGTTCGAGCCCTCTTGGCTCGTGATAATTACCACGACTCGGTCGAGTCATGTGGACTTTGGTGTGGCTTGGTAAACCCACCCGAGTAGGACTTGATAACTTGATTCTTGGATGATAACTTGGTTTGGAATATTGGTTATTAATTGGTTGTTTACTTGTTCTTTGGCCAAATACATGTGGGTCGAGACCATGTTTGGGTCTCGACATTGGATATTGGATTTTGGTATTGAGAAGTGTTGACGAATTGTGATATTGGGGACCGATTGTGAGACGGTCACTTAGAATGACGGAGATAGGTTAGTCGGGTGCCGTAGTCGGACCCTATTGTTGTAGCACGTGGATTGGGATTGTGTTGGACGGAGATACTTTTGTATTTATGACATTTGCTTATTACTTTGGACTTGGACAATGAGCCGAGAGTCATGACTCGGACATGTGACCATTTCGTATGACTCGATAACTATTTACAATTAAAACGTAAATAACAAAACTTGTAATAATAATTATTGATAATATAAACGTTTATATGAATATATAGACGTGAATAACGGATATATAATTATATAGGCGCGTATATTAATAATAATAATAATCACGAGTCAAATTATAAATAATACGACTAGATATGTATTAGGCTACGAAAGTGGCGTAATATTATTGAACGTATTATTATTATTATAAAAAGGTGTTATAAAACGAGGAATTCTCGACAATTACTAAATATTAAATAAAAATGTCATTTTATATATAATAAATAAACTTATCGAGTCATGCGGAGTCGTTGTCACTCGAGTTCAGGTAAGTTCTATTTGTGACTTTCGTGTTGTCACGGATATATGACGATTAATATAAACGTTTTCTATAACTAAATAACCACTTAACCGTAGGGTTGAACCGAGTTATTTGGCTATATGAAATGAATATATTAATGGGCATCGTATCCTACGACGCCCATAGGTTGTGGTATATGTAAAGTGTAATAAATTGCGAGTGTATATATCGCGAAATCTGGCCAATTTGACGATGTATATGAGGAATTTATTAAACTACGATATGTACCATATAGTATTTATGTGCTATGTGCTTTAGGATTTGGGTGTACTCTTGGAACGGTATGTTACGTAAATAAATATGAGGATTATCAAATCGACGGATTTGATAAACTTCGGCGATTTATTTAAATGATATATTGGGCTAATATTAGATCCATAGTTTATTTTATTATTCTTTGTGTGACCATTTGGTTTGTTTTGTGTCGACCCACCACCCGTATGGATACCAAACGCAAATACACCAAACTAATATGAAATGGATTTCGGAAATAAAACGGATTCTCGTCCGGGTTTGGGAATATCTTGAATTTGAGGAAATGATTTCTGAACGAGTTAATATTGTTAGGTCGTGCCGAGTCCGTAGTTGCTGTTTCGTGAGTTACTATACATCTTATTTCTACCGACTTCTTCTTGATATTTTCTGGACTTGAGGTGAGTCATAGCCCCACTTTTTCTTGAACTATGTTTTCAATACTTGTGGTGAGAAACGTGCAAATTATTTTATGTGGACTATTATCGCTTCTATATTCTTTCTAAAACTTGCTATGCGTATGGACTAGGATATATTGTCAACTTTAGTCACATATTTTGTGTGTACTATTCAAGGTTGGCTTATTTGGTTATTGGTGGATTGTCAGCTTTAGTCACATAGTTTTGTGTGTACTATTCAAGGTTGGCTTATTTGGTTATTATTTGGAATTGTCAGCTTTAGTCACACGGTTCGTGTGTACTATTCAAGGTTGGCTTATTTAGATACTGTAGCGTGCACCTATAGGTTAATGATACTTTGGAGGTTATCCGAGTATTTATTGGTATTGCGGGGGTTACCCGAATATCTATGTTGGAACGGAGGGTATCCGTGTGTTAGGATTGGAGCGGAGGGTATCCGCAGGCTTTTAGCGAATCCTTAGTCTAGCTAGCAAGCGTTTTGCGTATATGTCCACTATATTGTTAGTTGAATTTAAACCTATGATCTCACCAGCGAAAGCTGACTTTTAGCACGTTTTCTCAGGTAATTAAGTGTGGATATGGATGCTTGGAATGGGAGGCTCGGCTAAGGCTCATGGTTTATGGATCTATTTTTTTAAACTCTGATAATTAATTATGGACCTATTGTTATGTTATTTTGGGCCTGACTCTGAATGATGTTGGGATAAATGTAAACCTTAAAACCCCGTTTTGGTTGCGTTTTTATTATGTTTACTTTATCTCGTTCTATTATGTCTTGTGTTGGATATCAATCCCCGTAGCACCCCGAAAGCTTGTTGAGTCTTCCGCTGTATCAAATTTTGGGGGTGTTACAATCCAGATCTTTTAGATGCATTGATTTGACTCTGTGGATGGTCACCATTTACCTGTTCCCCGGGATTCAACTCCTGTGCGTATCTCATTCACCGACATTACACTCTCTTCTAAGCCATTTTCCTTGACCTGATCAAGATGCGAGCTGAGTCAACAACTATGAGAAACAAAATGTCTATTTTGACAAATGTGAGATTGGCAACAAAGGAAAAGGGTCGTCCAAACTCGAGTATATATTTATGCATAAAATCTTCCAAATCCTTTTATCAAACAAAATTTTATTAGAGCTTATATATCGGCAAGATAAGTGCAGAACCCCAAGGGGCTGCAGAAATGGTACCAACGGGTTGAATTTTTTAAGGAGCTGGTAAGCCTCATGTCGCCTCCTTTTTTAATAATTTAAAATCAAATTAGAACTTAAAAACCGTTGATAAGGAACTTTACAGTGAGGAAAAAATATCTAAAACTGAGGGATGCTTACCTTGGGTGAGAAGGCAAGTATGGTGCCAAGTGTTTTTTTTAAACCATTGGGACCCATTCCGGGACCGCCTCCACTGTGTGGAATGCAAAATGTCTAGTGAAGGTTCAGATGACAAAGTCATTTACAACTTTTGGCATAAAGTAATCGGTTAAGTGCTTGTCTGCTCTTATTAATTGCAGTTTTTAGTGTTTGGGTACAACAGCTATCTGTTAAAGGTAAGCAATTCCAAGCACCTTCGTAAAGAATTATTTCCAAAAAAATTATATAATACACTGTGCATTCATATTGGCTCCATCCATGTAAACCAGACCTCCTCGTTGTCGTGAATAATTTTGCAGATCTCGTCAATACCCTCTTCATAAGCTTCATGAGTCGAAGGATATGTAACCTGATAATTTATTGGAACAAAAGAAGTTCTATTTATTTATTTATTCATCATACATGTTATACCATCTATTAAACAATATATGATAAAAAAAATGCATACCATTAGAACCGATAAGAACTACAGAGTTTAAAGCTATTGAAGTTTTGCTTTGTGTTATAAACTTTCCACTTAACATGATACAACCCAGCCCTTTTTACCACAGCCAAAAAGACCCATGATGACTCGGCGATAGGCCATATGGCATACACGGACCCAACATAAACAAAACTGGCTACAACAATCGTTGCAGAAGCAAAAAAGCCGCTAACAACAGCAGCGCGCAGTTTATTGAGACATTGTTTTTAGATGAGAAGATTTAGAGTGTATAAAGAGAGAATATATTTGAAAGTGTGAATAATAATAGGGAAGAGTATTGGGTATTTATAGGGATGAAGTGTATAAAATTTAAAATATTGTTTTCTAATAAATAGCCAAATGGCTATTTTTCTCACCATTGGTTTGTGTTTCACCCTCCCATGACTCGGTCTTGCACACAACTGAGTCTTCCCATTTTACAGCCCAACTGCCCAAGAAACGTCCTTGTTGGGGCTCGGTAACAACAACACGTGGTATAAGGCTTGAAGACGCATCTCCGAGTCCTTATTACCACGAGCCTAAATGTTGGCCTATCTAGAGTGGTAAATGTAAATTTCTCTATCACTTTCCATTCATAAACTGGACCTTTATATAAACCAATGGCCTAATTCTAAGTGGGTTAAGAGAAATTAAAGGCCCACTATATGCCACCGCTGAGTTTAGCCGGAATAAACTCAAATATAAATAGATAATACAAATCGTTGATAAAAAGTTAAAAACCATAAGCATTGCCAAAACCCTTACGTTTAAACGCTAAGCATTGATCGACAATTTTGTGGATGGCAGACAACATACCTTTAGAAATCTAAGCCGAAATCATGAAAAGGCTTCCTATCAAATCATTGATTCAATTCACATCGGTTTCAAAGACATGGATGTCCCTAATCCATAGTTCTAAGTTTATTGCTGATCACAATGTCATCCACCAAGCGCAGTCGCAGCACCATCTACTTGTAATGATGGCTGATGAAAACTCTCTTTATTCACACTATCATTCCATTGTGGATGATGATGCTTTCCCGCAACACATAAAGTTTTCCGTGACTGTTCCCTTTTCCAGTACTCTAGCACTTTGGGAATGGGTGATGGTTGGTAGCTCTCAAGGGTTGTTATGTTTTATCTGCAATATAGGACGAGGTTGTGATTTTAGGACGGTTGTTCTTTGGAATCCTACAATTGAAAAAACACTTTATATTCATGTGCCTCGAGTATTAACTAATGAGACTCACCAAACAATTGTTGGGTTTGGGGTTTGTCCTCACACTAGTGACCCTAAGCTTGTCAAGATTACATGTAATTGTGGTAGGGAGCTAACGAAATTTGACACTAAAGGAAATATCGTTAGGCAAGTTGAGGTTTTTACATTGAGCTCAGGTGTTTGGAGAAGTCCATGCAGCAATCTGCCACGTAAATCAATTGCATTCAAACAAAACCACGTAGCTATAGGTGAGTTTATTTATTGGCTTGCTTATGATAGGAATGTTAATCGTCGGATATCACTTATCATGGCATTTAATATGACGAGTGAAGAATTCAAAGAAGTACATCTCCCCAATAGTTTAGCAAGCGGAAAGAGTCAATTGTCTATATTTAAGCAAATGGAGTCTCTTGTTGTGGTTGAATACAGTAAATCTCCTGTTGTATGGATTATGCATAATGGAGATCCAAATTTTTTTACAAAGATATTCATCATTAAGACACCAAATGCAGGTGTACTTGGATTTAGAAAGAATGGTGAAGCAATAATTGTAACTAATGATGAGTTGAAAGAAGTTTTTGCTTACAATCCCACCTCACATCAAATGAACTCCGGCGGGATTAAAACAACATGTTCATTTGTTGTAAGTACCTACATGGAAACACTACTTTTGCTTGATTACAAATATTCTAAACTTATATCGACATTTGAAAGGTGTGGATCTAAGAGACGACTTTTGGAGCTGCAAGCAAGGTTTGGAAATTGAACTGCAATTAGACTGATCATTTTGCTAATGCTGACATCATTGTTACAAAGTTTCTAATTTAAATTTTTTTATATTTATTATTATTATTATTATTATTATTATTATTATTATTATTATTATTACTCCGTATTATTATCATCATCATCATCATCATCATCATCATCATCATCATTATTATTATTATTATTATTATTATTATTATTATTATTATTATTATTATTATTATTATTATTTGCATGGTTAATTTGGTGCTACATTTATTTTGTCTAATGTACCTCATGGATGTATCATTCAACCATGACTTTCAACTATGTAGCAAACAAGTAGTAAGAGTTATAAATTAACAAAGGGTGATCACAAAACATGCTAGATGTATTACGATGCTATTTCAAATTTGAGGAGAAAATGAGTATATATTTATGCATAAAATCCATCTAGATGTATTAGATGGATTTTTCATTTGTGAATCCTCAAGTCCCCATTCAGTTAGCACAGTAAAAACAGAACATGAAACCGCAGGAAGTATTTCTTTTGTGTAGAATGACAAAACTTATTTCTTTGTTTATATATAGATTTGCTATGTTGGTTTATGATTCTCCAGCTTACATTGTTTCTTTGAACTGAAATCAGGTTCGAAGAATCAAAAGGCCAAGGTAACACTAACAGCACCTCAAAAACGCACAGTAGAAGCTGTGAAAGCCAAGCCAGTGAGACATCCGAAAAGTGAAGACATGGAAATTGAGGAATGCAGTTCAGAGCAACGAGTAGACCGCCATACAAATACCTTTGATGAAATTAGATACAGGGTATGCTCAAATCAGTTTGGGCGAGATACTGAGAAAATGCACAACTGAAGCTATAGTCAATGGCAACAATAGTACATATGTTATAACAGTTGGTTTGTTGTGTTAACTTAAGGTTTGGTCTGATTTTATTTAATGACAAAACGTTGTTTGCCCTTAAGTTTTGCTAAGTTTTGGACTACAGTTGAGTTTGGACGGTATAAGTTTTACTAGGTTGATTATATCACAACTGTTAAATTTTGAACGTTAACAAGAAAGTGACTAAGGGGTTGATTTTTTTTATCGCTTATTTTAGTTTGAAGTGGCATTTCAGAGGTGCGTATACTTAGTATCTCACTCAAAGTTTAGCTCTTGGTTGGATGCACGACTTTTGGAGATCCTTGTTTGAGCATTTCTCGCTAAGTGATTAAGACTTTGACATCTTGCTACATGTGTGATTTATAAACGCATAAGTTGGTTCTTAATACTCATAATAGCTATCACTTTAAGGAGTTATGTTGTGTAAGAATTACATTTAGCATAAATCATATCTTGAATATGTGAACATATGAAATGATGGACTAAGAATTTATGTGAAATTGTTGAAATGTAAAGAACTAAACTACTTAAAAAGCATAAACATTTTGAGTTTTGATTAAAAGTTAAATAATATATTATCTAAATACTTTCTATTTAATTCACATTATTTATCTAAAGAAAAGATATGACTAAATTTCAACCATCTTACCATTTCTTATTATCCTAAATATGATAGATAACTCAAAAGATCACAGATGAATTAGATTAACACTATTTTTAATTATTTGTGAAAAAGATTAAATTACATATACAAGTATTTTTATCTAGCTTATTTAGATCACGGGGAGCGAAGAGATCCTAAATGTCTAGCATTTTTTAAGGGTTGTTATGTATGTTTTAAATCCGCCAATTATGTTTTTAGTATTAATTAAACTATTAAACAGAAATAAAATAAAATAAATAGAATAAAATAAAATACAAGATAAATTGTTTCTCGTGAAAAGAAGATCAAGAGATAAAGGCATGCTTGCCTTGCTAATCCCCTAACTCATTAATGATCAAGTTTTTAGTGCAATGTTCATCTAGTATGCTTTGGTGAAATCAAAGACGTAAAGTCTCACTTGATTATCGATTTCCCCTACCTTCTTCCTAAAAGCCGAGCACGTCTACCAGATCCTGCTACCCAAACTAATATTCCAATCATTAAGTTTATTCAGCTGATTTATGTAACATACACTTTTGTATGGTTTACCAGGCCACTTAGTTTTCTTGAAAGTGGGTAAAAAGCCTTGGTTATTGGTTAGTCACCAATGTCGCTAATAAATCTTACACCCTATTGTCTACCACTTTTAACCTATTGAGCTCCTTTGGTTATCGGTGTATCAAGCTCACCACCAACATACGTGCCAATAGTATATTATATGATTAGTATCGAGACCTATGAGTTTATTGTTATGTCATATTCGACATTTAAGTAGTGGCAACAAATCTAAACAGTCCATAATCTCCTCTCTACCTCTAAATGATCTCTGATTTCATTTTATTGATATGCAATCGATTATCTAGGGATGTGTTTTTATCGAAAAGGTGGCGTGCTAGGGTTTTGACATCAGGAGATTTGGTTAAACCTCCTAATCTCTCATTGATTAATCGATTCAATCCTTTATATGGTTGATTTTTGATCATCCTCTCTAAGGTTTGCGATTTAAGTTTTAGGGTTTGCTAAATTGTCTTGTTTTTCATTTTATACATATCGATTTGTGGGTGTTTCCTTGCTGTACATGTGTTTAACCTAAATCGTTTTGAGTTTAACATGGTTTGATCTACACGTGACCCAGTTAGGGTTCTGTTTCTTTCATGTGCTGCTTGGTGATTTGTGATCATCTGAATATCCTATATTGTTCCGATGTGTTTGGCAGAATCTTTGATGTTAACGAAACATTAATTTCTTAGGGTTTTATTTTTTCTAGCTGGTTGAAGGTTTATACAATTGTTTAATCCTGCACGTATTGATTTATTCCATTAATGGTTGATTTCATGTATTTCATGCATGTTAGCGTGTAAGATTTGGATATGTTTGTATGTGGGTTTATAGAGGTGTTAAGTTGGATATCGATTCTGATCGGTTATTCTATTGATGGTGTCTTGTGTTGCAAGTCGTGTTTCTGGTTTGCGTGTTGTTGCTCTATTGTTTCATCACGGTTAGTACAAGCACGTTACTATTCTCATCCTTTGTTTAAGTGGAGTTTTATTATATTTTTCAAAGATGACTTTCACACCTGATGCAAATTGGTATATTGAGGCATGATGATGAGTGCTCAAACACTCATCGTTTTCGATATATTTAAACTGCCAAAACGCACAAAAACAATCAAAAAGATATCAAAATACTTAAATTATCCCAGGGATTGTGTTTTATGTGTTTTAAAAGCAAAATGTGCAAAAACAAAGAAAAAACGTACAAAGTTTGCAGTATTGGCAGTTTCAGTCCCCCAAGTTTCAAAACTTGTCAATTTTAGTCCCTATGCATTTATTTTTAAGGAAAAGTCAACCCAAGGTCTTAAAAGTCAAATTTAGTCAAAATATCATATTTGGGTTGCAAGTTTTCATAAATTACATAATTAGTCCCTGAAAATCCAAAGTTGGCAAAAATAGTCCCTGGGATGTTTTGAAATTTTGAAAAAAGTGGAAAAATACAAAATTAGCCCTTGAATTATTGGCATGTGAAAAAAATGACACTTTGGAGAACTTTGGGAGTTTGGCAATTTCAGTCCTTAGGATTTGAAAAGTTTGCAAATTTGGTCCTTGTTAACCATTGCACCATCCGGACCCTTTTTATTTGTTAAACCCAAAAAACCAACCCAATCCATTCCCTAGCCCAGCTGCCCTCCCAAAGCCCAGTCCAAGCCCACTTTTTGTTTTAAATAAAACTGGGCGTTGACCCAGGTCAAACCCACACCCCGTCCATCTCCTTCCCCCAACACCATCCCAGAAAACCAGGGAGAAATCCTTCCCCCCCCCCCTCGCCTTTTTCACCTACTATCTCCCCCACCATTAATGCCCTCACCCACCAACTCCACCACCATAAATGCTCCCCAATTCCCTCACCAGTACCACCCAATTTGGCCCCGTATCCCTTTTGGCGCCAAAATGCCAATCAATGGCTAGGATACTAAAAAGATTAAATTGACGAATGGGATTTGGTCAGAGGTAAAAGACAAAGCATGTGGGGCTCTTGGTTTTCAAAAAGAAGCTGTGTGGAAGACTGAGGGGATTATTTTTAGGTCGATATATAAGGATAAGCTCATAGAAGCTTGAAGTGTGTAATTTTCTTAGTTAAATTGTATTTTCAGTTTATTTTCAATGTAATGTAACTCTTTTATTAATGCAAAGTTCAATTTAAAGTTTAATTTTCAATTTCACTCTTTCAAGTCTTATTTTAAATTTTCAAGTTTTAATTAAGGGAAGTAATCTGTGAACAAAGTACTCAGAAGCTCTTATAAGCTCAAAAATAAGATAATGCAAGTTTTATAAGCTTATTTGAACCCCTACAATTCAGTTTTCACTAAAAACTAAGAAAATAAGAAAAATAAAAATAAAAATAAAAAAATGGTGATCATTGGTTGTATGAGCATGGAGCACAGTGCATATTGGAAGGCTGTGGGTTAGGAACCTCAGGGGAGGGCATAGGTTTGTTTGGTTTGGTCCTTGGTATCTACTAAATAGCTTGGAAGGCTTTGTAAGCTACTTACTCTTTTATTTTTACTCTTAAAGCAGTTTAGGTTGTTAATTTAAGCTTATTACATTTATAAAATAGCTTATAGACTAATTGTAATCATCTGTTTGTGTTCATTACTTGTTTAAGTGCAAATCTCTTTTATAACTGTTTTTAAGAGGGTGTTTGGTTGTGCTTTGTTTGGTGTGTTGTGGTTGTTATTCTGAGTACTTATTGGTTTGTAACAGTTTGTTGTGCATAATTAAGCTCAGAGGAACAAGTATTTTGGTGCAAAACCCTTCAAAAGTCAAAATCACACAACAATAATCACCACAGTCCACTGTGGTGATTTTTGAAGTTCAAAACCCACAAATCCTTTTCAAAAGTTAAAGTTTCATCCAAAATAATTTTAATATAGCTTATCTTAGCTTATTAGGTCATTAAATCAGCTTTTAAAGTTCATAAAAGTCAAACTGAGTGGTTAAGTGGAAAAGTCAAAAGCAGTCCTCAGTCATTTTGAGCAATCTTTGAAGCATTGTAACTTGTTGGTTTCTAGGTTTTAGGATCTGAAAATTTGTGTGCTTATTCTCTACCACTTTGTAGATTTTTGTAAATTTTTCCAGATTTTATAGAATTTTTTTGGTGGGTTAAAACAGGTCTCAAAGTGACCTGCAGGGCAACTTATTTGCCCTGCTCTCAGTTACCTCAGCAACCCACCCCACTTCATTGGTGGTTTGTGACTGACCCAGTGGGTCCCATAGCCTTGACCTTGCATCTTTCAACCCCCCTCCTACCCAGGAATCAGGGTTGACCTTTTCTTTGACCCCAATATCTGTGGACCCTACCTAGTTTGGCCTATAAAGTTTGTCCCTCAACTGCTCAGTCAACAAATAAGCAAAGTGCTTATTTGTTGCTTTTTGGCTTATTCAGGCTTGATTGTTGTTTGATTCTTTCTTAGTTGTGTTCCTTAGACTCAGAGGAACCAAGAAATACCATTGTGGACCCCCACATTTCCATTTTGAGCTTATTAACCATCACAGTCAACAAAAGTCAACTGTGAGGTAAATAAGCATTTCATTTGCTTATTCCATGGGTTAAAACAAAAGTGTTTTTGTTAAAGTTAGTTGTTTTTAGTTCATTATCAGTTTAGAAAAAGAAAAAATCCAAAAAACCAATTTTAATTTTAGTGATAGCTTCTATTTAATAGGAGTTATCAATTTAATTTTTCTTTTTTATTTATTTCTAAGTAATATATCACTTTTATATTTTTAGAAATTATATTTTAGGTTAAAATAATTTTATAAATTTTTCCAGATTTTTATTTTGTCTTTTAGTGGTTTTTCTAATTAATTCTAGTTTAATTTAGTTTTAATTAATATTAATCAATTAAATAGCATAATTAGTTTTTAAAAAGTATAACCTAGTTTTTATAATTTTTATAGCTTTTATTTTAGTTAAAACATTTTTATAAATTTTTCTAGAATTTTTACTGTTCATTTTCTAATTTTTATAATATAATTAGTTTAATTAGTAATTAATAAGTAATTAGAATAATAATTAATTAATTAGCTTAAAAATACTTAGAATTAACTTTTTATAATTTTTTTAGGATTCCTGTAATGGTTAATTAGATTTACAAAAATTTTCTTAATTTTCTAAGTCTTTGTAGTATTTTTAATAATTCTAATTAATTTAATTAGTATTAAATAGATAATTAGTAATTAATTAATATTAAATAATTAAATAGTGTAAAAATAATTTTTATTTTTCTTAAAATTTTCTTTAATTAATAGGATTGTAAAAATACAAATTTTACACTTTTAACCCTCTCAGTCCTCCAGTTGTACTTTTCGTTTTATTCGTCTGAGTACGTTTTTAATTAAAACGTACGTTTTTAGGTTTAACTCAAATCTTCGTACTCCATATTCCCGTAACCATTCACGTAGCTTTCCTAAGCTATATTTGTTAATAATTTCCACATAATTTTCACAACAAACCCTTTTCTGTGAATAACACCCGATTACGAACACGCTATAGTTACATTTCACACCTCAACGGGATTTAACGACCCGGTGATACATTATATTACCCGGAGCATTGATCTAGGCTATTTGACTTAGTTGACCATTCTTTGGTTAATTTAAGTTAGGTGGTTTGGCATCAATCAATTTATGGCGCCGCTGCCGGGGAGGTGTGCGCGTTTCTGTAGCGTTTTTCGAGATTAGTGTTATCTCACCTCACTCACTGTACAAATACCATCACTTGTGAATATTTTCAAAATCAAAACACATAAAAATGTCATTGGCACTTTTCCTAAAGTGTTAAAACACCAAAAAAAAAAAAAAGTAAAAAAACCAACAAAACATATCGTAACATTTTCTGATTCGGTTTTCTTTTAAGGTGATTCTTGAAGAGAAGCGAATCTGGATTACGGGACGATAACAAAAATATTGTCCAAAAAGTTTTTATCCCTAGTGCATGCGCACTCGTTCTTCAAGGTCCACTAGCCCATTACGTGAGCTGGTTCAGAGACCTCGAAGACCTCGTCGACGTTCTGCACCATCAGTCGGATCTGAGATCCGTACTGTTCCACCTCCAGCTGTCATCATGGCAGCTGAACCCACTATGAACGAGCTTCTCCAAGCACCCGTCGAGGGTTACGGAGATGCTATCGTTGTTCCAACAATCATGGCCGATAATTTTGAGCTTAAAACAGGATTAATAAATCTGGCCACATCACGTCAATTCTACGGTTATGAGAGGGACGATCCTCAAGATCACATTCGATGGTTCAATAAAATCACTTACACCATCAAATGCAAAGATGTCCCCTCTGAAGCAATCAAACTTCTTCTCTTCCCATTCTCCCTGGAGGGACAAGCCCGGATTTGGCTTGAAAAACAACCTCCACGATCTATTGAGACATGGGAAGATCTTGTGAAAAAGTTCGTGAATGAATTCTTTCCTCCTTCCAAAACCACAAGTCTCAAGAATGATATCATGAAATTCACGCAGAAATTTGATGAATCCTTTAGTGAGGCATGGGATCGTTACAAGGAATTGCTCCGAAAATGCCCTCACCACGGTTTCTCTGATCTCATGACACTTGATACTTTCTACAATGGTGTAAGCCAATCTGATCAAGACTCTCTGAATGCCTCCGCTGGAGGTAACTTCTTGAATCGCACCACAAAGGATGCTTTAGAAATCATTGAGAATAAATCTAAGGTTCGCATTCCCCGAAGCAGATCGGTTTGTTCCCAAAGGGATGCTGTTCCTTCTTCTTCATCGCCCGTGGCTCAGTCTAGCACCGATGCTAGACTTGATAAACTCACGGAAGCTGTCCATGCATTTGTTCTCGCCCAAAGCAAGAAAGATTCTTCTCCTTCTCCACAAGCTGAAATCAAAAAGATAGAAGTTTGTGTCACTTGTGGTGGTCCACATTCATATTATAATTGCCCCGCCACCGAAGGCAATCCATTCGAAGTAAATGCAATAGCCGGAAATTCCAACCAAGGAGGTATCCAATACCGTCCTCAAGTGGAACCAAATTACCGGGCTAGCAATCAGAGTGGACCACCCGGTTTTCCTCAAAATCCAAATAGGTTTAATCCTAATCCACCAAGGGGGCCTAATTTGCAAAATCAAAATCCTGCCCCCGTCAATCAGTACCCACCCCAAAGGGGTAATCAAGGGTATTCAGCTCCAAATTATCAAGATCCCCTCCCAAACGAGCTCAATAACTACATCAAAGTTAATGAGACCAAAATGAGGGCAATGCAAAATCAAATCTCAAATTTGAAAAATGATTTCCAATCATCAATAGCCAAACAGGGTCAAGAGCTGAAGAGTGAGTTGATGCAAACAAACAACAAAATTGATCAAAACCAAGGCAAGATTGAAAATATGCTTGCCAGTCTCATGAATCATCTCACTCCACCCTCTACATCAGGAGGTCTCCCGGCTAATACAATTGTTAACCCCAAGGGTGAACTCAAAGCTATTACTACACGAAGTGGTAAAGCTTATGAAAAGCCGCCAGTTCCTCCTGTTTCTCCTCTTCCACCTATGCCTCCTCCTCTTTATTCCGAGGAAGTTGAAATTGAGCCTGAGGCAACCACGGACAAGGTGCAATTTACTAGCCCACGAAGTACCGCACACGTCCACCCTCAGGTTGTTCCGGAAATTATACCAAAATCTGGACTTGTGCCAAAACCGGGAGTTGTATTTGAACCATCAACAACTCCTGTTGAGAACCCTAAATCCAAACCTTCGCTACCATACCCGTCAAGACTTAATGAGCAAAAGCTCCGCGAAAAGGCTAGTTACCAAATGGATAAGTTTTATCAAATCTTTCAAGATTTGCACTTTGACGTTAGCCTTGCGGATGCTATCATCCTGATGCCCAAATTTGCATCGATGATCAAGAACTTGTTAAGCAACAAGGAAAAATTGTACGAAATGGCAAAGACTCCTCTGAACGAAAACTGCTCAGCAGTTATCTTAAAGAAGCTTCCCAAGAAGCTTGGAGACCCCGGGAGATTTCTCATTCCATGTGTTTTCCCTGGGATGGTTGAGTGCTTCGCCTTAGCTGATCTTGGCGCTAGCATCAACCTGATGCCTTACTCAGTGTGGGAGAAACTCTCTCTTCCTCAACTCACCCCTACGTGCATGACTCTCGAGCTTGCCGACCGCTCAATCTCTCATCCTCTCGGCATTGCCGAAGATGTATTCGTGAAAGTAGGAAAGTTCCATTTCCCCGCTGACTTCGTTGTTGTTAAGTTCGATGCTGACCCACGAGTTCCTCTCATTCTTGGGAGAGGATTCTTAAGGACGGGTCGTGCGTTAATTGATGTGCACGAAGAGGAAATAACTCTTCGTGTTGGTAATGAAGCCGTAACCTTTAACCTCGATCAAACTTCGAGGTACTCCTCTAACTATGACGCCGAATCGGTTAACCGAATTGATGTCATTGATGTCGCGTCTGAGGAGTACGCTCAAGAGGTTTTAGGCTTTGTCGATGATTCTCCGAGTGAAAACTTCACTCCATCTTCTCACCCCATTATTGCCAATTCTTCTCCTTCCCTCACTCCGTTTGAGGGAAGTGACTTCATCTTCTCAGAAGAAATTGAGGCCTTTCTCAAAAGTGATTCGATTCCCGATGGAATTGATAACCAAGAGATCGACCTCGAGAGGGATATTCACCTGCTGGAAAAATTGTTAAACGAAGATCCCTCTCATCTTCCTGTTCTACCACAAACACTTCATAAAGAGGAAGTCAAAAATGTTGAGAAAACTGATGACTTTCCCGCGGTTGAACTTAAGGACTTGCCGCCTCATCTTGAATATGCATTTCTGGAGGGTGATGATAAATTGCCCGTCATTATTGCTAAAGACTTAAGTGTTGAGGAAAAGGCTGCTCTTATACAGGTTTTGAAGTCTCATAAACGAGCAATTGCTTGGCGTCTCTCCGATATCAAGGGCATCGACCCTGAGTTCTGTACTCACAAGATATTAATGGAGGATGACTTCAAACCTACGGTCCAACATCAAAGAAGGGTGAATCCAAAAATTCACGAAGTTATCAAACAAGAGGTTTTAAAACTTCTTGATGCCGGATTGATTTACCCTATCTCGGACAGTCCTTGGGTCAGCCCAGTTCACTGTGTTCCAAAAAAGGGTGGCATTACTGTTGTCACAAACGAGGAAAATGAGTTAATTCCAACTCGTTTGGTTACAGGGTGGCGCGTCTGCATTGATTATCGTAAATTGAATGACGCCACCCGTAAGGATCATTTTCCTCTGCCCTTTATGGATCAGATGCTCGAGAGATTAGCGGGGAATGAGTACTATTGCTTCCTCGATGGTTTCTCGGGTTACTTTCAGATTCCCATTGACCCGCAAGACCAAGAAAAGACCACTTTTACGTGCCCCTATGGAACCTTCGCATATAAACGTATGCCATTTGGCTTATGTAATGCTCCGGGCACGTTTCAAAGATGTATGATGGCCATTTTTTCCGACATGATCGGGAAAAGTATGGAGGTCTTTATGGACGATTTCTCGGTCATTGGGGATTCGTTTAAATCATGTCTCTCCCATTTAGACAGCATGCTAAAACGTTGTGAAGACACAAAGTTATGTCTAAATTGGGAGAAAAGTCACTTTATGGTCAAAGAGGGCATTGTCCTCGGCCATAAAATTTCAAAAAACGGGATTGAGGTTGACCGTGCCAAAGTGGACGTCATTGCAAAATTGCCTCATCCCACGACTGTGAAAGGTGTTAGGAGCTTTTTGGGTCACGCCGGTTTTTACCGTAGGTTTATTCAAGATTTTTCTAAAATCGCCTGGCCTATGACCCATCTCCTCGAAAAGGATGCTCCTTTTATCTTCTCCCCTGAGTGCATCGAAGCCTTTGAAACATTGAAGAAAAAGCTTACCGAGGCACCTATTCTTGTTTCCCCCGATTGGGACTTGCCCTTTGAACTTATGTGTGATGCTAGCGATTATGCTATAGGGGCAGTCTTGGGGCAACGCAAAACAAAACATTTTCAGCCTATACACTATGCCAGCAAGACTATGACCGAGGCACAGAGTCATTACACCACCACTGAAAAAGAATTATTAGCTGTGGTGTATGCTTTTGAAAAATTCCGGCCATACCTGATTCTGACTAAAAGCATAGTGTATACGGATCATTCGGCTTTGAAATATCTATTTGCAAAACAGGATGCAAAGCCGAGACTCCTCCGATGGGTTCTCCTCCTTCAGGAATTCGATATCATGATTCGTGATAAAAAAGGAGCTGAGAACCTGGCTGCTGATCATCTCTCCCGTCTTGAAAACCCTCACCAAAATGCTTTCGAGAAAAAGGAAATAAATGAAACATTTCCTCTCGAAACCCTCAATGTGGTTTCATTTCGTGGAGACTCGATTACCCCATGGTTTGCCGACTTTGCAAACTATCTTGCGGGTAACTTCATTGTGAAAGGGATGTCGTCCCAACAAAAAAATAAAATTTTCAAAGATGTCAAACATTACTTTTGGGACGACCCCTACTTGTT
Source organism: Artemisia argyi (assembly GCA_030686995.1). Classification (NCBI taxonomy): domain Eukaryota; kingdom Viridiplantae; phylum Streptophyta; class Magnoliopsida; order Asterales; family Asteraceae; genus Artemisia; species Artemisia argyi. Next base: position 134,502,323 of record CM060698.1, on the reverse strand, counting down.
CAAGATATGCGCGGATCAAGTCATCCGGCGGTGTGTGTATGGTCAGGAAGCCAATGAAATTTTAAAGGCTTGCCATGCGGGTCCCACGGGGGGCCACCACAATCCCAACTACACCGCCAAAAAGGTGTTTGATTCCGGCTTTTATTGGCCCTCGATCTACAAGGATGCCCAAGATTTGGTCAAGTCCTGTGACGCCTGTCAACGTCACGGGAATATTTCACAAAGAAATGAAATGCCTCAGAATGCAATTCAAGTTTGTGAAATCTTTGATATCTGGGGCATCGACTTTATGGGGCCATTTCCATCCTCTCACGGCAATAAATACATACTCGTGGCAGTTGACTACTTGTCAAAATGGGTTGAAGCGAAAGCTTTACCCACAAATGATGCCCGAGTAGTTGTAAAATTTTTAAAAGCTCTCTTTGCCCGATTCGGAACTCCACGTGCTATTATTAGCGATCGTGGTACGCACTTCTGTAATGACAAGTTTGACAAAGTCATGCAAAAGTACGGTGTGACTCACCGTCTTTCTACCGCGTACCACCCTCAAACGAGTGGACAAGTCGAAGTGTCCAATCGGGGCATTAAAAGAATATTGGAGAGAACTGTAGGTGAGAATCGTGCATCGTGGTCGGACAAATTAGATGATGCACTTTGGGCTTTCCGTACGGCTTACAAAACACCCATTGGGTGCACGCCTTATAAACTTGTGTACGGGAAAGCGTGCCATCTTCCGATCGAGCTTGAACATAAAGCCTATTGGGCTCTCAAGCATGCCAATTTCGACCTCAAAACAGCGGGTGATCATAGAAAAGTTCAACTAAATGAATTAAACGAACTTCGTGATCAGGCTTACGAGAACTCTTTGATCTATAAAGAAAAGACAAAGAAGATTCATGACTCAAAAATCAAAAACCGCGTTTTCAACGTTGGTGATCGAGTCCTTCTTTTTAATTCTAGACTCAAGATCTTCTCGGGAAAGCTCAAAACCCGATGGACTGGTCCATTCACTATCGCAAAAGTCTATCCTTATGGTACCGTCGAATTATCTCAAAGTGACGGTCCAAATTTCAAAGTGAATGGGCATCGGTTAAAGCACTACTTTGGAGAGGACGTACCATCCATGGTCGTCCCGGATCTCCAAACTTTCCCCAAGGACAATTGAATTCGGGGATAGAGTCAAGCTAACGACTCGATGACCAAAAATTAGCAACAATACGGGTTTTCACCCGTATCTCTGATTCTTTCTATTTTCTACCACTAAGTGTGGGGGAATGGCCAACCCCCCGCTGTTTGAAAAAATGTATATATGTATATAAGTAAAAAAAAAAAAAAAAAAAAAAAAAAAAAAAAGTTGTTGTATATATAGAAATAAAGTGAAATTGGTATTTCCGCAGTTAGATTCGAATCTTGGCTTTTAACATTCCTAGCTTCGGCATAATAGCCGGGACTTGGAATATTGAGGACAATATTCATTTCTAAGTGTGGGGGGGAAATTCTAACGAATTTTAGCAAATATCTTTCAAGTACCCCCCGTTTTGGCCAAAATTTTCAAAAATTTTTCACTTTATTTCAAAATTTTTAGGGTAATCAGTCCGCCTCGTCTAAGCGACAAAAGGGATTGGCTAATCCAGGAGCAAACGGCTCTTGGTAAAGATAAATCAAATCCGTTGACGGCTGGCAATTTGCCCAAAATTGTGTGGGTCATCAGCTCCCCGAAAACAAATGAGTTGGCTAGCCCGCAAGATTATGGCTTGTGGTAAAGGCCGTGGAAAATCCATAATTGGTTATCAGCTCACCAAGATGTCGACTAGGTCCATCAAGATGCTGGCTAGTCCAGGAGCAAACAGCTCCTGGTAAAGACTTAACAAATCCGTTGAAAGCTGGTGGTTTGCTCAAAATCACACGGTTATCAGGTGTGCCACAGTTCTTACACCTGGCTACTCCAGAAGTGATGGCTTTTGGTAAAGAGTTTAAAATCCATCAAGTTTTCTAAAAAGATTGCTAGGGACTAGCAATAGTTCAGTGTGGGGGATTGATGAGTGCTCAAACACTCATCGTTTTCGATATATTTAAACTGCCAAAACGCACAAAAACAATCAAAAAGATATCAAAATACTTAAATTATCCCAGGGATTGTGTTTTATGTGTTTTAAAAGCAAAATGTGCAAAAACAAAGAAAAAACGTACAAAGTTTGCAGTATTGGCAGTTTCAGTCCCCCAAGTTTCAAAACTTGTCAATTTTAGTCCCTATGCATTTATTTTTAAGGAAAAGTCAACCCAAGGTCTTAAAAGTCAAATTTAGTCAAAATATCATATTTGGGTTGCAAGTTTTCATAAATTACATAATTAGTCCCTGAAAATCCAAAGTTGGCAAAAATAGTCCCTGGGATGTTTTGAAATTTTGAAAAAAGTGGAAAAATACAAAATTGGCCCTTGAATTATTGGCATGTGAAAAAAATGACACTTTGGAGAACTTTGGGAGTTTGGCAATTTCAGTCCTTAGGATTTGAAAAGTTTGCAAATTTGGTCCTTGTTAACCATTGCACCATCCGGACCCTTTTTATTTGTTAAACCCAAAAAACCAACCCAATCCATTCCCTAGCCCAGCTGCCCTCCCAAAGCCCAGTCCAAGCCCACTTTTTGTTTTAAATAAAACTGGGCGTTGACCCAGGTCAAACCCACACCCCGTCCATCTCCTTCCCCCTAACACCATCCCAGAAAACCAGGGAGAAATCCTTCCCCCCCCTCGCCTTTTTCACCTACTATCTCCCCCACCATTAATGCCCTCACCCACCAACTCCACCACCATAAATGCTCCCCAATTCCCTCACCAGTACCACCCAATTTGGCCCCGTATCCCTTTTGGCGCCAAAATGCCAATCAATGGCTAGGATACTAAAAAGATTAAATTGACGAATGGGATTTGGTCAGAGGTAAAAGACAAAGCATGTGGGGCTCTTGGTTTTCAAAAAGAAGCTGTGTGGAAGACTGAGGGGATTATTTTTAGGTCGATATATAAGGATAAGCTCATAGAAGCTTGAAGTGTGTAATTTTCTTAGTTAAATTGTATTTTCAGTTTATTTTCAATGTAATGTAACTCTTTTATTAATGCAAAGTTCAATTTAAAGTTTAATTTTCAATTTCACTCTTTCAAGTCTTATTTTAAATTTTCAAGTTTTAATTAAGGGAAGTAATCTGTGAACAAAGTACTCAGAAGCTCTTATAAGCTCAAAAATAAGATAATGCAAGTTTTATAAGCTTATTTGAACCCCTACAATTCAGTTTTCACTAAAAACTAAGAAAATAAGAAAAATAAAAATAAAAATAAAAAAATGGTGATCATTGGTTGTATGAGCATGGAGCACAGTGCATATTGGAAGGCTGTGGGTTAGGAACCTCAGGGGAGGGCATAGGTTTGTTTGGTTTGGTCCTTGGTATCTACTAAATAGCTTGGAAGGCTTTGTAAGCTACTTACTCTTTTATTTTTACTCTTAAAGCAGTTTAGGTTGTTAATTTAAGCTTATTACATTTATAAAATAGCTTATAGACTAATTGTAATCATCTGTTTGTGTTCATTACTTGTTTAAGTGCAAATCTCTTTTATAACTGTTTTTAAGAGGGTGTTTGGTTGTGCTTTGTTTGGTGTGTTGTGGTTGTTATTCTGAGTACTTATTGGTTTGTAACAGTTTGTTGTGCATAATTAAGCTCAGAGGAACAAGTATTTTGGTGCAAAACCCTTCAAAAGTCAAAATCACACAACAATAATCACCACAGTCCACTGTGGTGATTTTTGAAGTTCAAAACCCACAAATCCTTTTCAAAAGTTAAAGTTTCATCCAAAATAATTTTAATATAGCTTATCTTAGCTTATTAGGTCATTAAATCAGCTTTTAAAGTTCATAAAAGTCAAACTGAGTGGTTAAGTGGAAAAGTCAAAAGCAGTCCTCAGTCATTTTGAGCAATCTTTGAAGCATTGTAACTTGTTGGTTTCTAGGTTTTAGGATCTGAAAATTTGTGTGCTTATTCTCTACCACTTTGTAGATTTTTGTAAATTTTTCCAGATTTTATAGAATTTTTTTGGTGGGTTAAAACAGGTCTCAAAGTGACCTGCAGGGCAACTTATTTGCCCTGCTCTCAGTTACCTCAGCAACCCACCCCACTTCATTGGTGGTTTGTGACTGACCCAGTGGGTCCCATAGCCTTGACCTTGCATCTTTCAACCCCCCTCCTACCCAGGAATCAGGGTTGACCTTTTGTTTGACCCCAATATCTGTGGACCCTACCTAGTTTGGCCTATAAAGTTTGTCCCTCAACTGCTCAGTCAACAAATAAGCAAAGTGCTTATTTGTTGCTTTTTGGCTTATTCAGGCCTGATTGTTGTTTGATTCTTGCTTAGTTGTGTTCCTTAGACTCAGAGGAACCAAGAAATACCATTGTGGACCCCCACATTTCCATTTTGAGCTTATTAACCATCACAGTCAACAAAAGTCAACTGTGAGGTAAATAAGCATTTCATTTGCTTATTCCATGGGTTAAAACAAAAGTGTTTTTGTTAAAGTTAGTTGTTTTTAGTTCATTATCAGTTTAGAAAAAGAAAAAATCCAAAAAACCAATTTTAATTTTAGTGATAGCTTCTATTTAATAGGAGTTATCAATTTAATTTTTCTTTTTTATTTATTTCTAAGTAATATATCACTTTTATATTTTTAGAAATTATATTTTAGGTTAAAATAATTTTATAAATTTTTCCAGATTTTTATTTTGTCTTTTAGTGGTTTTTCTAATTAATTCTAGTTTAATTTAGTTTTAATTAATATTAATCAATTAAATAGCATAATTAGTTTTTAAAAAGTATAACCTAGTTTTTATAATTTTTATAGCTTTTATTTTAGTTAAAACATTTTTATAAATTTTTCTAGAATTTTTACTGTTCATTTTCTAATTTTTATAATATAATTAGTTTAATTAGTAATTAATAAGTAATTAGAATAATAATTAATTAATTAGCTTAAAAATACTTAGAATTAACTTTTTATAATTTTTTTAGGATTCCTGTAATGGTTAATTAGATTTATAAAATTTTTCTTAATTTTCTAAGTCTTTGTAGTATTTTTAATAATTCTAATTAATTTAATTAGTATTAAATAGATAATTAGTAATTAATTAATATTAAATAATTAAATAGTGTAAAAATAATTTTTATTTTTCTTAAAATTTTCTTTAATTAATAGGATTGTAAAAATACAAATTTTACACTTTTAACCCTCTCAGTCCTCCAGTTGTACTTTTCGTTTTATTCGTCTGAGTACGTTTTTAATTAAAACGTACGTTTTTAGGTTTAACTCAAATCTTCGTACTCCATATTCCCGTAACCATTCACGTAGCTTTCCTAAGCTATATTTGTTAATAATTTCCACATAATTTTCACAACAAACCCTTTTCTGTGAATAACACCCGATTACGAACACGCTATAGTTACATTTCACACCTCAACGGGATTTAACGACCCGGTGATACATTATATTACCCGGAGCATTGATCTAGGCTATTTGACTTAGTTGACCATTCTTTGGTTAATTTAAGTTAGGTGGTTTGGCATCAATCACATGACTACTGGGAATAGGTGATTGGATTCATTCTTTGATTGGATATTTGTATGTGATGGGTCTTGTGGTCGGGGTATCATCCTGGTCGCATGCTCCTATTGGGTATAACGTCGACTGGTACGAGTCTGATGGAAGGCACATGGCTGTTTTTTTTTAGGGCTTGGTGTTTTGGACTTGAAGTCATATGGTATGGATCGGAAGCTATATCAGTTGTGCTTGTTGACATTACAACTGATCCGTGTGTTAATGGTTATATGGAGCCTATTCCTTTCATACATGTATGTGAGGTCTCTTATTGTAGTTGCATGTAAGTGTCCTGTAGGACTGAGATGAGGGAAGTCATCCTCATCGTTTGTACTTCAATGTTTTTTGGTGTAATAGTATTTTACCAGGGTGAATAAACCCTTTTACCCAAAAAACAAATCTAAACAAATGGCCATGATCTACACAGAGGCATAAGTCTTTAACAGTACATAAATCATCCCAAACGCACATATAATAAACTAAAAAACTTCAATCATTAAATAAATTAGGTTCATAACAAAACAAGCACAAAAGGCTTAGTCTTCCATGACAAAAGATAAACAAAGATTTTCAGAGTATACATGATAATCGAAATCATAATGCAAAAACTGATAATCTAAGGTTTATGATATGTTCAATGGTATGTGTTAATTCACATACATTTTTCTTTATAAAAAACGGACCTAAATAACCAAAAAATGATTAAAAATGTCAAATATATGCTTATTTTTGTGTTTGTGTATGTGCATGATGCGTGCGTATATCGTTGTAGGTATAGATTATTTTTTATCAAGTTTTAAATTTATATTTAGCCGACTTAACCTATAACACACACTAACGAGCAATGTACCCGATCAATGTAGCTAGTTGGTAAGTAGAGTGTCGATCACTTAGAGTGGAACGTTAACACCTAGAATGTCTATCGGTATTTTAATTCCTAAGTTAGTTTTACAACCTAATCTAACGCAAGGGGGTTTTCAGTCTGAGGGATTGGCACGATTTGAGTTGATTAAAATAATAAAACTAATGAGATAGAATACAACGAATGGCGAACACGTACACATATAGATAACAGATAAGAGGCCTGACGAATGATTAAGTAGCTTGTCACTTGTTTTATTGCTAGTTTTATATGATGAGTGCTAAAAACTCTTCTCTCTCGTTGGTATCTAAATTATAGGTGAGTAAACTCTTAATGATTACTTATGTCTATATTATTTAACCTTTTTTAAGGGCTTACACTAACTTATAATGCTAGTGAAGAAATCGTGGGAGGGGTATGGCAGCCCAAGCATTCCACAGCTAGACACAGAGGTTATTATTGCACATATAAAAAGAACCAAATAAACATCATATAAACTTTAATTGATGGAAAAACAATTTTAAGAGGAGCAATATGGCGGTTACAAACCCATCAATCCTGATGGATTAAAGCTTACTATTACAATAAAACAAAACTACTTAATGAATTTAAACACTAGCAGGACCTTCTTACTGCTCTGAAATCTTCAATTGGGTGTGTCTTGTGTTGCCTTTTCGTTTGTATTCTTCTCCTTAGGGTTTATGTTGCAGCTTCTGTAACTTTTTGCACACGAAATTCAGATGTCTAATGGGATATTTATACTTTCTGTCTGAGGGTACGATGCGGCGCATCAACTAAGTTGATGCGTCATATCTAGATAGCTTCGCATGGGGTCCAAGATTATTATTTTTGGGAATATTTGTACACCATCTTCAGATGCGGTGTAACTTGAATCTCTATGCGGCGCATGTCCTTCAGTATCTTAGATAATCTTTGGTGAAGTCTTGAGAATGATGTGCCGTATGTTAGGAATTTCATGCGGCATATCTAGAATAGATAAGTCAAATCTTCTTCGTTGAACAAGGTTTCATATGTGGCGCATGAGATAATTATATGCGACGCATTTTTCAAAGTCAGGCAATGGTCTTCGAATTAATCCAAGTATGATCATACGGCGTATCTGTCTAGAATGATATGGCATCTCCTTCAATTCAGTAGACTATTCCAACTTGATCCATTTAGCTCCATTTTACATCCGAAATCGCTAACTTTCACTAAATGCTTGTTTATAACTGAGAATTACAAAAGTAAGTGATTAAGTATCAATTCTCATAGATAGTATAATAAAACAAGTCAAATACATAGGACAAATGATGACAATAATATGTACTTATTTGATGTCATCAGTGCAGGTAATGGATATCAGAAAAAGACAAAAAGAATGACAAAACAGACAAAATTGAGCACGGGAATGGAAAGAGCATGAAAAGCAGAGGCCAGGGAAGAATTTATATAGTTTGGATCACCTTTATCCTTAATATACAAAACCAAAACCTAAACCAAAATCACATTTCATCAAAAGTCCCAAAAATAGCATTTCACTTTTAGTCCCTATTTTGCAAAACTAGTCCTTGAGCTAACTTGGTTAATCCTAAACTAACCTAAATTATCATAACCGGGCCTAAATAAAAATAAACTAAAAATACCTAAGCCCACAAACCTAAAAACCCAATCCAAAACCCCTTAAACCCGACTTGCCCATTTTACCACAACCCGTTTACCCTTTATAACCCGAAGGTCAAACATTAAAACCCCGGTCAAACCCAAGTAAAAAAAAGGCGCGCCAAAAGCAGTTAAATCATTGTTCACCTCCTTCCCTAAAATTACCCTGCACCTCACCCAATTTAACCCCACCTTAAAATACTTCTAGAAGCTAACAAGGACTAAGATGTGACATCAATTAAGCCATGATGGCAGTGCCAAGCTCTTTGATTGGTCAAAGCATGTCATCAATAAATCCTAAGGCCGATATTGAAGATTGATGATCAAGGAAATGATCAAAGGTTGATATCAAAGGGTCATGAAGCTTCCAAACCCTAGGGGTTCCCCTCATCAGCTGGCTATAAAAAGGGACCTCCTCACTCACATTAGGCCGTGTCGAACTTTTAGCTTATTGTCTAAATTTTAGCTTATAGTCTTTAAATTTCTTTTTTTTTTTGAAGCATTGTAATCCTTCTTTATTATTAATAAAACTCAGTTTTCTTTTAAATTCGTGTTCAAGTTTACTTACAAGCTTTTTAAATGTTGTTTGTTTATGGATAAGCTTCAATAAGCTCTTGTAACTTCTGCATAAGCTCAATCAAGCTTATCTATAGCTTTTTTTGGGTTTGTTGTTGTTGTTTTAAGCTATTGAGTAAAAATCTGTCTAAATACAAAAATAAGCTATTATGGGAGATAAGCTAGCAATGGAAGAACTTATGGGCTGGAGCTTGTAGAGTAGCTCCTCGAGCTTATTTGGTCCTTGTTGAGCTAGGACAAATGTATTTTCATTTTTAGCTTATAAAACTGCTTATTAGTGTACTCTACTTATTACTTGCTTATTTCTTGCTTCAATATGCTTATTATTGCTTCCTATTGCTTATTTGTAGTCTTGATATCATTTGTTTAAGTTTTCTTAAAAAAAAATATGTGCTTATTCTGTTGCATATTCCATAGTGCTTATTGTTAGTTGCTATTTGCTTTTTAAGTCTTCATTAAGTTAGTGTTTTATATGTATTTTTCATAATCTTAGTCTATCTTAACCTTAATCAGTCTTTAAAAACATTTTTAGATTCTAAAGGGGTGTTTAGCATAAGGGTTTTTAGTGGTTTTGGTCATTAATCAAAATTCATTTAGCTTAGAAATCATCTGTTAAGTAGATTTTAATTAGTTTAGAGCATTTCTAAATAGATTAATAGTTTTTAGATTGTTTTTCCAAGTGTCAAGTTCTAAAGATGGTTTAAACTACTTATTTTGTAGATGATAGCTTAAGGTCTTTTAGGTATCATTTCTAAGTAAAAATTGGCATAAAAGTACATGTTTACATCTATTATTTTAAGTGTCAAATAGTTTGAGTCCAAATTCTTCATTTGTAAAGTCTTTTATAAAAATCAGAAAAGCCAAAAACAGTGTCTGATTTGCTGTCTTATCAGCTTATTTATAAGCTGATTATTAGTCTAATTTGTCTAAAACTTGTTTTACAAGCTCATTAGTTGCTACTCTTTGTTGTTTTATATTTAGATCCTCATTTCGTAGGTTTTTGTTAGCTTATTTAGTGGTAATTAAATAGGTGGTCAGTCTTTCTTAAGTATTTCAAAAAAAAAAAAAAAAATCATTAAGTTTAGTATTTTTTTAATAATTTCTTTAGATTAAAAGTGTTTTTAAATCATAATAAATAAAATAAAAGTCAAAAAAATATAATTCATTTTTTTCCTAAAATTATATTTAGTCATTTAGGTCTTTTAAAAAATAAATTTGCATTTTTAGGGTTAAAATATGAGATTTAGGTTTTTAAGACCCGTTAGAATCCCGTTAAGTGCATATTTTTAGTCTAAATTGCGTTTTTGCTTATTTGTGCTTTTCTTTCTTGTTTTATGTGTATATAATTGCTTTTTAGTTTATGTTTTCCAATTTTAGTCATAAATTGCAAAATATCTTTACTATTCAAAATCACCCGATCACGAACCGAACCAGATGTTCTATTCACACTTCGTTGCGACATAAAACGACCTGGGAATATCAAATATTACGGGAAATATACGTGGTTTGACTTTCTTTGACCTTTTGGTTGATTCATTTTTGGTTAGAGAGTGGGTTGGCTAATTTGTTGGATATTTATTACTATTAATATATTTTGTTATATATAATTTGGCACTCACCATTAAACCTTCACTCTTGGTGTCTTCTAGGGTTTCTCTAAACCTTGTGGAGCTTCAAAACTTTGGAATTGTTCCAAACTCCTTGTGATGTGTAAAATAGGGTTGTATTTATTGGCCAAAATTAGGGGTTGGGTCGTCCATAGATACGGCGTATACACCTGGAGGGTGATACGTCGTATCTTCAATACTTTAGCACAATCGAATCTTCTAGAATCAATCCATATGGTGTATCAATAAAAGGTGGATACGGCTTATCGGTAGAAGGTGGATACGGCGTATGGTCTTCACACTTGGGAAAATAAATGTATGACGAGAGCTCACACGCCGTATGACTTGAGATGTCATACAGCGTATAAACATATAGTTTGGACTTCTTTGACGAGAAGGCACACACCGTATTACTTAGAATGTCATATGCCATATCCAACTGCTGAAAGATGCTCTTCACCATACTTTGGCAATTTAGCTCGATTTCTGGTGTTTTCCGTGAGAATTCTTTTTTTGCTCCAAATAATTATTAATACACAAAATTTAGAGTAAACAAGTACAATATTCAATAAAAACAAGGCAAAAATGAGTAATTATCGTGTGAATTTGATAGCTAAAATATGTATAAATTAGGAGCTACCAAATATTCCCTCACTTGACTCCTACTTGTCCTCAAGTAGTCTCTTGAATTAAACTTACAAAAATATCTCCTATTAGAATAAGAAGATATAAATTTAAATTTAACGTACTTCTAGTTTATTGCAAGACCAAGCACCTTACGAGAAGGGAAAATAAAATATTACTCAATTGCTCATACTAATCTAGGTCTGTATTTTGTAATCACTCAAGGGTTCAGTCATGGTGCATAAACTATCATAAGCTTGACCAAATTTCAAGTCTCCACCACTAGAGTCTACATATATAATTATTCTAGAAGACAAAAATATGAGTTGACACATATAATGGGAGGCTTAGGGTTTGATTATTTCTTGGAGGGTTGCCTCCACCAATAATGATACTCAAAAAAGGGCGACAAAAGTATAAGTGATTGCTCAAATCCCTAAAACGATAAAACTACCTACATAATTGCTCAAATCCTTAGGGCGACAAAAACACTCATGATTGCTCAAATCCCTTACTAAAGCATGCTAAAGGCTAGAATGACTGAGGGTAGGATATAGGCATGGGAAATATTTATGGGTTTAGACAATATATGACACAAACAAAGCAATAGATCCTAAATCCACACTCTTCCCACTTGCTAGCGTCACTTGATCCCATCAAGCAGAGTTCTAGAATCAATCAAGAGTCTTCAAATGATAAGTGTATCAACCTAATGCAATGTAGTGTAGTGCCCTCTTGAATACATATTTCTCGTATTACTTGGGCACAAGATGCATTAACTCGTTCTTCATCTTAGATCATTGAGTTAGTGTATGTAGAATGTAGTTGATGCCTCTTAATTCCATTGATTTGTAGTTTCTTGGCATCTAAAGTACACTAACTTTGCCTTCAATCAATCACATCTATAAGTGATAGGATATTACCACATCATACCATCGCGCAATTATCTTCAAAGCTAACAAACTTTACAACAAATAGGTCGATTTATATTACATATCGATTACACTAAAGACTTACTGATTTATAATGTTTCAGCTACAACAACAATCTATGCATATAACTATTTTTTAAAAAAAATTTTCTTCATCATTTTTTTGCATGACTTACATAATTACAAGATAAATGAAATTACATACTTTACAAATTTATCCCCCCCTACTTGAGTTCAACAAATGACTAATTTCTAGCATTCTCTTTCATAATCATTCTCTTTTCATGACCCACAAATTTTTACTCGTAGGAACAAGATAAACTAGCAACTCCACGAGTTCCAGATTTAAAGATCTGCACGGTTGGCTAGGTGATAGGTTTAACGAAGCATACATACAGTAGTAATTACAAGTTGTTAACACGTGTAGACAAAAAGAAAAGATTGGCTTAGCAGGGTTTTCTAGGGGTATCTTGCACTAAAGGCGAGTGTAAAAAAAGGGTTTTCACTAGGGTTAAATCATAAAATTTCTGTCTTCTTCCTAATTATACCGATTACAACAAGTTTACTCAGTGTAATGCTCATTAGTGTGGTCTCGATATGCAAATAGTGTTAAAAAACTAGCAAGAAGGACAAGTAGTTATCATTTTTATTCCCCTCCACTTGAGATGTACAATGTCTCCATTGTACAAATATAAAAATTAAAAAGAAAGAGAAAAAGTAATGAAATGGAAAACTCCCTGATTATTGCTCGGAATGATTATGAAGTAAAGAATGCGAATAATTATAATAATGAAGTCTTGAATCCTTGTAAGACTCATAAAATTCAACTTTTAATGAAAGTTTCATCGAAAGAAGACATCTTTTGTGGTGGTTCATACATCGTAATCTAAAAAAAGAAAAACAAAAAATAAAAAATGGAACAGAATCCCATACGTCGTTTGTACAAAGTGTGCATACGCCGAATATACTTGGACAGATACAGAAATTTTAATTAAAACTGAAAAATAGAAATCCTAAATCAAAACCTAAAAATAATCAAGTCTAAAACGAAAAATTAAAAGGAAAAAGAAAAATAAACTGTCTTTAGGCAAAAATTAATGGTCGTTAGGTGACCATGTTGTCATCCCCTTCTTCTTACTGACGTGAGTTAGAGGAATATCATTGGTGTCATCTGAAGGAAATTCTAATGAAGTTGAAATAATTCTTGAGTGCATGTTCTCTGACGGTTGGCTGACATGAAAAGTTTCTATGAAATTTTCTTGTAGATTGTTGAGCTGCTCCCCCATTTTGGTCATCATAGCGTGACACCATTCTCTAAACCGATGTTGCTCACCCTTTTCTTGGACAAACATTGAGTACAAATGTGAGCTAACATCATCAGCTGCATACATATCAATTTTAAAATCCTCAAGCTCCTTCTTCATAGAGTCCATGTTGCGGCTAAGCCTTCTTATTTCGCATTCGAACTCCTTGAAACGCGATCTAGCTCTTCGCTTAGTAAGAACTGTAGAAGTAAAGAGACTAGCATTCATGACATTACTTCACGAGGCTCTTCTAGCAGGTCCATCAAGCAACCACATGCATCATTTCTTGTCAACATCGTAACCACATAATTAAATGAATAAAATCTTTTTGCCCAATCAATTTCATATCATCCCATTCAATTCTGCATTGCTGGTGTGTAACGTCTCCTAAAAGGCATAAATATTTCGCAAGACGAGATATGAATTTTCCTCCTAAAATTTTACTTCCATCCTTTCTTCCACAAGGCAGATTTGGCTAAGAATTGTGCCAAACAGAAAGGAATGTTAACCATTGGTCCATCATCTATGATCATTGGATAAAATAAATCCATGGTGGTTGCCTTATCGCGCCCCTCACCCCTTCCAGAAATCGAGTAAGCATGCGATGAACCAACCGCCTTAAAGGTTCATGAATCAAGGTATATTGAGGAGGTCCATGATGTTTTTGATTTCCTTTTGAGTTGGAATGGCCATAAGTTGGAGCAATACGTGTTCCTCCAGAATAAATTTGTCGCCATTAATTGTCCATTTCTTGTTTTCCTGGGTAGGTAGTCAATCCAGCAACATAATACGCATTGAAAGAAGGTTTCCTAGTCTCTTTCACCAGTGTGAAGTCCTATAGAAACAATAAACTCTCTCATAGTCATCCGACGAGGAATACCCCCTAATTGAAATCGTAAAGTATCAGGTTCGTCCAGCTTCGTATGTGAATCATCAAAAATGATTGTGCTGAAAAACTCGAGGATCATCTCCTTAATCAAGGGACCTCTGATCTGGAACAAACTTTTCCAGACGTCCGACTTAAATTGAACTGAACCATTACCGGTTGTGCACCATCCTCAATCTTTCATCCAAATCCTCTTTTGCTTCTCCAAGTGAAATAATGCCCAATGCCTCAAAATATAACATCTCAGTATGCAAAAGTTTCTTACGGAGTATATTTTATCAACTTTTAACTAGCCTCAAAACCTAAATGGGTTTCCCTACGGTAGTTCTGATGTTCAAAGCGCAAAAATGGGTGTAGAATCCTAAAGTCTTCTTTTCCCATTTTCTTGAAACTTACTATTTAAATGTTAGTCATAGACAAACTAACTGAGTCTCATTGACTGACTTGTCAGTCAATGAGGTCAAGACCTAAACTGTTAGGAAGAACCATGGGTGTTTTCACTGACGCACATCGAGAGATTTCATACCTTTTAAGTAAGTCTCTGATGTATTTCTCTTCATTTGTCAGATTGTTTGACTTGAAAACCAAAGAAGTTTGTAAGTTCTCCTATCATGCTCATCTCATATTTGTTTGTCATCAGTTTTTTCAAACTATTTACAAAGTTTATGATTCATAGAGCAAAATATGATATCAACATATATTTGAACAAGTATAACATCTCCTTTGGTTTTTTTATATAAACAAGGTATTGTCAAGTTTGCCTCTGACAAACTTGTTTTCAGTGAGAAAGGTAGATAGAGTTTCATACCAGGCCTGCTGCTTCCTTCAGTCCATAAAGAGATTTATCAAGTTTGAACACATGATCTGGAAACTCACCACTCTCAAACCTTATTGGTTGTTGAACATAAACAGCTTCTTTGATTTTACCATTTAAGAATGCACTTTTAACATCCATTTGAAAAACTTTGGAGTTCATGTAAGTGGCATAGGAAAGGAAGATTTTGATGGCCTCAAGTCTTGCAAAAGGGGTGAAGATTTCATTATAACCAATTCCTTTTTCTTGCCTATAACCCTGAGCAACAAGTCTACCCTTATTGCTGATGACGGTCCCTTCATCCATCTTGTTCCTAAAGATCCATTTGGCTCCAATAATGGTTTTTCTTTTTGGATAACGAATAAGTGTCCAGACTTTGTTTCTCTAGAACTAATTCAGTTCCTCTTGCATGGCATTAACCCAACTAGGGTGCTTTAATAATGTCTCTAAAACCTTTTTAGGTTCAACCTCTGAGAGGAAGTCAATGAATAGAGATTCACTAGCTGAGGCAACCTTGAGTTGTTTAGCATGCTTTCTTGTCAGCATACGAGCTGAGGGTTCACACACAATGTTTAAAAGTTCAATATGCTTTTCTCTTGACCATCTATCTTGAGGAGCAGGGTGTGATTATGAACTTGGTGGTTTGGGAAGATTTATTAAAATAGTGGGTTGTGATGTTGAGGCTAACTGAGAAGATGCAAGGTCCGAAGGTTCAGCTATTTCCCTAGATTGATCATCATAGAGATATCAACCTGTTCAATCTGAACAATTTTCTCTTCAATATTAAGAACATTTAATTGGTCAGGTTGAGTCTAATTGCCTTGGTTTTTAGAACCAATTTGTTCAGGTGCTGATTGGTTTTGAGGTATTTCAGTATCAATGACTGTTGGTTCAAGATGTTCATATGGTGGAATGTAATATGTTACATCTGAGTCAACTTGATACTGAGTAGAGGGATTATTCTCTTAAAGAAATTCATCAGGGTAATACCTAGATGAATCATTGATCCGTATATCTTTAATTAAAGTGTTAGAAAACCTGATTGCTTTCATACTCTCATCAAAAGTAACATGAGATGTTTCCTCTTGTTGTTGTCTCCTAGTGTTAAAGACCCTTAAGGTTTTAGAGACAAGAGAGTAACCAAGAAGGTATCCATCATCAGCCTTTGCATCAAATTTGTCAAGATGGTCCTTGTGATTGTGAATGTACACAGGACATCCTAAGACATTAAAATAGTTGACATTAGGAATTCTTCCATGTTACACTTCATAGGGTGTTTTATCATGTCTTTTGACAATGATAGATCTGTCTTGTATGTATGCAGCATGCAGTTTTTACATCTTTAGTCCAAAAATGTTTGAGAGGATTAAACTAGTTAACATTGTTCTTGTAGTTTCAATGAGAGTTCTGTTTCTCATTTTAGCAGCACCACTTTGTTATGGTGTGTATAGTGAGGTGAAGTTTTGAGAAATACTTCTTTGTTCATAAAACTCATCAAGGGTGTTGTTTTTAAATTCAGTCCCATTATTAGTTCTTACAGTATATGTTTAACTTTGGTGTCATTCAGGTTTTCAACCTTTCTAATGAATGACATAATGATTTCAGATGCTTCGTTTTTTTTCTTCATAAAGTATACCCAAGTGTAACTTGAGTTGAATACTCATTAATAATGACAAGAGTATACTTTTCAAGATGAAAGGACGACTGAGGACTCACTGGTCCAGATAAATCCATGTTAAGTGAATGAAGACATTTAGAGAATGATGAGGTTTGTTTGGTTCTGAATGATGCCCTATGATGCTTACCCTTTTCACATGCTTAGCATAGTTTATCCTTTGAGTAGACAAGCGAGGGAAAACCTAGGACAATGTTTTATTTGGCTAATTTGTTTATGTTTTGGAAGTTAAGGTGTGATAGTCTCTTATGCTAAAGCCAATTGATGCTTTCATAGGCTTTAGCAAAGAAACATGCTTCACTCTTAGAGGAGGATGACATGTCAAGGACATAAACATCCCTTTTTCTAGGAGCAATCAACACCACTTCATAATTTGCATTGAAAATTGTCCCTTGTTTTTCAGTAAACTAAACAATATATTTAGCATCACATAATTGATTAATGCTAATTAAATTATACTTTAATCCATTTACAAAGGAAACTTTTGAGAATACTGTACCACCATAGTTAATGGAACCATACCCTTCCGTTACACATGATGAGTTATCACCAAATAGCACTCTAGGTCCTGGTTGTTCCACATATTTGTAAAGATAACTTTTCACACTAGTCATACTCCTTAAGCATCCACTATCCAGGCACCAGATGGGCTCCCTGATGTGTTTATGTACTAATAGAAAGTGAGTTAGTTTCTCTTACGAACCCATTTCTTAATGGGCCCTTTTGACTGAGAGGACTCGATCAATCGTTGCACCTCTTCTTCTTTGAATGACTGTGTCATACTCAGAGGTATAGTGTACATCACTTCCACATACATCACATATTGGACACTCAAAAAATTCATCCGAATGATGATCATTGAGTCTACAATAAATGCAGGTGTAAGTGGTTCAAGTTTTATGTATCTGGGTTTGGTCTTTGGATAGGTCTTCTAGATGGTTCACCCTAAGGATACATTTATCTATATTGTGAGACACTCCTCATGACCACAACATGTGTAGCATGTTCTAAGGAATTGCGGCTAGTCCGTTTGTAATATTTGCAAAAGAGGACTCTATAACAATTATCAGTGAGATGATTAGTATATCCAAAAACTCACATGGTCTTAGGGGTTTTGTTGGTCTTTTAAATGTTTGAGAAGACTCTGAGGTATTATTTGAAGTCTTGACTGATTTTGATGAATCAGTTTAAATTTTGGTGATTTTAGGTTGAGTCACCTTGGATTCAGGTGCTTGTGCCTTTGAAGGTGGTGGTGTGATTGAGTTTACTTTTTTTTCAAGTGCTAACACTAATTCTAAAAGGTCTAAGAACTTGTCTTCAGGTTCAAACTCATTAACCTTAGTAGGAACTAAAGGTTTGTTTTGTGTTTCGCTAGATGTTAAAGTGACAACATATTTTCCCGTTAAAGCATTCTTACTTGAAGAAGCTTATGATTCAGGCTGGGCTTTGTTGGCTTTATGAGATTTTAGAGACTTCTTTAAAGAAGTTTTAGAGTCAGGTTTTGGTTTTATTCCTGAACTTGGTCTATCACCACTGAGTTTTGTTAATGGGGGTAATGGTGTCTAAGGAACTGACTCAGTTTCTTTCACAGAACATGAGTCAGTGTCAGAGGGTAGGTCAGTGGGTGTGTGGGTCAGGATTCGACAAGTTGGCCATTTTTTCAGGTTGTTCAAACAACTCAGGCCTTTCAATCCAATCCTTTTTGGTTGGATTTACTTCATGATTATGCTCTAATGTTGCTGGAACAAAGATAATTTCCTTACTTTTTAAGGAACTTTCACAAAACTATTCTTTCCCTAGCTAAGATCTTTTTCTTTTGGTTAGGGATTTGTTTACTACGTAATACACAGACTTATCTTATCAGAACTAGGGGTGTCAAATGGGTTAACCCGACCCGAACCCGATAAGGCATTATAGGGTCGGGTTAATTCGGGTCCAACTTAGTTTATCGGGTTTATCAGGTCAACCCAATAAACCCGATAGCCTAATAGGGTCGGGTTGGGTTTTAATTTGTTCGTTATTGGGTTATTGGATTGACCCAATAAACCCGATAAGCTATAAGAGCCCATTAAAAAATCTAAATTTTTTGAGCTAATGCTCATTTATCATAGTCCATTAGTCACAATTTTAAAACAAATTTATAACTTGCATCTTTAAACTTGATTGTAGTATATTTGCATATTTGCATCAGTAGCTTACTAGCTTAGTTGCTTTTCTCAACAAGATGCAAAAAATGACGTAAGTGCATACCAAAAAGGATCATGCCAAACGGTTACTTGTAATATAATGTGAAGTGCTTCTTTTTTTCTCGTTATATACCAGGCTAAAGGATACTAATGTCCTGTTGGTCTACTTTTAAAAATTAATATCATGTTTAGTAGTATTTTAATAAATGAAAAAAGTTGTGGGAAAAAACTAGCATTTAACCCGATAACCCGATAGACCCAACTCGACAACCCGCAACCCGATAGACCCGAACCCGATAGATTATCGGGTCGGGTTGCGGGTTAGTTTTTATTTTTTCAAAACCCAATAGACCCAACCCGATAAGCCCCAAACCCGACCCGATAACCCGATTGACACCCCTAATCAGAACTATCTATGGCTTTTTCTTGTTTTAGTTCTTCTCTAAGGGCCTTATTCTTATTAAGAATTTCAGTGTTCTGACCTTGAAGTGTAAGGGAAGTTAATTTAACTTATTTAAGATCTATCAATTCTCCCGTACATTGTCTTAATTCTAAGACAAGATTATTATACTTTGGAAATAAATTGTGTCTTTGTTCTTCAACAAAGTTTAGATAAACAATAATATAGTCATATCAATGTAGGATTTCCAACTAGAATCATCATCATCCTACTAGAAGCATTATCCATAGAAAAAAGAGTATTTACCTTTTTCATGGCGATGTGGAACATTGACCATTTTTAGCATGTTCCTTTCCCATTGCCTGTCACTTTCAGTTCAACCTATTTTTCATCATCATAGGACACTTTCTCATTGTACCAATAATAGGTTTCAGCAACCAAATATTTGTTTCTAGATTGTGATGAAGTTGATGGTCGTGATTTTGAGGGACTTACTTCTAAAAGAGCAAGTTTAACTTTAGCCTTTTTATACCTGGACATCCAATCTTTTTGAATTCTAGGTTCAATTTGATTGTTTTGAGAAGTTTTGGCAGAGATAATTAGTTTTGGCTGAAATTTGTTTTGTTTTGGTGATGTATATGACGATGAGGATGTTTTAGAAAAACAGTCTTTTGCAAAGTAACGAGGCTTTCCACATTTAAAGCACTTATTTTGAAAAGATTTTGTTCCAGTGAACTCAGAAGAATTTACTTTGATAAATCTTTTTGAGTTTGCAAGTAAAAGCCCTTTCATGGAATTCCTTGTTCAAGTATTCCATGTACTCCTGACAGCTTCTCTCATCTAATTCATCCTCTGAATCATCCTGAAACTCCTGAACAACAACGTTTGAATAGAAAGCATTTGATATGGGTGTTGTGGTCAGGGCTTTCTTATTTTCAGGATACATCTTAGTAATGAGGTTATCCTCATAAACAAATCTCCCATAAAGATCAGTCATGTCAAAATTCTTAACATGGTTTGCAATCCATAACCCTTGATTGAAGTTATTTCATGTTATGGGAAGACTGTTTACAAAACCAATGTTGATTTCATGTTTGGATAGGGTGACACCATCATTGGCCACTTCATTAATTAAGGTCTTATATCTGGTGTAGGTCTAAAAGAGACGTTCATGCTCTTTGGCTCTGAAAGTGTTATACTTAAGCATTTGATATGGGTGTTGTAGTCAGGGATTTCCTATTTTCAGGATACATCTTAGTAATGAGGTTATCCTCATGAATAAATCTTCCATAAAGACCAGTCATGTCAAAATTCTTGACATGGTTTGCATTCTATAACCCTTGATTGAAGTTATGCCATGTTATGGGAAGACTGTTTACAAAACCAATATTGATTTAATGTTTGGATAGGGTGACACCATCATTAGTCAGTTCATTAATTAAGGTCTTATATCTGGTGTAGGTCTAAAAGAGACGTTCATGCTCTTTGGCTCTCAAAGTGTTATACTTAAGTTTCAGGTCAATGACCTTGTTTTCCTTAGTATCCGAGAGACCTTCAAATCTATGTACCAGGTAAGTCCATAATTATGCTTTTTAGTCTTAGGTCTTGATTGACTGCCTTCCTCTCATCAAGTGCCATTGGGCCTCAGGTTTATCTAGGCTGGGCTTATATGGACCTTCCTCTTAACACTTGATTAGATAAGGTTTCATGCCAAATAGAAAGCATTTCATTCTCTTCTTCTACTTGCTAAACTTACCAGACTCAAGGTTAGGGGTAATAGATGAATAATTACCTCTCTTAGGATCTATGAGCTGCGGTACATCATTATTAGTCGACGTGGTGAATCTTGATTTTAAAAACCTTTTAGAATAGTTTATAAAATAGTTTTACAAAACAAACTGCTCTGATACCACTTGTTGGTCTTGTTTACTTAGTTATTATCAATTAAAAAGTTTAACAACCAAGTAATATGTTTGCTAAGATTTGTTTACACTTTAACAGTTTTAGCATATGATAACCCAAAAAGATAGTTTTCAATGTTTAACTCTTTATTGATGTATATCAAAGAATTATACCCAAGTATTTGTAGAATAACACTTGAGATTGAATGATAATGTATTTTTGGTGAACTCCTCACTAAACAGGAGTTTTTACTCTTTCCTTGATGATGCCTTGGATAAGAGCCTCTGGATTCACTTGTATAGGCTATGGGTGGGTTCAGGTAGGGTGTTTATCTTGTGGAAATGTAGTCAAGGTTAAAGGTTTTCTCCATGGTTGCCTAGTAGTAGCTTTGTCTGTGTGCTACTGTTAGAAGATTGGTGAGCTTGGAATGAGTCTAGTTCCTGAATAGATAGCAGTTTGTATGGTTTGTTGTTTCAGATATATGAGCATGTTCATACTATTTGTGTTATTTCCTTGTTATTTGTTGATTCTAATTAATAAACGTTCACCTTTTCAGGAAAAAAAGTATGAATTATGACAACCAACATATTCAAAGATCTAGGACTTGGTTCTATTTAAAGGAATATGAACTCTTGAATTTATTAAATAACTTTTAATACAACAGATACATATTCCACTTTACAACATCCTATTTATAGGCAAAGGAATTGTGGTAACCCGTGAGGCAAAAGGTGCATGTCAGCATTTGATAGGCAAAAGTACGCTTTGTACTTTTGCTTCTATTCCTAGTATGGTACCAAAATACTGTTGGTGGAACATTGTTGAAAACTATTTATACCTTTTACCAACTAAACCAATATCTTGACTTTATGATAAGTGTTTTTCACTTATCTTCCCATGATATTTCCCGCCTATATATCAGATACTTAAATATCGTATCAAAATATTTACGTCTCAGAATGTCTTCAGTTTGTTGAGGAGATCTTCAAGGAGTCAGTGAGTTATTATCATCACTCACTGATTTCATCATCTTGACCTGTTCCTTATATATCTTCACTATCTGAGATCCGCCTCAGGTTGTGATGAGTCTTTTTTTTTTAGATTCTGAAAAACTTCTTGAGGATGACTCCCCAAATGCTTATTAAACTTAGGTTATTTTTCATTCAAATCTATACCAGGAATCAATGGGCATTGAAAATGGCCTAACAGATATATATATAAAAACAATTTAAACATAAGTTGGTTTCATCGCAATGCGCGACAGCCTAATTCCTCGTTCACAATCATTTTGAAGGGATTAGTTTAGTACTATGATCTAACAGACACTTACAACCATAAGAAAACGTACATTTTTCATCTTATTTTCACCATAGCGATACCAATTAACATAGTTAGACCATTATTTTTTTTTTCTTGTGTGAAATTAAGATGAGGCAAGTAGATCCAACTTAAGCGAAACGCCTTGATAAAAATTCTTTTGGCCTTTTATGCATATTTGTCAGGATCCCGATCCCGATCTTAGAATCTTACGATTTTACGATACTGCAAAGCAAAAACGATCCGAATCCAACATAGGATCTTTGCAAGCTTAAGAACTTGTAGGATCCCGATCTTGACCATACAATCTTAAGATTTAATCCGATCCGATCTTACTTTTCTCGGATTACAAACTAAAAAACTATAAATTTATTGGTTGTTTTTTTGTAAAATTCAAAAAACAACATGTTAATCTTTTTAAACATTTCATAATCATAATTTAGGACAATTTCTATGAAATATTCATAATATTTTGTGTCTATAATGTATAATAATTCGTAGATTTGTATAATATTACAAAAACTATTAAGAAATAACATTAGAGTAGGATCTTACGATCCCGATCCGATCTTACGATCCCGATCTTGCAAAGACGAAAACGATCCTGGGTAGGATCCCGATCTTGAAAACCTTGCTTTTATGTATTGTGGCTTTAGAATTAGATGACGACAATGCATTTAGTTTCTCACGTTATTACTGGGCAAACTTATTAACAAGTATCAATTAAGAGATATAACATAATTTCATTATATATTAGTATCAATTAAGAGATATAACATAATTGCTTTTCAAAAAAAAAAAAAAAAAAGAAAAAAAACAAGATATATAACATAATTTCATTATATATTAGTTGTTTAGTACATTAGGTGAAGTAAACGTCACCACATTTAGGTTGTGTTTGGCGAAGGCGAAGGCTTATATGAGGCTTATAGGGGATAGGGCTTTTAAAATAAGTCGGCTAATAAAATTAGTCTCTTTTGTCATGAGGCTTATGGAAGGGCTTATAAAATAAGTCGGCTAAAAACTTTAGCCCGGGGCTTTTAAAGAATAAATTACTTGTTTAAGCACAAAAATATCTAACATATACAAAAACTTATTTAATTATGTCATTTTTAGTAATTTTGCAATAATAAGCCTTAGCCCCGGCCCATTTGCCAAACAAGTTTATAAAAATAGAAATTTTAATTTCGGCTTATAATTTGCTTATTAGAAAGTTGGTTATACGAGGCCCGTTCGATGAACGGGCTAATTTTATAATGGTTCGAAAAACTTAACTCATGTCTTTGTAAGCTTGTTAATTAATATGTTAGACAAGAAAATATACATATCGTAATAAGGAAACAAGTGAAAATTCTAGAAAAAAACATTTGAAACAAATATTGTTGAAATATCATATGAAAAGTTAATCAAAGATAGATTAAAGAAAAATATGGTTGTTGAAGTATATCTGACTAATATCACAAACAATGTATATGTCAAAAAAAACATCAAAGCACTTTTAAGAAAGACAATTATCTTGTGACTACATTAAATGTTCCTTCAACATTTTTGAAAGAGCATGCAGTAAGTAAAATACATAAAGATACCTTCAACATTTTTGAAAGATTATGCATTACGGGTTTGGGTTGACGGATTCATAGACATGAGCTTAAATTTTATATATCTAGAATACTACTCTCATCGTTTCATAAGAAGTGTTCGCGTTCAAAATGCACACATTTTTATTAAATCTCACTTACTACACTCCCCACCAACCATGAAACACTTTAACTCATTAAAGTTGAATTTTGTTGGTTGAAAGATTAAGTATACAGTTATATTATCAAAAAAATAGTAATATGAACACTTAAAATGAGACGAATGAAATAAAAAATTTCAATTGATAGCATTAAAAATGTGTTAGTTTATGTGTAAACAAGTTCGTTTAAATAATTTTTATTTTTCGCACGAATGCAATTATTTGATATTTAAATCGTAAAACTTAGCATGTTAAGATATTTTTCAATAAAACAAACAGCGTTACACAAGTCTCGTAATAAAGAAACAACACCTAAGGTTGTTCCGGCCCAACAAGTTGAATAGAGAACCTTTTTAATCATCGAAAACGTAGTTGGTAAAAAATAACCAGGTAAACTGAAAACTAGAAGTTCGACCAAACCAATTAAAAACTGAGTTTTACAACATTGATAGTAAGATACTAAGATTAGTTATTATGCTTAGCAAAACTGGAAAAAGAAACTTAGTTGTCATGCTATCTATTCGTTACTTTATTTTAATTGACACGCACGATATTCTACATTTCAATATCAAAATGACAAAAAGACACATGTTTTGATATGAGCATGAATTCGATTATCATGTGAAATACATGTAATGTTTTCAAAAGTCGAAGAAATCCGGGGGTTGTTGTTTCAATTCTTGAGCTCAATGTTTAAGAACCAAATGTAAAACATGTGTTAAGTTGCACCTATTTTTCATGTGAAAAGTCGAAATAATCTTGTGACTGGTCCCAAATGAAAGTTTCCTCGTTTTATATCTAAAAGCATTTTTTTTTGTAAAAGGCCAATTTTCTTGATATCACAATGCATAATCTTAAAATTTGTTTATAGGAAGGCACATGTAATATGGTCATAAGTAACATACATAGAATGTAGACACTTGCAATTTTGTAATACATAGGAAATATATACCCGAGTAAATTTTTCTTAAATATCAAGATTTCATCCAAAAAACATCCCATGATCCCAAATACGCATATAAAAATAGTATCTAGTTGAATGATCTGTTGTAATATATATTAATTACTACGGAAACATCATGAGCTTTAACACATAATCGACGAGTTTGGTAAACAACATTCAAGCTACTGTCTATAATTAACTGGGTCACTAGTTGTAGCAAACATGGAGTAAATATTGTGGAATCCATATTTCCGAGTTTAATTTCATTGTTCTTAACGGGTATCTTTATTCTTTATGACCGTGTTGGATTTGTATAGTTGTACTTCTAGCGCCTTGCTACCGCTTCTCTCTATTTTTGAATATATCTTCCTCGCCGTTCCAAAAAGTTACTATTGTATACATAACCACATGGAAGCAACAAATAGAGTGACCGAAAGGACTAAACATCACCGATACAAAAAATATATTTAGCATCTAATTAAAGATGTTGAACAAGTAATCAGTCTCTCAAACTATTGAAATAGAGTATTTCGTACATTCATCTTTTCATCTTTTGATTAATGAAGTACTAAGATTTTGATAACACGTATGCATACACAGATGCACATTAAATTGTTTACTTGTACGTGATTCAATTTAAATTTGCAATAGTCTTTGATTGCAAAGTGGATACTTGTATATTGTCATTTACAATAATAATATGTTAAATTGCTAGTATTGTCAAAATTCCTTAAAAGCATAAGAAACAATTAATAAAACTTAAAACTATTATTTAAACAAATACATATTCTTGATTTAAAATATGATCTTGTGAATCACAATATAGTAATGTAATTAATAGAATATATATGATTATACACATTATAATAAAATCAACTAATTGTTTTAAATTGGTAAACATAAATATTTATGAAACAACTTTTCAATAATTATGAACACAAGTTAATCTTTTTGCTATTTTTAAAAAGCATAAATTGCAAAAAAAAAAAAAAAAAAAAAAAAAAAGGATGCTAGTAATATAGTTAACAAATTTCGTACTCAGGTGGTTTTGAGATATCATATGGGTTTATGCTTATGTGATCATATCCTCAAATTTTGATATAATCAAGTTAAAATAATAAATCATACATAAAACATATAGATATAGAAAAATTATTTATAACAGAAAACATAAGGGAACAACAACACTAATCAGACAATTAAGCTATACAGAATCTTATGTTGATTCCGTTACTTTGTCTTAGTTCTAGCATCTCAACACTCCCAGATAACACACACTTTCCATTTTCATGCCATAACTTTAATCTCAGGCTATTTTGATTTCGAAGCTTCACAAGCCGAGCAAATCACCACTTGTGCCCATCTCTTCAATTTTAACTTCACCTTCTTCGGATCCTCCTCTGTAAAAGTAATTAATTCACATCAAAATAAAATAAAACCAACAAAAAAGAAAAAAGAAATAATCTAGCAAATAAAATATTAAGTACTTCATTAATTAAAAATCACGTACTGGAATCAATCATGAACCTCGGGTTCAAGAGCGAATCAAAAGTTAATGAAGAAGATCTAGACTTCTCCCCACTCTTAAACTGTCCATTCATAGTAACATACATTTCAAGCGCAGGAAAAGCTCGTTTAAGTTTTGGATTCAATTCATTTTTCATATCCAACCCAAAACCTAACTCGAAAACACCTTTCAGCTCCTTGATATCGTCATCAGTAACATCAAACTTAGATATGGAATCTAGGCTCATGCTATGACGGTGCAAGTTACGGCGGGTTTGTTTGTTTTTTAGTTCCTCCCATTCTTTGTCCCGGTCGATGTTTGGTGACCACGACCGGGTTTTGAACAGAATGGATGCTCGTTTCTTTGAGTCTGCCATAAGAAGCATCGTCTGCGGCTGAAATGAGTGAGAAGAGAGGGTATAAATAGAAGATTCATGTGGGTCCAGTTGAGATTAGAAATCTGAAATAATATTGTGAGGTAGTGTACATTGTGGGCCATACTTTGTGGTTGGGCTTCTTACTATTTGAAGCATCTATATTTAAACCTTAATCACTTATTTTGGTTAATCTTAATTTTTTTAAAGGTGAAAATATATGTTGCTCGATTTTTATGTATATTGATATGATTTGATTGTTGTTTAACTAACAAAATGCTTTTATTGAGTCAATAAATATCAGAACGACGATCATAGGGATTATAGGGTTTTTTTAGATTTTATAAAATGACAAAATTGTTAAGCACGAGCAGGGTGCAAGGAAAATTACGACGATACATCTTTACAATGATTATTAGCTAACAATTCTTATATTTCTACATCTATCGGAAATCAAAGAACAAGAAGGTTACCTTCTTGGGGATAAGATTTTTTTGGCATGTTATACTCATCCAGGTATCGCCGAAGAATTCAAAGAGTGGATTCAGAGGATAATTCTTTGTATCAAAACAACGATTACATGGATTATAGGGTTTTTTCTACACTTTTTGTTCAATGACAACCGGAACGAAGCACTAACGGAGCTAGACAAATTACAAGGGACAATATAAGGTTTTACAAGGATTACATAGTCATTTCATCCGATTGATTCTAACTTTTCCGCGTCTATTGGTAATCCAAGAAAAAGAAAATTGGTTAACCTAACCTGTACTTATTTTGGAAACGCCGCGCCAAAGATAAAATTCTTTTGGCCTTTTATGTATTGTGGCTTTAGAATTAGATGATGACATAGCATTTAGTTTCTCACGTTATTACTGGGCAAACTTATTAACAAGTATCAATTAGGAGATATAACATAATTGCTTTTCAAACATAATTTCATTATATATTAGTTGTTATGTACATTTGGTGAAGTAAACGTCACCACATTTAGGTTGTGTTTGGCGAAGGCTTATATTAGGCTTATAGAGGTTTGGGCTTTTAAAATAAGTTGGCTAATAAAATTAGTCTCGTTTGTCATGAGGTTTATGGAAGGGCTTATAAAATAAGTCGGCTAAAAACTTTAGCCTCATAAAAGGGGCTAAAAACTTTAGCCCGGGGCTTTTAAAGAATAAATTACTTATTTAGGCACAACAATATCTAACATATACAAAAACTCATTTAATTATGTCATTTTTAGTAATTTTTCTATAATAAGCCCTAGCCCCGACCCATTTGCCAAACAAATTTATAAAAATACAAAATTTAATTTCGGCTTAAAATATAAGCCCCAGCCCCAGCCCCACCCCATTTTGCCAAACATACCCTAAATAATTAATTTGCTTATTGCAAAGTAAACGTCACGTATCTGTATTTAGTGTTAACTAATTATAATTTGCTTATTAGAAAGTTGGTTATAAGAGGCCCGTTCGATGAAGGGGCTAATTTTATAATGGTTCGAAAAACTTAACTCATGTCTTTGTAAGCTTGTTAAGTAATATGTTAGACTAGAGAATATACATATCGTAATAAGGAAACAAGTGGAAATTCTAGAAAAAAACATTTGAAACAAATATTGTTGAAATATCATATGAAAAGTTAATCAAAGATAGATTAAAGAAAAATATGGTTGTTGAAGTATATCACAAACAATGTATATGTCAAAAAAAATATCAAAGCACTTTTAAGAAAGACAATTATCTTGTGACTACATTAAATGTTCCTTCAACATTTTTTAAAGAGTATGCAGTAAGTAAAATACATAAAGATACCTTCAACATTTTTGAAAGAGCATGCATTACGGGTTTGGGTTGACGGATTCATAGACATGAGCTTAAATTTTATATATAGAGAATACTACTCTCATCGTTTCATAAGAAGTGTTCGCATTCAAAATGCACACAGTTTTATTAAATCTATCTAACTACACTCCCCACCAACCATGTAACACTTCAACTCATTAAAGTTGAATTTTGTTGGTTAAAAGATTAAATATACAGTTATATTATCAAAAAATAGTAATATGAACACTTAAAATGAGACGAATGAAATAAAAGTAGAGGTGGCAAAACGGGCGGGCCGGGCGGGCACGGGCTACGGGCTAAACAGGCTATGGGCTAAACGGGCGCGGGCTAAACGGGCGCGGGCCAAACGGGCACATGTTATACGAATCACTTTAGAAAAAGACTTAAAAGAACAACAAAAATTCCTCAAACGTAATACCTCATTTATATATATAAGTAATATATCCATAAGTTTTTCATTAAAAACAATTTAATGTTCTCCAATTGAGAGAAAAATATGTGTGCCTATTATGCCCATTTAACTTCTAAATGGGTAATATATGCCCATTTAAAAAAAAAGTGGGGGCCCAAATGTACCCAAATCTTTTAAAAATGTGCCCATTTAGCCCATTTGTTTGATTTTGAGCAGAAATTGCCATCTATAAATAAAAGAATTCAATTGATAGCATAAAAATGTGTTAGTTTATGTGTAAACAAGTTCGTTTAAACAATATTTATTTTTCGCACGAATGCAATTATTTGATATTTAAATCGTAACACTTAGCATGTTAAGATATTTTTCAATAAAACAAACAGCGTTACACAAGTCTCTTAATAAAGAAACAACACCTAAGGTTGTTCCGGCCCAACAAGTTGAATAGAGAACCTTTTTATCATCGAAAACGTAGTTGGCAAAAAATAACCAGGTAAACTGAAAGCTAGAAGATCGACCAAACCAATTAAAAACTGAGTTTTACAACATTGATAGTAAGACACTAAGATTAGTTATTATGCTTAGGAAAACTGGAAAAAGAAACCTAGTTGTCATGCTATCTATTCGTTACTTTATTTCAATTGACGCATACGATATTCTCCATTTCAATATCAAAATTACAACAAGACCCACGTTTTGATATGAGCATGAATTCGATTATCATGTGAATTGAAATACATGTAACGTTTTCAAAAGTTGAAGAAATCTAGGGGTTGTTGTCTCAATTCTTGAGCTCGATGTTTAAGAAGCAAATGTAAAACATGTGTTAAGTTGCACCTATTTTTCATGTGAAAAGTCGAAATAATCTTAATGTTCTCAACGGGTATCTTTATTCTTTATGACCGTGTTGGATTTGTACAATTGTACTTCTAGCGCCTTGCTAGCGCTTCTCTCTATTTTTGATTATATCTTCTTCGCCGTTCCAAAAAGTTACTATTGTAGACATAACCACACGGACGCAACAAATAGAGTGACCGAAAGGACTAAACATCACCGATACAAAAAATATATTAGCATCTAATTAAAGATGTTGAACAAGTAATCAGTCTCTCAAACTATTGAAATAGAGTATTTCGTGAATTCATATTTTCATCTTTCGATTAATGAAGTACTAAGATTTTGATAACACGTATCCTAATACATGCGTAGCGTAGCGACCGTTATATACTAATGCACATACATATAAACGAACTCAAGTATGCATACACAGATGCACATATCTATACTAGCTTAGATTGTTTACTTATACTTGATTCAATTTGAAGTTGCAATAGTTTTTGATTACAGAGTGGATACTTGTATATCATCATTTACAATAATAATATGTTAAATTGCTAGTATTGTCAAAATTCCTTAAAAGCACAGGAAACAATTATTAAAACTTATAAATATTAGTTAAACAAATACATATTCTTGATTTAAAATATGATATTGTGAATCACAATATAGTAATATAATTTATAGAATATGATTATACAAATTATAATAAAATCAACTAATAGTTTTAAATTGGTAAACATAAATATTTATGAAACAACTTTTCAATAATTATGCACACAAGCTAATCTTTTTGCTATCTATAAAAATCATAAATTGCAAACAAAAAAAAGGATGCAAGTAAAAGTTAACACATTTTGTGCTCAGATTGATTTGAGATATCATGTGCATGTTATGTTATGTGATCATATCGTCAAAATTTTTGATATAATCAAGTTAAAATAATAAAACAAACATAAGACATATAGATATATAAAAATTATTTATAGCACAAAACATAGCTAGGGGAACAACAACACTTTCCATTTTCATTTTCAACACTCCCAGATAACACACACAAACACACTCACAAACACACACTTTCCATTTTTATGCCATAACTTTAATCTCAGGCTGTTTCAATTTCGAAGCTTCACGAGCCGAGCAAATCACCACTTGTGCCCATCTCTTCAATCTTAACTTCACCTTCTTCGGATCCTCTTCTTTAAAAGAAATTAATTCACATCAAAATAAAATAAAACCAACAAAAAAGAAAAAAGAAACAATCTAGCAAATAAAATATTAAGTACTTCATTAATTAAAAATCATGTACTAGAATCAATCATGAACCTCGGGTTCAAGAGCAAATCAAAAGTTAACGAAGAAGATCTAGACTTCTCTCCACTCTTAAATTGTCCATTCATAGCAACACACATTTCAAGCGCTGGAAAAGCTCGTTTAAATTTTGGATTCAATTCGTTTTTCTTATCCAACCCAAAACCTAACTCGAAAACACCTTTTAGCTCCTTGATATCGTCATCAGTAACATCAAACTTAGATATGGAATCTAGGCTCATGCTACGACGGTGCAAGTTACGACGGGTTTGTTTGTTTTTTAGTTCCTCCCATTCTTTGTCCGGTCGATGTTTGGTGACCACGACCGGGTTTTGAACAGAATAGAAGCTCGTTTCTTTGAGTCTGCCATAAGAAACATCGTCTGCGGCTGAAATGTGTGAGAAGAGAAGGTATAAATAGGAGATTCCTTTGGGTCCAGTTGAGATTAGAAACCTGAAATGATGAAATAGTATTGTGGTGTAGTGTACATTATGGGCCATATTTTATGGTTGGACTTCTTACTATTTGAAGCATGTATATTTAAGGCCAAAATGTATTTTAGTAACCTGAATTTGTCTAACCGGGTCTTCTAGTACCCCTAGACTCTTAAGAGTGGAGAATGGTACCCTTAACTTTCGAAAAGTGGATCCCTTAACACCCGACTCACTTTAACTCGCTCACGTAATTCTCACGTGACTTCCTCAATTAGTTTTGAAACGTCCGCAATAAAATGTCATTTCTAAAACCCCAATTATCAATTCTCTTGAATCGTAATCTACATAATTGATCAAAATTAACTTTATCTAATAAAAATCCTTACTTTTTTTATAAAATGCCACAACCTTTCCAAGATCATTAACCCATTCTTAAAGATAAATTCATAAATTGACTAGGTGTGTTTTGTTGAATTATATATAAGCTATAAGTAAAGAGGGTTCTTTTAAAATATATTTGTTTTGATTTTTTACGTAGGCTTTTCAAAAACATTTGTTGTACATATACTAGAACGGAAGAGTGTAATTTTTTTGATTATTTTTGTACTGTCATCCATTATTATGCAATGAGAAAATAAATTTCTCTTACATTATATTGCTTTTCAAGATTTAGATACTTGAAATTAACATAAGGAGGACATTTTAGAATTGCTTTGTTACAAATGAAACAAAAACTCATGTTAATTTTTAACAAATTTGGACAAATAGACGAATGGCATGAATTTTGGTTATTCTTTAATTCTAACTTTCATGAACGTCATTTTATTATGGACGTTAAAAAACTAACGGAGAAAGTCACGAGAGAATCATGTAAGTTTGATGTTATTGATGACGAATGGCATGAAATAGGGTTGCCTAAGGTCATATCTAGGGGTATAGGTAGGGATAGGGTTTTTAGGTATATGTGGTTCTCTAGAGAGAAAGAAACCATGAGGTTCTAATCTAGATGTGGGGAATGGTGGGTGTATAACAGGGTTTAGGGGAGGTATAGGTGATGTCTTAGCATATAAATCTCTTATGTGTTTTAAATGAGGGTTATCTAAGGAAGGGATATATCCTAAGGGTTAAGGTATATCTAAACCATTCCTAGAGTCTTTTAAGTGATGGGGATATAGGGTTTAGGGGAATAATCTAGTACATTCAGAGAGGGAAGATCATTCTCTGGATGTAAGCTAGATGAGACGGGGGTAGAGTAGTGGTGAGTAGACATAACTATATAATAGTAAAAGTATTGTAAATCATTTAGCAATTAAGGAGGCAATCATTATACTAACCTTAGCACGTATAGTTACGGAGGATGGCAGAGGTACTGAGGACTTTCTCAGGTTTAGGAAAAATAGTTGTAGTTTAGGTTTTGACCTTGTTCTCTACAAATGAAGCTCTGATGCCAATCTGTAACACCCCCATTTTTCACTGATCACAGCGGATTAAGTGTTTGGGGTATTACTTCATTGAATCACAGTTACAGTACAGAAAATGACTCAAAAAGAGACGTTTTAGAAATTTAGTTATCATTCATTTAATTATTAGAGTTTTATTTGTAAAAGATATACTTTTACTTTTGATGAGGTCCCAAAAATCTAGGTGTTAGGTTATGTTTGAATGATAACTGGGTTGAAAGTCCTCCGAGCTCAGTGCCTCCTTCTGCCATATCTCCCTAGAAGTAGTATACGTAGAATACATGCTTAAAAAGTCAACACTAGGTGTTGAGTGAGAGTCATAGGTTTAAGTGTTAGTGAATACAAGTTCCCTGGGTTCCGTTGTTACACCCATCTGGGAAAATGTAGTGTGTTTGTGATAATTGTGATGCATACACAATTATCATGAGTGGGGTATGTTGCAATAAGCTCATGAACCACACGTTAACAATCCGGGTCATAGGGGCTGCAGACCCAACCATGAAGGGATGGGAAGGATAACTTGCCAAAGTTAAACCTTCAGTGGGTTCAAATATAGTGCTTATTGGTGCCATCCAGTAAGATGTTAATACCAACGGGAGTTGTCAGACTCCAATAGATCTATCAACTATATTCGCGTTTGCATGGGTAAAATATCCCAAACGATTAGATTCATGAATTTTGGTTATGTAGTGGTGGTAGTTAGTTTACCCGTGCAACAACCAAAGAAAAAGACTTGTATTCGGTTTTAAATAAAGTAAGTAGCATGTATCCCCCTCACAGGGTTTGTAAAGCATTTAGAGTGAAAGTTTTAAAAAGAGTATGAGGCTATGAACTCACTTGGGCTTAGGGAAATCTAAGTGATGCAAAAAGTGACTCGGGAACTAGACTGCCTTACTCACGTATCCTAGTGTATTGTGGGTTTGGGATGTATGTCAAGCTTTAGTTATCTTGTTTAAGTTTCTTAAGTTATTGTTCTTAGGTTCGTTAATGTTTTAGATATAATATAACACCATTCGGGCCATCACAATCCAGAAGTATAGGACTCCTCACATGAAGCTCCCTACTATTGTATTATGTTATTAACATAATACCATTTGGGCCATCATAATTCAGAAGTTAATACTCCTCACGTGAAGCTCCCTACTATTGAGCTATATTGTTATTAAGTTAAGTTATAATCATAACATCGTTCGGGCCATCATAATCCAGAAATACATGCAATAATCGTTTGAGGAGCCAGGGCACTTTAATTCGTAAACCCAGCAAACTCGTCAAAACGAAATATCTACATGGTACTCCTCACATGAAGCTCCCTACTATTATGTTATGCTTCTAACTTTTATTATGTTTTATATTTATATGATATTTTCATTTTATACCCTTATAGTTTATATATTTATATTTTCTACCCTAAACTTATAATACTTATATTATTTATACTTATAACTATCTATACTTGACACAATTAGTCCCTATACGTCTATATTTTAATAAAATGACATAATTAACCCTTGGACTCATAAGTTTTCTATATTTACCATTTAGACCTTTAACTTTATAATATTTGCATAACCAGTCCTTTTTAGTTTATAACTTATTTTAGTTTCTATCCTAAGGTTTTAATACTTTACAAAACTAGTCCTTACACTTATAACTTCTGGGAAATGTCAAAAATAGTCCCTAGACTTTATACCCTTATGCATGTAAAGTTTTGCAAAACTAGTCCTAAATGCATGTAAACTATATTTTTATGTAACAACTAAGTTTTCTAGCTTATGTTTAACTAATATTAGCTTATTTAAGTTATCTAAACTAACTTATAGATCAGGTAAAGGGTATATAGCATCAAAACATGTATTCGACTCATATTAGGGTTTTAAAAAGAAAACTAGTAAATGAAATGGTTCAAGGCTTAGGCAAGGGTTCCTATGGGATCTAAGGTATCCTAATACTATCCTAAGACTAAAATAAATCTAAAGAAGCTAGAAATGAAGGCTTACTTGGTTAGCTAGGTTTTAACAAGGGTTAACTAAGGTTTAGGGTTTTCTCGATGGCAACACGACTCGACAAGGCCTCAAGGCTTGGTTTGCTCGACTCCTATGTTTACCACAACTCGTATACTACTACTACTATAGAAGGTTTGAGGTGAAAAGAAGAGAAGATGTGTGAATGAAATGAAGAGGGAGTCGCGGGTATTTATAGGATTGCAAGCCTTGGTGGCCAATTTGTGGGTGTCGTGGTGTCACGAGGAGGGGGAGTGACTCATGACAGTTATATGGTGACTAATGGGAGCTATAAAGGTGGAGGTGGAGGTCTATATGGCGGTTTAGGGTTTGTATGGTGTAAATGGAACCGTGGGGTGAAGGTGGTGACAAGGTGGTGATGCACCACCTTGATTGCTAGCTTAGAGGTGCTTGTAAGCTGCTTGTGAGGTTTAGTGGTGGTTTAGGGTGATTAGTGGTGGTTTAAAGTGAGTAGTGGTGGTTTAGTGATGGTTTAGTTAAGTAGGTGACAAGTAGGTGATGTACCTACTTGTGTGGGTGCTTATAAGGTGTTAGGGTGCTAGCTTAACTAGGGAGAGGTGCTAGGGTGCTTGGTTGAGGTGTTTGAGGTGCTTATATTTAGGTTTTACTAGTTTAGGTTAAGTTTAGACCTAGTTTTACTTAGTGAGAGTTTAAGGTTTTACCTAAGGTTTAGTGCCTAGGTTAGGTTCCTAAGAGTGTTTAGTGACTAATAATAAGTCCTAAGGGGTTTATACTAAGTAATGGTAGCTTATGGGAAAGATTTGGGAAGGTTTGTCCTAGTTTTGTAACCTAAATGACCTATTTGTGTTTAGTGGGAGATTAGGGTTTATTCTAGGGCTTAGTGCCTAGATTAGTGTCCTATGAGTTTCTAATAACTAATCCTAGGTCCGAAGGGGCTTATACTAAGTGGTGGTAACCTATGGTGAAGTTTTGGGATAGTCTAGACCTAATTCTAGGAAGTTATGACTTAGTTATAGTTTTGTGCTTAAGGGACTTGTACCTAAGTT
The DNA here is from genome assembly GCA_030686995.1 of Artemisia argyi. Taxonomy (NCBI): domain Eukaryota; kingdom Viridiplantae; phylum Streptophyta; class Magnoliopsida; order Asterales; family Asteraceae; genus Artemisia; species Artemisia argyi. The sequence goes on along the minus strand of CM060698.1, from coordinate 134,466,051 downwards.
CTAAAGGGTTGTACTAATGCCTAATAGTCCTAAGGTATCCTAATATTCCTAAGGTAACTCATACTTAAGCCTTGGACACATTCAAATTAGTTAAGTTAAGCATATAGGGTTTTTTTTGGGTAAAAGAGAACTTCCACCCTGGTAAAATATATTAAAAAAAATCCGTTTAAAGTATAATGGAATGTGGCTGAAACGCCACATTAACCTCAAGCAACCGCTTGAACAACCACTAGATCATTTATGACATGCCAAAAATGAACAACTAGCTACCAACAACTAGAACAACCACTGAAAACAAAATTGACATGTAAAACAAATAAAAGATTACTTCCTCGAACGGCCTTGAAGCTTGAAATCAAACTGATTGTTAAATTCCTCAAATTGCCCAGGTAAGTCATAGACCTGGGCCACATAATCATCAGAAAGATAGCCTTTAAGCTCGTTATGTCCTCCTGTTGATGAAAAGGAACAGTCCATTGGATCATTTGGCTGAAACACCTCATCATCACTATCGGAATCAACCACTTCACTCACCTTAGAGAATGGGTTGCCCTTCCTTATACCATCAGCCACCGGAATAGGTTTACCATTATCATCCACAAGAGTGCCTTTCCCTTCAATAATAAGCTGTTCAAGCTTCCCAATTTTCTCAACAATAGGAGTGGTCTTCATAGGCGATGGAGAAGTAGTTTTGTAAGAACTATAAGTAACTTCAGGAGTATCCGTAGTACCAATCACAGGTTCCAAAACCGAATGTTGTTCCTTAAGCACATCAAAACTGTTCTTCAACTCAACAAGGTTTGTATCATCCACCCAATTATTATTCATAACTTGGTCATCCCGAGGAGGAGCCATACTACTAGTAGGATCAAAAGTAGGTCCATTACAAGTAGAACCCACATTAACCGTTGGAGAATCTGTATTCGATTGGTTAGACGTCGGTGCTCTCCATTCTTAGGCTTAGTAACCAACCTATAGTAATAAGAGACTTTAGGCTTTTGAAAACGAATCCCATCAACCTGACGATTAGTACCTTGAGGCTTACCTTTACCTTTCTTCTTATAAGCTTCAACGAAACCCTCTTCATCAACCAACGCTTTATCTTTCACAACCTGTTTCACTCTCTTAGGACATCCATCATCATTGTGATCAAAAACTTTACAAGTATCACATCTTGGCGGCTTCCATTCATATTCAATATCATTTTTTTCTAATGAATGGCCGGACCCATTAGGGAAGGGGATAGCAACCACAAGAGAGTCAAGTAAGGCTTTCTTTGACGACACTTCCACAAGGGCCCTAGCATAGGAATTACAACCCCACGACTTAAGACACATCATACTCGTGTATGAATCAAGCATGATAGGACGACCAATTTGCGTTGTGATCAACCTAAGACCAACCTCAGAATACGCAACAACCGGAATATTATGGAGTTTGACCCAAACTGGAGCTAAAGTAATATCATCATTTGTAAGTTTAGTGTTCGGAGTCCAAATATTCAAAAAGATAGGCACCAATCGTATCAACCATGGACCTTCTTCCAACACCCTTTCCATACAATCTTTGGTTTCAAATTGGAACATAAAAAAACCATTATTGAGCATAACCCTTTGTAAACCAAACTTTGCCCATGTATTTCTCACATAACTTTCAACAATCGGGAAAGCAAGTCTCTTACCAATGAAATAACCATACAAAGTATTATGAAATCTAGACATTACCTCATCGACTGCTTCTACAGGAATAGCAACATTAGAACTAGCCACACATTGCTCATTCCTCATCTCTGAAATCTTAAAAATCTTCTTAGGTGTTTTATCCCGGAATTGAATTTATATGATGAGGCGAAAAATGAACCACTTTTAGGGGGTCATCTAAGCCCGGAATTGAATTTATTTGATCAAATATTTGTAATGGGAATGATAGTAATGACGTTTTGTGGGTTGTTACAGTTTAGCCACGAACATGTACTTATTTTGGAAATGCCGCGCCAAAGATATCAAAGAGTGGATTAAATAATGACAACAAACACATTGTTGAAGTTGGTTGGAAGTCGATACAATTTTTTAGGAAATTAAAGCAAATCATTGAGTTTGTCGGTCTTTATAACGTGGATCTTCTACCAATTAAGAATCTCCAACTCAACATTTTTTTGCAACATCAAACTTAAATAAAAGGTGCCCTCTCATTTCAACATCCTCATCACAAATCATTAAACGGGTGGATTACAAGTCAATGCTGCTAAGATCCAAATTAATTGTAGCAGGGATATTCAAGGGTTTGAGTAATCCAAGAAGCAATATTAACCGTGATTGGGATAAGTGATGAGGCGAAAAAAGAACCACTTTTAGGGGGTCATTTAAGCCCGGAATTGAATTTATTTGATCAAATATTGCCCTAAATCGTTCCTTTTGTAATTTTAGGTACTTTGGGAGCGAAATCTGGAAAAGGAAGCAATTCGGACGTTTTTGTAGCATAAAAGTGAAGAAAACGCCAAAGACTTAATTTTCCAAGCTGGGAACAGTGTGTAACAGCGTCAAGAGTACCATCCTGACGGCGTCAAGAGTAAAGATCATGACGGCCCAGTACAGAAATGAAGGCGTCACAAGGTAGAGCGTCAAGAGTTAATTATGTGACGGCCTGGAAAAGTGTATAACATGACAGCGTCAGATCTAGATCAAGGCAGTCCGAGGATTCTTTTGGCGGCGAGATGAAGGCGTCACAAGTTTGTTCTTGACGCCGTCAGCCTCTATTTTCTATATATAGTTTTCTAATTTTCATTCATTGAGAGGAAAAAGTTTGGAGAAACCCTAAGGCCGAACCACATACGTATTTTACAGGTTTTTCAAGGGTTTTCAGCCCTTAAACCCTTACATGTGTAATTGAGATAAATATTCTTTTAATTCAATCAATATGTCTATGTGTTGGTTGTCTATATCTTGTGCTTGTCTTGATTCCACCATGCTAGGCTAGATTTATCTTGTATTTGCTTAGATATAATGAAACCTAGATGTTGATTATGTGTTGATTACTTGTTTATGGTTGTATTGGATGAATGATTTCAATGTTAGGCTTATGAAAACTAGCAGATCTCCAAATGGTAACATGCTTGAACGTCTTAGGAAACATGAACCGATGTGTACTAGGTTTTATTGGTTGTATTTAATACATGAGTAAATTCTAATGATCCCATGTTAGGAGCTTCTTAGCCGGCTCGACATAGGAGTGAAGTAGGCACTCATAGGATTGGGGAGTTAAGTACGCCACCCCATGAATGGTATTAAGGAATACAATCCGTCATCCACGCAACTATAACAAGTAATTAACGTGTAAAAGATATCTAGGGAGTAGTGAAATCTAAGTAAACACATTTCTCCACTTATTGCTCACAACCTTAGTTTAATTTAGTTTTATTTTCATTTTTAGTATTTTATTTTGATTGCATCTTTAGTATTGGGTTAGTTGACTAGCAACTAATTCCGCCCAAATCCTTCAAACCCGAGATATTTACTTGCTTTCATAAAAATATAAAAATACAAAAAAAGAATCATCCCTTATCTCTAGAACTAATATTTAGGTTTTCTAATCCTAGCGACACTATTCCTAGCTGAACGATCAATCCCCCGGTACTTGTCATTATACTATACTACATCGATCAGGTACACTGCCTGGTGGGGGTTGTAAGCTTCTCGAGATCCCTTGAGAGGTAAAGCCTGGTGCAAACTGCACGCATCAATAAGCATGTTCCACCTTATTGTGGTTGGTTTTGAGAGGAGAGAAAAATAATTGGTAACTTTTATCATACCTTTTAGCGTGAATTTCTTTGAAGAATCAATCAAACACTCAAGCATTTTTCTAAAGTTAAGATGCTAATATAATCTTTACTACATATAAAGAGTGTATATCTTTTATTGAAATTTGAATCTTAAAACATAAATTAATATAATTTGCCTAAATTACCCTTAAGTATCCTTTCAACTTGACAACTTTTCAAAAACTTGGCAACTTAAATTACTATGTCTTTTATTGATCAATTTTAAAATTGGAAACTTTTCAAAAGCACACATTATATTAATTTTAAAAAACTCACGATTCATATTTCAAAAAATACCCGTTTTACATCAAGGTCACGATTTCACAAGTATAATTATTTGCCGCTATACACAATCGCTTTGTGTGGGTATTCGTCTATTAGTTATAATGTCATTAGCACTGTAGAAATGATTTGATCACAGTTTAGTATAGGCTCTACCAGACAACATCATCTAACTACACAAGCTAAATTAGGAGATATCGAGGATCTAACAAAATTACAAAAACTGTTCTTTATAGAATAAGATATAATTTACTAACAATTCGTGAAAATTTAAAGACCAAGTATTGTCTAACTAACAATTAACCTTTTACGATAAATACCAAAGTAGTTTTAATATCCATGCTGAAACTTCCCTTACCATATTTGACTAAACTTTTTGCGCAAACGAAACATTAAAACCGACCTTATGTTACTATTTAAGGAATCTTTTATACTTATGCTGCAAACCCGCCCCCTGAAAGTATTTTTAAATAACAGTAGACTCCATTGCCTTTAAAATGATAGGTGGTACGACTTCTAATGATTCACGGTTTATTATATTTGATTTTTCGAACATTTACCAAAAACCGAAAAAGTGCCGCAACCCGCCCGGTTGGGTCCCCCAACCGCTCGGCTGACATCCTACTGATCCAAACATGCATTTTTGCTTGGAAAACCAACTTCTCGAATATGATACTTCGCCAAACTTTTCAGAACTCATTTAAACGAAATAGTACATAATTTTCATAAATACTCATGGTCTAAGGACTCACAGAAATGTACTTTACAAGCATACGGGTGTCTTTGCCAAATACCCACACACTTTCAAATATAACTTACACCATACAAAAGACTATTACTTCAAAACCAAGACTTGAACTTCTACACTTGACAACAACATTTGTAATTCACTTTACAACACTTAAATATCAACTTGGGGGTTCAACATTAGTTCAAGCTCGGTATCTATCATATACACTTGTCTAATATGAAAAGCACTTTCAACCTTTATTGGCACCACTAGCTACTATCCAAGCATCCATAAATCATACAACCCAACAAAATGGTTAAACACTAAAACGTAAGCATTATGCGTAGTAAGTAATAGACAAAACAAGCTATCAATTATCATTTATACACATTTACATCACAAATAACATTTACTGGTCAAAAAGACTAAAATCGTACAATCACTTGCTTTCTTCTACATCAACAATAAGCTTTACACATCATCATTAAGATCATAGATAAGCAAATCACTTTCTTAACCAACTAGCCTTACTATAATCTTAATAGACACACCCTAAAACTTAAGCTCTCTACGTCCTTATCACAATCAAAATGTAACACAAGGCACATAACACAAAATATGATTAACTCAATATAATCTTTTGTTATAGTCAAATTACTTACCTCATATCCAAACTAAATAAACCAAGAGCACTATCATCATCAAAACCTATTTTCACATAAAAGCAATATCTATAACAAGGGTTTATACAACCCATAACCTATCCAATTTTCACTTTATATCATCATATGATTATATGATGAAATCTCAAAAATCTCTACATAAACCCTAACTCTTAAAATCATCAGTTATACTTACTTACTTGAAGAGGATCATAGCTAAGAACTTATTCTTGGATAGACACACTATTTCTTCATTAATTTGGTCTTCAAGAATTCATAGCTTTTTTCCTCCTTTTTTTGGCTCTTCACACTCATAAACAAGAACACTATGGAAGTCTTTGGAATCATATGAAAATATCTAAATCTTACTTTACTTCTAAGATAGTTATAACTTCGGCCATTTGACACTTATGATCTCTCTAGTGAGATATCTTATAGTTTTCCATATTATATTTTTCATAATATTAGGTTTACACATTTAACTTATGGTTTGACTAACAAGTTTGACTTTCAACTTAAAACTTTGACTAACTAATCATATTTGGTTTTTCAAACCATTTAAAGTCTTAGTCAAACGACTAAAGACATTTTAACATTAAAATACTTAGAAACAGGTTTGGGGGTTTTACACATGCACGTATGGGATGCAATTATTTTATATTTAAATCGTAAAACTTAGCATGTTAAGATACTTTTTTTTATAAAAAAACAGCGTTACATAAGTATCTTAATAAAGAAACAAAACAGAGAACCTTTTTATCATCGAAAACATAGTTGGCAAAAAATAACCAATTAAACTGAAAACTAGAAGTTTGACCAAACCAATTAAAAACTGAGGTTTACAACATTGATAGTAAGATACTAAGATTAGTTATTATGCTTAAAAACTAACCAAACCTTCTTACTGTTGATTTGTTGCTTTTGGTTTCCGTTGTGGGCTACCCTGTTGTCTAGACCTAATTAGGTTTTGACTTATATTGTTTTCGTTGAAAGTTATTTGTGGGTAAATTAGGAAGTGCTTTTGGTTGGGTTTATGGTGTGAGATGCTTAAGACTGGGTTTTTGGATTTGGGAGGAGGAGGGGAAAAGGAAAAGAAAAATAAAAATGATACTCGTTTTGTAGATGGACTAGATGTTGGTGTTCGTAATATGGACACTAAGTTGCTTAGCTATCTTGTGTCTAAGGTTCGTAATATAGAAGGGAAGAAGATGAGGAATGAGGATAATCCTCTTAAACCGAGTAGAGGACCCCCTTTCCTTCAGGTTAGTAATATTTCTACTACTGTTGGTGATGTCGGGGTCATGAGTTCGAGTCAAGAAGGTAATTTGGAGATGTTTGATGGGACACAATCTGTTACTAACAAGATTGCTCCCTCGTCACAACAACATTCGGCTGTGGTTGCATGTTTGGATGGGCCTGATGTTGTGTCAGCTACCAAGACTGGTGTGAATTCGGCTCCTAATGGTAATATTCCTTCTCCAGTTTCAGTTGCTTATACTCCCTTGAATGAATAGGTCGTTACTAATTTAAATCAGGGTCCCATCATTACCGATTGGACCTCTGATGATGGTGATGTTAACTTGACTACATGTGTGGATAATGCTATCTCTAAAACACATAGTGCTAATACAACTACACAGTGCTAATACAACTAATGAAGATGGTAGTGTTAAATTTAATGAGCATGTGGGTTCGGGATCGATTCAAAGGTAGATTCTACTACTTCTTATGCTAATATCATTAATGCTACTCATATGGTTCTGAAAGTGAATTTTAGAGCATTAGTCAATGAGGATAGTGTGAATAATCATGACACAATGTTGCCTATGGCTGCTATGAAAAAGGTCTTAAGTCGGTATGATAACACACTTCTTGGTTTCTTTCTTGGTAAGACCATTGCTTTTCTTTTAGTTCAGAATTATGTTACTAATACATGGGGAAAATTTGGCTTGCAAAAGCTGATGAAGATTGGTGATGGTGTGTTTCTTTTTTGCTAACAAGGAGGGTGTGGATCGTACTTTGGGATGAGGTCCTTGGATTATACATAACTCGCCCATTATTCTAAACAAATGGACGGCCACTTTATCCCTTAACAAGCGCGAGGTAAATAAGGTACCGGTTTGGATCAAAATGTATAAGGTTCCTTTGGTTGCTTATTCTGATGATGGTTTAAGCTTGATTGCTGTGCAAGTGGGGAAACCTATTATGTTAGATGCTTTTACATGCTCTATCTGTGTCGAGTCTTGGGGTCGTATTAGTTTTACCCATTCTTTAGTTGAATTAAGCGCGGATTCAGATCTAAAAAGCCAAGTTACAATGGCAATTCCAAATGAAGAAGCTAATGGTTTTACTATTGAAATTATTAATATTGAATATGAATGGAAACCTCCTGATTGTGGTGAATGTAAAACTCTTGGACATGCTTTGATTGAATGCCCAAATCGTGTTAAGTTCGTAGTAATACTAATGTGGAAGCAAAGGCTTTTGAAGCTTCTACTGCTTAAGAAAAGACGAATGATGGTTTCATTGAGGTAACGAATCATAAGAGTAAGGGGAAGAATGTGGCTGCTCCTTCTCGGCCTGTTGGGGGTGTTGAGCTTAGTAAGCCTAAACAAAAATTTTGGAGACCTGTCTCAAAGAAGCCGCCAGCGAATAAAGAGAACATCACTAATGATGCAAGTACGAGTGGGAAGGTTACTACATCGAACCCGTTTGATGCTCTTTATATGGCCGATACTGATGACAATGGTATTCCTTGTGCAGCAAGTGTTTCTCCTAAGGATGGGGCTGATTTACAGGTTGGTATACATGTTGTTGCTAGTTCTTCTAAGGGTGAAAAGGGAAGTACTACTCTTATTGTTAAGAAAATTGGGAAGATTGAAAATCTAATTATTAAAGAGAAAGTTACACTTGTCGATGATGAGGGCAAACCTCTTATAAAATTTGATTCTACAACTAAGGTGGGTAATAACCCATTCTCTAATGTGGGCAATGTGGTAGTTTACGACAACGATGATAATTAAGTTTTTGATGATCACAATGGGACGTTGTATTCTGGAAGTGGAGGTAAGGAGCATAGTCTTTATAAGCAATGGAAAGCAGATACAAGTGTTGGCATCAATTATGATTATGATGATTTTGGCCTCTCTCTTGCACAAATTAAAGGCTATTGGAATTCAATATTTTTGTATTAACTAGGTTGTTTTATATTTTTGCATAAAATTTTTGATGTTCTTATTTATGTTGGTTTTGATTTGGTGGTCTAGTTGGTTGTAGCTAGTTGTCACTTATAGCCTGTAATAAATGAGTTAGTGGCTATGTCAAGCGATTGCTTGAGGTTGCCACATTCCGTTGTACTTAAATGTTTTTTGGAGTATTATATTTTATTGGGTGGAATACCCTTTACCCAAACTGGAAAAAGAAACTTAGTTGTCATGCTATCTATTCATTACTTTATTTCAATTGACGCACACGATATTCTCCATTTCAATATCAAAATGACAACAAGACCCATGTTTTGATATGAGCATCAATTCGATTATAATGTGAAATACATGTAAAGTTTTCAAAAGTTGAAGAAATCCAGGGGTTGTTGTCTCAATTCTTGAGCTCGATGTTTAAGAACCAAATGTAAAAATGTGTTAAGTTGCACCTATTTTTCATGTGAAAAGTCGAAATAATCTTGTGATTCTTGTCCTAGACGACAGTTTCCTCGTTTATATCTAAAAACATTTTTGTAAAAGGCCAATTTTCTGGATATCCACAATGTATAATCTTAAAATTAGTTTATGGGCAGGCACTTGTAATATGGTCATAAGTAACATACATAGAATGTAGACACTTGCAATTTTGTAATACATAGGAAATATATACCCGAGTACATTTTTCTTAAATATTAAGATGTCATCCAAAAAACATCCCATGATCCCAAATACGCACATAAAAATAGTATCTATTTGAATGATCAGTTGTGATATATATTAATTACTACAAAAATATCATGATCTTTAATCTTTAACGCATAATCGGCGAGTTTGGTAAACAACATTCATTCAAATAGTTGTAGCAAAGATGGAGTAAATATATAGAATATTCCTTAAAAGCATAAGAAACAATCATTAAAACTTAGAAATATTAGTTAAACATATATTCTTGATTTAAAATATGATCTTGTGCATCACACTATAGTAATATAATTAATAGAATATGATTATACATATTATAATATAATCAATTAATAGTTTTAAATTGGTAAACATAAATATTTATGATACAACTTTTCAATAATTATTAACACAAGCTAATCTTTTTGTTATCTTTAAAAAGCATTAATTGCAAACAAAAAAAAAAGGATGCAAGTAAAGGTAACAAATTTCGTGCACAGATGGATTTGAGATATCATGTCGATGTTATGTTTATGTGATCACATCCTCAAATTTTGATATAATCAAGTTAAAATTATAAAACAAACATAAAACATATATATAGATAAATAAAAATTATTTATAACAGAAAACATAGGGGAACAACGACAATAATTAGACAATTAAGCTATACAGAATCTTATGTTGATTCCGTTACTTTGTCTTAATTCTAACATCTCAACACTCCCAGATAACACACACTAAAACACACTCACAAACACACTTTCCATTTTCATGCCACAACTTTAATCTCAGGCTGTTTCGATTTCGAAACTTCACGAGCCGAGCAAATCACCACTTGTGCCCATCTCTTCAGTTTTAACTTCACCTTCTTCGGATCCTCTTCTGTAAAAGAAATTAATTCACATCAAAATAAAATAAAACAAACAAAAAAGAAAAAAGAAACAATCTAGCAAATATATATATATATATATATATATATATATATATATATATATATATATATATATATATATATATATATATATATATATATATATATATTGAGTACTTCATTAATTAAAAATCACGTACTGGGATCAATCATGAACCTCATGTTCAAGGGCGAATTAAAAGTTGATGAAGAAGATCTAGACTTCTCTCCACTCTTAAACTGTCCATTCATACCAACATACATTTCAAGCGCTGGAAAAGCTCGTTTAAGTTTTGGATTCATTTCATTTTTCATATCCAACCCAAAACCTAACTCGAAAACACCTTTTAGCTCCTTGATATCGTCATCAGTGACATCAAACTTAGATATGGAATCTAGGCTCATGCTACGACGGTGCAAGTTACGACGGCTTTGTCTGTTTTTTAGTTCCTCCCATTCTTTGTCCCGGTCGATTTTTGGTGACCACGACTGGATTTTGAACAGAATGGAAGCTCGTTTCTTTGAGTCTGCCATAAGAAGCATTGTCGGCGGCTTAAATGAGTGAGAAGAGAGGCTATAAATAGATGATTCCTGTGAGTCCAGTTGAGACTAGAAACCTGAAATGATGAGATAATACTATGGGGTAGTGTACATTGTGGGCCATATTTTATCGTTGGGCTTCTTACTATTTGAAGCATGTATATTTAAACCTTAATCTTTTGTTTTGGTTAATCTTAATTTTTTTATGGTGAAAATATATGATGCTCGATTGTTATGTATATTGATATGATTTGATTGTTGTTTAACTAACAAAATGCTTTTAATTAGTTGATATGTAGTCTAGGTATCAGAACGATGATTATAAGGATTACAGGTTTTTTTTCTAGATTTTACGAAACAACAAAATTGTTAAGCACGATCTGGGTGCAAGGGAATTTACGACAGAGATGATAAATTTTTACAATGATTATTAGCTATTAATTCTAACATTTCTACATCTACCGGAAATCGAAGAACAAGAAGGTTACCTTCTTGGGGATAAGGTTTTTCATGGATGTTATACTCATCCAGGAACCGCCGAAATATATCGTAACAATGACTACATGGATTATAGGGCTTTTTCTACACTTTTTATTCAATGACAACCAGAATTAAGTACTAACACGAAGCTAGACAAATTACAAGGGATAGTATAATGTTTTACAAGGATCACATAGTCATTTAATCCAATTCTAACTTTTCCGCGTCTATTGGTACCATGAAAAGAAGATTGGTTAACCTAATCGTGGATTAGATCTTTTGGCTGATGTTTAGCCATGAACATGTACTTATTTTTGAAACGCCGTGCCAAATACATCAAAGAGTGGATTGAATATTGACAAAAAAAACACATTGTTGAAGTTGGTTGGATGTCGATACAATCTTCAGGAAATTAAAGCAAATCATTGAGGTTGTCTTTCTTTATAACATGGATCTTCTACCAATTAAGAATCTCCGACCCAACATTTTTTTTGCAATGTCAAACTTAAATAAAAGGTCTCCTCTCCAACATCCTCGTAACAAATAATTAAACGGGCGAATTACAAGTCAACGCTGCTAACATCCAAATTAATTGTAGCAGGGAGTTTTTGGGTTTTTAGTAATCTAAGAAGCAATATTAACCATGATTTGGATAAGCTTGTTTCACCTTATTGGGTCGGTTTTGAGAGGATAGAAAAATAAATGGTAATTTTTCTCATACCTTTTAGCGTGAATTTCTTTTAAGAAACAATAAAAAACTTAGCAATTTTTCAAAAGTTAAGATGCTAATATAGTCTATACTACTTGTAAAGAGTGTATATCTTTTATTAAAACTTGAATCTTGAAACTTAAATTAATGTAGTTTGCGTAAATTACCCTTAAATACCCTTTCAACTTGGTAACTTTTAAAAAACATGGCAACTTTAATTATTATATCTTTTATTGATCAATTTTAAACTTGGTAACTTTTCAAAAATACACACTATATAAATTTTAAAAGACGTACGCTTTGTATTTCAAAAAAAAAAACACACGCTTTATATCAAGGATCATGATTTCACAAGTACAATTATTTGCCACTATATAACATCATTTTGCGCGGGTATTTCTCTACTAATTATAATGTCATTAGCAATATGGAAATTATTTAATCACCATTAGACCAAGCTAAACCCTTCTACCTACACAGTATGTTAGTATCAGCTCTACCGGACAACTTCATCTAACTACACAAGTTAAATTAGGAGATATCGAGGATAAAACAAAACTACAAAACTCTATTCTTTAGAGAATAAGATACACTTTACTAATGATTCGTGAAAATATAAAGACCAAGTATCGCCTAACTAGCAATTAACCTTTTAGCATAAATACTGGAGTAGTTTTAATACACAAGCTTAAACTCCTCTTATCAAATTTGACCAAAACTTTTACGTAAATGAAAAATTAAAACCGACCTTTACTCTTTAAGGACTCTTTTATACTTATGTTGCAAACCCGTCCCCTGGAAAGTATTTGTAAATGAAAGTAGACTCAATTACATATAAAGTGATACGTGGTACGACTTCTAACAACTTACGGTTTATTAGATATGACTTTTCGAACATTTACCAAAAACTGAAAAAGTTTCGCCAGCCGCCCGATTGGGTCCCCCTAACTGCCAGGCTGATGTCCTACTAATCCAAACTTGCGTTTTTGCTTGGGAAACTTTCCCGAATTTGATACTTCACCAAACTTTTCTTAACTCATTAAAATGATATAGTACTTCATTTTCATAAATACTCATGGTCTAAGGACTCATGGAAACGTACTTTACAAGCATACGGGTGTCTTTGCCAAACACCCATTTTAAGCCACTTTCAAATATAACTTACACATTACAAAAGACTATTAATTCAAAACCAAGACTTGGACTTGTACACTTGACAAAAACATTTATAATTCACTTTACGACACTTAAACATCAACTTGAGGTTTAAACATTACTTCAAGATCGGTATTTATCATATGCGCTTGTTTAATATCAACATGCACTTTCAAACTTTTTTGGCACCACAAGCGACTATCCAAGCATCCATAAATCATACAACCCTAAAAAATGGTTAAACACTAAACCGTAAGCATTACGCTTAGGAAGTAATAGACATAACAAGCTATCATATATCATTTATATACATTTGCATCAAAAATAACATTTACTAGTCCAAAAGTCTAAAATCATACAATTAGTTACTTTCTTCCACATCAACAATAAGCTTCACGTATCATCATTAACATCATAACTAAGCAAATCACTTTCTTAACGAACTAGCCTTACTATAATCTTAATACACGCACCCTAAAACTTAAGCCCTCTACTTCCTTATCATAATCAAAACATAGCGCAAGGCACATAACACAAAATATGATAAACTCAATATAATCTTTTGTTATATTCAAACTACTTACCTCATATCCAAACTAAATAAACCAAGAGCACCATCATCATTAACACCTATTTTCACATAAAAGCAATATCAATCACACTGGTTTATACAAGCCACAACTTACTCAACGTCCACCCTATATCATCATACGATCATATCTTGATTATATGATGAAATCCCCAAAATTTCTACATAAATCCTAACTCTTAATATTATTAATTATACTTACTTAGTTGAAGAGGATCAAAGCTACGAACTTATTCTTGGACAAACACACTATTTATTCATTAATTTGGTCTTCAAGACTTCATAGCTTTTTCCCTCCTTTTGTTTTGACTCGTCATACACATAAACAAGAACACTATGGAAGTCTTTGGAATCCTAGGGAAATATCTAAATTTTACTTCACTTCTAAGATAGTTATATAACATTGGCCACTCCACATTTATGATCCCTCTATTCCTGTATCTTATAGTTTAGCCATATAATACTTTTCATAATATAAAGTTTACACATTTAACTTATAGTTTGACTAACAAGCTTGACTTTCATCTTAAAATAGTGATTAACCAATCATATTTGTTCTTTCAAACCATATAAAGTCTTAGTCAAACTACTAAAGGCATTTACCATTAAAAATACTTAGAAACAGGTTTTGGGGTTTTACACATGCATGTAAAAGGATTCACACTATAAGTAAAACTAATAATTATATTTTAACTATATTTGCTCGATGTGAACTAATTACTTTTAATATTTATAGATTTGATTATTCCTAAAATTGTTATTTGAAGGTTGCTTAAATACTAATCTTTGAAGAATTTTATTATATAAGCATTTTGTATAGGTTTTTTTTGGCATGCAGGTAAGATTAGTTTTAGATATATATTATTTTGGTAAAGGGGAGTAATCCTGCACCATGGTAAATATATTAAACCAAAAACGTTTATGTACAAATGGATATGGGTGAAATCCCATATCTCAGCCCATTACATAGGCGATAAAGCTTACATAACAAGGTAGACAGCTAAGAAGCTTGAAAATAACTAGTGCTTATGAGATGCCATAAGCACTTAAAACTCAAGAAATAATACAAACAAGCTACTAGCAGCTACCGTAAAAGATGAACTTCCACATGTATTAGGATTAGCCAAATCTTCATTCACATATGTGACATGTTCTCCATCTTCCTCATCATCTTTCACCAATGCAACAAGAATTAGATGTAGTAACAATACCTTCCTTAGAAGTAGAACCAGTAGACTTCAACTTAGACGACGTTGTATGCACATTAAGCTGAATATTATCTCCCTTATTTGGTTCACTAGTAGTCTTCTTTGGCTCATAACTGAAATTCTGTTTGACTGAAGTACTAGAAAAATGACTACCTTTTAGGCTTTACCTTTGTTCTTCTTATGACTCACCATTTGGAAACCATCATTGGCAGGCACAGTAGAAGGATTAGCAACATTTGAAGTAGTAACAACAGGATAATTGATCACTTTATTAGGGCAATGATCATGGATATGGCCAAAAATCTTGCACAATGTACACTTGGGAGGCCTCCATTCATACTCAACTCGGATAGTATCTTTAATAAAACCATCCCCTATAAGAGAGGGGACACCAATAGTAACAACCTCTACGAGTTTAGCCTCTGAACTAACCTCAATTAAGCACCGAGCAAAACTACTCCTACCCCAAGAATCCTTACACATAGAGCTCGTATACGAATCAAGCATAATAGGCTTGCCAATAAATGAAGCAATTAAGCTAATATCATCCTCTTCAAACACTTGAATAGGTACATCATGTAATTTAACCCATACCGGAATACGATTCAGCTCTTCCTTACACAACCTAGTATCAATTGACCATTTCTTAAAAATGATCGGCGATTTTCGTATCATCCAAGGGCCATCTTCCAAAAATGCTTCTAAACCAGACTGAGTATCGAATTTAAAAAAGAAAAAGCCTTTTTCATTCATCATAATCTTTTTCAAACCATATTTAGCCCAATTATTTTTAACATAGTACTCAACCACTGGAAACGTTATTTTATTACCAATAAAGTAGCCATATAGGGTATGCTCAAGACGTGCACTAACCTTTTCTACCACACTATGTGGAATAGAAACGTTAACTCCTTCACAAACTGAAGATTTATCCATTGTATTCGCATCCACATTTACAACATTGGGTGTTGTATCCTTGATACTGTCATCAGGATTAGAATTTGTTGCAGTAGTATTCATCTCATAAACCTCAAGCAAACCACTCATAGCTTCATACACCTGTGAACAAGTATCACTATCCAAATTAGACCATATTGGATATTTACCAGCTTCAACCTCCTTAAGGAATAAATCAATATCCAAGGTTGATTTCAGCGAGACACCAAACACCAATTGAATAAGATCATGTTTGCTTTTAATAGAATTAAGCTCAATAGAGGGACTAGTACCCACGTTCAAATGGGATGATTCAGCAGCAATCGTTCCTTCAGAATTCTCAACCTGAACATGAGGAGTTGTATCATAAGAATTTTCAGCTATAGGCTGTGTCGCCACAACTGTAACATCCTTAGTTTGAGACTTCTTATGTTTCCTCATAGTCACTTTCGACAAATCAACAGTAGCACTCAATTCTTCAATATTCACAGGTTGTGTTAATGTATTATTCCCCTCTCCCATATTCGACATCACAATAATGAATACCAAATACTAATGTAAACGCATGAAACCAGAAATAGAACACTTTAATAAATGCGAGTAAACCCTAATTTAACCAATTAGGGTTTTTTAATCAGGTACGAACATTAACTAACCCATAATAAATTACTGATGTCTAATCGGTATTGATGATTAATGATTGGAATTAAATAGACCAGAACACGAACCGACTAAGAAAACCCTAGGTATCGATTTAGAGAAAAACCCAAACAATAAGTAAACCGACCTAAGATCCCAACAGAAACAACGATTGAAGCAAGGTAAAACTTGAATAAAGATTGTAATGGAGAGGATTAAGGGATCGATCAGGCAGAAAAGTTACGGTAAGGGTTTCACGGAATCTTTAAAATCGCCAAAAGGGGAGAGTTTTAGCCCACTTTTAGTATTCTTGTAGTATGAGTATGTCCTTACTACATAAGAAAAGTGTTGTAAATGGCTACAATTTTGGTTATTAATATATTTCAGCTCAAGAAAAAGGAAAAAAAAAGAATCAATCAAAAGATAAGGTTATTTTAAATTTATAGGTAAATAAAAATGTCATAATTTCTTTTATTGTTGTTTAGGAATCCGTTTATTTTATTCATCTGTCTTTTAAAATGAGTGGAAGCCACCTCGGTATAATTTATGCAAGAATTTTGGGCGTAGTATTGATCATTGTCCAAAAAATATAGTTGTTTCGGCCATAGTTATTGAACGAATTGTGGGAAGTTCGACCGTTGTTTTTCAAGTCGTGGGTAATAGCGTAATAATGGAAAGAATGGTAATGTGAAAGGTGGCTCGAAGGCTGTTCTAAGCGTGGGGTCCAAGCTCCAATATAGAATAAAGACAAAAATGACTACTTAATTCTAAGCCTCCTAGCACGTCTAATGTGGGTAAGGATATTGGTAATGATAACATATCTAAAGGTTGCAAGGAAAATATTTCGTGTTTCATAAATGTGTTTAATACGTCGAGTAAATATGACTTATTATTGAATTAATTTGATATTGTACTTGGGGAGATTCAACCAACTGGCAAGGAAATTGGAACGAGCAAAGTGCAAGAAGAGACGAACATTGGTGATGATAACGAGGGTGAGATGGAGAAAGTTGATAATGAAACTGGAAAGTTTCTGGCATCAAAAAGTTTCTGGCATAGGGAGTGGAAGTTGATTTTAGACCAAGAGCTTGTATGAACAATGGAAGGAAACAGTTGATGATGATATGATCCATATGATGATGATTTGTTCGATTATCATGGTATCTCTAAAGGTCCACAGACTTTCTGTGACGTTTAGGATATCAAGGTTCGCAGTCGAAAGAAGTATATTATACTTGATGTTACGTTGAGTTAATTGTAATCTAGTCATAGTCGTTTTTTCGTTATAGAAGTAATTTTTCTTTGTTATGTTAGTCTTATTGCCTATATGTAACGAGCTGAGATGTAGGATTATATAAATGATTTATGAGGTTTTACCCTCCATTTTCTAGATGTCAGGGAATGGAAACGAAGAATGATTAAAGTTGAATAATAATATTGATTTCCAATCGGAATTATAGGTTTATGAAGTTTGTTACCATACATGGATGAGTCATGGAGATTAATAAGACATACTTTTCAAAACAAACTTTATATGACCTCTAAACTTCAGATTATCCAAAGAAGTGATGAGATGTATCATGTAACTGTTATGATGAGGTTGTTGATGAAGTAGATGTAGATGTACCCGATTGTCAAAAGCCGTACAATTATATGTGCAATAGATGTAAATGAATTACTCTTATATTTACTTTGAGGACAAGTGATATTGACCCCCCCAAAAATATTATTCGGACCCCCTACGTTTTTGCGTTTTTTGATTTTTTTTGGATTTTTTTTCTATTTTTATAATTTTGTATATATCAAAAAACTATAAACCTGAAAGTGCGGAACATATAATATAAAATTTAATAAGTCAAACGCTTAAAACTGTCAAAAATACGGAACATAAACTGACAAAAAACTGTGTTGTACTGAAAAAAATGAATATAAAGTACAAACCCCCTAGTAGGAGGGTCTGTATAACAAGACCCTTACTTTGTTTAGAAGAGTACATAAGTTCTTTGTAGACTTTTCCGATGGAGTTAATCAATCAAACATTTAGCAACATCGACCCGTCAATAAAGTGGCGTCTAGCTTCTTCTAGCTCCCTTGAAGCATGTATCGCATCTCACTTCTTCGATTATGCTCGTCCAACGTTTGAGACTGAAGCTGAAAACTTTATCATTAAATTTTGTGATTATATTGTTTTCGAAACATTTAACTGATAACAATAATTAGTTGGTTGTTTGAGGCTTTGAGATTTATACTTGGTTGTAAAAGAGTCATTACATTGTTTGAATCAGTTAGCATACAAATATGAATCAATAAACATTTTAATTGCATATCTGGAATGCATAAGTACATGCTCATAAGTTCGATACCATTTATTTTGTTCTTCAAATTTTGACGTAACCCTAAATTTAGTAATAGCATAACGGCATATTTTTTACCTCCAAAAGACAATTACAAAGTGAGATTAGAAACTTTATACCTCGATAAAACATATATTTATGTTTAAATGAAATAGTTTGGATTAGTATGTCTAACATTATATCTACCAAAACTTCTCGTCATCCGTAAATTATTATCATAAAAAAAACATATAACCAAAAAAAATAATGCTTGCCAAAAATATTTGTTAGAATTTTCATGCCGCCGCAACTAACGAATACACCAGTAATATATAAAAAGAGTCTATTTTCAAAATATCTACAATGCAAAAGGCTTTTCAAACGTTTTAGGGTTTTTTTTTCTTAATTATTATTATTATTATTATTATTATTATTATTATTATTATTATTATTATTATTATTATTATTATTATTACTATTACGGAGTTTTATTTTTAATTTGGCGTATTTAAATGATGTTCAAGTCATTCAATTCATGTTGTATTAACTGGCTGTTAATTAATGTTTATAAGAAAAAAGTTGTTCCTTAACTTTACATTAAATCTCCTTTTAAGTTTTATTCTTGAACGAATTTGGTATTAACTTTATGAAGAAAAAAAATATGCTGTTATGCTATTACTCATGTTAAAATTTCTTCAAGTAAAGTATATCTACGTTGAAAAAAAATGATAAATGAGAAAAGCTAAAATAAACTACAACCACATATTTCAAATACACCTACAAAATTATATGCATCTTCCCTTAATATAATCTTTCTTATTTAAAATGTGTAGGTAGAAAAATGTTTTTTATTTTGTACGTTTTGATTTTTCTTCTCACGGAAGATCTTTCCAGAAAATGGTGACATAAAGATATAGGTAAACAATTATTATATAATTATCTAAACTACTTATAAAGCATTTAGTACATTCCCTCTTATTAATTTTTTAACGCTTCTTTAAATAGATTTTTAAGCAAATGCAAGTAAAGAAGCATCATTTACAAGTATTTGAAGCACGAATAAAACTAAAAAAAAAAAAAAAACACTATTCAACACATACAATTAATACATAATTTAATTCATTCTCTAACTAAAATATACAACTATTTAACCTCAATGTACAATCTAAAGCTTCCAAAACAATTAATACACACTTTAGTATATGAATTTGTAGCCTCATCAATAAATGTATTTTATTCAATTGTTGAACTTTATAAATATAATTAAGTACTTGATATACTGTGATTATTTGCCCGTGACGGACATGCATGCAGACATGCTACTAGATATTTGGTGACGTTAACATTTATTTTAGGGTACCCACTGCCGCAACGCGCGGGTATCCTACTTGTAATATAAAGATATGGATAAACAATTATCAGATAATTAAGTAATACAGGATCTTTGTTAATTTCATTACTGTATAAAACCCTAGCATCTCCGACAATCCCATATAACACACAACCCAAACACACACTTTTCAGTTTTCATTCCACAACTTTAATCTCAGGTTGTTTCGAAGCTTCACGAACCGAACAAGCAACCACTTTCGCCCATTTCTTTAATCTCAGTTTAACATTCTTCGAATCCTCATCTGCATAATTGATCCATGTTGATACAAAAGTTGGGCTTTCCTTGTTTTGGACTCCGGTTCCCGTATCAATTGGATCTTAATGCTTGAGACCTGTGCACTAAGAGAGCAAATAACACCGTCAGGCTTATCGTGGGCTTGTCTCCCACGATTATCCTCCGGCGTGAGAGTAAGTAATCGGTTTATGGTTTTAATGAAGAGTTAGGGTTATTAGATGATACCTTAATGAGGGCCGAGATGCCCTTTATATACACACGGAATCCTTGTTGGTTTCGTGTTCCTTACTCTTCGGCGTATCCGTATTAATACGGTTCCTTGATCCATATCCCATAAATAAGAGATCCTATATCAAAACCGTAAATAGTAGATTCGAATTTTGGCCTTTGTAGGCCCAAATCTTGATCATGATAGCCCATGTGTGATGGGCTTAGATATTAGTAGTGTCCATTGGTCGGGTTCATGACCAGAGTACGGACTATATGTCATCATCTCCCCCCAGTCTAGTATGTGCAAGGTGTAACCGCGGATGCTAGACTAACAACTATAGCAAAAATACACCAGGAGGCGTAGCGGGTAAACTTCAAGTGTTTCCTGCCAAAAAATTATACGGTGTATCTAGTCCAAATTAGTCCTGAATATTCCTCATAAATCGTGAGAAAGTGGGTGAAAAGTACCTCACCTCTTGATCTCCCTGCCACACGATTAAAATGAGTGGGATCCACATGTCAAGCATCCATGACTGTATGTAACCCTATATAAAGGGTATCTCCCTTTTCACTGTGACTATCACAGTAAAAGCTTCATTTCTACCATTGTTAAGCTCTTCAAACACCAATCAAGAAATCAACTTTTACTAAGGTAACAGCGCGTGCGCATCCAAGCCTATCAAATTTTAAGAATGGTTCTCAAGTTATCCAACTTTACCTCTGATATAACCGAGGATGAACTTCGTGAGTTCACCTCGGATTACTATATCCCCCTCGCGTTGCACCCAGTAGTACCGGTGGCGACTGCATCCATGGCTGATTTCCCTGAGGGAAAATTAGGGGTATACACGCGCTTTTTCGAATTTGCAAATCAGCGCATGCCCATTTCACTATTCTTGTGCGATGTCCCTAATTATTATCACCTTCATATATCCCAACTGCACTGCATAGGCGCAGCTAAAATAACCAATTTTGAAGTAAACTGTCGCTTGCTGGCGATTAATCCTACCATCAATCTCTTCCGCGCAGTTTATCACAAGACGTTGTCAAACGGGTGGGTGTCCTTTTCCAAGCACGCAGGGCGGCTGCAATGTTACACGGAAAAGCTAGACGCACTTAGGAATTGGAGGGAGAGGTTTTTCTGGGTTAATGAGATAGTGTTCCCTTGGGCCTTTGAGTTCTATACCCAGGGGACGTTACCAAAGGATGAGTGCCCAAACCCCAGGACGTACAGCGCAGATGATGCTGAGACAATAAATGCCAACTGTATCCCCATCAACTCCTACCCAGAAGAGTTTTTGGTACATATGGGCATCAGTTACAACTACTTCCAAAGTCCTGATGAGGTGCCAACGTTTTTGGACAATAATAACCGAGGTAGGTGCTTGTCCTTCCCTCTCCTTCACTCATTAGTTTAAGCGCTCTCTTTTATTGTAATTTATGTAACTCCATTTTGTTTGCTTGTTGTTTGTTGCGCAGAGATGGATCTATTCAGTGTAGTCAAGCTGTCGAAGTCCACACAGGTAACCGTAGGGGTGCGCCCTTTGAGAGATGGTGAGGCACCAATTTTGGAGGCTACAGCAGGGCGCACCATAGAGTTTGTACAGGAGGAGCCGGCGAATGCCTCCCCAGTGGTTCTAGAGGCGACCCTAGTGTGCAGTGTTCCAACTCAGAGGGTGCAATCCCCAGAGCTTTCGCGCACAGATTCTTCAGAAGGTATGGGGATCCTTAAGGCTGAAAGTGAGCCGGAGGAGGCAAGCCAGGGGTGAAGCGTAAGAAGGCTTCTGGCGATGATGGCGCAGGCACATCCAAGAGAAGGCGCTATATTATCACTGTGGATGTGTCATCAGAGGAGGATGCGTCACCCTCCATTACTGCGCAGGATACAACTGAAACTCCTCCCCCCAAGTAAGTAATGAAACCTGTTCCTCTTATTTACTTTTTTTTTTTTATTTTCTATTGATATAGAATAACCTTGAACCCTTGTCATTTGCGTGCAGTGTTGAAGCTGCTGGAGGTGATGCAGCGCATGCTGGGGGATCGCCACCTAAGGCAAGTCTTCCTTATCTTGATGAGCTTTCGAGGGCATTTGAGGATGTGCCCACAGATCAGCAGATAGAGGAGCTTAGTTTGGCCGCTACGCACCAGGCCACATTGGTTGCTCAGCTCAGAGCAAGGTATGCTGGAGAATGGAGCAGTAGTACGCAAAAGGATGAAGAAATTGCGCTACTGAAGGCGCAGTTGGCAGATGCTCATGCTGAAGTAGAGTCAACAAATCTGTATGCCCAGAAGCTTGCTGTGGAGAATATGTCATTGCTTGCGCGGGTTAGCCAAGAGCATGCTGCTTTCATAGAGTACAAGTCCACTTGCCTTTGGGTTCTGAAGTATATGGAACAGAATAAGAATGAGCACTTCTCTAGGTTGGATGAGTTCCGCAAGGTGTGGATAATGCATTGGAGAAGCAAGAGGGTAAGCTGCGCAAGCTCAGTATATAGTATGATGAAGAGCTGTACCCACACTTGGTGTTATCCGTTGCTGAGCGCAGGTAGCTTATTAGCCATGGCCTGTGCCTTGTTGCTTTGAGCACCCTGGAGTCTCAAGAAGTTAAAGAGTCATTTAGGGATGTTGTCCGATGTGCGCTGGCGCGTGGTAAGGCGGAGGCTATAGACGAATTGTGTGAGAACAAAGTGTTGACAATGCCTATCGCCCAAGTGCCAGGTTACAACGGGGATGCCTTTGCTGAGCTTGTCGCTGCTATGGAAAAGATGAAGATGTTAGAGCTTCCTCATATTGCTCAACTGGAGCGCGACCAAGATTACCCCATAGGTGTTATTATGGAGGGGTTAACCTTGGCCAGGGACACAGCAGAGGGCGCAGAGGCTCAACCTGACTACTTTTTGAAGCCAGATGTGTCGCAGTTGTAGGTACCTGTCTTTGCTCGTCCACGCGATATCCTTAACCCTTTCGCTCTCGAGAAGGAAATCCCCTTGAAGGAATCCTTAGAGGCCCATGCCATGAGACTTGCAAAGAAGGAGGGTGTGAAGGGGAAAGCAATCCTTTGTGGTATTGGCGCAGCACATTTTCCCAGGTCTGATGGGGTACCTGTGAGCGTGGCGACAGTGTCACCTAAGGATAGTAGTCTGCTGAAGAAGCTTGAGGAGGCTGGGAGTGCAGCGTACCGAGGCGGCAGCTCAAAGCATAGGTGTTCCTATAGTTTTTAGGCTGTTTGCCTTTGTTTTGTAATAGATTGACATTTTGTTGCACATGTGCATGTTAAATCTATGTTTGTATGAACTCGTAGTCCATAATAAAATTGATTTTGAAAGTGCGATTGTACGCATATTGTATTATAATGTTTGTACTTAGTTTTTTGTCTTTGCATAAAAGACGTCCATGTTATGTCTAAAATTGTTATGGAAACGTACTCAAAAAAGGTTAAAGGAATCTATAATTACCTAATTGTGTATGAAGTCCATAACTTAATGTATATGCGAATATAAAATTCACAAGTGTATGGGTTAACATGCAGCGTACTGCAAATACCATATCAAGGAGTTAAGAGTCTTGACTCCTAATTTGTTAAACACGCACAGTGTGCATTGTTGTGTATCCATCGTGGGATGCACATTGAACTTACTCCAACTTCTTGAGAGTAAGGTGTTTAACAAGGATGCGTGATCCAATGTTGATGGGTTTGCAACCCTCTTACTTAACGAGTTATTTAGTAGGTTTACTCATCCTTTATCATCGTGGGTTTTAATAAGTGCATGCACGCCATGTAGGCAAAAGATAATATAAAAACAATATTGAGATATAAATGATATGTAAATAACAAAGTGAAGTGTGTCACGGAGTTAGATAGAAACCGCGACATTTAATTAATTCTTGAAAGTTTTTGGGAAAAAGAAAGAAAATATTTGCCTAGATAAAACAAAATGTAAATACACGGACATTTATTGAGCACTTACTAAAGTGAGAAGGTGTCCGTGCACGGGGTCGTAGCCTTTCCTAAAGATAGCATCTTTTGAGATTGCAAATATTCCATGTGCGTTGTAGTTCACGGCCATCCATGTCACGCAGCTTGTATGCGCCTTTTCCTAGGGCTTCTGTGACTTCATAGGGTCCTTCCCACTTTGGTCCTAGTTTTCCTGTATCTTCTGCGTGGCTTGCATCATTAGCGCGATATATAAAGTCGTCTGGTCTGAATGAGGTGCTTCGAAGTTTAGCATCGTAGTATCCCTTCATTTTTTACTTAGCTCTTGCCTAACATATAGCTGCACGTTCGCGCCTTTCTTCCAATAGATCCAAGTCTATACGTCGTTCGTCATCATTGGTTGTGACATTAACTTCCGCCGTACGAATTGTTGACATAAATAATGCCTAAAAACATTATTAACATGTTATCAATATCTCTATGTTTTAATTATCACAAAATATAAACTCATAGAACTAAAACTTGTCATAAACAAGTATTTAGTGATTAATATTTCTCTTTACATCCAAATCACTTAAGGTATGAATAAACAAAGTGTTTAGTGCATTTTATGATCAAATGAAAGTTTAATTAAGCATTACAAAGTTTATTTAATTATATAAACATATTATATATTTTTGAAAAACACTTTTAGTAATAAAGAAAAATGTTTTATTCATACTAAATATATGAATTCAAATTTTTAACCAAAATCAGTTAGTTTTTCACCAAATAAACTTTCCCCACTAAAAGACAAAGAATCTGGCCGTTTCAGCTGGGCGGCCCCCTTAATTACAAAGGGCGGTCCCCTTAATTTTAAGGGGGCCGGCCATGATTTAAGGGGACCGGCCACGCTCCTCTGTCAGATTCTGTTGCCTATAAATACCACCTTAAACCTGGATTTTTTCCTCACCTTTTGCACTACTAAACTTTCTGATCTAGATCCAAATCTCCATTCTTTTATCCTTTGATCATAAGTATATAAACTCTTTGTTTCAAAGTGATCCAACCTTCATCCTCTCAAGTGCAAGAGAAGAATACTTCTATCCCTCAAGACAAGAAGTATTACAACTTGTTGTGATCTCCACATCCAAGTTGTTGGTGCATCATCAAAAATCATTTATATTATTCTTTGTGAAGATTGTTATGAATATTTGATTGTAAATAGTTGTGTTAGATATAGATTGTGTGATTAGTTAGTAGCTTGGTGTGAAGAAGATAGGTGTGGAGTAGTTAGTTGTGAAGTAGATTGATTTGAAGAAGTTGTGTAGAAGTTGTGACTTAGGTGTGACGAAGTTGTGGTGTGAAAAGTGGTGTGAAGATTGGCGTGTATATTGGTGTGTATATTGGTGTGTACGGTTTTCTCCGCCATAAGGGAGCTTGTTGATATAGTGAAGAAAACTCTCGAGTTAGGTGCTCGGGGAGTGGAGTAGGGCAAGGAAGGTGTCCTTGTAGCCGAACCACTATAAATCTCATGTCTCGCGGTTCGATCTTTCCATCTCTTACTTATTTCATTACTTATCATTATAATATATTGTGTAGTATTAATTGTTTATATTGTACAAGACTTGAGATCACATATTATCGAATCTAAGTTTTTAAAAGCTAAGCAAAACTCTAAAACTAATTTTATAACGAACTAAAAAGACGTAAAACTATTCAACCCCCCTTCTAGTTTTCCACACGAATGGTTGGCATCCCAATTTCAGCTGGTATGACAGCTTCTGTCCCATAGAAAAGAGAAAAGGAGGTGTCTCCAGTGCTAACTTTGATTGTCGTGCGGTGTGCCCACAAGACGTGCAAAAATTCATCCACCCATCTTCCTTTGTGTTTGTCAAGGCGCGCTTTAATTCCTTCGCCCAGACTACGATTCGCGTGCTCAACCAAACCATTGGTTTGTGGGTGCTTAACTAACGCGAAGTGTTGTGTAATATTTAGTTGCGCGCACCAATCTTTGAACGGGTTATCGCAGAATTGTTTTCCGTTGTCCGAAATGATTTCCCCAGGTAATCCAAAGCGGCATACAATTTTCTCCCAAACAAATCGTTTTACTTGATTGCCTGTGATTGTTGCCACTGCTTTTGCCTCAATCCATTTAGTGAAGTAGTCTATAGCCATAATAAGAAATTTCAGTCCCCCTGCTGCAACAGGGAATGGGCCCGCGATATCGATACCCCACTTATAGAATGGCCATGGCGAAGTGATAGGCGTTAGCTCTTGTTGTGGTTGGCGCGGGATGGGTCTGTGAACTTGGCAGTCGCTACATTTCTTTATCATATCCCGCGCATCGCGATGCATAGTGGGCCAATAGTAGCCTGACCCCAAGGCTTGTGCTACAACGGACCGTGGTCCTGAGTGCTTACTGCATGAACCGGCGTGGATCTCTCGGAGTACGTAATCTGCCTGAAGAGGTCCAACGCACCGAAGCCATGGTTGCAGAAATGAACATCGATATAGGATACCATCTCGAAGTTCAAACCTCTGCGATGTGCGCCGTATCCGTCGAGCGTCCTTCTGCTCATGGGGTAATATACTAAAACTATAAGAGCTGAAATTGTCATTTTCCAATTTTGGTGATCCAAGGGTTTATCATGCCATTTTCATATTCATAGAGGACCATGTTGGGATTCTTGATTTGATGTGACAAAACAGATAAAAGAATGAAACAAATGGACTATAATGCAAAGCTGGAATTCTACAAAAGATGAAGATTGAAACAAGAAGGATTTGCTTGATAAAGAAGATTTTATATTTAGTCCTTCGTAGTCTTTTGTAAACCCTAATATCTCTCTATATAAAGAGACATAGGGTACAGGTTATTATTATGTCTTCCATAATGTAGTCATTAAAGGTGTGTGTATGTAACCTAGACGTAGGTTATAAACGTCTAGGATTAGAGTTAGTTCGTATCCTCTAAGGTCTGAGATGTCTTAGATCCTTGTTACATTTAGGTAACACATTGTTATTCTGATCAAATGATAATTGGAGGTGATTGGAAAAAACCTTGTGTCAATAACTTTGATTTGTTTTAATTCCGCTGTGTATCATGTTATTATCATTGTTATTGTTAAACCCTAGTGCTCAAAACGGTCCAAGGAGTCTAACAAACTCCACAGACTAAAGCTGTCATTTCACCAAAGATGTCTTTAAAGGACTAAAGCTGACAACTTCTGAAACTTGGAGGACTAAACTTGTAATATTTTGAAACTTCAACCAAGGATCAGAACTGACATTTCTCAAATCTCTGAGGTCTTCTTTAGGCTCAGCATTGACTTTCTTTGACTATCTGCACACTTTCCACTCTCGTGCTCGTTTTTGCCGGTTTCCGTTTGTTTTACGTCATTTATTGAAATATCCGTACATGCACATTCACAATCATAAAAACACACTTTCTTTGGCATTTTGGGTTAGTTTTTGGATTATTAAGTCTCAATTTGATAAACAAAATGTGAGTAAATAAGTACTCACCATATACCCTTGCTTATGAATTCGATGATAAGGGTTATCCACATAGGATCCTGCTTTTCTATCACAGTGGATATCTCCATCTCCGAGATGGATTTGTTTTTAAGGGTCTCTACCAATACTTGTTTTGACAGGTGCGCAAAGCTTGTAGATGCGATCTTGCTTAGTGCATCCGCTTTCTTGTTTTCCCCTCTAGGAACTTGTTTAATGGTGAACCTGTTGAAACCCTGGATTAGGGACTTGGTCTTGTCGAGGTATTAGACCATGTTATCCTCTTTAGCCACATATTCGTCCAAACACATGATTGGCTACTAATCAGGAATCGACATTTGCTTCTAGGTTGCGTACACCCATTCGAGTTGCAATGCGTAATCCAGTAATTAGGGCTTCATACTCCGCCTCGTTGTTCGTGGCTGTGAATTCAAAACGCAGTGCGTAAGTGAATTCCATTCCTTCTGGACTGGTGAGGATAAGGCCTGCGCCTGACCCGTCCACGCACGAAGATCCGTCCTTGAATA
This sequence comes from Artemisia argyi, assembly GCA_030686995.1. NCBI lineage: Eukaryota > Viridiplantae > Streptophyta > Magnoliopsida > Asterales > Asteraceae > Artemisia > Artemisia argyi. The sequence goes on along the minus strand of CM060698.1, from coordinate 134,437,381 downwards.
GGACCCATGGTTCTTGTAGTTCTACCTCGCCTCTTGAAGGTGGAGCATCAGTGTTTGGTTTCTCAATGATGAAATCTGCTAGTATCTGCCCCTTAACCGTAGTGCGTGGTCTATAAGAGATGTTATGTTCGCCTAGCAATACACTCCATTTTTGTAATCGTCCCGATGCGTCGGGTTTGGAGATAACTTGCTTGATAGGTTTGTCCGTGATCACCACTATTGGGTGTGCTTGAAAGTACCTGCGCAGTCTTTTGGCTGCGAATACTAACACCAGGACCAACTTTTCCATTGCGCTATAGTTGATCTCTGTCTTCTTGAGTGCTTTGCTTACAAAATATACCGGTGTTTGTACAGAGTTCCTATCTGTCAGTAGTACCGCGCTGACTGCTCCATGAGTCGCATACAAATACATAATTAACTCTTCCCCTGGTCGGGGTGCGACTAGTGTGGGAAGCGCTGCTATATGTTGCTTAAGCTGTGTAAAAGCTTCTTCTGCTTCCGCAGTCCAACAAAAGTCTCCCTTTTTTGTACACTTCTTGAGAGTTTTAAAGAGAGGAAGTGACTTATCTGCTCATTTGGACAGAAATCTGTTCAACCCGGCTAATTTTCCATTCAGGGACTGGACTTTTTTCAACGTGCGTGGTTGATTCGCCTCAAACAGTCAGATAATTATTGATCAGCCACTTGTGAATGGCCAACTGTAATAGTCAAACAGATCGAGGCAAATGCTTCCGTGAAATACAGTGTTTTCCCGGGTCGTAATGTCCCAACGAGGTTGTGATGATTAAAAACGAATCTGTGATTAGTGAAAGTGAACAGGAAATGGTATAAAAGTGTGTGTGTGTTTAACTAGGGTTTTATAACTTAAAATAACTTAGGAAAACTAAATTAACAATTACGTTAAACCTATGTATTTAAAACGTACACCAAATTAAAATCAGACGCGACTGCGTACTGAGAAAAACGTGAGTTTTGAGACAAAATAAACTACAAGGGTTAAAATTGAAAATTCTATAAACTTAAACTTAAAATAAAATTAAATTAAAAAGAAAACTATTTTTTAGATTATTTTATTATTTATTATTAATTATTTAATTAAAAACTATTTAACTTTTTAATTAAAACTAATTTAAATCAAACTAAAATTTATAAATACTACAAATCAAACTAGAAACTTATAAAAATATTTTCTAAACCTAAAATAGAACTTGAAGAAAGTATAAAAAATAAAAATAAATCTTTTTGTCTTTTTATAAGCTTTTTATTAATTAAAAACTATTTATATTAATTATACTAATTAAAATATTTTAATTTACAAATAATACTAAATCAACTTAGAAAATTATGGAAAAATTTATAAATCTAATTAACCATCACAGGAATCCTAAAAAATTATAAAAACTTTATTTTATATATTTATAAACTAGTTTACTATTTATTATTCTATTTATTATTTAATTACTATTTAAACTATTTAAATTATAAAAACTATTAAATGAACAGTATAAATCACAAGAAAATTTCTAAAATTATCTTATGACTTATAGAAGCTAGGAAAAATATAAAATATAGGTGTTACTATATAAAAACTAATTATGCTATTTATAATTTATTTATTAATTAATTATTAATAAAACTATTTTTAATTCTAATTAATACTAAAAGACAAAACAAAAATCTGAGAAAATTATTATAAGTACTTTAATATAATAGAAAATTAATAAAAATATAAAAATATAGATTACTTAGTAAAAATATAAAAATGAAAATTAAAATTAAATTATATTAAATAGAAACTATCACTTATTTTTATATTTGTTTTTCTTGAATTTTCTTTTACCAACCTATTTTATACCTAAAAATAACTAACTTTTGTAAAAACAATTAATTTAGAACTTAATAATAAGCTAGTTATAAGCTATTATCCTAGACAGTTGACTTTAGTTGACTTAATGAGCAAATAAGCTCTACTGAGCTGAAGTGGGTCCCACCTTGGTATATTCTGGTTCCAATGAGTTGTTTGAACTATTATGAGTGAGTATCAATCAAATAAGCTCAACAAATAAGCCACACAACAACAATAAGCTCTTGCTTATTGTTGTTACTGAGACAGATTTGGGACAACCTTGGGGAGCAAAATTAAGTGGGGTCCACTGGGTTTTGGGTCAAACTAAGGGTCAATCTCTAATCCCTGGTAGGAGGGGGGTTGGGAAAACTTAATTATGACTAATGGGGCCCACTAATAAGCTCAGTATGAGCTTGTGAAGGTGGGTGAGTACTGAGTACTCAGAATACACTCAGTAAATGGACAAAAGAAAAGGGCTTATGCAGCCCTACCAAATAAGCTAGGGCAAGGAAAATAAGAACTGAGCCCTTGATTCAGCTTGGTTGGCTTCCCAAAAAGCTAAAGAACTCAGGGTGGGGTCCACTTTTAAGCCCTGAGTGAGCTTAAGAAAATGGGTGTAAAGCTGTGCACAGGGGAGCTTTTTGCTCAAAGGGTCAACTTTGAGGCAGCTTATTAATGAGCAAATGAAATCCAAACTAAGATTTTCTTTTTGAAAAATGTTAACTACCAACTAAATAACACAAATCCACAAAGACTTTGGATTTCTAATCTATATTAAACCCTAAGGATCACAAAGAAAATCTGTCCAATTTGTCAGTTTAGACTTTTTGACTTTGTGAAATTTTGAGAGACTTTGACTTTTATGAAATTCTAAACTATATTACTGATTGATTAAGATGTTTTAAGCTATGACTAATCTAAATTAATCTAGAATTAATAGATATAAGCTAATATTAGGTTTTGTGGACCTTAAATCCTTGACAGTTAACTGTCAAGGAATAAGGAAATGGATTTTGACTTTCTACTTAAAACACCTAAAGTTTTATGACTTAACTGAGCTAAAGTGACCTTAGTAATGAAGGTTATATAGTTTTCAAAACACAATTACATCAGGAACACAATACAACAGTTAATACCAAACACTCCCTTATCTTGACTAATTTGTGATTTACTAAAACAAATGGTTACTAATGATTATGAAATTACTTTTTATTTATTTATTAAAGTAAAATAAACTTAAATGAACCTGTAAGTACCTAAGTTAACAACAAAACTTATCTAATTTAGATTATGATAAATTTGACAGTTAAGTTATGAGACTAAGCAACTTATAAAAAACTAATGAACAAACATTAACTTTTAAGTTATATTATAACTAATAAGTACTAAATAATACAAGAAACAAAGAAATGACCAGAGTTTAAGCTATATATTGGTAAACCAAAATTATGAAGATTAACTTACATTTGAGTTTTAGCTGAGAAACACAGAACCAACAAACAAGATCACTTCCTATTGACTTCCATAAGTCTACTAACCCAGAATCATTCCAAATCACACCCTGCTTCAGCTTTCTTTCTTTCTTCACTCTATTTTTTTATTTTCTATTTATTTTTCTTGTTTTTCTTGTATTTTTGAGTTTTGTATTCTAAACTGAATTTTGAGTTATCTAAGAGCTTCCAAAAGCTTTGTCAGAGCTTTAGAAGAGTTTTAGAATTCAGTAGCAACAACAATTAACAACATACAAGCTTATGAAAATTTTGAGATTTTTATGAAAATGCATAAAATGAGATATCAACTGAACTTTGAAATTAACTTGAATTAAAGGTTAAGGTACATGAATTTAACTGAGAACAAGTGTTTTAAACTGAGAATAACAATTAGAACTTATCCTACACTACCTACGATTACATTAAGCTACGACTAAACTAATACATCTTCTCTTTTGCTTCCCTTGCCTTTTGTAGAGACTTTAGAGGTTTTGTGGAACCCACTTGTCATATCCCACCACTTCCTAGCCCTTGGATTGCTCAAATGAATCATAACCGTTTAAATCTTTTCTTGGCGCCAAAGTCTCCCCAGGGCACTGTAGATTACTTGGAGCGGGTTTTAAGGGTTTAAATGGGTTTGGAGGGTTGTGGTGAGGTGGTGGGATAGTGGGTGAGAGGTGGCAGGCTAGGTGTAGGGTGGTATTGGTTGCAGAGGTGGTGTGGTGGTTTGGGAGGGAAAGTGGTAAAGCTGGGGTGGTTTTGTGGGTTTGACCGAGGGTGTTGACCCCGTATTATTTAAATAACGGGGGTGGACTGGGCTAAGGTACTTGGGCCAGGGAAAATAGGAAGGGTGGGCTTGGTTTGTGGTATGGATTGGGTTTAGTATTAACATTAGGGTCCGGTTTGGCTTATTACACACAAGGACCAATTTTGTAATTATTTAAAAGTTGAGGGCTGGTCTTGTAAGTTTCCAAAAGTAATAATGAGGACCTAACTTGACAAGTGTGAATAGTACAAGGGCCAAAGATGATAATTTTCCATATTTAAATGCCCAGGGACCTTTTCTGTCAATACCTCAAACTCCAGGGACCATTATTGTAATTTTCTGAATCTTGAAGGGCTTAACCTGTAAATATCAAATATTAACACAAAGGACCAAATATGTCATTTAGGAATAGTATAAGGTTTATTTTAATTATTTTCTTATTTTTAAAACCTTGGGGACTAATTTTGACATTTTTCAAAGTTGAGGGACCAAAGTTGTAACTTTATGATTTTTTAACTTCAAAGGATTTTTTCTTACAACTTATGAATCCCAAGGACCTTTTATGATATTTGTACAAGTTTTGATTTACCAGGGACTAGTTTTGCCAATTTGTCAAAGTTCAGGGACTGAAACTGTAAATTATGTAAACTTTGTTGTTTTTCATCAGTTTTCATCCCTTTTGCACTTGTAGCACCTAAAAACACAATTTCATGATATTTCATATATTTTAAAGCATATCTGTATGTTTTCAGATGTTTTGTAGCTTAAATGTGACAGAAATGATGAGTATTTAGACACTCATCAATCCCCCACACTAAACTATTGCTAGTCCCTAGCAATCTATTTGAGAAAAACTTAATGGATTTGAAAAACTCTTTACCAAAAGCCATCACTTCTGGAGTAGCCAGGCGTAAGAACTGTGGCACACCTGATAACCGTGTGATTTTTAGCAAACCACCAGCTGTCAACGGATTTGATTTGTCTTTACCAGAAGCCGTTTGCTTCTGGACTAGCCAACTCTTGATGGAATAGTCAACATCTTGGTGAGCTGATTACCAATTATGGTTTTTCACGGCCTTTACCACAAGCCATAATCTTGCGGGCTAGCCAACTCATTAGCTTTTGAGGATAATGGGGAGTTGAGGAACCATACAATTTTTGGCAAATTGCAAGCCATAAACGGGTTTGAGTTATCTTTACCAAGAACCGTTTGCTCCTGGATTAGCCAATCCTGTTGTGGGTTAGACATGGAGGATTGATACCATTTATTGCGTTCTAAGTGAGAAAAAAATTTTAAAATTTTGGCTAAAATGGGGGTTCTTGATGGAACATGTGTTTAAATTCGTTAGAATAACGAATCTCCCCCCACACTTAGAACTGAATATTGTCCTCAATATTCAAAGCACCGGGTGTTAAACCGAACTTAGAACGTAAAAAGAAAATATTCTATAGCCTTTATTTAAAATTTATATACATACAATTATTTTTTTTAGATAAAACTTCTTAAATAGAAGCTATTACTATATGTACATTTTTTTTTTTTTTTTTTTTTTTTTTTTGAGGATATATATATATACAACATGTGGGGCATCTCCCCCACACTAGAGTAAAACATGGGTGAAAACCTATGTACATGCTAATGTTTTTTGATTACCGAGTCACTAGCTTGACTCGACCCCAAATTCATTTGTCCATGGGGAAGCAAGTGGAAGAGACAATCTCAATCGGACTTTCATTCAAGACGTTTGGATAAACATTTGAAGCACGTGAAAGTTCCACACCGATGAGACATAATGACACCCGACTCATAATTTATAAATGAGAATGCCGGGGTCAAAGATTATATCCTCACTCCCGAAAGAGTGAAGAACAGGATAAGGCACAGGATATATGAAGAAAAGAAAGAAAGTCATGATGAAAATCATGATTAACTCTTCTTCCTCAATAGGAGAATTCATTGTTTCATGAATCTCCTCTTTTAAGCTCGTTTGATCAAGACATATTATGGGTATGTCTAGATCAAAATAGAAACTATCATACTCCGGAGAAGATATGATATGAGTGAGTTCATTGGAGAACTCATCAAAGGTTAATGATTCGTATTCGGGATTAATTTGAGTGAGTTTATTGGGGAACTCCTCAAAAGTAAATGATTCATAAACGGGAAGAGAATTATAAGAATGAGAAGTGGTGTTACCACTTATCTTCTCTTCCGTTTGATCAAAATGGAACGTTTGCAATTCAGGAATAGAATCATTGATCAAAACCTCACTATCCTTGACGGGGATAGGAGATGAAATAGGCTTTTCATTAAAAGCCTCGATTCTAGAAATGAGAAGATTAGCATTTAATAATGCAAGACGAAGAGCTTCGTCTTGGTGTATTCCTTCATCATTCTCTTCTTCTGAGTTGACAAGCTCAGAAGGCAATTCCCCCACATAACTTATGTCTCCACAAGATAAAGAATAGTTCTCATCCGAATCAGAGAACATCTCAATATGATCATTTGGAAAGACAAGAGGGGGAGGAATATCACACACATGATCAAGAATTCCTTGTGACTCTCTTGGGATTGAGACAAGGTTCTCAACACTAGACTTTATGAATTCGTCCGATTCCTTTGCAGGAACAGTGTTAAGATGCTCGTCCCCCATGTTCAGAGAGTGAGTGGGAACCTCGGGTGTGATAACATCATACTCAGGGAGATGAGAAGGACTAGCAGTAATGGAATCTACAAGTTCCATTATTTTTACTGCTGGTGATTCAGTTATATTCTTTTCTCCCTGTATATGCATGGAAGGAGTCTCAACTGATGAACATGATGAGGTATTATCACTTTCATCATCCTCATCGAGAAAAACAGCATTTTGAAATTTGGTACGTGTTATAGCTGCTTGTTCTAAGACTAGTAATTCTTCCATGCTTCTTTCGTCTCTAGCAGCATGTTTTTCAGCAAGTAATTCCGTGATAGATTTATCACGAGAATATTGAGTGAGTGGAGATTGTGGGGGTGTGGATGTGTCAAAACTGGAAAGTTGACATTGATCATCATTATGAGGACCCCCACAATATACACAAGAAAAACTTTGTGCATTGTGAGACGACATATTAGCCAACTCCTCCTTAAGATCTTTAAGTTTCTCAAGAACCTCTAGACAAGGGTCTTGCTGGTTTTGAGGAGTTGCTTGGTTCATTTGGTATTGTGGAGGTGGGTCTTGAAACGAATAGTCATAATTGTTACAAGGAAATGGATTCCTTGTTTGACAATCAGAGCTAAAGTGTGGACCTCCACAGTACTCACAACAGTAAAACTGTTGAGTCTGGCTTGGTGTATTTTGATACGAAGCATCATTGATATTTGGATAATATGATTCTTGCTCGTATGAATGTGATGGGTAGTCGAAAAAATTTGAGGAGTCGTTGAATGAGTTTTGATTAGGATCACAAGCAAATGAATTACTCGATCCACAAAACAAACAACTCCCGTCTTGAATATCATTACCACATTGTTCACATGTACACCAACGACATGGAAAACCGAAAAGCGGCTCACCACAATCGACACAAGGAACAAAATCTGGAGGTGGGACAAGTGGTGTGCTCTGAGAGCTAGCAATTTCCACCACTTCCGTTATGGTCTCGGGTTTTGGTTCTTGATAAACGTGAAGGTTAGGTAAGTCGTTCTTTTCAGTAATTGTCCTAAGCTCTGTACGTTTGCTTGACAAACTTTTAACCGTAAACCGTGAAAGATCAGGATTGATTTTTGAAGGTTTAGGAGCATTTGTGAGCTCAGGTTTTTGGACAACCGTGGTTTGGACGTATTTAGCACCTCCATCGTCAGAGGAAAGTACAAGGTCCTTTGTCACCCTGGTTTCTCGTTCCATTTCCCTCACTGGAGAGGCAATATGAATCGGTGGTCTATCATAATCAACATGACATCTCGATATCTTGGACAAGGCCACAAGTTTCTCAACTTTGCTTTTACAGGCCCTTTGTTTAAAGAAATCGTCATCGAGAGATGTCATTAGAATTAATTATGAGATAAGTGGAAGAAAGTAGAATCAAAGGGTTTTGGGAATGAGAAATGAAGAATCAAATAGGTGGGGGTGTAAAGGTGAATATTTTTGGGTTTTGTTTTATAAAAATATGGATAAAAGATGGTAAATATACAATGGATGTATATCCAAACTCACTAATACGCAAAATCGTTTAAAATAAGCGCACAACCTCCCCGGCAGCGGCGCCAAATTTTGATTCGCCTCAAACAGTCAGATAATTATTGATCAGCCACTTGTGAATGGCCAACTGTAATAGTCAAACAGATCGAGGCAAATGCTTCCATGAAATACAGTGTTTTCCCGGGTCGTAATGTCCCAACGAGGTTGTGATGATTAAAAACGAATCTGTGATTAGTGAAAGTGAACAGGAAATGGTATAAAAGTGTGTGTGTGTGTTTAACTAGGGTTTTATAACTTAAAATAACTTAGGAAAACTAAATTAACGATTACGTGAAACCTAGGTATTTAAAACGTACACCAAATTAAAATCAGACGCGACTGCGTACTGAGAAAAAGGTGAGTTTTAAGACAAAATAAACTACAAGGGTTAAAATTGAAAATTCTATAAACTTAAACTTAAAATAAAATTAAATTAAAAAGAAAACTATTTTTTAGATTATTTTATTATTTATTATTAATTATTTAATTAAAAACTATTTAACTTTTTAATTAAAACTAATTTAAATCAAACTAAAATTTATAAATACTACAAATCAAACTAGAAACTTATAAAAATATTTTCTAAACCTAAAATAGAACTTGAAGAAAGTATAAAAAATAAAAATAAATCTTTTTGTCTTTTTATAAGCTTTTTATTAATTAAAAACTATTTATATTAATTATACTAATTAAACTATTTTAAATTACAAATAATACTAAATCAACTTAGAAAATTATGGAAAAATTTATAAATCTAATTAACCATCACAGGAATCCTAAAAAATTATAAAAACTTTATTTTATATATTTATAAACTAGTTTACTATTTATTATTCTATTTATTATTTAATTACTATTTAAACTATTTAAATTATAAAAACTATTAAATGAACAGTATAAATCACAAGAAAATTTCTAAAATTATCTTACGACTTATAGAAGCTAGGAAAAATATAAAATATAGGTGTTACTATATAAAAACTAATTATGCTATTTATAATTTATTTATTAATTAATTATTAATAAAACTATTTTTAATTCTAATTAATACTAAAAGACAAAACAAAAATATGAGAAAATTATTATAAGTACTTTAATATAATAGAAAATTAATAAAAATATAAAAATACAGATTACTTAGTAAAAATATAAAAATGAAAATTAAAATTAAATTATATTAAATAGAAACTATCACTTATTTTTATATTTGTTTTTCTTGAATTTTCTTTTACCAACCTATTTTATACCTAAAAATAACTAACTTTTGTAAAAACAATTAATTTAGAACTTAATAATAAGCTAGTTATAAGCTATTATCCTAGACAGTTGACTTTAGTTGACTTAATGAGCAAATAAGCTCTACTGAGCTGAAGTGGGTCCCACCTTGGTATATTCTGGTTCCAATGAGTTGTTTGAACTATTATGAGTGAGTATCAATCAAATAAGCTCAACAAATAAGCCACACAACAACAATAAGCTCTTGCTTATTGTTGTTACTGAGACAGATTTGGGACAACCTTGGGGAGCAAAATTAAGTGGGGTCCACTGGGTTTTGGGTCAAACTAAGGGTCAATCTCTAATCCCTGGTAGGAGGGGGGTTGGGAAAACTTAATTATGACTAATGGGGCCCACTAATAAGCTCAGTATGAGCTTGTGAAGGTGGGTGAGTACTGAGTACTCAGAATACACTCAGTAAATGGACAAAAGAAAAGGGCTTATGCAGCCCTACCAAATAAGCTAGGGCAAGGAAAATAAGAACTGAGCCCTTGATTCAGCTTGGTTGGCTTCCCAAAAAGCTAAAGAACTCAGGGTGGGGTCCACTTTTAAGCCCTGAGTGAGCTTAAGAAAATGGGTGTAAAGCTGTGCACAGGGGAGCTTTTTGCTCAAAGGGTCAACTTTGAGGCAGCTTATTAATGAGCAAATGAAATCCAAACTAAGATTTTCTTTTTGAAAAATGTTAACTACCAACTAAATAACACAAATCCACAAAGACTTTGGATTTCTAATCTATATTAAACCCTAAGGATCACAAAGAAAATCTGTCCAATTTGTCAGTTTAGACTTTTTGACTTTGTGAAATTTTGAGAGACTTTGACTTTTATGAAATTCTAAACTATATTACTGATTGATTAAGATGTTTTAAGCTATGACTAATCTAAATTAATCTAGAATTAATAGATATAAGCTAATATTAGGTTTTGTGGACCTTAAATCCTTGACAGTTAACTGTCAAGGAATAAGGAAATGGATTTTGACTTTCTACTTAAAACACCTAAAGTTTTATGACTTAACTGAGCTAAAGTGACCTTAGTAATGAAGGTTATATAGTTTTCAAAACACAATTACATCAGGAACACAATACAACAGTTAATACCAAACACTCCCTTATCTTGACTAATTTGTGATTTACTAAAACAAATGGTTACTAATGATTATGAAATTACTTTTTATTTATTTATTAAAGTAAAATAAACTTAAATGAACCTGTAAGTACCTAAGTTAACAACAAAACTTATCTAATTTAGATTATGATAAATTTGACAGTTAAGTTATGAGACTAAGCAACTTATAAAAAACTAATGAACAAACATTAACTTTTAAGTTATATTATAACTAATAAGTACTAAATAATACAAGAAACAAAGAAATGACCAGAGTTTAAGCTATATATTGGTAAACCAAAATTATGAAGATTAACTTACATTTGAGTTTTAGCTGAGAAACACAGAACCAACAAACAAGATCACTTCCTATTGACTTCCATAAGTCTACTAACCCAGAATCATTCCAAATCACACCCTGCTTCAGCTTTCTTTCTTTCTTCACTCTATTTTTTTATTTTCTATTTATTTTTCTTGTTTTTCTTGTATTTTTGAGTTTTGTATTCTAAACTGAATTTTGAGTTATCTAAGAGCTTCCAAAAGCTTTGTCAGAGCTTTAGAAGAGTTTTAGAATTCAGTAGCAACAACAATTAACAACATACAAGCTTATGAAAATTTTGAGATTTTTATGAAAATGCATAAAATGAGATATCAACTGAACTTTGAAATTAACTTGAATTAAAGGTTAAGGTACATGAATTTAACTGAGAACAAGTGTTTTAAACTGAGAATAACAATTAGAACTTATCCTACACTACCTACGATTACATTAAGCTACGACTAAACTAATACATCTTCTCTTTTGCTTCCCTTGCCTTTTGTAGAGACTTTAGAGGTTTTGTGGAACCCACTTGTCATATCCCACCACTTCCTAGCCCTTGGATTGCTCAAATGAATCATAACCGTTTAAATCTTTTCTTGGCGCCAAAGTCTCCCCAGGGCACTGTAGATTACTTGGAGCGGGTTTTAAGGGTTTAAATGGGTTTGGAGGGTTGTGGTGAGGTGGTGGGATAGTGGGTGAGAGGTGGCAGGCTAGGTGTAGGGTGGTATTGGTTGCAGAGGTGGTGTGGTGGTTTGGGAGGGAAAGTGGTAAAGCTGGGGTGGTTTTGTGGGTTTGACCGAGGGTGTTGACCCCGTATTATTTAAATAACGGGGGTGGACTGGGCTAAGGTACTTGGGCCAGGGAAAATAGGAAGGGTGGGCTTGGTTTGTGGTATGGATTGGGTTTAGTATTAACATTAGGGTCCGGTTTGGCTTATTACACACAAGGACCAATTTTGTAATTATTTAAAAGTTGAGGGCTGGTCTTGTAAGTTTCCAAAAGTAATAATGAGGACCTAACTTGACAAGTGTGAATAGTACAAGGGCCAAAGATGATAATTTTCCATATTTAAATGCCCAGGGACCTTTTCTGTCAATACCTCAAACTCCAGGGACCATTATTGTAATTTTCTGAATCTTGAAGGGCTTAACCTGTAAATATCAAATATTAACACAAAGGACCAAATATGTCATTTAGGAATAGTATAAGGTTTATTTTAATTATTTTCTTATTTTTAAAACCTTAGGGACTAATTTTGACATTTTTCAAAGTTGAGGGACCAAAGTTGTAACTTTATGATTTTTTAACTTCAAAGGATTTTTTCTTACAACTTATGAATCCCAAGGACCTTTTATGATATTTGTACAAGTTTTGATTTACCAGGGACTAGTTTTGCCAATTTGTCAAAGTTCAGGGACTGAAACTGTAAATTATGTAAACTTTGTTGTTTTTCATCAGTTTTCATCCCTTTTGCACTTGTAGCACCTAAAAACACAATTTCATGATATTTCATATATTTTAAAGCATATCTGTATGTTTTCAGATGTTTTGTAGCTTAAATGTGACAGAAATGATGAGTATTTAGACACTCATCAGTGGTGAAGGGAGCTGGATGACAGCCTTTGTTTTTTCTGGGCATGGCTTAATGCCATAAGGCTCTATCAAGTATTCGAGGAACATGCCTTCTGTAGCACCAAAAGCGCATTTCTTAGGATTTAACTTCATGTTGATCTTTTCCAGTATTTTAAATGTTTCTTCAATGTCGCGTACCAATTCGTCTTTGGTATGGATTTTTATGACAAGGTCGTCAACATAGACCTCTAGGTTGCGGCCCACTTGCTTTTCAAATGCATTATCTACCAATTGCTGGTAGGTGGCGCCTGCATTTTTTAAACCAAAAGACATTTTTGTATAACAATAGACACCCTGGCTTATGTAGAAGGCTGTTTTTTCCTCGTCTTCTTTAGCCATTTGGATTTGATGGTACCCTTTGTATGCGTCTAAGAAACATTTAAAGGGGTATCCGCACAAAGATTCTATCTTCCAGTCTATCTCTGGTAGCGGGTAGCAGTCTTGTGGACATGCTTTGTTAAGATCAGTGAAATCCACGCACATCTGCCAGCTACCATCACTCTTTTTCACCATCACTGGATTGGAGAGCCAATCATGGTAATAGACTTCTCGCATGATACCCGCGTCCACAAGCTTGTGTACTTCCTCTATAATGGCTTTTGCGCACTCTGGAGCTTGGCTGTGATTTTTCTGCCTCATTGGGGAGTATCCTTGTCAGATTTTCAACTTGTTTTCTGTGATCGATCGTGGCACACCAGTCTTGTCCTTTGGTTCCCATGCAAAGATGTCTAGATTCCTTTGCAAGAGTGTGCACATGGCTGCTCTGCCTTTATCAGACAGCGATCCCCCGATCGATACTTCTTGCTCCGGGTAATCAGGATGAATTGCGACCTTCATGTTTGATACTTTAGTTGCATGCTGTTCTGGAGTGCGTGTCATCTCACATGTAACTGTGTTACACTCTTTAGGTGGTACAGTGGTACTGTAGAGGGTGACAATGCCTCCTTCTACTGGGAATTTAAGGATCTCATGTGCTGTGGATGGTACTGCGCGCATGGCTGATATTCCTGGTCTTCCAATAATGCCATTGTATGGCAAAGGAGATCTGATCACCATAAAATTCATCCAGGCTGCCGTGGAGTGTTCCTTATTACCAACGACAATGAGTAATCGTATTTGCCCCATGGGCCATATCTTTTCTCCTGTAAAGCCAGTCAACAACGTCGTAGCCGGGCTTAACTGACTTCGTATCTCAGGTCGCAACCTTTTGAAATAGTGTTCATACATTATGTCTACGGATGCCCCTCCATTAACATACATGCGGTGGATATCGTGACCCCCCGCATTTATCTCGATGGTGAGTGGTTCCACTACTGCGTTGTCCACAGCCAGAGTGGGGAAAGAGATTTTGCTCCCATAAGAAAACTTTTGGATGACCTTTTGCCTAGTCTTTCGCTGCCATGATTATATCATGTAGATGGTGTCAGCCTTGTCTTTAGGTGCTTCTTTATTGCTCCCGATCTTTTGTTTGTCTTTTCCATCCTTGATGTTCTTAACTAAATGATCCAATTTGCCTTCTTTCACTAATTTATTAATTAGTTGGCGCAATTGGACACACTCATTAGTGGTGTGGCCCTTCTGTCCATGATATTCACAGTATCCGTTCCCTACGCGCCGATCCTCTGGGGTGCGCATTGGTAGGGGTTTCGGGAAGTTCGCGCCTTCCGTCACAAATATCTCCCTTGGAGTCTTCGTTAGTGGGGTGTATTTGTCATTATCTCATCCGCTCCCCTGACTGCGGTAGCTTTTGTTACGGTTGCTACTCTGGTCGTTGGATTGTCTCTTAGGCTGTTCTTGTGACCTATAATTTGAGTAGCCTTTCTTCCTATCCGTAGCGGCTGCTTCCCCTTGGATAAAGGACCTCGTGTGCTTCATAAGTTCATCAAAGGTTTGGGGAACCTTATCATTTAACCTTCTAATAAGTTCTAGGTTATTGATTCCATTCATAAACCCTGAGATCTTTAGTATTTCGGGGCATGCCTTAACGTGTATGCATTCGTCCTTATAGCGCTCCACATAAGCGCTTGTGGATTCCCCTTGGCGTTGTTTTACCCTAGCAAGTTCGACAGGGTTCTTGGCGCACTTCTTCCTTTGAGTAAAGTTCAAGCGAAACGCCTTTCGCAACTCTTCAAACCCATCTATGCTTCTTCGTGGCAGCTTACTAAACCAGGTTCGCGCATTCCCCACCAATGTGGAGTTAAACATGTGGCACCACACGGGTTGTGGCCAATTTTCGATGGTGGCGGCTGATTCAAAAAATTTTAGGTGGTCATCAGGATCACTCGTCCCATCATAAGTTTTAACATTAGCGGGCATACGCCTTCTCTTATCTTCTGAAAAATCGCTGATGCGCTGAGTGAATGCGTCAATCTTTTGGCGGTGCCAGGACGGGACATATCTTCGTCCTCCTCATCGCGATATCTTCTCTTGGACTTCCAGTGTCCTGTTTCTTTGTCCTCGTTGTTCGAGGAGTCACTTGAGGACGAGTTTACTCTTTTGCAACGCTTGCGTCGACTTTCCTTGGAATCCGAGCGTGAACGGCTTTCGCTTGGGGAGCGTTGTCGCCCAAGTCTATCATGAACCCTTCGACTACCATACCTTGGAGGGCTTTCACTTGGGGAACGTTGTCGCCCAAGTCTATCATGAACCCTGCGACTACCAAGCCTAGTGTGGACATTGGTACGACATCTATCATCTTCATGCTCCTCTAGGTACTGTAAGTCGGCTGCTTCATCATCCACAACTTTCTTGCCGACCCTAGTAAACACTGGGAGTCGGCGGCTATCCTTCTCGCGTCTATCCTTTTGGTGACGCGGTGGACATGCTTCGTACTCAGGGCCGAAGTTGAGCCGGGCTTGCAGGCTCTGACTTGACCTATTTTTCGCTTCTTCTTGCATAAGGGCAGCCAAGGTTTCGTAGTTTTGAGACACGAAATATCTTGGCGCTAGTTCAGGCGCGATTCCCTCTAGCGCGAGGATGTCTGTTTCCAAATCAGGACCCTTGTCTCGGTTAGGCACACGTGGCAACTCGGTGGGGTCTGTTTCTGGCACTGTTTGGTAGGGCTGGTGAAATGAGTGCGCTGTAGATTTTCCGCGCTAGTGGTTGTCGTAGTGGCTTGGGTAGTCCCTGTGGGCAGTTCTACCGTTGGAAAGATCAGATCTAAGCCTGATCCTTGGTGCCTGGGCGCACTGGTTGTTCCAGAGGCCTGCTTAGAGGTTGAATCACTTTGCTGCTTCTTCCCCTGTAGGTCACCATATGTTTTCTTCACCTGCAGAGTCCGCTGGTTTACGTTTCTGTGCTTCGTCATTCTAGTTCTTAGTGTGTGGTCCCACGGATGGCGCCACTTGTTGATACAAAAGTTGGGCGTTCCTTGTTTTGGACTCCGGTTCCCATATCAATTGGATCTTAATGCTTGAGACCTGCGCACTAAGAGAGCAAACAACACCATTAGGCTTATCGTGGGATTGCCTCCCACGATTATCCTCTGGCGTGAGAGAAAGTAATCGGTTTAGGGTTTTAATGAAGAGTTAGGGTTATTAGATGATACCTTAATGAGGGCCGAGATTCCCTTTATATACACACGGAATCCTTGTTGGTTTCGTCTTTCTTACTCTTCGGCGTATCCCTATTAATACGGTCCCTTGATCCTTATCCCATAAATAAGAGATCCTATATCAAAACCGTAAATAGTAGATTCGAATTTGGGCCTTTGTAGGCCCAAATCTTGATCATGATAGCCCATGCGTGATGGGCTTTGATATTAGTAGTGTCCATTGGTCGGGTTAAGCTTAATAAGCCTAAACAAAATTTTTGGAGACCTGTCTCAAAGAAGCCGCCAGCGAATAAAGAGAACATCACTAATGATGCAAGTACGAGTGGGAAGGTTACTACATCGAACCCATTTGATGCTCTTTATATGGCCGATACTGATGACAATGGTATTCCTTGTGCAACAAGTATTTCTCCTAAGGATGGGGCTGATTTACAGGTTGGTATACCTGTTGTTGCTAGTTCTTCTAAGGGTGAAAAGGGAAGTACTACTCTTGTTGTTGAGAAAATTGGGAAGATTGAAAATCTAATTATTAAAGGGAAAGTTACTCTTGTTGATGATGAGGGTAAACCTCTTATAAAATTTGATTCTACAACTAAGGTGGGTAATAACCCATTCTCTAATGTGGGCAATGTGGTAGTTTATGACAGCGATGATAATTAAGTTTTTGATGATCACAATGGGACGTTGTATTCTGGAAGTGGAGGTAAGGAGCGTAGTCTTTATAAGCAATGGAAAGCAGATACGGGTGTTGGCATCAATTATGATTATGATGATTTTGGCCTCTCTCTTGGACAATTAAAGACTGTTGGAATTCAAGATTTTTGTATTAACTAGGTTGTTTTATATTTTTGCATAAAATTTTTGATGTGTCTTATTTATGTTGGTTTTGATTTGGTGGTCTTGTTGGTTGTAGCTAGTTGTCATTTATAGCCTGTAATAAATGAGTTAGTGGCTATGTCAAGCGATTGCTTGAGGTTGCCACATTCCGTTGTACTTAAACATTTTTTGTAGTATTATATTTTATTGGGTGGAATGCCCTTTACCCAAACTGGAAAAAGAAACTTAGTTGTCATGCTATCTATTCGTTACTTTATTTCAATTGACGCACACGATATTCTCCATTTCAATATCAAAATGACAACAAGACCCATGTTTTGATATGAGCATCAATTCGATTATCATGTGAAATACATGTAAAGTTTTCAAAAGTTGAAGATATCCAGGGGTTGTTGTCTCAATTCTTGAGCTCGATGTTTAAGAACCAAATGTAAAACATGTGTTAAGTTGCACCTATTTTTCATGTGAAAAGTCGAAATAATCTTGTGATTCTTATCCTAGACGACAGTTTCCTCGTTTATATCTAAAAACTTTTTTGTAAAAGGCCAATTTTCTGGATATCCACAATGTATAATCTTAAAATTAGTTTATGGGCAGGCACTTGTAATATGGTCATAAGTAACATACATAGAATGTAGACACTTGCAATTTTGTAATACATAGGAAATATATACCCGAGTACATTTTTCTTAAATATTAAGATGTCATCCAAAAAACATCCCATGATCCCAAATACGCACATAAAAATAGTATCTATTTGAATGATCAGTTGTGATATATATTAATTACTACGAAAACATCATGATCTTTAATCTTTAACACATAATCGGCGAGTTTGGTAAACAACATTCATTCAACTAGTTGTAGCAAAGATGGAGTAAATATATAGAATATTCCTTAAAAGCATAAGAAACAATCATTAAAACTTAGAAATATTAGTTAAACATATATTCTTGATTTAAAATATGATCTTGTGCATCACAATATAGTAATATAATTAATAGAATATGATTATACACATTATGATATAATCAATTAATAGTTTTAAATTGGTAAACATAAATATTTATGATACAACTTTTCAATAATTATGAACACAAGCTAATCTTTTTGCTATCTTTAAAAAGCATTAATTGCAAACAAAAAAAAGGATGCAAGTAAAAGTAACAAATTTCGTGCTCAGATGGATTTGAGATATCATGTGGATGTTATGTTTATGTGATCACATCCTCAATTTTTGATATAATCAAGTTAAAATTATAAAACAAACATAAAACATATATATAGATAAATAAAAATTATTTATAACAGAAAACATAGGGGAAAAAAGACAATAATTAGACAATTAAGCTATACAGAATCTTATGTTGATTCCATTACTTTGTCTTAATTCTAACATCTCAACACTCCCAGATAACACACACTAAAGCACACTCACAAACACAGTTTCCATTTTCATGCCACAACTTTAATCTCAGGCTGTTTCGATTTCGAAACTTCACGAGCCGAGCAAATCACCACTTGTGCCCATCTCTTCAGTTTTAACTTCACCTTCTTCGGATCCTCTTCTGTAAAAGTAATTAATTCACATCAAAATAAAATAAAACAAACAAAAAATTAAAAAAGAAACAATCTAGCAATATATATATATATATATATATATATTGAGTACTTCATTAATTAAAAATCACGTACTGGGATCAATCATGAACCTCATGTTCAAGGGCGAATCAAAAGTTGATGAAGAAGATCTAGACTTCTCTCCACTCTTAAACTGTCCATTCATACCAACATACATTTCAAGCGCTGGAAAAGCTCGTTTAAGTTTTGGATTCATTTCATTTTTCATATCCAACCCAAAACCTAACTCGAAAACACCTTTTAGCTCCTTGATATCGTCATCAGTGACATCAAACTTAGATATGGAATCTAGGCTCATGCTACGACGGTGTAAGTTACGACGGGTTTGTCTGTTTTTTAGTTCCTCCCATTCTTTGTCCCGGTCGATTTTTGGTGACCACGACTGGGTTTTGAACATAATGGAAGCTCGTTTCTTTGAGTCTGCCATAAGAAGCATCGTCGGTGGCTGAAATGAGTGAGAAGAGAGGCTATAAATAGATGATTCCTGTGGGTCCAGTTGAGACTAGAAACCTGAAATGATGAGATAATACTATGGGGTCGTGTACATTGTGGGCCATATTTTATGGTTGGGCTTCTTACTATTTGAAGCATGTATATTTAAACCTTAATCTTTTTTTTGGTTAATCTTAATTTTTTTTATGGTGAAAGTATATGATGCTCGATTGTTATGTATATTGATATGATTTGATTGTTGTTTAACTAACAAAGTGCTTTTAATTAGTAGATATGCAGTCTAGCTATCAGAACAACGATTATAAGGATTACAGGTTTTTTTTCTAGATTTTATGAAACGACAAAATTGTTAAGCATGATCTGGGTGCACGACAATTTATGACGGAGATGATAAATTTTTACAATGATTATTAGCTATTAATTCTAATATTTCTACATCTACCGGAAATCGAAGAACAAGAAGGTTACCTTCTTGGGGATAAGGTTTTTCATGGATGTTATACTCATCCAGAAACCGCAGAAATATATCGTAACAATGACTACATAGATTATAGGGTTTTTTCTGCACTTTTTATTCAATGACAACCAGAATTAAGTACTAACACGGAGCTAGACAAATTACAAGGGATAGTATAATGTTTTACAAGGATCACATTGTCATTTAATCCAATTCTAACTTTTCCGCGTCTATTGGTACCATGAAAAGAAGATTGGTTAACCTAATCGAGGATTAGATCTTTTGGCTGATGTTTAGCCACGAACATGTACTTATTTTTGAAACGCCGCGCCAAATACATCAAAGAGTGGATTGAATATTGACAAAAAAAACACATTGTTGAAGTTGGTTGGAGGTCGATACAATTTTTCAGGAAATTAAAGCAAATCATTGAGGTTGTCATTCTTTATAACGTGGATCTTCTACCAATTAAGAATCTCCGACCCAACATTTTTTTGCAATGTCAAACTTAAATAGAAGGTCTCCTCTCCAACATCCTCGTAACAAATCATTAAACGAGCGAATTACAAGTCAATGCTGCTAACATCCAAATTAATTGTAGCAGGGATTTTTAGTGTTTTTAGTAATCTAAGAAGCAATATTAACCATGATTTGGATAAGCTTGTTTCACCTTATTGGGTCGGTTTTGAGAGGATAGAAAAATAAATGGTAACTTTTCTCATATCTTTTAGCGTGAATTTCTTTGAAGAAACAATCAAACACTTAGCAATTTTTCAAAAGTTAAGATGCTAATATAATCTATACTACTTGTAAAGAGTGTATATCTTTTATTGAAACTTGAATCTTGAAACTTAAATTAATGTAGTTTGCGTAAATTACCCTTAAATACCTTTTCAACTTGGTAACTTTTCAAAAACATGGCAACTTTAATTACTATGTCTTTTATTGATCAATTTTAAACTTGGTAACTTTTCAAAAATACACACTATATAAATTTTAAAAGACGTACGCTTTGTATTTCGAAAAAACACACGCTTTACATCAAGGATCATGATTTCACAAGTACACTTATTTGGCACTACATAACATCGTTTTGCGCGGGTATTTGTCTACTAATTTTAATGTCATTAGCAATGTGAAAATTATTTAATCACCATTAGACCAAGCTAAACCCTTCTACCTACACAGTATGTTAGTATCAACTCTACCGGACAACTTCATCTAACTACACAAGTTAAATTAGGAGATATCGAGGATAAAACAAAACTACAAAACTCTATTCTTTAGAGAATAAGATACAATTTACTAATGATTCGTGAAAATATAAAGACCAAGTATCGCCTAACTAGCAATTAACCTTTTAGCATAAATACTGGAGTAGTTTTAATACACAATCTTAAACTCCTCTTATCAAATTTGACCAAAACTTTTGCGTAAATGAAATTTAAAACCGACCTTTACTCTTTAATGACTCTTTTATACTTATGTTGCAAACCCGCCCCCCCCCCCCCCCCCCCCCCCCGGAAAGTATTTGTAAATGAAAGTAGACTCAATTACATTTAAAGTGATACGTGGTACGACTTCTAACAACTTACGGTTTATTAGATATGACTTTTTGAACATTTAGCAAAAACTGAAAAAGTGTCGCCAGCTGCCCGATTGGGTCCCCCCAACCGCCAGGCTGATGTCCTACTAATCCAAAATTACGTTTTTGCTTGGGAAACTTTCCCGAATTTGATACTTCACCAAAATTTTCGTAACTCATTTAAATGATATAGTACTTCATTTTCATAAATACTCATGGTCTAAGGACTCATGGAAACGTACTTTACAAGCATACGGGTGTCTTTGCCAAACACCCATTTTAACCCACTTTCAAATATAACTTACACATTACAAAAGACTATTAATTCAAAACCAAGACTTGGACTTGTACACTTGACAACAACATTTATAATTCACTGTACGACACTTAAACATCAACTTGAGGCTTCAACATTACTTCAAGCTCGGTATTTATCATATGTGCTTGTCTAATATCAACATGCACTTTATAACTTTATTGGCACCACAAGCTACTATCCAAGCATCCATAAATCATACCACCCTAAAAAACGGTTAAACACTAAATCGTAAGCATTGCGCTTAGGAAGTAATAGACATAACAAGCTATCATATATCATTTATATACATTTGCATCAAAAATAACATTTACTAGTCCAAAAGACTAAAATCATACAATTAGTTACTTTCTTCCACATCAACAATAAGCTTCACGTATCATCATTAACATCATAACTAAGCAAATCACTTTCTTAACGAACTAGCCTTACTATAATCTTAATAAACGCACCCTGAAACTTAAGCCCTCTACTTCCTTATCATAATCAAAACATAGAATAAGGCACATAACACAAAATATGATAAACTCAATATAATCTTTTGTTATATTCAAACTACATACCTCATATCCAAACTAAATAAACCAAGAGCACCATCATCATTAAAACCTATTTTCACATAAAAGCAATATCAATCACAGTGGTTTATACAAGCCACAACTTACTCAATGTCCACCTTATATCATCATACGATCATATCTTGATTATATGATGAAATCCCCAAAATTTCTACATAAATCCTAACTTTTAATATTATTAATTATACTTACTTAGTTGAAGAGGATCAAAGCTACGAACTTATTCTTGGATAAACACACTATTTATTCATTAATTTGGTCTTCAAGACTTCATAGCTTTTTCCCTCCTTTTGTTTTGACTCGTCATACACATAAACAGGAACACTATGGAAGTCTTTGGAATCCTAGGGAAATATCTAAATTTTACTTTACTTCTAAGATGGTTATATAACATTAGCCACTCCACATTTATGATCCATCTATTCCTATATCTTATAGTTTAGCCATATAATACTTTTCATAATATAAAGTTTACACATTTAACTTATAGTTTGACTAACAAGCTTGACTTTCATCTTAAAATAGTGATTAACCAATCATATTTGTTCTTTCAAACCATATAAAGTCTTAGTCAAACTACTAAAGGCATTTTACCATTAAAAATACTTAGAAACAGGTTTTGGGGTTTTACACATGCATGTACAGGATTCACACTATAAGTAAAACTAATAATTATATTTTAACTATATTTGCTCGATGTGAACTAATTACTTTTAATATTTATAGATTTGATTATTCCTAAAATTGTTATTTGAAGGTTGCTTAAATACTAATCTTTGAAGAATTTTATTATATAAGCATTTTGTATAGGTTTTTTTGGCATGTAGGTAAGATTAGTTTGAGATATATATATATATATATATATTTTTTGTAAAGGGGAGTAATCCTGCACCATGGTAAATATATTAACCCAAAAACGTTTATGTACAAATGGATATGGGTGAAATCTCATATCTCAGCCCTTTACATAGGCGATAAAGCTTACATAACAAGGTAGACAACTAAGAAGCTTGAAAATAACTAGTGCTTATGAGATGCCATAAGCACTTACAACTCAAGAAATAATACAAACAAGCTACTAGCAGCTATCGTAAAAGATGAATTTCCACATGTATTTGGATTATCCAAATCTTCATTCACATATGTGACATGTTCTCCATCTTCCTCATCATCGTTCACCAATGCAGCAAGAATTAGATGTAGTAACAATACCTTCCTTAGAAGTAGAACCAGTAGACTTCAACTTAGACAACGTTGTATGCACATTAAGCCGAATATTAGCTCCCTTCTTTGGTTCACTAGTAGTCTTCTTTGGCTCATACCTGAAATTCTGTTTGACTAAGTACTAGAAAAATGACTACCTTTAAGGCTTTACCGCTGTTCTTCTTATGACTCACCATTTGGAAACCATCATTGGCAGGCACAGTAGAAGGATTAGTAACATTTGAAGTAGTAACGACATGATAATTGACCACTTTATTAGGGCAATGATCATGGATATGGCCAAAAATCTTGCACAATGTACACCTGGGAGGCCTCCATTAATACTCAACTAGGATAGTATCTTTAGTAAAACCATCCCCTGTAAGAGAGGGGACACCAATAGTAACAACCTCTACGAGTTAAGCCTCAGAACTAACCTCAATTAAGCACTGAGCAAAACTACTCCTACCCCAAGAATCCTTACACATAGAGCTCGTATACGAATCAAGCATAATAGGCTTGCCAATAAATGAAGCAATTAAGCTAATACCATCCTCTTCAAACACTTGAATAGGTACATCATGTAATTTAACCCATACCGGAATACGAGTCAGCTCTTCTTTACACAACCTAGTATCAATTGACCATTTCTTAAAAATGATCGGCGATTTTCGTATCATCCAAGGGCCATCTTCCAAAACTGCTTCTAAACTAGACTGAGTATCGAATTTAAAAAAGAAAAAAAGCTTTTTTCATTCATCATAATCTTTTTCAAACCATATTTAGCCCAATTATTTTTAACATAGTACTCAACCACTGAAAACGTTATTCTATTACCAATAAAGTAGCCATATAGGGTATGCTCAAGACGTGCACTAACATTTTCTACCACACTACGTGGAATAGAAACGTTAACTCCTTCACAAACTGAAGATTTATCCATTGAATTCGCATCCACATTTACAACATTGGGTGTTGTATCCTTGATACTGTCATGAGAATTAGAATTTGTTGCAGTAGTATTCATCTCATAAACCTCAAGCAAACCACTCATAGCTTCATGCACCTCTGAACAAGTATCACTATCCAAATTAGACCATATTGGATATTTACCAGCTTCAACCTCCTTAAGGAATAAATCAATATCCAAGCTTGATTTCAGCGAGACACCAAACACCAATCGAATAAGATCATGTTTGCTTTTGATAGAATTAAGCTCAATAGAGGGACCAGTACCTACGTTCAAATGGGATGATTCAGCAGCAATCGGTCCTTCAGAATTCTCAACCTGAACATGAGGAGATGTATCATAAGAATTTTCAGCTATAGGTTGTATCGCCACAACTGTAACATCCATAGTTCGAGACTTCTTATGTTTCCTCATAGTCACTTTCGACAAATCAACAGTAGCACTCAATTCTTCAATATTCACAGGTTGTGTTAATGTATTATTCCCCTCTCCCATATTCGACATCACAATAATGAATACCAAATACTAATGTAAAAGCATGAAACCAGAAATAGAACACTTCAATAAATACAAGTAAACCCTAATTTAACCAATTAGGATTTTTTAATCAGGTACAAACAATAACTAATCCATAATAAATTACTGATGTCTAATCGGTATTGATGATTAATGATTGGAATTAAATAGACCAGAACACGAACCAACTAAGAAAACCCTAGGTATCGATTTAGAGAAAAAGCCAAACAATAAGTAAACCAACCTAAGATCCCAACAGAAACAACGATTGAAGCAAGGTAAAACTTGAATCAAGATTGTAATGGAGAGGATTAAGAGATCGATTAGGCAGAAAAGTTATGGTAAGGGTTTCACAGAATCTCCAAAATCGCCAAAAGGGGAGAGTTTTAGCCCACTTTTAGTATTCTTGTAGTATGAGTATGTCCTTACTACATAAGAAAAGTGTTGTAAATGGCTACAATTTTGGTTATAAATATATTTCAGCTCAAGAAAAAGGAAAAAAAAAAGAATCAATCAAAATATAAGGTTATTTTAAATTTATAGGTAAATAAAAATGTCATAATTTCTTTTATTGTTGTTTAGGTATCCGTTTATTTTATTCATTTGTCTTTTAAAATGAGTGGAAGCCACCTCGGTATAATTTATGCAAGAATTTTGGGCGTAGTATTGATCATTGTCCAAAAAATATAGTTGTTTCGGCCATAGTTGTTGAACGAATTATGGGAAGTTTGACCGTTGGTTTTCAAGTCGTGGGTAATAGCGTAATAATAGAAAGAATGGTAATGTGAAAGGTGGCTCAAAGGCTGTTCTAAGCATGGGGTCCAAGCTCCAATATAGAATAAAGACAAAAACGACTACTTAATTCTAAGCCTCCAAGCACGTCTAATGTGGGTAAGGATATTGGTAATGATAACAGATCTAAAGGTTGCAAGGAAAATATTTCGTGTTTCATAAATGTGGTTAATACGTCGAGTAAATATGATTTATTATTGAATTAATTTGATATTGTACTTCAGGAGATTCAACCAACTGGCAAGGAAATTGGAACGAGCAAAGTGCAAGAAGAGACGAACATTGGTGATGATAACGAGGGTGAGATGGAGAAAGTTGATAATGAAACTCGAAAGTTTCTGGCATCGAAAAGTTTCTGGCATAGGGAGTGGAAGTTGATTTTAGACCAAGAGCTTGTATGAACAATGGAAGGAAACAGTTGATGATGATATGATCCAAATGATGATGATTTGTTCGATTATCATGGTATCTCTAAAGATCCATAGACTTTCTGTGACGCTTAGGATATCAAGGTTCGCAATCGAAAGAAGTAGATTATACTTGATGTTACGTTGAGTTAATTGTAATCTAGTCATAGTCGTTTTTTCGTTATAGAAGTAGTTCTGCTTTGTTATGTTAGTCTTATTTCCTATATGTAACGGGCTGAGATGTGAGATTATATAAATGATTTATGAGGTTTTACCCTCCATTTTCTAGATGTCAGGGAATGGAAACGAAGAATGATTAAAGTTGAATAATAATATTGATTTTCAATCGGAATTATAGGTTTATGAAGTTTGTTACCATACATGGATGAGTCATGGTGATTAATAAGACATACTTTTCAAAACAAACTTTATATGACCTCTAAACTTCAGATTATCCAAAGAAGTGATGAGCTGTATCATGTAACTGTTATGATGAGGTTGGTGATGAAGTAGATGTAGATGTACCCGATTGTCAAAAGCCGTACAATTATATGTGCAATAGATGTAAATGAATTACTCTTATATTTACTTTGGGGACAAGTGATATTGACCCACCAAAAAATATTATTCGGACCCCTTACGTTTTTGTGTTTTATTGATTTTTTTTGGATTTTTTTTTTCTATTTTTATAATTTTGTATATATCAAAAAACTATAAACCTGAAAGTGCGGAACAGATAATATAAAATTTAATAAGTTAAACGCTTAAAACTGTCACAAATACGAAACATAAACTGATAAAAAAACTGTGTTGTACTGAAAAAAAAATGAATATAAAGTACAAACCCCTAGTAGGATGGTCTGTATAACAAGACCCTTACTTTGTTTAGAAGAGTACATAAGTTCTTTGTAGACTTTTCCGATGGAGTTAATCTATCAAACATTTAGCAACATTGACCCGTCAATAAAGTGGTGTCTAGCTTCTTCTAGCTCCCTTGAAGCATGTATCGCATCTCACTTCTTCGATTATGCTCTTCCAACTTTTGAGACTGAAGCTGAAAACTTTATCATTAAATTTTGTGATTATATTGTTTTCGAAACATTTAACTGATAACAATAATTAGTTGGTTGTTTGAGGCTTTGAGATTTATACTTGGTTGTAAAAGAGTCATTACATTGGTTGAATCAGTTAGCATACAAATATGAATCAATAAACATTTTAATTGCATAACTGGAATGCATAAGCACATGCTCATAAGTTCGATACCATTTCTTTTGTTCTTCAAATTTTGACGTAACCCTATATTTAGTAATAGCATAACGGCATATTTTTTTACCTCCAAAAGACAATTACAAAGTGAGATTAGAAACTTTATACCTCGATAAAACTTATATTTATGTTTAAATGAAATAGTTTGGATTAGTATGTCTAACATTATATCTACCAAAACTTCTCGTCATCCGTAAATTATTATTATAAAAAAAAACATATAACCAAAAAAAATAATGCTTGCCAAAAATATTTGTTAAAATTTTCATGCCGCCGCAACTAGCGAATACACCAGTAATATATAAAAAGAGTCTATTTTCAAAATATCTACAATGCAAAAGGCTTTTCAAAGTACGTTTTAGGGTTTTTTTCTTAATTATTATTATTATTATTATTATTATTATTATTATTATTATTATTATTATTATTATTATTATTATTATTATTATTATACTATATTATAAAGCATGAAGGCCTACTATTAATAGAAATACTTAAAATTAAGCAATACAACTTCTAAAGCTATAAGTACAACAACAAATGCTACTTATAGAAATTCCACTCATATTTAATTCTAAAATACAATTAATAATAACATTAAATACAATAAATAAATCATTATGTACATTAAATACAATTAATTAACTTGTCAATAAATACAATTAATGCACTTATTAAAACACCCCTTACATAAGAAATACAAATTATCAAGCATATTGTACAACCAACTTAAATACAATTCCTGCATTAAATGTCACTAATACAAATAATAAAGCATATTATACAAATATTCAAGCCCGAACGGGAAATGGGCTAAATGGGCTCGAGCCCGAACTGGCACGGGTCAAACGGGCTCGAGCCCGAACGGACACGAGCTAAACGAAATTTTTGATATCCATAAATTTATTGTCAAAAAGAACATAATAAACTAAAATATGTTCACATATTATACAAACCAAGCAAACTACTAAACAAAATAAATAAATAAAATAATACAAACTAAGCAAAATTTCATCAAATTTTTGCCATAAAAAATTAATCAGCAAAGCTATTGCAAAAAAATGTACAAATAAAATAAATTATTAGCCGAAAAAAATTAAATTACAGGGTGCCCGGAGTTGCATCGCGCGAGAACCCTGCTAGTTATTTTTAATTTGGCGTATTTAAATGATGTTCAAGTCATTCAATTCATGATGTATTAACTGGTTGTTAAATAACGTTTATAAGAAAAAAGTTGTTCCTTAACTTTACATTAAAGCTCCTTTTAAGTTTTATTCTTGAACGAATTTGGTATTAATTTTATGAAAAAAAAAAATATGATGTTGCTATTACTCATGTTAAAATTTCTTCGAGTAAAGTATATCTACGTTGAAAAAAATTGATAAATGAGAAGAGCTAAAATAAACTACAACCACATATTTCAAATACACCTACAAAATTATATGCATCTTCCCTTAATATAATCTTTCTTATTTAAAATGTGTAGGTAGAAAAATGTTTTTTATTTTGTACGTTTTGATTTTTCTTCTCACGGAAGATCTTTCCAGAAAATGGTGACATAAAGATATGGGTAAACAATTATTATATAATTATCTAAACTACTTATAAAGCATTTAGTGCATTCCCTCTTATTAATTTTTTAACACTTCTTAAAAAGATTTTTAAGCAAATGCAAGTAAAGAAGCATCATTTACAAGTATTTGAAGCACGAATAAAACTAAAAAAAATACTATTCAACACATACAATTAATACATAATTTAATTCATTCTTTGACCAAAATGCACAACTATTTAAGCTCAATGTACAATCTAAAGCTTCCAAAACAATTAATTCACACTTTAGTATATGAATTTGTAGCCTCATCAATAAATGTATTTTATTTAATTGTTGCACTTTATAAAATATCGTTAAGTACTTGATATACTGTGATTATTTGCCCGTGACGGATATGCATGCAGACATGCTACTAGATATTTGGTGACGTTAACATTTATTTTAAGGTACCCACTGTCGCAACGCGCGGGTATCCTACTAGTAATATAAAGATATGGATAAACAATTATGAGATAATTAAGTAATACAGGATCTTTGTTAATTTCATTATTGTATAAAACCCTAGCATCTCCGACAATCCCATATAACACACACTAAAACACTCCCAAACACACACTTTTCAGTTTTCATTCCACAACTTTAATCTCAGGTTGTTTCG
Organism: Artemisia argyi; assembly: GCA_030686995.1. NCBI lineage: Eukaryota > Viridiplantae > Streptophyta > Magnoliopsida > Asterales > Asteraceae > Artemisia > Artemisia argyi. The sequence continues at coordinate 134,407,937 of CM060698.1, read as the reverse complement.
AAGCTTCACGAACCGAACAAGCAACCACTTTCGCCCATTTCTTTAATCTCAGTTTAACATTCTTCGAATCCTCATCTGCATAATTGATCCACGTACACATACAAAAATATAAATATTAAACCTGATAAAATAAACAAAATACCAACAAATTATACTTTTTGTTTTTCATTCACACTTACTGGGATTAACAATCAATCGCGAATCTTCATTCGAGTTTGAATCTGAACCTATTGAAGAAGACCTAGACAGATCTCTCTTGCTAAACTGCTTATTCACAGCAGCGTAAAGTTCAAGCGCTGGAAAAGCTTGCTTAAGTTTTGGGTCCAATTCACTATTCTTATCGAACCCAAAACCTAACTCGAAACAAGCTGTTAGCTCCTTGATATCTTCATCAGTGACATCATAGTCCGATGTTAAATCGAGGCTTGTGCTACGATGTATGAAACGACGGCGTTGTTTGATCTTTAATCTTTTCCATTCTTCGTTTCGGTTGTAGTCCGGTGACCATGATCGGGTTTTAGGCGAACTTTGAGTTGCTTGACTTGCTTCCGCCATGACAAGTTGAAATGATACTGTGGTGTAGCAGTATATAAGATCAATAGTGGGCCAATTAAATGTTGGTTTCACTACTATTTTAAGTATGTACCAAATATAGTTTTTGTGTTTTGGGTATTTAATTTAATCTCTTTCTAAAGCAATTTAATTCTCAGTTTACTCTAGGGGGCGTTTGGTTCGCCGTAATCCGTTGTAATTGGATGTAATTGTAATTTGATTACATTACGTAGGCTGTTTGTTTCGCAGAATGGAGAGAATTGTAATTCAGATTACATTACGTAGGCTGTTTGGTTTGCGTTGTAATTGTAATTCAGCCATTACAATTACATCAATGGAGGTAATTCAGATTACATACGATATTGGATGGAAAGTTTTGAATTACATTGTAATTCAGAATTATTATTATTATTATTATTATTATTATTATTATTATTATTATTATTATTATTATTATTATTATTATTATTATTATTATTATTATTATTATTATTATTATTATTATTATTATTATTTTTATATAAATATATTATATAAATAATAAAATAATAATATTTATATAATAATAAATAATATTTATTATATTAATATTAATAATAATAATAATAATAATAGTTAATAATAATAATAATTAATATAAATATTAAAATAATAATTATTATTTTTTTTATATTTATATAATAATTATAATGATATTTATAATAATAATAATTATTATTATTATTTTTATTATTTTAATAATAAAACTAATATAATAATAATAATAATAATAATAATAATAATAATAATAATAATAATAATAATAATAATAATAATAATAATAAAAATAATAATAATAATAATAATAATTAATATAAATATTAAAATAATAATATTTATATAATAATAATTATTATTATTATTTTTATTATATTTATATAATAATTATAATAATATTTATTATTATTATTACTTTTTTATTATTTTAATAATAAAAATAATAATAATAATAATATATTTTTTTATTTTTATTATTTCAATAATAATTATTATTATAATAATATTTATTATTATTATTATTATTATTATTATTATTATTATTATTTTTATTATTTTAATAATAAAAATAATATAATAATAATAATAATATATTTTTTTATTTTTATTATTTAATAATAATAATAATAATAATAATAATAATAATAATAATAAAATGTTATTATTATTACTTTTTATTATTTTAATAATAATAAAATAATAATAATAATAATAATAATAATAATAATAATAATAATAATATTAATAATAATAATAATAATAATAATAATAATAATAATAATAATAATAATAATAATAATAATAATAATAATAATAAATTATTAATATTTTTAATATTTATATTATTATTATTATTATTATTATTATTATTATTATTATTATTATTATTTATTGTTATTATTAATATTTTTATTATTATTTATTTATTTAGTTATTTATTATTATTATTAAGTTTTTTTTTTTTTTTTTTTTTTTTTTTTTTAAATCTTTTGAATTACAATTACGTTGAGAAGCAACCAAAGAAATTGACAGAATACATCAATTACAATTTCAACACATTACAATTACAACACATTCCAACTCTTTGAATTACAATTCATTCAAATTACAATTCCTTTGACAAATTACAATTCCTTTCAAAACATACTACGAACCAAACGCACAATAAGAGATATGTCTTTTTTATTTGTACATTGAATTATCAAAAGAGCATTGCTATATCCATTTACATAATCCTTCTACTTAACATCCTACCTAAACAATCATATAATATGTGTCATGCACTAGCTCTCTCTCTTGATTTAGGTCATTGATCTTTTCACTTGTCAAAGTCATACAAGTAGGAAGATTTGTAGAAAAATGCTAGCACTCACAAAATCCACACAAAAAAGTCACTCCCTGACGTGTCAGCGGGTGGTTGGTTTAATAAGAGAGAGAAGAAAAAAAAATTCCAGAAAATGCACCAATCACCCGCTGACACGTCAGCGAGTTGATTTTTTGTGTGGATTTTGTGAGTTGGACTGGTATCGCTCTGATTTGTAGGCACAAATAGTAAGAATAAATATCATTTTCCTTATCAAAAACATATATCATTCCATCCCAACTTAAGTGTCACCAAACAAACCTTTTATATTTTATGGCATATCTAATAAATGTAGAAAAAAAATATTCCTACTCATGTATGTTTATTTAAAGATAAAATATAAAATATGTAAAATTGTATTGTTATTTATTTTAAATGGACAATATTTTTGAGACAAAATTATTAACAAAAAAGAAAAGAAAAAAATGATGCAAACACTTAAAATAAGTCAAAAGGAGTAAAAAGAATGTGACATCTAGTCCAATGTATATTGCAAGGTTTTCAAGATCGGGATCCTATCCAGGATCGTTTTCGTCTTTGCAAGATCGTGATCGTAAGATCGGATCGGGATCTTAAGATCCTACTATAATGTCATTTTCTTAATAGTTTTGTAATATTATACAAATTTACAAATTATTATATATCATAAACACAAAATTATATGAATGTTCCATCGAATAGTTGCCCTAAATTATGATTATGAAATGTTTAATAAGATTAACATGTTGTTTTTTAAATTCTACAAAAAAATAATCCAGAAATTTGCAGTTTTTTAGTTTGTTATCCGAGAAAAGTAGGATCGGATCAGATTAGATCTTAAGTTCCTATGGTCAAGATCGAGATCCTATAAGATCTTAAGCTTTCAAAGATCCTATATAAGATCCGGATCGTTTTTGCTTTGCAGTATCGTAAAATTGTAAGATCCGTATATCAGGATCGGGATCCTGACAACCATGGTATATTGCTTCAATTTAATTAGTAAAAAGAATGACAAGTACAATAATATCATTTTGTAATAATTCCTTGTCGATATCTATTTTGATATCTCCAAAACTAGATAAGGAAGTCATAAATGTTTTTACCAAATAAAGATTTCCAATAATGTGGTGTAAATTATATTCTCTCCGTCAAAAAAAAAAAAAAAAAAAAAAAAAAAAAAAAAAAAAAAAAAAAAATCAGTTTTGCTATTTATGTCTGTCTTAAAATAAGTGTCAAGTCTTTATATATAAACAGTAATTATGACTAGTTTTTCTACTTTACCCTTCTAATTAAAACTTGCATTAATTACTCATTTTTTTATTTTAATATTAACTATGAGGGTAAAAATTACTTTTTATCAATCAAAACTATCATTAATTACACATATCATAATTTCTACATTTTTTGTTTGTAGACTCTCTTTTTGGAACAGTGGGAATAAACATTAAGTCATTAACACTTGCATATATTCTTGCTTAAATCTTAAAATGTAATTTATTTTAACAGTATTATTTTCGTTTCATTAATTTTAAGCTAATGTGATATATAAGTAATTATGACTAACTAATATGAAAATGGTTTATAAAGTGTTATATCAATTTTTATTTTTATTGAAAACAAAACATGACTAATATGAAAATGGCTTATAAAATGTAAACAAGATATTTAGTACATTGCCTGAGATTATTAGTTGACAATAAAGTAATGATAAAGAAAATAGTTTTTATACAATGTAGCGTTAGTTTAAATGCCAATTTTCTTTATATGTTCACTAGCCTCAAGGTCCGCCTGATGGGCGGCTAGCTTTAAGAATTTGTATAAGATAGTAGAAGATGGAAAACAATGCATACATCTTATAAAAAATAGTATATTGATGAAAAAGTGAAAACATAATCTTTTTTTCATATGTCAAACTGCAAAGAAATAAGGAAAAGAATTCATTGCACACCATATTTAGCAATGTCTAACTCTTTCATAACATCATAACATCTTCATCACAAAATACATTAATTTAAAGTTCAAAAAAGACAAGTAAACTCAGGAGCAGGGGGATTTAGTTCAAGGAGCAACTTTACAATAAAATCTTTGACTTGAGATATATATCATGTGGATTCCACCTTTTTATCTTCTTCTTTGATAATTCCATGTCACTTGGTTCAACTTCTGTCAATATTATCTTTGTCTGTCCTATAGAAAAGAAAACACTTTATATTAGAAAAGAGAAAATATGTATTAAAAGGGATGAGAACATGCTTAAGAAAACAATCATATACCTTTTAGAAAGCTCATGTGTCTCATTATACTCTTCAAAAGTAGGCTCTGAAGATAAGTACCATGAGGCAGTAGAGCATTGAGAAATACTTGAACACTATCAAATAACACTTTAAGTATAACACCGAATGATGCTTAAAAATAGTAGCTGGACATTTCCAGCTATTTACTCAAGGGTCAAATGATCTGAGTTATAATCTTTAACGGGTCAAATCAAAAACCAAAAAAAGAGCCGTGAAACTGGTTGGTTGGGGTCATGTTTTCTAATGCTTACAACATCCAATATCATTTTATTTTGGAAGATTGCTAATGTTACTATAACATCATAGTTGTTGTGCTTATATATCATGTCTTTAAAAATGGGATTTTTTTTTGGTTAACCTCAACGAAGTTGTATCGACACGCGATAAAAACACCATGTTTAAACCAAAACCCGTATTAACCGTTACCTGAGAATCCATTTCCAAATCACTATTCTAACCCCTGTGCACCAAATATAAATTTGAAGACCATCACTTTGGACTAGTTTCTGTTAGATTATACAGCACCTCTACAACCAAATAGTTAAAAGGGGGACAATGTCAAAAATGCTACATTTAAACCAAACTTATGAGAAGATATATTACCTTTATCCTTGCCATATCTTTTCTCGTTCATCAAATTTGCTTTTAGGGTCATAACAACCAAGCAAAAATTCTCACAGTTTCTTAAATAAATGGATAAAACCCTTAATTATTATCACTGTACATGAAGAAATATAAGAGAAATTACAAACTCAACAAATACTAACAGCTTATGGATATATGGGTGAACTCTTACATGATAATTTTGAAAGGAAAACTTTCACCACAATTTGATAAGCTCGCCACCGTTCTACACTTGGCGTCTTGATGGACCGGGTAAGTAGAGATGAGAACCTTCTAGTGACAAAATGAAAAAATAAAAAATTATTGAAATATATACCAAATGCAAACTTATTAAACTTAAGGGCTAATATGTAAATATTTTAGTTGATGTAGATAACACTTAACTTTTGGTGCCAATTTTGTGAGTTTTATGTTGTGCAAGGTGCTAAGTGTAAAATGGAGCTAAATAAGCTTAAGATGGATCTAGGATTTCATTATCAGTTATATTTCTCTTATTGATTTCACACACAAGTCTCTCTCAAGTCAGTGTTCTCTCAAGTTTAGTTTTCTGGATTTGATTGTAGTTTACCTGTTTGGTTTATAGTAAGATCATCTTGATCTTGATAGTAGTTTGTTTTTATTCAGTCTTTAGAGTGTAAGTTTTGTATTTGTATGTAGTAGCACCTATTAGAAGGATTACTACTTGTTTCTCTTGTATATGTTTTGGTTAGCATCCGTGTTGGGGACTAACTTACTGTGTATATTGTTATAATAAAAGAATAAATCACCAAAGAGTGGTTGGTTGGGTGATTAAATCTGTTGTTAGTTGTTTTGGTACCATTTTTACTTTGTATCAGAGCTTTAGGTTCTGATCAATTGGTTTCTTGAGAATCATGGGTAGAGCTGATCGATTCAACGCTTAGGTGTTGATCTTTGGTTGATTCTTTGTGTAATTGAAGGTTTATTGTATCAATTGAAGATTTAGTGTTTTTTCTTGAAACCCTAGATTTTGGGGGGTTTTGGAATCTGGTGAATCCGTTGTATTCTGGATTGGTTCTTAGTTTAATTACTCTAGACTAAGTGAATCTAGAGTAGGGATGAGCATCATGTAAGACCATACCAGAACGGACCGACCAAGACCTAGACCAAAATAGCCCAAAAACCTAGACCGAGGACCGGACCGAATGTGTTCAGTCCGGTCTGAGTTGGTTCGGTCATTCGGTCGGTCCGGTTTAAGAAGGCATATTAGTCGGGTTTTACGTAAGACCGGACCGGACCGAACCTAACCGAGACCGAAATAAGGAAAAAATCCGGACCGAGACCGGACCGCTGGTCCTTCGGTTCGGTCATTTTTTATCGGTCCGGTCGGTCCTCTCGGTCTCGGTCGGTTTTGGATCTGCGATGCTCAGCCCTAATCTAGAGTGGTTGATTATCTTTTCACTGCATCTGGTTTATAGCTCTGTTAGTTTTTTGTTTCTTCTTTAGATTTAACTGGTTTTGAGTTTAGTGGGCTCAAACAGTTTAGCTAACTTCTTGATCTGCCACCTTTAGTGGTATGAATACTTGCTTTGGCCATTCACAATCTGCTGGCTTGGGCTAAGTTAACTCTGGGTGTAAGTTTTATTTTTACTGCATTTTGTTTTGTTTTTGAGTCTAGAGTGTAGGAGGTTAGGAATTGGGTAGTCTTGGAAGTTGAGTTATAGGTTTGTTGTTGGTTTATTTGTGATTGCTCGTGGTTTGGTGTATCTGTTATTTGTCTGTTTGGTTTGGTGTATCTATTATTTGTTTGTTTAATTGGTTATTTCTTGTCTGGTTTATCTGTTGTAATTGGTTGTTTTCTTGATTGTCATTATGGCTATTATGATTACTAGTTTGGATCAGAGTAATCCGTTGCATCTTCATACAAATGATTCTAATTTTGCATCTATTATGTCTGTTAAACTTTCTAGGGTTGAGAATTATAGAATTTGGGCTAGTGCTATCAAATTGGCTATACAGATTAAATATAAGATGGGGTTTCTTGATGGTACTTATCTTAGAAGTGCTTATGCTGTTATTCCCTTGTTAGAAGCTCAATGGGATATGTGTAATACAGTTGTGTTAAACTGGATTTTAACTTCTTTATCTCAAGATGTGTATCTTGGTCATGTGTTTTCTGATAATGATGTTGTTTTTTGGAAAGATCTAAAGGAGACCTATGATAGGATTGATGGGTATGTTGTGTTTAATTTGCTTCAGAAAATTAATAGTTTTAAACAAGGTGGATTCTTTTTCTGAGTATTCTCACAAGTTGAATTCTCTGTGGAGAGAATTTGATATTCTAACAAAACTGCCTGATTGTACTTATGAAGCTAGGACTGAATTGATTGATCATGCTAAACTGTTAAAATTGATGTAATTTCTTATGGGTCTTGATGACATTTATCAACCGATAAGGAGCACTCTTCTAACTAAGGAAATCGTTCCTGAAGTCAAGGATACTTTTGTGATCAATTTTAGGGAGGAATCTCATAGAGGGATTCCTACTACTTCTGTGAAAATTGAGAAGCCTCAAGTCTCTGCTTTTGTGTTAGACCTAATGTGAATAATAGGAAAAATTTTAATAATAACTGGTCTAGTATCAATATGAATAATAATAGAGGCAATTATGATAGTTTGTTAGGTAAAAATTGTGGTTTAAAAGGGCACACCATTGTCAGATGTTTTGAATTAATTGGTTATCCCCTTGGTTTTAAGAAAAATCATAATTTGAAACCTGCAAATTGTTTTAATAAGAATAATAATGTTGGGGTCAATAGTGAAACCAAAAATGCTACTAGTACTTTGTCATTTACAAATGAACAGGTTTTGAAACTAATGAATCTTATGAATGATAAAACTAGTTCCTCTTTACATGCCAATATGGTAGGTAGTGCATCTTGCTCTTTTTTCAACTTTAATGTGTTTTTTAATCAAAATTTCTACAGATTTTTTGTGCCAACTTAAAGATTAACGGTGTGAGTTATCACTTGGGTTGGATTATTGATTTAGGTGCTAACCAACACATGACTAATAATACTAATAAAATGTTTGCGTTTTTTGATATATCTGATTTAAAAATGACTGTTGGTCACCCTAATGGCACTTTGGCTAAAATCACTCATGTTGGAAATTCGACGTTAAATAATAATGTGGTCTTGTTTGATGTTTTGGTTGTCCCTGAGTATTCTGTTGGTCTCTTATCTGTTCATAAGATGATTAAAGATAGTAAATTGTGTGTTGGTTTTTATGAAAGTGTTATATTCACGATTTGAAAAGGAGAGAGCTCTAGGGACTGGTAGTGAATTTGGTGGTCTTTACATGTTTGATAAGGAGTTTATTAGTTCTGATGTTATAAATCAGAGCGAGTTTTTTGTTTGCTATGTGTCTAAGGAAGTTTGGCATAACAGAATTGTGCATCCTGCTAATCAGATTTTAAAACTGTTAAAATCTTCTTTAAACTTGACTAATGTAAATCATGAGGGTCCTTGTAAGCTTTGACATAAGGCAAAGCAAAGCAGGGATTCATTTCCTTTGAGTGAAACTAAATCAACTGTTTTTAGGCAACTTATATATCTTGATGTAAGGGGTCCTTATAAAGTGATTAACAGGGAGGGTTTTAGGTATTTCCTTACTATTTTTTATAACTATAGCAGATCTGTTTGGGTGTATATGCTTAAAACTAATGATGAGGTTTTTGGAATGTTTGTTAATTTTTATAACTTAGTTTTAACTCAGTTCAATAAAATGATTAAGGTTACAAGGTATGACAATGGAACTAAGTTTGTTAATCATAAAATGGCTAATTTTGTTAATACTATAGGTATTATTTATCAAAGTACATGTACATACACCCACAACAAAATGGTATAGCAAAAAGGAAACATAGACATCTATTAAATGTTACTAGAAGTCTTATGTTTTAGGGGGAATTCCTCTTGTTTTTTGGCCAGAATGTATTTTAACTACTACTTACTTGATCAACAGGCTTCCTTTCTTTGTATTAAATGGCAAGTATCATTTTTCTATGGTTTACAATAGAGAACCTAATTTGTCCCATTTGAGAAGTTTTGGGTGTTTTTGTGCTTGCTGCTATGTTAAAAACATTTGATAAATTTTCTTCGAAGTCTGAAAAATATGTTTTAATTGGGTATGCTAGTGGAAAAAATATACAAGCTTTTGAGTTTTGAAAATAGGTCTGTTTTGTATTCAAGGGATGTAAAATTTTATGAAACTGTTTTTTCCTATGAAATGAGTCAAATGTGGTTTCTGAGTGTAACTCTGAGATTTCAAGTTTAAACTTTTTAGATAATATTGAGTCTGAAACAACACCTAAAACTTTTAATCCGGAGCCTCTCAATGATGATAATAATAGAGAAGGAAGTACACATGTTGGTAGAGATGATAGGGTTCATCAACCAGATGAGGTTGTGATTACTCAGTTACTTGGAAGTGTTGAACAGATACAACATCCAGTGTTTGAGGATGATGCACAGTCACCTGGATATGATGAGATTGATGAGGCGAAAAATGAACCGTTTTTAGGGGGTCATTTAAGCCCGTAATTGAATTTATTTGATCAAATATTGCCCTAAATCGTTCATTTTGTGATTTTAGATACTTTGGGAGTGAATTCTGAAAAAGAAAGCATTTTGGACGTTTTTGGAGCATAAAAGTGAAGAAAACGGCAAAGACTTAATTTTCCATGCTGAGAACAGTACCTGACGGCGTCAAGAAGGAAATTGTGACGGCGTCAGGAGTAAAATCCATGACGACCCAGAGAAAACCTGAAGGCGTCAAGAGAAGGGTGTCAAGAGTAATTTTGGTGACGACCTGCAAATGGAATACACGTGACGGCGTCAAACCCAGATCTAGGCAGTCCGAGGAGTATATTGGCGGCGAGATGACGACGTCAGAAATTTACTCTTGACGCCGTTACCTCACAAAATCTATATATACTTTTCTATTTTTCATTCATTAAGAGAGGAACTTGTGTGGAGAATACTAGGGTCAAACCTAATAAACCCTAGGTCGTTTGTAACAGTATTTTCAAGGGTTTTCACCCCTTGAAACCTTTCATGTTCAATTAAGATAAGTCCTCTTTCAATTCATTCAATATGTCTATGTGTTGTTTGAATATATCTTATGCTTATCTTGATTTCAACATGCTAGGCTAGATCTTTCATGTGTTTGCTTAGATGTAATGAAACCTAGATGTTAATTATAGGTTGATTGCTTGTTTATAGTTGTAATGGATGAATGATTTCAATGTTAGGCTTAAGAAAACTGGCAGATCTCCATTGTGTAACTTGCTTGAACGTCTTAAGAAACATGAACCGATGTATACTAGGTTTTTATGATTGTATTTAATGCATGAGCGAATTCTAGTGATCCCATGTTAGGAGCTTCTTAGCCGGCTCAACATAGGAGTGAAGTAGGAGCTTATAGGATTGGGGAAGTAAGTACGCCACCCCATGAATGGTATTAAGGAATACAATCCGTCATCCACGCAACTGTAACAAGTAATTAACCTGTAAAAGATATCTAGGGAGTAGTGAAACCTAACTAAACACAATTCTCCCATATATTGCTCACACCACTATCTTAATTTAGTTTATTTTCATTTTTGTTATTTTATTTTGATTGCATCTTAGTAATTGGGTTAGTTGACTAGCAACTAATTCCGCCCACTCCTTCAAAAACCGAGATTTTTATTTGCTTTTCTAAAAACCTAAAAATACAAAAAGAATCATCCCTCATCTCTAGACCTAGTCTTTAGGTTTTCTAATCCTAGTGACACTATTCCCAAGTTGAACGATTAATCCCCCGGTACTTATCAATATACTATACGACAACGATCAGGTACACTGCCTGGTGGGGATTGTAAGCTTCTTGAGATCCCTCGAGAGGTAAAGCCTGGTGCGATTCCCACGTATCAAGTTTTTGGCGCCGCTGCCGGGGAATGGTTATTGTCTAGGTTAGGATTTCTTTTTATTAGGTCTACTTGCTAGATTCCTTTCTAGTAAGATTTTATTTTTATTTTTAGGTTCTCCATAGTCTATCTTATTTCTTTGTGTCTTTGTTCGTATTAGGTTGGTCTTTATGGATTTAGAGAATCGCCGTTTAGAAGTTAGCAAGAGGCTTATAGCGCATAAAAGAAGAAAGAGAGAAGTTAACACATTTAAGGAATTCATTAAGCCCCTCCAAATGAAAATTGAGTTTACAGACTTTGCTCCAACCCCTGATCAACTGAGTTACCATAGATTTCTTCTACAACACCCCTGCCCCTCAAAATACAGAAAAGCACCATGGATTAGGAGGCATAACTTTAGGAACATAAAAATTCCTTGCATGATTGGGTACATGTCTAGAGAGCATACATACATTGACTTAAAAGCACCCATGAATATTATGTCTAGGCTCTACTACAACTGGATAATGAACGATAGGTTAAGCCCTAGAAAAGACCCTTACAACTCTAATAGGCTATATAATTTCGTCAGGAGAGTTAAAGGGGTACACATCTTTATAGGAAATTTTACTTATCAATGTGACTTCGTAATCCTAGAAAATGTTAGAGGCATTATAGATCCACACCTAGGAGAGATGGTTCTTGGACGGCCTTTTGTTGAGAAGACTAAGATGTATTGTGATCATGGGAAGGGGATAGTTTAGTTTACTGAGGGGATAGAGAAGATTACTTTTATGATGCCTCACAAGAAGGAAGAATTAAAAGGTATCAAGAATCTACAAATTGATGAGATTCGACCTTATGAGGTCAAGGAAGATGGAATTGATGATGATGCCTATTATGAGAGGAGGCGAACATACAATTCAGGTTGCATGGATCTAGGCCCTGAATACAAGCGTGATGAGAATTGAGTTAGATGTTTTGAGTGGGCACAAAAGTGGGAAAGGAAAACGTAACCCATGACCTTGAGTCTAGCTACAAGACTCGTAAATAAAGAAAAGCGCTTCTTGGAAGGCAACCCATGTTTTGTGTGATTTCTATTTTTGTTTGATTGTTATTTGTTTCCGTATGCATGCTTTATTTTTATTGATTGGTGGATCATGTTTCAAAACTAAAATGGTGAAAATACTTTATTTTGTTGTTTGGCTTAGTCTTAACTTCATCCAAAGGTATTTCGCAAAAGATAAGTGTAAGGGGAAACCCCAAATATGTTTTTAAGAAACAAAACCGATCATGATTCTCCACAATATTTAGTGAACATGTGTATTCGTATTTATTAGAATCAAATGCTTGTATCGAGTCATAATGATGTTTTGCAGGATTTTCCAGGAAGTAGGACGAAGTTTTTCCAGAAGTTTTCCGGAAACTTAACATAAGAATTTCTGCAGGTCACCTCTGACGGCGTCAGGAAGAAATTCCTAACGGCGTCACGTGTAAAATTATGGAAATTTTACCAGTTTTGTTTTTCTAATGAAGTCTTGAAGTTTTTGTTAATTCTTTAGTTTTATAATCTCCAGAAGATCTGTAAACATTATTCCACAAGCATTATATCTTACTTTGCTTTTTAGGATTTGTTAGCATATATAGATTGCCGCCAATTTTACGAGAGGTTGCCTTGTCTGTTTTCTCAGGTTTTACAGGTTATGTATGACAAGAAGATGATTTATATTCTGGAAGGGAAGCTTTGATTGTTCATTTTCTTGGAGGAAGATCTAACCTGGCCACCTTATTATCCATACCGAGCGAATCAGGAGAGTATTTGATTTTATTCTTTTTACTTATTTCACTTTTACATTCTTTACTTGAACATTGGGGACAATGTTCATCCTAAGTGTAAGGGGAGGGTAAAATGATGATACCTTACAGATACACTTTCGCTTGAGTTTGTTTGTTTGATAGTAGATTGATGCGTAGGGATTGCACCAGGCTTTACCTCTCGAGGGATCTCGAGAAGCTTACAACCCCCACTAGGCAGTGTACCTGATCGATGTAGTATAGTATAGTGACAAGTACCGGGGGATTGATCATTCAGCTAGGAATAGTGTCGCTAGGATTAGAAAACCTAAAGACTAGGTCTAGAGATGAGGGATGATTCTTTTTGTATTTTTATATTTTTTAGAAAGCAAGTAAAAATCTCGGGTTTGAAGGAGTTGGAAGGAATTAGTTGCTAATCAACTAACCCAAAACTAAGATGCAATCAAAATAAAATACTAAAAATGAAAACAAACTAAATTATACTAGAGTTGTGAGCAATATGTGGGAGAATTGTGTTTACTTAGATTTCACTACTCCCTAGATATCTTTTACACGTTAATTACTTGTTATAGTTGCGTGGATGACGGATTGTATTCCTTAATACCATTCATGGGGTGGCGTACTTACTTCCCTAATCCTATGAGCGCCTACTTCACTCCTATGTCGAGCCGGCTAAGAAGCTCCTAACATGGGATCACTAGAATTTGCTCATGCATTAAATACAACAAATAAAACCTAGTACACATCGGTTCATGTTTCCTAAGACATTCAAGCATGTTACATAATGGAGAACTGCCAGTTTTCTTAAGCCTAACATTGAAATCATTCATCCATTACAACCATAAACAAATAATCAACACATAATTAACATCTAGGTTTCATTAGATCTAAGCAAACACAAGATAGATCTAGCCTAGCATGTTAAAATCAAGACAAGCACAAAATATAATCAACCAACACATAGACATATTGATTGAATTAAGAGAAGACTTATCTCAATAGAACATGAAAGGATTCAAGGGGTGAAAACCCTTGAAAACACTGTTAAATATGACCTAGGGTTTACAAAGTTCGGCCCTAGTTTCTCCACACAAGTTCCTCTTTTATAAATGAAAAATAGAAAACTATATATAGAGTTTGATAGGTGACGGCGTCAAGAACAAATGTCTGACGCCGTCATCTCGCCGCCAAATAGTTCCTCGGACTGCCTAGATCTGGGTCTGACGCCGTCATGTATAACCCTTGTGCAGGCCGTCACCAAAAATACTCTTGACGCCCTTCTTGGGTCGTCATGGAATTTACTCTTGACGCCGTTAGGATCTTCCTCTTGACGCCGTCAGCTACTGTTCTCAGCATGGAAAATTAAGAGTTTGCCATTTTCTTCACTTTTATGCTCCAAAAACGTCCGAATTGCTTCATTTTCCAGATTTCACTCCCAAAGTACCTAAAATCACAAAAGGAACAATTTAGGGCAATATTTGATCAAATAAATTTAATTCCGGGCTCAAATGACCCCCTAAAAGTGGTTCATTTTTCGCCTCATCATATACCCTTACACTTGAGATTTGCTTGTCCTCAAGCAAATGCGCTTTTATTCTAATCAAAATACAAGTTAGGGGTCATTTAACACTAATATAAAAGTAATTACAACAAATAATCGTTCCACTAAAGACCAAAGACAAGCACGGAGGTCATACACTAGCACCTCACAAATAGTGTTTAGATACTCACATCTCTTGGGTGCAATAAAGTATATATCACAATATGGAAACGGAAAATATCTCTCACTACCTGTCATAGCAAAATAGATTACCATAGGCTTGGGAAAGGAACAAACCTCCACCACATGGCGTAAGCACCTAGGATAAACTATCAAAGAGGTCTTTTAAAGGGTTGTAACGTTAGGTGTAGGGATATGGAATACACGGTTTTGTTGGATATAGGCAGTCTTTACTGGTGGCGAGTTAACAATGTTAGTTAATTACATGTACAATATGGCGTTGCTAAGCCAAGACTAGACTAGACTTAAGCTAATAAATGAAAAATAACAAAAACACAAAACAAACATAGAATGAAACGGGATTGTAGTCCGTATGTTTTTTTTCTTTTTCTTATTTTTTTTTTCTTTTTCTTAATTTTTTCGATTTTTTTTTTTTTTTTTTTTTTTTTTTTTTTTTTTTTGCATACACTCTTACCCTACCATCCAAAATAATACATCATAGGGAACGAACATTCCCCTTACACTTGAATTTTTACATACTTTACAAATAACTAATCTAATTACTCGAATTAAGAAAATCAAAACACTTGGAGTACTTTTAAGATTAACGCACATACGGGGGTAATAATATGATGTTCTTTCCCATTACTCCATAAAATAAGTACTTTACCCATGAGACCCAAGCGTCCCAAAACAATATGTACAAGGATATGACTCGACTTAGCAACCATGTAATCAATTAGATAATTAACTTAGGGTTTAACAAATAACAATAATGCACTAAAAATGAGTGCATACACGGAAGGCTAAGGCGATTTGGGTGTACATTTAAGTGGGGTGTAACAAATTCTTCCTTTAAGTAAAATGCTTAAAGTTAGAAACGAAAAGATAGGCTCGGAGGGGTGTACTAGGGGTTTCGTGTACTAAAAATGAGTACAACGCTAAGGGTGTGGGAAAAATTAATTGACTTAACTAGCCAAGTAATATGACTTAAATGGTCAAGTAATTATGATACGGGTTTAACACAAGGGTGATCCTAATGCCTCTTATCATGTAGTAAATCCTACTACACGAATGTAGTCTCACTAGCGGTCTCGAGATGCATCACTAACGCAAGTTCTAGAATCTAAATGCTACCGGTACACTCATAAGCACTAATAATAAATGCTTTTCCTATCAAATCTAAAGGCGAACCTCACATATTTGGGTGGAAAATTTTTCTGAATGATACGGTTTTGTGCTAGTCATACAATCTCCTATCCATGAGACGCTTGCTATGGCTAAAGTTTCACTCCTAAATGTTGTAAAAAAATTTAAATTTGGCGCTAAAATTGCACTAACAAGTATTTCTCATAGTTTTATTACACATCTACTATTAAATAAACAAACTCAAGTGAAAGTGTATCTGCAAGGTATCATCATTTTACCCTCCCCTTACACTTAGGATGAACATTGTCCCCAATGTTCAAGTAAAGAATGTAAAAGTGAAATAAGTAAAATGAATGAAATCAAATACTCCCCTGATTCGCTCGGTATGGATAATAAGGTGGCCAGGTTAGATCTTCCTCCAAGAAAATGAACAATCAAAGCTTCCCTTCCAGAAAATAAATCATCTTCTTGTCATACATAACCTGTAAAACCTGAGAAAACAGACAAGGCAACCTCGCATAAAATCGGCGGCAATCTACATATGCTAATAAATCCTAGAAAACAAAATAAGATATAATGCTTGTGGAATGATGTTTGCAAATTTCCTGGAGATTATAAAACTAATAATTCAACAAAAACTTTAAGACTCCGTTAGAAAAACAAAACTGGTAAAATTTCCAGATTTTTATACGTGACACCGTCAGGAATTTCTTCCTGACGCCGTCAGAAGTGACCTGCAGAAATTCTTATGTTAAGTTTCTGAAAAATTTCTGGAAAAACTTGGTCCTACTTCCTGGAAAATCCTGCAAAATATCATTATGACTCGATACAAGCATTTGACTCTAACAAATATGAATATACATGTTCACTTAATATTGTGGAGAATCATGATCGGTTTTGTTTCCTTAAAACATATTTGGGGTTTCCCCTTACACTTATCTTTTGCAAAAATACCTTTAGATGAAGTTAAGACTAGGCCAAACAACAAAGTAAAGTATTTTCACTATTTTAGTTTTGAAACATGATCTACCAACAATAAAAATAAAGCATGCATACGGAAGCAAATAACAAACAAACAAAATAAAAATCACACACAATCATGGGTTGCCTCCCAAGAAGCGCTTTTCTTTATTTACGAGTCTTGTAGCTAGACTCAAGGTCATGGGTTACTACGTTTTCCTATCCCGCAAAATGAATGCGGTTTCAAACATCGTAACCAATTTCTCATCCTTCCTATACTCGGGGCCTAAAGCTAAACATTTCGAGTAATAGATCTCTTTCTTTTTGTAACCTCCAATGTTTCTCTCTTCCTCACCCTCAACCTTAATCACGAGGATGTTGTCAACATCGAGATCCTCGACTTCTCTAAAACTTTCTTCCTTATGGGGCATCCTATATCTAATGTTTTTCTCTTCGGTTGCGAATGTGATAGTGCCCTCATCATGGTTGTAAGTCATTTTAGAGGTTTTGACAAAAGGTTCTCCTAAAACAATCTGACACAAAGACTGATCAATAATTCCCCTAACATCTTCTAAGATCATGAAGTCACATCTATAAATAAAATCCCCAAAAAAAACATGTAACCCTCTAACCCGCTCAACAAAATTACTTATGCGATTAGGGTTGTAAGGGTCCCACCTAGGTTTCAACTTCTCGTTCATGATCCAATTATAATAAAGCCTAGACATAATGTTCATTGGTGCCTTTAGATCGATATAGGTGTGTTCTCTAAACATATGACCAATCATGCATGGGACCTTAAGATTCATAGAATTATGTTTCCTAATCCATGGGTGTTTTCGATACTTTGCAGGGCAAGGGCATTTTAGAAGGAACTTATGATACCTTAATTCCTCAAGGGTTGGTGGGGAGCTCCTAAATATTCTATAATCATTCCATGGCCCTTTCCTACAAGTGTTACTCCCTAGCTTGGTTTCACCTTCATTCATCTCATTGACCTTCCTTATTTCATCATTTTCTGTTTTAAGTTGGTTATGTCGCAAAATAACTTCCTTGGGCAAGGTAAATCTAGTTAAGAAGTAGGAAGCAAGATCATCCCAAGAGGAGACGGATCTTTCAGGGAGTTGGCATAACCATTGAAGAGCTCGACCACGTAAAGAGAATTAAAAGTGGGCTAAGAGTTCCCCTTCTTGATTATCAACACCTAATCCTATAGAATTGGTAATTTTTAGGTAGTCCTCAAGGTGTTGGGTCGGGTTTTTGAAAAGGTATCCATAGAATGCACACCCGACTTGCACCAATCGAATGGTGCTGGATTGCAAGCGGATGGACCTTATAGGTGGATGGATTGATTGTGGTAGGTTTTGTTGTGGTGGGTTGATGGGTTCAAGGATGTTACCACCTTCCATGATGTCGGATGGTAAAGAGTTACGAACAAAAACACGAAGAAATAAGATAGGCTAAAGAGAACCTAAAAAAATAAAAATAAAAATAAAATCTTACTAGAAAGGAATCTAGCAAGTAGACCTAATAAAAAGAGATTCTAACCTAGACAATAACTATTTCCCCGGCAGCGGCGCTAAAAACTTGATGCGTAGGGATTGCACCAGGCTTTACCTCTCGAGGGATCTCGAGAAGCTTACAACCCCCACTAGGCAGTGTACCTGATCGATGTAGTATAATATAGTGACAAGTACCGGGGGATTGATCGTTCAGCTAGGAATAGTGTCGCTAGGATTAGAAAACCTAAAGACTAGGTCTAGAAATGAGGGATGATTCTTTTTATATTTTTATATTTTTAGAAAGCAAGTAAAAATCTCGGGTTTGAAGGAGTTGGGCGGAATTAGTTGCTAATCAACTAACCCAAAACTAAGATGCAATCAAAATAAAATATTAAAAATGAAAACAAACTAAATTATACTAAAGTTGTGAGCAATATGTGGGAGAATTGTGTTTACTTAGATTTCACTACTCCCTAGATATATTTTACACGTTAATTACTTGTTATAGTTGCGTGGATGACGGATTGTATTCCTTAATACCATTCATGGGGTGGCGTACTTACTTCCCCAATCCTATGAGCGCCTACTTCACTCCTATGTCGAGCCGGCTAAGAAGCTCCTAACATGGGATCACTAGAATTTGCTCATGCATTAAATACAACCAATAAAACCTAGTACACATCGGTTCATGTTTCCTAAGACTTTCAAGCATGTTACACAATGGAGATCTGCCAGTTTTCTTAAGCCTAACATTGAAATCATTCATCCATTACAACTATAAACAAGTAATCAACACATAATTAACATCTAGGTTTCATTAGATCTAAGCAAACACAAGATAGATCTAGCCTAGCATGTTAAAATCAAGACAAGCACAAGATATAATCAACCAACACATAGATATATTGATTGAATTAAGAGAAGACTTATCTCAATAGAACATGAAAGGATTCAAGGGGTGAAAACCCTTGAAAACATTGTAAAATATGACCTAGGGTTTACAAAGTTCGGCCCTAGTTTTCTCCACACAAGTTCCTCTTTTATGAATGAAAAATAGAAAACTATATATAGAGTTTGATAGGTGACAGCGTCAAGAACAAATGTCTGACGCCGTCATCTCGCCGCCAAATAGTTCCTCGGACTGCCTAGATCTGGGTCTGACGCCGTCATGTATAACCCTTGTGCAGGCCGTCACAAAAAATACTCTTGACGCGCTTGTTGTGACGCCGTCAGGATTGCACTGGGTCGTCATGGAATTTACTCTTGACGCCGTCAGGATCTTCCTCTTGACGCCGTCAGGTACTGTTCTCAGCATGGAAAATTAAGACTTTGCCGTTTTCTTCACTTTTATGCTCCAAAAACGTCCGAATTGCTTCCTTTTCCAGATTTCACTCCCAAAGTACCTAAAATCACAAAATGAACGATTTAGGGCAATATTTGAGCAAATAAATTCAATTCCGGGCTTAAATGACCCCCTAAAAGTGGTTCATTTTTCGCCTCATCATAGATGTGTAATAAAACTATGAGAAATACTTGTTAGTGTAATTTTAGCGCCAAATTTAAAATTTTTTACAACATTAAGGAGTGAAACTTTAGCCATAGCAAGCGTCTCATGGATAGGAGATTGTATGACTAGCACAAAACCGTACTATTCAGAAAAATTTTCCACCCAAATATGTGATGTTCGCCTTTAGATTTGATAGGAAAAGCATTTACTATTAGTGCTTATGAGTGTACCTGTAGCATTTAGATTCTAGAACTTGCGTTAGTGATGCATCCCGAGACCGCTAGTGAGACTACATTCGTGTAGTAGGATTTACTACATGATAAGAGGCATTAGGATCACCCTTGTGTTAAACCCGTATTATAATTACTTGACCATTTAAGTCATATTACTTGGCTAGTTAAGTCAACTAATTTTTCCCACACCCTTAGCGTTGTACTCATTTTAAGTACACGAAACCCCTAGTACACCCCTCCGAGCCTATCTTTTCGTTTCTAACTTTAAGCATCTTACTTAAAGGAAGAATTTGTTACACCCCACTTAAATGTACAACCAAATCTCCTTAGCCTTCCGTGTATGCACTCATCTTTAGTGCATTATTGTTATTTCTTTAAACCCTTAGTTAATTTTCTAATTGATTACATGGTTGCTAAGTAGAGTCATATCCTTGTACATATTGTTTTGGGACGATTGGGACTCATGGGTAAAGTACTTATTTATGGAGTAATGGGGAAGAACATCATATATTACCCCCATATGTACGTTAATCTTAAAAGTACTCCAAGTGTTTTGATTTTCTTAATTCGAGTCATTAGATTAGTTTATTGTAAAGTATGTAAAAATTCAAGTATAAGGGGAATGTTCATTCCCTATGATGTATTATTTTGGATGGTAAGGTAAGAGTGTATGCAAAAAAAAAAAAAAAAAAAAAAAAAAAAAAAAAAAACGGACTACCATCCCTTTTCATTCTATGTTCATTTTATGTTTTTGTTATTTTTGATTTATTAGCTTAAGTCGAGTCTAGTCTTGGCTTAGTAACGCCATATTGTACATGTAATTAACCAAGATTGTTAACTCGCCACCAGTAAAGACTTCCTATATCCAACAAAACCGTGTATTCTATATCTCTACACCTAACATTACAACCCTTTAAAAGACCTCTTTGATAGTTTATCCTAGGTGCTTACGCCATGTGGTGGAGGTTTGATCCTTTCCCAAGCCTATGGTAATCTATTTTGCTATGACAGGTAGTGAGAGATGTTTTCCATTTCCATATTGTGATATTACTTTATTACACCCGAGAGATGTGAGTATCTAAACACTATTTGTGAGGTGCTAGCGTATGACCTCCGTGCTTGTCTTTGGTCTTTAGTGGAACGATTATTTGTTGTAATTACATTTATATTAGTGTTAAATGACCCCTAACTTGTATTTTGACTAGAATAAAAGCACATTTGCTTGAGGACAAGCAAATCTCAAGTGTAAGGGTATATGATGAGGCGAAAAATGAACCGTTTTTAAGGGGTCATTTAAGCCTGTAATTGAATTTATTTGATCAAATATTGCCCTAAATCGTTCCTTTTGTGATTTTAGGTACTTTGGGAGTGAATTCTGGAAAAGGAAGCATTTTGGACGTTTTTGGAGCATAAAAGTGAAGAAAACGGCGAAGACTTAATTTTCCATGCTGAGAACAGTACCTGACGGCGTCAAGAAGGAAATTGTGACGGCGTCAGGAGTAAAATCCATGATGACCCAGAGAAAACCTGAAGGCGTCAAGAGTAATTTTGGTGACGGCCTGCAAATGAAATACACGTGACGGCGTCAAACCCAGATCTAGGCAGTCCGAGGAGTTTATTGGCGGCGAGATGACGGCGTCAGAAATTTACTCTTGACGCCGTCACCTCACAAAATCTATATATACTTTTCTATTTTTCATTCATTAAGAGAGGAACTTGTGTGGAGAATACTAGGGTCGAACCTAATAAACCCTAGGTCGTTTGTAACAGTATTTTGAAACCTTTCATGTTCAATTAAGATAAGTCCTCTTTCAATTCGTTCAATATGTCCATGTGTTGTTTGAATATATCTTATGCTTATCTTGATTTCAACATGCTAGGCTAGATCTTTCATGTGTTTGCATAGATGTAATGAAACCTAGATGTTAATTATAGGTTGATTGCTTGTTTATAATTGTAATTGATGAATGATTTCAATGTTAGGCTTAAGAAAACTGGCAGATCTCCATTGTGTAACTTGCTTGAACGTCTTAAGAAACATGAACCGATGTATACTAGGTTTTTATGATTGTATTTAATGCATGAGCGAATTCTAGTTATCCCATGTTAGGAGCTTCTTAGCCGGCTCGACATAGGAGTGAAGTAGGAGCTTATAGGATTGGGGAAGTAAGTACGCCACCCCATGAATGGTATTAAGGAATACAATCCGTCATCCACGCAACTGTAACAAGTAATTAACCTGTAAAAGATATCTAGGGAGTAGTAAAACCTAAGTAAACACAATTCTCCCATATATTGCTCACACCACTATCTTAATTTAGTTTATTTTCATTTTTGTTATTTTATTTTGATTGCATCTTAGTAATTGGGTTAGTTGACTAGCAACTAATTTCGCCCACTCCTTCAAAAACCGAGATTTTTATTTGCTTTTCTAAAAACCTAAAAATACAAAAAGAATCATCCCTCATCTCTAGACCTAGTCTTTAGGTTTTCTAATCCTAGCGACACTATTCCCAAGTTGAACAATCAATCCCCCGGTACTTGTCACTATACTATACTACAACGATTAGGTACACTGCCTGGTGGGGGTTGTAAGCTTCTCGAGATCCCTCGAGAGGTAAAGCCTGGTGCGATTCTCATGTATCAGAGATTCACCCTAGAACTCCTTTAGATGAAAATTTAATGTTTGAGGGAAATGTTGGTTCTAGTAATGATGTACATGGTCTTCAAAATGTTTTTGAAATTCAAACTGAGGAAGGTAGCCATAGAAGATGTAAGAGGTCTTCTACTTTGCATGCTAAGTTGAATGATTATGTGCTAGATACTAAGGTTAGGTATGGTTTAAATAAGTATGCTAATCATTCTTTGCTTAGTGCTGATAATTGATGTTTTGTGTCTAATTTGAATAAAACTGCTGAACCTGTTACTTATGAAGAGGCTAGTAAAGATCCTAATTGGGTTGATGCTATGAATGATGAAATATATGCTTTACATGAAAATGATACTTGGGATGAAACTGATTTACCAGCTGGTAGAAAACCAATTGGTGGTAAGTGGGTTTGGAAAATTAAGAATAAGTCAATAGGGGAAGTTGAGAGGTATAAAACTAGATTGGTTGCTAAGGGTTTTGTTCAAAAAGAAGGCGTTGACTATGAGGAAAGTTTTAGTCCAGTTGTTAAAATGGGAACTGTCAGATGTTTACTTAGTTTGGTTTTTCAAAAAACTTGGAAAAATTTTCAAATGGATGCGAATAACGCTTTTTATATGGTGATCTAAATGAGGTAGTGTATATGCTTCCTCCACCAGGGTATTTTGAAGAATGAAGTAACAAAGTTTGTAAGTTGAAAAAGTCTCTGTATGGGCTTAAACAAGCTCCTACACAGTGGAATCATAAGTTGTCTGGGGCTTTGTTTGAAGCTGGGTTTGTGCAGTCTAAGAATGATCATTCCTTGTTTATTAAAAGGAATGACAAGACTGTGGTGTTTTTACTGGTGTATGTGGATGATTTTGTAATCACATGTAATTGTGATATTGAAATTGAAAATGTTAAACATTTTTTGAAAACCAAGTTTAAAATTAAAGATTTGGGAGAACTTAAGGTGGCATTTAGTTGGAAAACATTTTCTTTCATTTCCTATTTCTTGTTTTGTAGGAAAAGGGAGGGGAGTTTGATTTCCACAAAACAATGAAAAATTTAGAAAACGCGTTTAGTCTGAGAAACATGTGTTTGTGTTTTCCATTTTCAAAAACTAGAAAACATGTTTAAGTGTTGTTGTTTTATATTTCAATTCACTATTCACCTTAGTAATATTCTAAAAACATCTTCAAAACACAAAAACAAATATTATAAACTAACCAACTAAATTATAAAATAACTAAAAATATCTAATACGAGAAAATAAAGAAATTAAAAAAGTAAAATATAATATCAAATAACGTTTTCGTCTGTATTTTTATGTTTTCGTCTGATATTTTACGTTTTTGTCCGGTTTTGTTTGTTTTTTTACGTTGTCGTCTGTTATTTTACGTTTTCGTCTAATTTTTTACGTTTTCGTCAGATTTTTTACGTTTTCATCCCTTTTTTTACATTTTCATTAGCTTTTTTACGTTTTCGTCCATTTTTCTACGTTTTCATCCAATTTTTCGGGTTTTCATCAGTTTTTTTACGTTTTCATCCAATTTTTTGGGTTTTTTATGATTTCTTCCGATTTTTACATTTTCTTTCGATTTTTACGTTTTCTTCTGATTTTTTACGTTATATCCATCTTCGTCTGATTTTTATGTTTGCATCTTTCATTTACGTTTTCATCTTAGATTTATGTTTTTTTAGTTTTCATCTAACAAAAACGTAAAAAATAGATGAAAATGTAAAAAAATAGACGAAAACGTAAAAAAATCTGACGAAAACGTAAAAATCTGACGAAAATGTAAAAAAACGGACGGAAACGTAAAAAATCGGACAGAAACTTGAAAAATCTGACGAAAACGTAAAAAAAGGACGAAAACGAAAAAAATCGGACGAAAACTTAAAAAACCTAACGAAAACGTTAAAAAAATGGACAAAAACATTAAAAAAAATGGACGAAAACGGAAAAAAAACGTAAAAAACTGACGAAAACGTAAAAAATTCGATGAAAATGTACAGAATCGGACAAAAATGTAAAAAATCTGACGAAAGCGTAAAAAATCTGACCAAAACATAAAAATCGGGCGAAAACGTAAAAAATCGGGCGAAAACGTAAAAAATCGGACGTAAACGTAAAAAATTAGACTTAAACGTAAAAAAATCTGACGAAAACGTAAAAAAACGGACGAAAATGTAAAAAATCGGACGAAAACTTAAAAAATCTGACGAAAACGTTAAAAAACGGACGAAAAAGAACAAAATCGGACGAAAACGTAAACAACCTGATGAAAACGTAAAAAACCGGTCGAAGACGTAAAAAAACGGACGAAAACGTAAAAAATCAGACGAAAACATAAAAAATCTGTCGAAAACGTAAAAAAATGACGAAAACATAAAAAATCAGTCGAAAACGTAAAACAACTGACGAAAACGGATTTGGGTTATTTTAATGGAAAATAGGGGAAAATAAAAAAAAATATTTTGTAGTTTTGTGTATTAAAGTTGGAAATAGGAATTTTGTGTTTTGTAGAGAATTTTATTGGAAAACACTAATTTGAACGCGATCTTTATTTTCCTTGTTTTCCACAAAACATTTTGTGGAAAAAATGGTGTTTTCCCTCAACTAAACGCACCCTAAGTATTTTCTTGGAATTGAAGTTTTAAAAACTAAAACTGAATTGTGTCTTAACCAAAGAAAGTATTGTCTTGAACTTTTGCATGAGTTTGGTTTATTAGCTTACAGACCTGTTTTGACTCCTTTACATGAAAACATTGTTTTAGCTCATAAGGAATCTGGTGATGACAAGTTTTGAAAAATATTACTAATTATCATAAACAGGTAGGTAAGTTGATCTATCTTACTATGACTAGGCCTGAGATTTCTTATGATGTTCATTGTTTGAGTTAACATATGCATGCTACTTTACAATCTCATCTTAATCTTGGTTTAAGAGTTTTGAAATACTTGAAACTTGCTCCTGGAAATGGTATTGGTTTTGATAAGTCTAGTAATGGTTTCAAGGTTATTGCTTATTCTGATTTAGACTGGGCTAAGTGTCCTGTTACAAGGAAGTCAATGTAAGGGTATTGTGTGTTTGTTAATAACTATTTGGTTTCCTGGAAAAGCAAGAAGCATGCCATACTTTCTAAGTATTTTGCTGAAGCAGAATTCAGAAGTATGGCTTCTACAACTTGTGAAGTGATGTGGATTTTGAAAGTATTAGAGGATTTGGGTGAAATTGGGTTGATTCCAGTAGATTTATTATGTGATAATAAGTCTGCTGTTCAAATAGCTGCTAATCTAGTTATGCATGAGAGAACTAAACATTTTGATATTGACATGTATTTGGTGAGAGAAAAGGTCGCATCTGGGTTGATAAAAACTGTTAATGTTGAGTCCAAAAATCAAATTGTTGATATCTTTACTAAGGCACTTTGTTTTGTTCAGCATTCATTCTTGGCTAAAAGGCTTGGCATGTTGAACTTATTTGTTTAATAAGTTTGAGGGAGGGTATGGAAATATATACCTAATGCAAACTTATTAAACTTGAAGGGCTAATATGTAAATATTTTAGCTGATGTTGCTAACATTTAACTTTTGGTGTCAGTTTTGTGAGTTTTATGTTGTGTTGGGTGCTAAGTGTAAAATGGAACTATATAAGCTGAAGAAGGATCTAGGATTTCATTATTAGTCATATTTCTCTCATCGAATTCACACACAAGTCTATCTCAAGTCTTTGTTCTCTCAAGTTTAGTTTTCTCGGTTTGATTGTAGTTTAACACTGGCTTATAGCAAGATCATCTTGATCTTGATAGTAGTTTGGTTTTATTCGGTCTTTAGAGTGTGAGTTTTGTATGTGTATGTAGTAGCACCTATTAGAGGGACTACTACTTGTTTCTCTTGTGTATGTTTTGGTTAGCATCCGTGTTGGGGACTAACCTACTATGTATACTATTATAATAAAAGAATAGATCACCAAATGATGGTTGGTTGGGTGATTAAATCTGTTGTTAGTTGTTTTGGTACCATTTTTACTAAACAATCATGAGGCTTGATAAATAGGTAAGTAATAATCTATTGACTTTGTAAATCTCTTAATTTCATGTCAAAATGAAAATAAGACAAAAAAAGACATAATAATTGGATAGAAAATTGCTACAAATTTTTTTTACTACAACTAAAATCGATATTAACTTGTTAGCTCATTAGCATTCAACTAATCATCAAAAGGTGTTAGTGACTTTATTTTAGCAATGGGCATTTTAGGTATGCGATTAATAGCCACCGTTTTGACAATATCTTGCACTCTTATTCGGTCCATCTAGTTTGCTTTCTTTTTGCTTCAGGTTGGCCTCGTCCTCGCCTTCTTCTTCGATTTCGACATTGGGTGGTGTTTTGACATTTTGGTGTTGAGATTGGATTTGGGGACCTGGTTGATTTTTGAAGTATGGTGACGTGTATTGGGAGCATTGTGACGGGAATAGACAATATTGGTTTCGTTGATAAATGATTGACAATTTGTATGTTGATGTGTTGTGTAATGTCAGTGTAGCATAGGGTGTTTAAGCCTTTTCAAGTTTTACATTTATATTTAGCCGACTTATTATTAACACACACACTTAACGAGCAGTGTACCCGATCAATATGTATATAGTGGTAAGTAGAGTGTCGAACACTAAGAATGGAACGTAATATCTAGTTGATTTAATCAGTATTTTAATATCTAAGTTAGTTTTACAATCAAAATCTAATAAAACGGGGGTTTAGCCTAAAAGACTAACACGGATTTAATTAAACAATAAAAGTAAAACTAATGAGAACGAATCAGTGAATAGCAATCACGTACACAAATAGATAATAGAAACACGTAAGAAGACCTGTCCTTATAATTAAGTAGCTTGTCACTTGTTTTATGGCTAGTTTTATATGATGAGTATCGTAATCTAATATGTCTCGTTGGATCCTAATATCGGCGAGTAAACTCTTAATTATTACTTATGTTTATCCTACCTTCTAGACACTAGATAAGCAGGCGAGGAACAGGTATGGTAGCCCAGAAGACTCAACTAAACACAGAGGTTATCAATGCACAAATAAAGTCACCAAAAACATCAATCATATAAACTTTAACCGATGGGAAAGCAATTTTTAAGGGGAGCAGTATGGTGGCCACATGCCCATCAATCCTGATGGATTAAAGCTTACTAATACAATAAACAAAACTACTTAATAAATTATACACATGCAGGACCTTCTTACGGCTCTAAGATCTTCGTTTGGGGCGTGTCTTGTGATGCTTCTTCGACTGAATTCGTTTCCTTAGGGTTTTTCTGTACACTAAACTCGTATCTGTCTTGGGGTATTTATAGTTTCTGTCTGAGGGATCGATGCGGCGCATGTTGATGACAGATGCGGCGCATCTACTTAACTTCGCGTGGGGTCCATGATTATTATATTCTAGAATATTCGTACACCGCCTTTAGATGCGGTGTAACTTGTTTCTCTATGCGGCACATGTTTTTTAACGTCTTGGATAGTATCTGGTGAAGTATTCAACTGATACGCCGCATGTTGTAAATGAGATGCGGCGTACTCTAGAGTAGAACAAGTTGATTATCATTCGTTTACCAAAGTTTCATATGCGGCGCATGTTGTAATTAGATGCGACGCATTCTTCAAAGTCAGGCAATGATCTTCGAGTTTATCTAAGTATGATGTTGCGGCGTATCTGTTGAGAGTGATACGGCGCATCTCTTAAATTTCAGTAGACTTTTCAAATCTTGATCATTTATCTCCATAATTCGTCCAATATCATTAACTTTCACCAATTGCTTGTTTTACCTGAAAATCACTAAAGTAAACATTAAAGCACCAATTCTCATACAAAATAATATAAAACAAGTCAATTAAATAGGATAAATGATGTTAATAAAATGTACTTATTTGATCTCATCATATGTGATCACCGAACCCCGGAGCCATAATACTTGGTGAAGGGTTGCTTGATTGAGGAATGGATGAGAAATTGGCTGGTGAAGGCATGGGATTGTTGTGTAAATTTTGGAAGAAATCGTTAGATTCTGATTGAAAGTGGTTATGTTTTCTAGCCATTTTTGTAAAGAATTGTTGAAAATTTTAGTGAATTGTATAAAAAGATGGTGAAAATATAAGAGTTGTTTTTGTAGTTGTAGAAGTGTAAAGAAAAAGGCTATAATTTGTGTATCTATAAGGGTAAAAGTATAGAAGAAAAAAATATAAAATTGTAATATTACCGTTTAATAACGGTAAAATGGGCCCCGCCTCCTCGTCGCCAAATCCAAGCAGCTCCAACCGACGACCAATCGACATGACCTTGCCATTGTTGTTACTTAAGTGACGCTCTTTGGTTGGCTAACTCGACGAGTTGTTAGCACTGGTCTTAGAGTGGTTGAGGGTAGTCATTTGTAGGGGGTGGGGGTTTATTTTCAAGCTACAAACAATTATTACATAACCTAATAACCTAAGTATAACCCTTAGGGTTATGCTTAGCAAATTCTTTAAATGTATATAATCTAAACCATGTAGATATTTCTTCCTTTTCAATAAATACAACGCATGTAAGCCCAAACAACCATAAAAAGGTATCACCAAGGTTGGTGAATCCCAACGAATTGTTGTCTTAACGACTACACCAACACAATTGGTCCTCGAATCCCCAACTTAAACCTTAAACCATAATCATGAACAAAAAAACAGGTCTATGGTGGGGTTTAACAAGTGGCTAAATATATGGTGATTGTCGTCAAATCTATGGTTGATGGGCAGGTTTGTGGTGTAGGGTGGTCAGATCTATGGTGGTAGTTGGATAGTTGCAAGATTCCAAAAACAGGTGGTCAGATGTGTGATGTGTCTTGAAATATAAAGTTGAGAAAACCATAAAACGAGATTTTAAATATAAGTGATTTAAGTGTGTGTGTGTGTGTGTTATATAAAGTAGAAAAAAAAAGTGTGGTGATGATGATGTGTTATTTTCTCTGTTGTAAAAATCGGCCCAAGCGGCCTATTAATCCTCGCATAATTGCTGATCGCTCATTAAGCACCTTGATTTGTCATAATCGGCCTATTTAATCGCTTTGGTCAAAGATTGCTTAAAAATCGGTCAACAAACCGATTAATCGGACAAAATTGGTCTAATCGGAAAAAATCAATTAAAATTCGGTTAACAAAATCGCTTAAAAGTCAGACAAAATTGCTTAAAAATTGGTCAACAAACCGATTAATTAGACAAAATCAGTCAAAGATCACTTTAAAATGGTCAACAAACCGAGTAATATCTATGTTTGACTTTGAACTTTAAAGAATTATGTATTATGTTTATATTTGAACACTTGAAATATTTGAACTTTGATGCATTATGCTTATCTTATACATATAATATAATATCTAAAATTACAATTTTGTGCATAAAAATTTTAATCCAATTAATCCCCGCCTAACTGATTAATCGCTAAGCCCTACCCGACTGCCTCACTAGCGCCTATCAATTTTTACAACCTTGGTTATTTTAGTGTTCTAATTTTGAATAGAAGAAAATAATATTTTTATTAAAATTTAAATGAAAGAACACAAAAGTTATTATAAGCATCTGGTTTGGATCAGAGATATACTATGAAAGAAGTTCGCCATTCTAGAGATGATATTTACAAATTAGAGAAACCATAGTAATTGTAATCGCCAAATATTTCTGATAAAGATAATTAGTGTGAAAAGTTCGAAGCATAAGAATGTATTTTCTCTAACTATGAACTAACACAAAATTTATAGTTGTAATATCGTGGTTATTCAATTTCATCAACTATGAACTAACACAACAATTAATTAAATAAAATGTAATATGATGTCTTGTATAATAGAATGTATAGATGAATAAAATTATTAATGTTGTGATTAGATATAAAAGAATTAGGTTCATGTGGAATAGTTCTTAAAGTAAAAAAGTGTAGGAAGCCATATGAAAATGACAAGTGTTACAAAGGGTTCAACAAATTTTTAAAAGGTTCAAAAGGATTTAAGGGTATTTAGGGTATTATACTGGTTTTTACTTCTCCTATTTTATTGTAAACATATAACTGTTCATTTCATTTGCTCTTTTGAACCATTGAAGCCAGCCGCCATGTTCATCATGCATGTTCACCTTTCTCCATCAACCTTTAAGCGTCGACAATAATCGATAATCAAAAATAAGATATTCACCTTCAACAACCGTAGCATTTTTGAACCATCATTAATGATCGATCAAAACTTCCCTTTCTTCATCATCCTACAACCCCAAAGTCTTACGATGCCGAAAACCCGAGGCCATCTTCGTGTGCCTTTCATTTGTTCATACACATTGAATTAAGGATACTCTACATCCCGTCATTCGAAATCCATATCAGATGGTTTATTCGTGTATTAGCTTCTTAGTGTGCTCGTGTATTACTTTATTAGTATCATTGTCTCGGTTTTTATTTATACTATGTATCATTTATTATCGTTTAATTATCACTTACTGTCTTGGTTTCTTTTTACGATTTATATGTATCATTCCATTGTTTATCAATGCCGTAATTTATGATAGTTTAAACAGTGTATCAATCACATTTTGCAAGGTTAATGGATTTTCTTTTCATTATCTACTGTGATTGTGAGCCTCGTACAACCATATGCTTGTGATATGTCATTGGTTTATTTATGCATGCTTGTAAGTTCAATTTTTATAATAATTAAATGTGTTAGTACATGTGTATCGATCAACTATTGTAAGCGTACATATATTAGTAGTAATTAAATATCTTTGATGTTGTGAGGATAAAGTTTGTGTGTCGATATTACACAAAAACGTATAAACGTTGTAAATTTGTAATATTAAAGATTGATGTATCACAAAGTTAGAGTAAATGCATGTGTATCCATGGTATACTGTTTTAAATTAAAAATCAATAAATATATTTAAAATGTGTATAATTTAATAAGTGGATTACAAGAACATGTTTCAACAAACAACCACTATCTAGTCCGCAAATTCGGTTGTGGTTACATGAAGGTGTATGTTCGAATTACCTCAATACCCTTGAACCTCTTTGAACCTTATTGAATTTATTTGAACTTTTCATGACACGTGTCATTCTATTATTACTTCCTACACTTCCTACTTTAAGCAACTATTCTACGATAACCTCCCTCAAATATAAAAAAGGTCTACTTTTATTTTTTTATTTTTTTATTATTTTTTTTTTTTTGAAACTACATTATAAAGGTTATCAAAAGTTGTCATACATTTTTTTAAATTTTAAGTGAGAACATTATTAAAATAATATTTTATTAAAAAAATATTGTTTGAATTTTTATGTAAAATTTTTAAAAAATTAAACATACTTAATTTTATTTTAAAATTTTAAGCAAAAACATTTATGCTTTATACGTAACAGCAGATTAAAATATCTTAGGCCAATGCTAACGGTGGCCGTAATATTGTGGTCACCCCTGCCACATCAGTTTTCACTCTCCATGACTACAACCAACAACAGTTTGCTAATAAGGTAGGCAAAAAAAAAAAAAAAAAAAAAAACCCTACAACCTTAACATTAGTAGAGTTGAGATCAATGTAAAACCAAAATTATCTAAAGATCCAATGTCCAATAAACAAATCTTAACCACGCATTTTTTTCATCAAAAAGAAAAAAGAAAAAGAAAAAAAACCTTCCAACCTCTTTTTTTAAAATAAAATATCTGGCAAACGGTAAGTCGTTAAGTGAAAAAATAAATAAACTACGCAACGAGTATTTTTTTTATCATTCAGTAGATTAGCACTTCGATATATTTTCGATTATTTTTTTTCGTTTTTTTTTCAGTTACTGTCTGGAAACGTAAAGATTAACACTTTACGAGATATTTAATGTTAAAAAAAATGATAAAAGTTATTATATTTTATTTCTTTTTTTTATAAAAAATGAATTGTCATAATTGGTTAATCAGATATTTAGAAAATATTCTATCTACATTTAACTTTTCTAAACATTAGTATTGGCATTACTTTACACTATGACTGATATTTGTAAATAAACGGTGAAGATTTTTATTCGTTTGGAAAAAATATCTGGTGACATCACTGCTACTTCACGTTCCTTTCATTACTTTTTCTTTGTTATGGTACAATTACACCCTTCATCTTTTAAATTTCCCAGAATCAAACCATCCTTTGATGTAATTTTAGTTGAGAAGCGATTTATGTACATTAGTACATACCACCAAATTTTATTTAAAAAATCATCTTAGTTTCATAGATTCAGGATCAAATAAGTAAAAAACTTAAAATGACAAAGGTGAGAAGAAACCACACACATATTCCATATACACATATAAAAGTAAATGTATATCTTCTTAAAATTGTCACTCTTATTTGAAATGTGTTGCTAGAAATCATTTCATTTTTCTCATTATTAGTTTTTCTTCATATCGGATCACTTCCCTAATTAATATTGTTGCACTATAAATTATTTATGTGATTCATTGATGATGTATAACTTAATATTGACGGTGTATACATGATCTTTTGGACCAAAAGGTTTGTCACCTAGCGGTGCATCATCTGTGATATACTTTTGTGTTAAGTGATTACATGTAAGGGTGTTCATCGGTTCGGTTTTCGGGTTGTGGGTTGTATGGTTCATGTTGTTAGTAGCTCATTTATGATATACGATTTGGTCTTATCACTTTGTGATAATTGATTTGGTCATATCCCTATGATTAGCTGTACATTGTAAATTGATATGTAAACCTTTAATATCTTCCTTAAATAAGTCTTGTATAGTTGGCATATATTGCCTGCTGGAAACGATTACAAAGGGTGGCTATATATGCCAACTATACAAGACTTATTTAAGGAAGATATTAAAGGTTTACATATCAATTTACAATGTACAGCTAATCATAGGGATATGACCAAATCAATTATCACAAAGTGATAAGACCAAATCGTATATCATAAATGAGCTACTAACACATGTTTATCAATTTTAAATCAAAACCAAAATCAAACATAACCAATTATAGAACAGATAAAACCAAACTATACACCAAATTAAAATTCAAGTTAAAACCAAGAAAACCAAATATATTAACAAATAAAAAGGTAAATCCTCTATAACTAAATATTACGAGAATGAGATTGTTGGCTATTTTCGAAAAGGTAAATTCTCTTGAACTAAATATATTATTCTCATAGATTATTATGACGCAACTTTTGTTATACTAATTATTCAATTCTTGTAGTTGTGATATGATATTATAAGGGATTTAAAGTTTTCAAGAAAGAATGAATTTAGGGTTGTGGATATGACTAGTTTATTATCTGAAAGATTTTAATTTGAAATAAAAACAAGAAAAAGTACATGTGGCTACATCAATGTTTTAGCTTTTAAAGATGTAATAAAATGTGCGTAGAAAGAAAAAACAAATTATATTTTCTTGTTCAGGTTACTTAAAGAATGCGAGTTTTTAATTCAGATGTAAGCGATCTAATTGAATCATCATCATGACTGTTTCCAACTCTTTTCTCTTGCCACCTCAAATGTATACTTTACGAGTATTTAACCTTAACCTCATCTGATCATTTGGTGGTGATAATGTGTAGAATAGATGTATAAGTTTTTTTTATTGAGATATTATTTATTAACCTTACTTATGAATACATGATATATAATCAACATTATTTAGTTATTTGAGCTACCAAATAGATATCAGATCATCCCAATCCTCAAGCACAACTTACAGTTACATTTGGTCGAGTTCTCAAATCTATTACTACAAGCTATCAAATCTACCATATGCTAAACTTCGTTAATGTGTCATGCACAAGGATAAAGGGTATATGAAAATACATTCAATAGATGAAGGGATGTTTATGCAAATAGAACTTAAAATAAATAAATAAAGTTGTTTAAATCCAAGACTTTTTTGTGAGCTACAAATCCTTAAATAGAGAGAGTGACTCTTGTG
This sequence comes from Artemisia argyi, assembly GCA_030686995.1. NCBI lineage: Eukaryota > Viridiplantae > Streptophyta > Magnoliopsida > Asterales > Asteraceae > Artemisia > Artemisia argyi. Next base: position 134,373,149 of record CM060698.1, on the reverse strand, counting down.
AAAGGAACACAAGACACTTGTCATCTCTTCCAATCCAACAAACAAGAAAGGAAAGTAACCATCACTCTTCTCCTTAAAAGGGTAAATTCGTCTATAAATATTTTATTCCCTTTAGATATTTTGATGACCTGAACATGTTTTATATATATGTTACCTTATTTATTTACTATTTGATCTTGTTGCCTCAATCTTTGTGGGTTTTTCTGCATATAAACCTTTTAGATTTCTTGTATCATCTTCTAAAATAAAAGAAATGCTATAATTTTTTGGTGTTAAATTTGTTGCTTAACTTTAAAGACTTAAAGTCTAGTGGTAATCATGTTCTTGGATAATGTTTAGCTTTATTCCTTCTTTTCTTTTCTTGTGAACTTAAAGAAAATAAATGAAAAAAGAAAAATGAAAACTAGCTAGTTAGTGTTGATCTTGATGTATGTGTGCTTTATATTCATTTCTTATATTTAATTTTATGTACAAGTATATATATATGTTATGTTCTTTTCAGGGGTATTTTGGGAATCTTCATATTAGTGAGTATGTAGTTTAGTTTGTTGTTTATCTTGTGATTAGACTTGTTTCTTGAATCTTGATGGATGATGGGAAACATGAAACTAAGATAGATATTTTGCTTATAATATGTTTCACCTTCTTGATCATGAAAAAAGTATTTAAGTATGCTATTACTAGTATCTTACTTCAATCACTTGTGTCTTGTACTTCATGCATATTAATTTGCATATTTCTTCTGTACTTCATGCTATTATCTGTTCCATGTCCATGATCTTAGATTTTTATAAAAGAATTCCCTCTTAAAATGAAGGGCATTGGTGCTACTTTGATGCAAAATCATAAAGATTAGATCTTTGAATTAGATTCTTTAAAGTTACTTTTCTCAAAGTTCTAATCTTTGTAATGTAACACCCTCGTACCCACATTTAAATTACTATATATTTACAGAATATTGTATCAAGAAATCAAGAAATCAAGAAAATGACGTGATCTTGTTAGATTTGGATAGGTTTGGATGAATTAAGCAATGAGTTCATTAATCAATCCCAAGAACTGTGGTTCTCAAACCAGTAAGTCGACAATGGCGAATTCACCATTGCCCCAACAATCTTCTGTTTACGCGTTAACCTTCGAAGAATTACAGAACACATTGGGTGGAAGTGGGAAGGACTTTGGATCAATGAATATGGATGAGCTTTTAAAGAACATTTGGACTGCTGAAGAGACTCAAGAAATGACACCAAACCTCAATTTGAGTGTCGTTAATCATGGGAATTTGCTAAAGCAAGGATCTTTAACATTACCAAGAACGCTTAGTCAGAAAACGGTTGAGGAAGTTTGGAGAGAGATGGTTAAAGAAAATGGTGGTCATTGTCAGAATGAAGTCAAAGATGTGGATTTGATCAAAGAAGCAGACTTGCGGCCACAAGAAAAGCCACCAGCTTTACGTGAAATGACACTAGAAACATTCTTGCAGAAAGCAGGGGTTGTTGGGGAAAATAACCAAACTCGAACAAATGGAAGGCTTCAGAATGATGCACCTTTTGGTGATAGAAGTAGTTTTGATTTTGGGTTTATAAAGTCGAATCAGAATACAGGGTATCATCAACAAGCAGTTGTTACCAAAAGAAAAACTGAAGTTGACAATTTGCAAGGTGTTAGATCTTCACAACCACCAAAACGGCAGAAAATTCTTCCAAAGCAAGCTGCTTTCAACTTCAACACTTCATCAAATGTAGTGAAGAATACTCAGATGAGTAGTCATGGAAATGATGTTTCTATAATTCGAAAGACTGATAATCCAATAAAAACTAGCATGGTTCAACATGATTTATTTACAAATAGTAATTTGGATACATCACCATCTCCACCGTCTTATGCATATGGTCTAGGTGGTGTTCATGAAAGAAAAAGGAGTGGTACTTTGGAGAAAGTGGTGGAGAGAAGGCAGAAGAGGATGATTAAAAATAGAGAGTCTGCTGCACGGTCACGGGCTCGGAAACAGGTGAAGCTTTTGAGCATGCCTAGGGTATTGCTACTTTATTTAATGTGGTATAAGCATTCATGTGTTGACCATTCCAGGGGTTTTTTAGATGCCTTTATTCCTGTTCATTGAAGTTTTATTATTCATCTTGTTGCTTATTGTCGTGCAGAACTTCAATGTCTTAGATGTTTGTTGTCATTTTCACCTTTAACTAATCAGCCGGTATGCATTCATGTCTATCTAACCAGCCTGTATCAGGACGTGACCTTGACTTTGAGTACTGTTTTTAGGCATCATCCAAACTGTGAAACCATTTGATCCATTAGTTGGACCTGGTTTTACTAACCTAAGTATGCGTCGTCGTTACAAAATCTTTAATGCTATTATTTTTAATGTGAGGACGTTGGATAGTCTAGTTATAATGCTTACAGAATATTTATTAATTCAATAGGCGTATACATTGGAATTGGAAGCTGAAGTTGAAAAACTAAAAGAAGTTAACCACGAGCTGCAGAAAAAGCAGGTGTGTATCCTATACGGGTGACAATCATCTTTGAGTTCATAATTGTCACAAAATGTGAATCTTTCTTGTAACTTGTTTTCTTGTTGTATTTGCCATCCCTCCAGGAAGAGATCATGGAGTCACAGAATTTTCAGGTATCTAGTTTACTGGTTATAGTTTTTTAGTACAAAAACCTCATTGTGTATCAATGTATGACCCAAATATTTTTTTCACTCCATAGGATTAAACTATTATCCTTATATCGATGAACTGTTCCTAGGATAAACTTGTTTCAAAATTCTGGTTTGATGGTTTGAGATTTGTTCATGATAGTTATAAACAGTTATGGTACCATAAAAAGAATCCATATTTTATTTCTAAAGATTTGTCATTGGTCTTTTTTTAGAATCAGATTCATCTTCACTTACAAAGACAGTTAATTGATTATTTTGGCAATTTAAATCTAAACTTTCAAGTTATGTGAAGTAACATGTATTCAAGTTTCAACATGCTACAACTGTATCAGAATAATTTATGTCAAATCTAACATGTGGAACGAATCTTGTCAGTTGTCGAAGTTATTAGGGATTTCTGCACATTGTTTACTAGATACATTACCTTCTTATCTACTAAACAGTCACTTCTATCCCTTTTTTGCAGGTACCTGAGAAGACAAAGTTGAGCGGAAATAGAAGATTATGTTTACGAAGAACGTTATCAGGACCTTGGTAGATAAACATGGAACCAAGCTTATAGTATATAGGATATGTAAAATACAAGGCTAGGTTTCAAAGCGTAGAAATGACCATATCTGAAGTAATGCTCAACTTGCTATGCATGAGGCACGAGTCAAGAAATATTCCCAGATTTGGTCATTTATGCTCGACATAAATAATTCGAGTGTATGTATATGCATCTGATATTGATCTTGCTTATCTAAACATGTGTATGTGTATGTACAGTAACCTTAAAACTTATGGGTGTATAATTATTAAAAATCTAGCATCTCTTGACAGTTATATTTGTTTGGAGGTGGTTTTTTCTTGCATATTTTGAGATTTGCGTAAAAGGAGAGACACTTGTAAGTTATACGGTCTAAAGGTTGCAGAACCTACGCTATATAACCAACTAAATAGAGAGTTTGCTACATGATACGTTTTCTTGTAGTAAAACCTACATGTATACAAGAAGCGACATGCCAAATAGACATGGAACATGTTACTAAAAGGAACTCAAAGGGCTAAAATAAGGTGAATCATGACATTACCAGGAACCAGCCACATTAAACCTTTCTTTTGTATGCCCATAAACGGCCTCAGACTTATCTTGTTGAGCTTGATTCTTATATGTAACTGACAGCGCTTGCCATTGACCCGGATTTGGGTTTATATAGAACCACACGACTTGCTGCTTTAATAGCCTGTACTTGCAGTTAGCTCGCTCGGTATTCGAAAACAAGGCCTGCTGCAACACTTTTTGCTCTTCCATGCCCGAAAAACTTGGCAATAATAGCCAATGCAAATTCGGGTGCACTTGAAAGACCCCTACATGTCATTAGTTGACCATCTATGACAACTTGAGAACTGACTATGTTGTTGCTCTCGAGCTTGCTCAGTACAGAAGGATGAGCAGTTACTTTCTTGTTCTGGAGGAAGCATATAGTTTGGTTTAACAAATAGACAAAGATACAATCGACAACAGTTATTTCTAAATATACATATTAATGGTTCATCCAAAATTGCTCATTCTGAAAGAATGTCTCATTTTTACACAGTTGTGCATTAAGGGTTGGTTGGACAATGGGTCAAAACAAGTGCTTATGGGTCTAGACCAAATCCATAATTTGGTGTAAACCTCAGAAGAGTCACATGGACCCTCCATGTAGTTAACTTTTTATTTTCTATAGAATTTATAAATAATTATTTATAGTTTCGTGACACATGGTACACCACAAGTGATATTTGACATGCTTCCTTCAGAATTATTGTTTCTGCTATTTTACCCTTTTGACCTGTTTCTATATGAATAGGTTAAAATTAATGATATCGAAAAAAAATGTAGTCAATGTCGCACGTGGTGGTTATTTACTTACTTGGAGCAAGCCATGTTTCTGAAGAACTAAAGATGAAGTGCAAATTGCTCCATATTTCCGTCCACTAGAAACTTGTTCTTTTAGCAACTTCTTTAAAATTCTGGATTTTTGTAGCCGCTCCACGCCAGAATCTCCTCCCTAGAATTTAGTTTTGAATATAAATGACAGGCATTAGTAAGCTTAGAATGATGGAAAATTCTAGAATTATGTCTACACTTAACAAGTTTGACTTACTGGTAGGATAATCAAATCATATATTGATTCAGCAGCATTCTTAATTAAAGTGTCTGCAACCATTTTTACACCTTGCGACCCCAATATTGGCAAAGTTTTCTCAACAGAAGCAACCGTAACATCCACCTTAGCTCGTCTTAATATATCGACAACTGTAACCACCTCGATATCTTCAGATCCATTTGCAACTGGAATGAGAACCTGATGATGCCAATATATTTATAAATAAATAAATGAATAAATAAATAAAAATACATTATATAATATTAAACTAAACCTATAATTATATTTCCTGAACAAGAAAAGATGAAACTCTTACACGAGGGGTATGATCAACTGCCCACTCAACTTCATTGAACTCTTTCTTCCTAGAAAGCTCATCAGCAGTGTCCATTAACTTGTACAAAATTTAGATGAGAAAAAGTCAACTCATGTTGACCATCCATGAATCTATAGAAGGTATTGTAAAGAATGAGATACTTGCAGGTCTTACCAAAAACTTTTCAATCTCCATGGAAGCAGACTCCCCAAAAAGCTGCTCAACTAGTGATACGGAAAACTGAAAGCAAGTACCAGGGCCACGACTTGTAGTTAATTCTTCAGAAACTTGAAGATTTGTTTTCACAGCCCGAAAAGTTGGGAGCTTGTGCAAAAACGCTGGATGACAAGTTGTCTACAAGAGGGCACACATTAGAACACCAATTGTTCTAAATATATAAGATGTAGTACTTAATCCATATAATCCAATAACACCTTTTTTCTTTTGAGAAGACCCCAGGGCAAAAGTGTGACAGCTGGAGCAGCACAAATAGCCCCATATAGCCGTTTCTCTTCAGCTTGCTTCTTGGTAATTTCTTCGAGTGTTTTACAATCTCTCAGACGAACAGAACCAGGCATGCCTCCCTAGATAAGCATAGGCAAGACAATTGAAGAAAAAATACCTTGAAAAATAGTCGAAAATGGAAAAACAATCACAAGAGACTTAACATCTAGATAATTATTATATATGCATCTGAACAGATTATGTGTTTATTATGGAAAAAGCCTTATCCAACTACAAAAAAGAGTTCCAGCAAACTTTATCCACTTTTCCCTCTTTCAAGGCTGTGGTTGGACAGATGGTAACGTGACATCGCATTTCAAGCAGATATTAATTGCTAATCTTTTACACATTTGTGTAGAATTTGACGGTTTCATGTTGAAACTAAAGCATATATTACAGCACTCAGATTGTGTAATGTGTATAGCAGAAGTGACAGCAATTAAGAGCTTAAATACAGGTTTATATGTGTCAACAGACTTCTAGTCACCCGTTACATCAACTGGGATGTAACTATAGTAAATTTTCAACATGAATTGTCATAAAAGACGGCGTTGGTTACAAAGTGAAGAATGTGTAATGTCAATATTATTAACAAACAGGTTAAGCTTAGTAGCTTACAAAAGAAGGTTTGAAGTTTGGAGAACTTACAGGAAGAGCAACCAAATCGAAAATTTGATCAGAACATTCAGAAATGGATGTATCAGCAACAAGTATGGTACCTCCAGAAAGTCTAACTTCTAGTTCTGGCTCAACCGAAGCAAGAACCACATCCGCACCAGCTTGACGCAGCACATTCACCATTATAACAGCCTCCATTTCTTCTGTACCAAGGCCAATTGGGATCAAAACCTACAAAATCAACACAAAACCACAATTGAAGCTTGTTTGAATTCATGCAGAATGTTTACCAGGCCTCAATCAGTCAATCATATAAACTACTATATGAACCTAAATTGCATGTATATAGTAATGCTTTTAGAACACAGTGTAATCAGGGATTACTAAGCCACTGGTTGTTTCTAGTTTTAGGTTAAATAGAAGGATAGTTGCAATAAACCTCATCGTAGATTTATTCTACTTCTTCGTTAGTCACCCACCATCCAAAATTTAGTGATAAATACATAAAGTATTACTCTATTTTTAAAAATTCGTTGATCAGGAAACATACTAACACATTGTAACGTTGTTGGACCAAAACATAAATTTTGATAGTTTATTATGTTTATGTGGATTTAATGATTTATAATAGTTAACTGTGTTGGAGTTTTTCATAATAAATGTGTCTCATTACTATATACACGCAATTTTTTGTCCTACGGACTTTCGGGCCAAATGATTACACTGTAGCATACCTAATACGCGGTACGCTCCGGTACGAATACGAAATTCGGGTACGCAATTCGCTATAGGTCACGTATTCGGTACGAAGGGGGGTAGGTTCATTTCGGTACGAAACGGTACGAAGTGGTACGTATATTAAAATTCGAAATTCATTGTACCATACAAAACAAAAACTTAATTCGAAAAACATATTGCAACGTAATACTAATATGAGTAGTGCTATCATCTCCACCTTGGGTATTTCTTCCAAAAGCCATTTGAATAAGGTGAAGAAGAAAGAAAGTTAAGGGGATGTATTTATACTTGTAAATTGATGTATTGGAATAATGGAATGTATTGGCATTATGGAATGTATTTAATTGGAACGCTGATTTGTAGTTAATTGATGTATTGGAATAATGGAAATTATGGAATGTATTTAATTGGAAAGCTGATTTGTAGTTAATTGATTGCTTGTATTGGAATTATGGAATGTAATTAATTGGAACGCGATTTGCAATTAATGGAACGCCGATTTGCAATTAAATGGGACGCCGAATTGTAGTTAATTGGAACGCCGATTTGCAATTAATGGAACGCACCGAATTTCGATTTGGTACATCGTACCGCATCGAATTGGAACGCAGTGAATTTCGAATTGGTACAATTCGATCCAATACTAAATTCGTCCTTCACCCAGCGAATTCGGTAACTATGTGTATGACTCTCCATCATTTTTTGTCCTACGGTCCTACGCATGCCATAGATCGACATCCACCAAGGATTCTCATCTATGCTACAAGTATACTGAGTAAACTTTTGGCCCGAAAGTCCGATTCATTGAACAGCATATGCTACAACTGTCTACATGTTGTCTTTTACCTTTAACATCACTACATAAGATGATTCAAAATTCTCATCATTTCATCCGATTCTAATGTAGTATATCTAACAAAATAAATTCTCCCTAGTTAATTCTTATCCATACAAAATCTCCACATCTTCCATTACCCTATTAACACCGTTAAAGTTACATTCTATGTACACATTGTCTATTGTTAATAACCATCTAAATATTAGTATCACTTAAAGAGCTCACACTTTGGCTTGCCATTTTGTATATCTCTCTTTTTATATATATGCCTTAATCGAATAATGCACCATTTTTCGTCCATGAACAAAATGAACATAACAATTTATTTCCTAAAATTGGCATGTACGTTTAGCTATAAAAATCAAAGCAAAAGTAGTAAGCTAATTCTAATAAATTCAAATTTCACTATATAGGGTATGTTTGGCTTGGAGCGTTTAGGAGCATTTAGCGTTTAAAATCTCTTTTGCCAAGGAGCGTTTACCTTCCTTTTTTTTTCTCTCTTTCTAAAAATGCTACTTTTCATATGCTACTTGAAGCAGCATTTAACTTTTATGTCATCTTACACTTTATTTATACTATCTATACTACATTATAATGCATTTGAGACTATTCTATAATTAGAAAGGCTTAAAATTCAGACTTTTACTTGCTTATTATGGAAGGATTTCAAAATTAATTGGTTAGGAAGCAGGTTGGTTAGGAAGTTTGTTAGGAAGCAGGTTGGTTGTTCAAACTAAAATTATTTGGCTTAACCATCTCTACCATCTCTACTTATAAAGCATAAAGACAACTAAATGTGTAACCGAATAACACAAAAATATAGTCACAGGTACCCGCCGCCGCATAGCGCGGGTACCGTTCTAGTTATATAACAAAACAATTGGTAAAAGAAACAATTATATAAAAGAACAACAATGAACCTTCTTGACAGGCAATGACGTGGCAGTGTCAACTTCAGTCTCCGACGGTTCAATTTCAATTACAGTTTCCGTTGCAGTTGCCTTTGTAGTAATATGTGATGATAAAGATAAAGATAGGGTTTTACGGTGGTTTAAAATGAAATTGGAGGGTGGCCGGCGGTGAGTTACGGCGGAGGCGGGTAACGTTTTTGGTGAGCGGAAAGAAGGTGTTGTTGCCGGAAAATATGATACTAGAGTCGCCATAACTAACTGAACTGAACTGTAACGACAGTTTTTATCAGGTTACTCTGTATAATATGGTGGCGTTTGGTTATGGATTAGATTACTGGGATTATTTGAACCCATTCTGTAAAGTTGCAAACTCTCTCTTTTTGACCCCTCTCTCGGTTACGAACTTTCTTTTAACCTCTTTTAGTTCTGAACCCTCTCGTGACCTATTTGAAACTATTCAATTTCAATCTATAAAGTACTAGTATAGTATGGTACCTGCGCGTTGCAGCGGCGGGTACCCTAAAATAAATGTTAACGACATTAAAATGAAAAAAATGATAGCTAAGAGTTGTAAACCTTTCGGGCTTGAGCCCGTTGGCCCGTGCTCGTTCGGTATCGAGCCTGTTTGGCCCGTGCCCATTCAGGCTCAAGCCTATTTGGGCCGTTGCCCGTTCGGGCTAGAATATTTGTATAATGTGCTTTATTATTTGTATTAGTGACATTTAATATAAGAATTGTGTTTAAGTTGGTTGTACAATATGCTTGATAATTTGTATTTCTTATGTAAGAGGTGTTTTAATAACTACATTTATTGTATTTATTGATCAGTTTATTAATGTTAGTAAATGTGTTTTAGTTAGTTGTACTTTTAGCTTAAAAACTTCGAATGCCGAATTTTAAGTATTTCTATTTAAAGATTGTATTTAATATTAGAAAATGTGTTTTAATTAGTTGTATTTTTAGCTTAAGAACTTGTAACTGTATTTAATGTTAGAAATTTTGTTTTACTTAGTTGTACTTTTAGCTTAAGAACTTGCAATGCTTAATTTTAAGTATTTTTTTAATGGAAAGTCTAAATGCTTTATAAGATAGTATGATAAACGCTGTTAACTGAACCCTGCATCATTCCTTCCTTGACCCTCTCTTGCCAATCGGCTCCTACTACAAAAAGCACCTACAGATTTTTACGAATAAATTAGTAACTAATGGTTTTCTCAAAGGGAATTTTCCACAAATACCCCAAAAGTACAAGGGTCTCCACCCTAAATAACCCACAAAATCTTGTTTTCCCCAAATACCCCAACGGGAGGAGGTCGCCTCCAAAATTTGGGCGGATGGTGTAATATAGAGACATGTGTCCCTATACATGGCCCCACATTGTACCTTCATGGTACAACTATTAGAGTGTACTTCTTGGGCGACTGAGACCCACATTTCTTGGGCGACTTGATTATTTTGTCTTTTTCCGAAAAGTTATGGTCTTTTTTTATTAATTAATAGTACAATAAACTTGGGCGACTGGGTCCCACTTATCTTTATTCTTGGGCGACTTGGTAGGTATGGATTTTTTTTTATTAAATAATAGTACACTTTTATAAAAATACACTTTTAAAAACACTTTTATACTTGATTTAACTTTTTAAAAATACACTTTTAAATAATAGTACACTTTTATAAAAACACACTTTTTAAAAATACACATTTAAATACACTTTTTAAAAACACACACACATAAACACTAAAATCCACCGTTTCATCTTTCCACAAAATCACTCATACGATCATCCCTTTGATCATACGATCATCCCTTTGATCGCTCCCTTTCATCTTTGAGGAATGCAACCCATCTCGCCCACATTTTATAAGAAACCATCTCACCCACAATTAAAACCCCTCGCCATACCTGCAACTCAAACCCTACTTGATACCATATTGTAATGGCTGACGCAAAGGTAACGGTTAGATCAAGATTAGATTACATTACAACAATTAGAGGGTTGTTGAATACTAATAGGGCAATCTTGTTTCGGGCCACTGTATTTGGGCCATGGTTAGACATCCCCCCCTTTTCTGCTGATACCCATTTGCTAAATTATTTTTATCAAAATCAGGTTAGTGTTGATGAAAGTGAGGATTGCCCTTCCCTTAGTTTTAAAATAGGCGATAACGTGCTTGAATTTGGCCGTGAACAATTTTGTATGATAACTGGGTTTGTTTTTGGGCATGTCCCTAGTGAACATTTTATTAATGTTCATGGTTTACCACATAGTCCATTCTATGATAGATTGTTTCCTCAAAACAAATCCCGTAGGACTAAGAAAATAAAGGGTGAGCAGCTGTTTGCAATGTTGAAACCTGGTGAAGAATGGGATGCATTATCGGATGAGGATGCAGTTAGGGTGTGTTTGTTGGTCATTGCAACGAGTGTATTCATTGGGCGTGAGTTAAGGTATTACATCCCGGACCATTTGTTGGCAATGGTTGAGGACTTTTCTATTTGGAATTCGTATCCGTGGGGGGAGTATATGTGGGCACACTTGTACAAAAGAACGGTGAATGTTGTACATAAGCATATCGCTGCCGAAGCCAAAAAGGCTGATAAGCCTCAAACAAAGAAGGCCGTAAAAAAATCCCCAAAGAAAGAGCAAACTTACAATTTGTATGGCTTTGTTTGGGCACTCAAGGTGAGAAATGCTTAACATATCTAGTCATTTATATTTAAATTGTTGTGTACGATTCCTTATAACATATTTAGTTTAAGATTAACTGTTGTTTACAAGCAAAATTTGTTTTAATCTGTGTAACTTAGCCTATTACATAACCTTATGTGTGAAAAACATGACCTGAATGAGTAAATACCCTTGATTATCACAATTTCATATCATTAAGGGAGTGTTTGGATTAGTGGTTTTGACCACTGTATCTGTGTTCCATATCACAATTTCACAATTTTTATTTGAATGATGTTAATGTCGGTTTTCTAGTGTGATTTATGGAATTCAAAACTGCATACATAAAAAATGGTCATAAATACAAAAATCAATGTTGATGAAGAATGAAGCAGTGAGCATGGTTAACTTTGGATATTAATGGTTGTAGTGCCTCGTGGGAGGTTTTAGGTTGGTTAATGGTCCTTGGCTTCTTGTTTCTCAGTGTATTCTTTTGTAAGCTTCATTTCGATTTTTGCCTTTGTACTGTTCATATGCTAGTTAACTGCTTATTTGTATTGTTTTATGCTTATTTGGTACTTCTTATTTATAGTGTTGATTAATATTGCATCCTTGTTCTGTGGATTCCTTTGAGTCCATTTTCTTCATGAAAACTGCCATGGTAGTGTAATTTGGAATCTTAGGTATTTGTTTTATTGGTTGATGTTTATGTGCCCATTTCAGTTTGATATATCATTATCTATGCTCATGTTTACATTTCATGGTCCAAATCTGCTATTGCATGTGAAAATCACCAAATCAGTAAAGTTAAGGAGTGTTTGGGTTTATTGGTTAATCTATGTTAATGGTTGTATGTGTGGTTGTTCTTGTTTTATGTAGCACAGATTATGATCTAATATCCTAGTGAAACCATAAAAACAAGTGCCACTTTGCGAAAAAGTCAAAATAAGCTTTTGATTTCATTTCAGAAGCCAATAGTCGCTTTTCAAATTCTTGGGATTGAGTGGCATAAGGCACATATGCTGTAACCGACCTTCTGATCGATGGGTTCCACACAACAGCCAAGAAGTCAGATACAATTGGACCATGAGAAAAACCCAATACTCCATGGGAGTAACCAACAGGTATCATATCAGAATAAGACAGGTTTGTAGGCACATTTGTGCGAGATAAATTTTGATCTAAAAAACACATGTACCCTTTATACCTTTGCCGATAGCACAACACAAGAGATGGAACATTTGGAACCTTTACACCGTAACTAGCTGTGAAGTGCAAAGTGTCTATATGAGCCTTCCAACTCTTGGAGACAGTTCGACATTGAAGTAATTGTTTGACAGGAAGCCTTCTAACAATGTTCATCTGAACTTCAACCGGAATGTTATCAGACATGATGGAAATTTGGGCTGGTGAAAGAAATTTTTTGGCTGGTATGGTTGTAGAACAATGGGGAGAGGAAGAGTATATATATTGCAAAAAAATTTACTACAAACCTAACCACATAAACCTAAGTTATTGTTGCTTTGTACTTAATTGTACTTGTGAGAAATATTTTAAGACTAGATTTAGACATTTAGGGGTTGACTTTGTTGACAAGAAGGTCATATGTACTTAAAAGCCTATGTAATTTATGGTTTTTGTACTTAAATTATTGTTTCAAAGAGTATTTTCAGCACATGTATACTAATAACAATGTATTTTTATCAAATTAATTTTTAGGCCATATAGAGGTTGATCTTTAAGAACAAGTATTTTTAGAAAAATTATTAATTACCTTTAAACATGCACGCATATTCACATACCAAGGACGATGCTCTTGTTCATCGTTAGAACCCTTTTTTTTTTCTTGCTGATGAGCACTGTCATAAAACGTTACAATCCCTGTCCTGATTTCGAACTGTGCTAGAAACCAATGTTTTTCTTTTTCGTTGATAGGCAAAAAAACCTGCTCAACCTCGGCCCATGAAATTTGGTACTTATCTCCGTTAGCATACCATATTGGAATTGAATCTTGCAAAAGTAGTTGAACAAAGTAACCAGTAACCATAGCCCAATCTGCGTCATCAGGTCTGAAGTGCAGCATGTACTCGACCCATAGGTCAATATGCTGTCAACATAACCGCAAAACATAGTTCATGACACAAGAAGAAATGAAAAACTATTGATGTACATAAAATAACAGTAATTTATTTAACATTTACCTCATCCATCAGCCATCCTTTTTTCCACGGATCTAAACAAACTAAGGTTTCCCAAAACCTACGATCCACACGTACTGGTTCCTTAGACCATGGAAAGATACAACGTAGGGGACCCGGCTTTCCAATGAATTCGTCGTACTCATTATAAATATTTACTTTGTCGATAGCTTTGTTCAAACGACCAAGATTCTACAAACACATGGTCGCTACATTAGGAAAAATAACAGTACATGTTACTTGTATGATGATTCAAAAAAAAATTTTAAAATAAGTTCATACCTCCACCCAAGGTTTAACATCTTTTAAAAAGCGAGTCATATCTGGATCCCGACATCCAATAGGAGGTGTTCGTTTTTTTTCAGCTTCTAAGAAATTTGGGGACCAGTAATACAATGACTCTGAACCATCTTTCTGAGTTCTCTTTTCGGGTTTAGCTTGGTCTGCCTTTGCCCTTTTCCAGTGTTCTGATTTATGAAATTCAAAAATACTTTTTTTTCTCTCCTTAGCTTCTTTCAACAACTTTTCTCTTTCCACCCTGCGTTCAATCTCCTGTAGCAACGCGTTCATAAACAAATTTTCCTTAGCTTTTAATTCTTCAACCTTCCACCTTTCTTCCTCTTGATTCCTCAACATTAATTCCTCTTGTAAAAGATACTCCTGAGAAAAAAAATGTATGTGCTGATAAAGGGTAAAAAACGTATGTTGTCATATTACTGGGACAAGCACATTACCTGTACAATATCATCATCAGAGTCGACATCTATCTGGGCTGAACAACTATTAGAAATCATATTGTCAATCGTTCCAAAGAATTCACGCTTCAGTTGTTCTCGGAATTCAGGGCTCAGATGAGAAAATGATCGGCTAAAGTCCAATGTCTCCTGTATATGGTTACCAGAATAAATAAAACAAGTAATTGTTTAAAAAAAAAGGAAAATTAAGCTATCGGAAAACAAAATGATACCCGATATCCGCAAGTTCGTTCACATGCAAGAACCTACAAAGTATATTTAAAAACATATAATTAGACATTCATTTGTAACATGCATTATATTACTTTATAGCGCAAATCACCTGAATAATAGACTCAAGCTTAAAAACACGAGAATTCAACTCCTGAATCACACGATCCTTAAGGCCGATTTCTGTAATAAGACTACTGGCGTCAATCCTAGGAACAAGTGGTAAATACTGTATTTCTGTCCTCCTACGTTTCCGGGCTACTTCCAACTTCTGTAAAAACACATCATATTCATCCGGTGCTCTACGTTTACGAGTCTTTGGTATGTACCCCATCATAAACTCCTGAGATTGGATATACCAATCGGACTGCTGCTCTAATAATGTGGCTTTCAAATCAAAATGTATCTTCGAGTCCTACAAATATCATCAGCCCGAGAAAATCAAAGCAACCAAGATTAATGGAACATAAAAGATTTCAAAGACCAACATATATAAAAGTTTACCTCGCCAAATAGTAATCCATAATCCGATTTTGTAAAAACTTCTTTCTTTGACCAGGCTACACCCCTTGGTATGACATCTGGGTCTTTCTTCCACCAATTATTGCTTCTTTCAAACGACTCAAGAATCCATATCTATGAAATTAAATACTATGTTAGTCTATCACATATAATAAAAAAAATGAAAACTCATACGATCATAAGAAATAAATAAAACAATAACCTTGAAAGCCCAAACAAATCCAGATAGTGTATACGTTGGAACATACTTACGAGATGCTTCTAGGCCTTTAAGGTGTGTCCACCTATGTTTGGATATGACATTCAGTAGCTGGTTGTACAATTGCCTCCAAATGTGCTCCCCCCATGGAAACAAATTCCATGTTTCAAGGTCTTCAACCAAACGTAGGAGTTTATCATCCACTTGTTCATCCAACAACCGACCCATAAAAACGACCTCTAATGCTAACAGTAGACACACACGGACTGCGTCTTCATCAGATAAAGTACCGAATAACTCTTCATCCTCAATAACACCAATAAGATCTAAGTTTGAAAGTCTTTCCCCATTTTTTTTGGGAAATACCCTAGTCTTAAATTTTATATCCCCTGAATTATATAACTGAGGCCTAACAAACTTACCAAAACGAAACCCTGTGATTAAACAAAACTCAGGACGACCAAAATGTAGACTACGACCGTCGACATGATATATGAGGGGCATGTCAAAGTGTGCATCATCTACATAACCTTGTTTTTGTAGTATATAATCTACCATATGTGATTCATGGTCAAAAAAGAAAATATCCAACCATCGTCCAAAACATGTAGACCTAAATAAATTCCGCCGTTTTTCATTCAACTTTTCTCTAATTAAGGAAAAGTATTTCAGTTTACTCCTAACAATGACTTTCGCTTCATAGTCCTTTTAAGAAAAAAAAAATAAAATCATCTTAGACTGTAAGAAACAGGAACATCTTACACGTAACACAACACTTATAACATACTTAACTATTTAAAAATGTTAAGTATACAATAGAGCACAATAAGCACAAGAAATAAGCACCAAATAAGCAATAAGCAATCTAAACACCAAACAGTCCACAATAAGTTGAGGTGACAAGCTGTCTAAAAAGCTAAGGTTCACCCTCTAGGTCCCACAATACCCACAGAAACAACCTCTAATACACTTGGACAGATTTAACCAAACACCCCTTTATTAGACTATGAATGTGCTTTTTGAAGCAAATTGGATGCTTAGACCATGAGACTGAAACATAAGCTTGTACAATGAACAAAGATTACTATAATACTAAGAAAGGTTTACCAATTAGCATTTGCCGATTAACTATTCCTTATGTTATATACCTATTCCTTATGTTATTTACCAAGTCGGTGAAAAGTTTACTCCTAACGATTACCTTGCTTTCACAAACATTTGCCGATTAACTATTCCTTATGTTATTTACCAACTAAGTTATAAGTTTTTAAAAAGAATTTACAAGTATGTGCGCACTACCAGTGTATTCAAATCTTCGCAATAACAATCATAAGTAAGTAGCCAAAACAGTTGCCCGAGTAGTTTGAACCTGATCAGGAGTACAAACTATTTCCCACCGTGTATAAGCAGGATGTATATAGTCCGAGGCCCGATATCTTAGCACAACTCTACCGGGTTAAGTCAACCGACCATCTATGATTCAAGCTCCCCCGGCCTTGTTACCAAAAATGGTTCCCATAGAAAAGCCGGTTACCACCGGAACCAGCTACTACTTAGATCGTCATCACAAAGACAAACACAAAGGTTTGCAAAGCAACAAAACTTGACAATTCTTTCTAAAAACTGTAGGCATCTAACATCTCCCAAAAAAATTTTAATCATACTTAGGTATATTAAAAAGAGATCTAGCATCAAATAAACCTAAATCCACCAGTTTACACTAATAAAAACTCACAAAAGCAACAATAAACATACAAATTTACACTAACAGATACTCACAAATAACCTAAATCTGTCAGAAATTGACACAATAAATCTGTCAGAAAGGCATCAATAAACCTAAATCCAACTTTTTTATAATTGCTTACCCAATTCCTAAATTAGCGTAACCCTAAGTCAATTGTATTATTACTTACCCTACCCACAAAAAATAAATAAAACTGTCTTAGACTGTAAGTAAAAGGAATATGATACAAATTTTCATCTTACACGTAACACAACACTTATAACATACTGAACTATTTAAATTCGGTTATAAAATATGATACAAATGTTAAGTCTACAATAGAGTGTAAGTAACAGGAATCGTCTAGAATGAGATAATGAAGGACCATGGCATGCCATGAACAATACACGGTATCATTATCGCAATCAACACGTTTGAATTAGAAGGGCAGATATATGTTACGTCGCACATGTGTTCCATTCCTTTGTTATTTTGGCACCGTCTAGTACCCTTTGTGAGCTTGATCTTTACCACATGCTTTGGCTATTTAAGAGCGAAAACATGTGACTATTGATCTCACCCACAAAGGGTACTAGACGGTGTTCAAACTAACCAATGTAACCCGTCTACAACGTTACATACATCTCCCCCTGATAATTGAGCATGTTCTTACGAAACATTTGTATAGACATTGTTTGATATAGCTCACTTAAATGTCCATAACATACATATTAATTATGTATATTCAATGAGATTACATGAGCATCGTAAATTTTAAATTTCTACTGAAACATGTAATCACAATAATCAATTTATTTCAATTAAGAGCATCTGATTATCAGCTTCATATGGCTATCGATTAGCACTCATACTCTCATTAAGAGAACACTTGTTTTTATAGTTTACTTAACCTGTTCCAAACACTCCCTAATGTGGACCTGTTTTGTCATTAAAGAACCAATCCTAAAATCTAAGTGAACTAAAATAAGCAATAAACAACAATTACGGCTACATAAAACAGATTATGCAAATGGTCAAAGCCTTATAAAACATGGTTAATTGGAACACGAAACAGATTATGCAAATGGTCCAAATCTAACTGAAGTAAAATAAACAATAAAATGTAGAATTTCGTACTAACTTACCATATAAGCAATAAACAACAACCTCTAATACACTTGGACAGATTTAACCAAACACCCCTTTATTAGACTATGAATGTGCTTTTTGAAGCAAATTGGATGTTTAGACCATGAGACTGAAACATAAGCTTGTACAATGAACAAAGATTACTATAATACTAAGAAAGGTTTACCAATTAGCATTTGCCGATTAACTATTCCTTATGTTATATACCTATTCCTTATGTTATTTACCAAGTCGGTGAAAAGTTTACTCCTAACGATCACCTTGCTTTCACAAACATTTGCCGATTAACTATTCTTTATGTTATTTACCAACTAAGTTATAAGTTTTTAAAAAGAATTTACAAGTATGTGCGCACTACCAGTGTATTCAAATCTTCGCAATAACAATCATAAGTAAGTAGCCAAAACAGTTGCCCGAGTAGTTTGAACCTGATCGGGAGTACAAACTATTTCCCGCCGTGTATAAGCAGGATGTATATAGTCCGAGGCCCGATATCTTAGCACAACTCTACCGGGTTAAGTCAACCGACCATCTATGGTTCAAGCTCCCCCGGCCTTGTTACCAAAAATGGTTCCCATAGAAAAGCCGGTTACCACCGGAACCAGCTACTACTTAGATCATCATCACAAAGACAAACACAAAGGTTTGCAAAGCAACAAAACTTGACAATTCTTTCTAAAAACTGTAGGCATCTAACATCTCCCAAAAAAAATTTAATCATACTTAGGTATATTAAAAAGAGATCTAGCATCAAATAAACCTAAATCCACCAGTTTACACTAATAAAAACTCACAAAAGCAACAATAAACATACAAATTTACACTAACAGATACTCACAAATAACCTAAATCTGTCAGAAATTGACACAATAAACCTAAATCCAACTTTTTTATAATTGCTTACCCAAACCCTAAATTAGCGTAACCCTAAGTCAATTGGATTATTACTTACCCTACCCAATAAAATCTAACTGAAGTAGAATAAACAATAAAATGTACAACCAGACGTTAATTATAACACGAAACAACTTACCCTATAAAACATGGTTTTTTTAAAACTTAGATCTGCTGGTGTCTAACTTGGGCGGATGGGGTGTATATGGAAAACTAATGTTAGATCTGCTGGTGTATAACTTGGGCTTCGAAATAATGTTAGATCTGCTGGTGGTGGTGGTGCCTACCCTTCGATAATGTTAGATCTGATGGTGTCGTTTGGTGCCTACCCTTCGATAATGTTAGATCTGTGGTGGTGGTGCCTACCCTTCGAACTAATGTAAAATGATGTTAGATATGATGGTGTCGAAGTATTAAAAGTGTTTGTAAAATGATGGTGTCGAAGATCTGATGGTGTCGAACTAATGTAAAATGATGTTAGATCTGTGGTATAAGTATTAAAAGTATTAAAAGTGTTAAAATGATGTTTGAGGATAAGATGATGAAGTATTAAAAGTGTGTGTGGTATAAGTGTGTGTGGTAGTAAGTGTATAAGAAAATTAAAAAGTATAAACTTAATAATGTTGTATAAAAAGTTAGAAAATAAAATACATGTAATTGTAAAAGTGTACTCCATACCTACCAAGTCGCCCAAGAATAAAGATAAGTGGGACCCAGTCGTCCAAGTTTATTGTACTATTAATTAATAAAAAAAGACCATAACTTTTCGGAAAAAGACAAAATAATCAAGTCGCCCAAGAAATGTGGGTCCCAGTCGCCCAAGAAGTACACTTTAATAGTTGTACCATGAAGGTACAATGTGGGGGCATGTATAGGGACACATGTCACTATATTACACCATCCGCCCAAATTTTGGAGGCGACCTTCTCCCGTTGGGGTATTTGGGGAAAACAAGATTTTATGGGTTATTTAGGGTGGAGACCCTTGTACCTTTGGGGTATTTGTCGAAAATTCCCTTTCTCAAATAATAAGTTACGTACGTAATTTTGTCATTAATCACCTATCTATTTTTATTGTCTACTTTTGTTCAAACATCTAATTAGATTTTTACCTTTTAAAGCTGAGTATTTGTGCAATAGCAACGAAATTTTATGGTGGTAGATAGTTATAGTGATATTTTGGATATACAAAACACTTAACAAAAATATCATTATAACTATATGCTACTATAAAATTCTGTTGTTGTTCACAGGTACTCGTCTAGTATTACTAAAAAGATAATATATACTTTTTTGATAATGTGATTAAATAAGGTATAAGCAATACACTTTATGATTATTTTTGAGCTACTGAAATCATTTGACATGGGGAAAATATAGTTAAAAAGACATATAATTTGTTTGAACTTAATTATACGGATGATTCAATAGTTTCCGCTAATAGGTAGTTGGTTTTTCAATTATATGTAGTTAGGGGATATGATGCCTACTTTATAAAGTAGGCAAGTTACATACTTTCGTTTGTAAAAAAGGGTAGGGACATGGACTGAATTGTATCAGGGCCTTACTGCAGGGACTGAACTGTACATTTTGTAAACTTTTTTCAAATAGAATGTAGGCAATTGCCTACTTTATAAAGTAGGCATCATATCCCCATGTAGTTAGGAGATATGATGCCTACTTTATAAAGTAGGCAAGTTACCTACTTTCCTTTGTAAAAAAGGGTAGGGACAGGGACTGAACTGTATCAGGGCCTTATTGCAGGGACTAAACTGTACATTTTGTAAACTTTTTTCAAATAGAATGTAGGCAATTGCCTACTTTATAAAATAGTCATCATATTCCCATGTAGTTAGGGGATATGATGCCTACTTTATAAAGTAGTCAAGTTACATACTTTCTTTTGTAAAAAAAGGTAAGGACAGGGACTGAACTGTATCAGAGCCTTACTGCAGGGACTGAACTATACATTTTGTAAACTTTTTTCAAATAGAATGAATGTATTTTCTTAACTAAATTCACAACTAACTATTTAGAAAGGAGAAATGAATTACAGAACTCGGCGAGTGAAATAATACGACGATCCAAAATTAAAGTATATGGGTTATATTTAAAATTTATAAACCTATACGTAACCTGAAAAAATACGGATTTTGAATTATAAAATAGTTTATGAGAAAAATTATACCTTTTAGTCATACGCATAGTACATGTAAAGCATACACATGTGAAGATTTTGAACAGTAAATCGCTAAATAATATTTTGTATTAAGCAATGTGTTTTTGAATTGTATTAGATGCATTATCTCGTATTTGCATAATTATAAGTGTGCAATTAAAATTCGGACTTGATTGTAATTTTAATCTTTGACGTAATTGTATCATTATTTTTAGCAAAGCATGGTCATCTTTTAAGTAATAATTTTATCAAGTTGACGTTATTAAAGCTTCATTTAGTTACACATATTTCACCTAAAAACATATCACGTTAAAAAGAAATAGCCATTCGCATTATAAAGTTTATAAATATACATGAGTAGAAAAACAACAGGAAGCACCCGTGGCCTAATGGATAAGGCGTCTGACTTCTAATCAGGCGATTGTGGGTTCGAGTCCCACCGGGTGTGTTCTTTTTTATTTCTTTATCATTTTTATTTTTTATTCTTAAAGACGAATTTTTGTTCCTTATTACAGCAATTTTATTTTTGGCAGCTATGATTTTCTTAAACGTAAATTAAGGATGAAAAAGTTAATCGAACAGATTATTTATTCAAGGCGTTTGTTGAAAAAAATTAAGTGGCTCACAATGAAATGAGGTAAGATTTAATTTGTAGATTTGCATGCTATTTTTGTTGTTGTGTTGATAATTTAGGGTTATGAATTATGATTAAACTGATCTCTCATACATTTTGAGAAGAGCAAGAACACTTTTTGATCTATAAAAATTTCACCTTTTAAAACAAAAAGGTTTTGACAGCTGTGGGATTTGAACCCACGCCCTTTCGGACCAGAGCCTAAATCTGGCGCCTTAGACCACTCGGCCAAACTGTCATCTGGTTAATGGCTAAACTAATAAACACTTAACACTAACATTTTAATAAAAACTAGCTATGTACTACTCTTTGCAAGATCAAACTACTTCAAGTCGAATCTGTTGATATATGGCTCATGTTTAAATAAGTTTACATTCAATGAATAAGTTTACATTCATTGAATCACAAGCAAGTAGATTGCAAGTGGTATGTTGCAACTAGTAAGAAGAATCTTTGGAAGCAACTTGGAGCAACATTGAAAGCCTATAAATAGGACCATTCTCTTTGAGTTTTAGACACACCAAAAAACACACAAGCACTTCTTGTTGTGTATTAGTTAGTTCTCTCTTTTTGTTCTAGTTTGTAATATATTTCTATAAGAAATATATAAGAAAGTTTGGTGTTTCATTCTTGGTTCTTTTCATATTATCTAAATTTTCAATTAGCTAGTATGAGGTATAGTAGTGGTGTTGAAATATTCACACTCTTTACCTAGTCGGTGGGATATTATCGCGGTTATTCCACAACAAGTGGTATCAAGAGCCGAGGTTATTCTTAGTATGCTCTGTGGTTGCAATTTATTTTGATCCTCCACATCAGAAAAGAATTACATTGGTTTTTTGGTTGAAGCTATTGAAAATTAATTTGTACATGAAATGGTGGATGGCATAGTTGACAAACCTTCCACATTGGTGGATCCAACATCTCCAAGTTGGGCTAGACCAGTCTTGACGAATGCAAGATTGGCGGTGGAGGTTTTTGATGGCACAGGCCATTTCGGTATGTGGCAAAGTGAGGTTCTAGACGTTCTTTTTCAGCAAGGTCTAGACATTGCCATTGAAGAAATTAAACCAGAGGATGTAGAAGAGAGGAATTGGTTAACCATCAATCGGTTAGCTTGTGGTACGGTTCGTTCATGTCTTTCGAGAGAGCAACGATATGCTTTCTCAAAAGAAACATCCGCCTACAAACTGTGGGTGGCGTTGGAAGAGAAATTTCTGAAGAAAAATTGTCAGAATAAGCTCTTTATGAAGAAGCGACTCTTTCGCTTCACATATGTACCGGGTACCACGATGAATGATCACATTACCAGTTTTAACCAACTGGTCACCGATTTGATGAATATGGATGAGGTGTTCAAAGACCAGGATCTAGCATTGATACTGTTGGGATCGCTTCCAGAGGAGTACGAGTTGCTTGAAACAACTCTACTTAATGGGAAGGATGATGTGTCTCTTAGTGAAGTTTGTGCTGCCTTGTATAGTAAAGAACTGAGAAGGAAGGACAAGCAGATTAGTTCAAGTGGAGATGCAGAGGTTTTGCTGGTCAGAGGTCGTTCGCAGAAGAAGGGCACCAATAAGAGATGGAGATCCAAGTCGAGGCAGAGACTAAGCAAAGATGAATGTGCCTTTTGTCATGAAAAAGGTCATTGGAAAAGAGATTGTCCTAAGTTGAAAACCAAAGACAATCACTACAAAGGGAAAGCTGTAGCAGAGGCGAATGTCACCAAGTGTGATGATGAAGAATCAGATCTCTCACTTGCAACATCGTCAACCAAGAATGCTTCTGATGTATGGCTATTAGATTCCGCATGCAGCCATCATATTACACCACATCGAGAGTGGTTTAGTAATTTTGAAGAACATGAGGAAGTTGTTTATACGGCAGATGAAACTCCCCTCACTACTCATGGGATTGGTTCCGTTCGATTGCAGAATGAAGACGGAACAATTGTGACCTTGAAAGGTGTTCGTTATTCGCCAAAGTTGAAAAAGAATCTCATTTCAGTCGGCACCTTAGAATCTAAAGGATTCGAAGTAAGAGCAAAGGATGGGGTTATGAAGATCATCTCTGGCGTACTTGTAGTAATGAAGGGTATTCGTAAAATAAACAACACGTATCACTACAAGGGTAGAACAGTTGTTGGAACTGTAGCAGCTGTTACCAATGGTGATAGAAATTCAGAAGCTGTGAAGCTATGGCATATGCGCGTAGGACATGCAGGAGAGAAATCCTTGAATTTGCTCATAAAGCAAGGATTATTGAAAGGAGTGAGTTCCTGTAAGTTGGATCTCTGTGAGCATTGCATCAACGGGAAGACAACAAGGGTGAAATTTGGGACAGCTATCCACAAGACACAAGGTATCTTGGATTATGTCCATTCTGACGTATGGGGTCCCTCAAAGACAAGCTCTTTAGGAGGGAGGCACTACTATGTGACCTTTGTTGATGACTTTTCTCGAAGAGTTTGGGTGTACACGTTGAAGACAAAGGATGAAGTGCTAGGAGTGTTCATCAAGTGGAAAAAGATGATGGAAACTCAGACGTGCAGAAGGATCAAACATCTCCGAACAGATAACGGTGGAGAGTATAAAAATGATCAGTTCACAAAATTTTGTGAAGACGAAGGCATTGTCAGACACTTCACTGTCAGGCATACACCACAACAGAACGGGGTGGCAGAACGCATGAACCGAACTTTGCTGGAGAAAGTTCGGTGTATGTTATCTAATGCTGGGTTAGGTAAAGAATTTTGGGCTGAAGCTGTGACGTATGCGTGTCACCTCGTTAATCATTTGCCATCTACTGCTATTGATGGGAAAACACCATTTGAGAAATGGTATGGAAAACCCGCTACAGATTATGATTCCTTGCATGTGTTTGGTTCCGCTGCATATTATCATGTGAAGGAATCAAAGTTGGATCCCAGAGCAAAGAAAGCATTATTCATGGGGATCACCTCTGGAATCAAAGGCTATCGTCTATGGTGTCCAGAGACGAAGAAGACGATCTTTAGCAGGGATGTCACCTTTAATGAATCTACCATGTTGAAGAAGGTGAATGCTAAGCAGTTAGATGGAACTCCCAAAAAGGTGGAGTTTGAAAGAATAATTGTACCAGATGATAAAGAAACAGTTGATGATTCTCCTGTGGTAGAAGGAGATTATGAAGAAGATGAGGTTCAAACTGAAGAACCTCCACAGCAACAACATGAATCAATTGCTACCAGCAAGCCCAGAAGAAACACTAAAAGGCCTGCTCGCCTTAATGATATGGTGGCTTGTGCATCTTCAATTGTAGCTGATGATGTTCCTACTACTTACTCTGAAGCGGTTCGAGACTCAGAGAATGAGAAGTGGAGGATTGCCATGAGCGAAGAAATGCAGTCTCTTCAGAAGAATCAGACATGGGAGTTGACCAACCTCCCAAAAGGGAAGAAGGCAATTGGATGCAAATGGGTGTATGCAAAGAAAGAAGGATTTCCTAGCCAAGATGACGTTCGCTACAAAGCAAGATTGGTAGCTAAAGACTATGCTCAGAAAGAGGGAATTGATTACAATGAAGTTTTTTCTCCAGTGGTAAAGCATTCCTCTATTAGAATTATGTTGGCTTTGGTAGCACAGTTGGACTTGGAACTAGTTCAGATGGATGTGAAGACTGCATTTCTGCATGGAGACTTGGAAGAGGAAATCTATATGGTTCAGCCAGAAGGATTCAAAGTTGCTGGAAAAGAGCATGAAGTGTGTAAGCTTCATAAATCGTTGTACGGGTTGAAGCAATCCCCAAGGCAGTGGTACAAACGATTTGATAAGTTTATGTTGGAGTCGAAGTACACAAGAAGCAAATACGACCATTGTGTCTATTTGAAAAATCTAAAAGATGGGTCCTTCGTATATCTTCTTTTATATGTAGATGATATGCTGATAGCTTCTCAAAGTCTAGACGAGATTGAAAAGTTAAAGAGTCGGTTGAAAAGCGAATTTGAGATGAAGGACCTCGGTGAAGCAAAGATGATTCTCGGCATGGAGATAGTCAGAGACAGAAAATTGAGGAAGCTCTGTTTGACTCAGAAACAATATCTGAGAAAGGTTCTAAAACGTTTTAGGTTTGACAAGCAAACAAAACGAGTTAGTACTCCACTCGCTTCTCAATTTAAGATCAGTGCTGCTATGTCACCGAAAAATGATGCAGAGAGGGCATACATGGAGAAAGTGCCTTATGCAAATGCTGTTGGTAGATTAATGTATGCTATGATATGTACTCGACCAGATATTAGTCATGCTGTTGGGATGGTGAGCAGGTATATGCATAACCCTGGAAAAGGACATTGGCAAGCTGTTAAATGGATATTACGGTATATCCATAACACGGTCGATGTAGGGTTAGTATTCGAACATGGAAGTAGTCAGTGGGTGGCGGGATATTGCGATTCCGATTATGCTGGAGATTTAGACAAGCGAAGATCTACAACAGGCTATGTTTTTACTTTGGCAAAAGCTCCAATTAGTTGGAAGTCTACCTTATAGTCAACTACTGCTTTGTCAACTACGGAAGCAGAGTATATGGCGATTACTGAGGCTGTAAAGGAGGCAATTTGGCTTCAAGGGTTGCTCGGTGAACTTGGAATCAGTCAGAAACTTGTCACGATGCATTCTGACAGTCAGAGTGCAATTCACTTAGCTAAGAATCAAGTTTATCACGCAAGGACGAAGCACATTGATGTCCGGTATCATTTCATACGAGAGATACTGGAAGAAGGTGGAGTAAGAATCCAGAAGATCCATACTTCTAAGAATCCCGCAGATATGCTGACTAAAGTATTAGCTGGGATCAAGTTCAATTATTGTTTGGACTTGATCAATGTTTTGAAAACATGAAGACTGGTTTGAAGACTCCACCAATTGACGGCCAATGATGAGATTGAAGAATTGACATTTGCCAAGGTGGAGATTTGTTGATATATGGCTCATGTTTAAATAAGTTTACATTCAATGAATAAGTTTACATTCATTGAATCACAAGCAAGTAGATTGCAAGTGGTATGTTGCAACTAGTAAGAAGAATCTTTGGAAGCAACTTGGAGCAACATTGAAAGCCTATAAATAGGACCATTCTCTTTGAGTTTTAGACACACCAAAAAACACACAAGCACTTCTTGTTGTGCATTAGTTAGTTCTCTCTTTTTGTTCTAGTTTGTAATATATTTCTATAAGAAATATATAAGAAAGTTTGGTGTTTCATTCTTGGTTCTTTTCATATTATCTAAATTTTCAATTAGCTAGTATGAGGTATAGTAGTGGTGTTGAAATATTCACACTCTTTACCTAGTCGGTGGGATATTATCGCGGTTATTCCACAACAGAATCAAGTATCAAACTGAGTTCACGAGTAACTTCTATACATGCCAAATATGATATCTGATAATATTAGAAATAAAAGAATACTGACTGAGAGTTCACGAGTAACTTTTATAATATTTGATGATAACTAAATGTTGAGTATACTGACATAAGATCAGATGTTGAACTTTCTTACACGGTTAGGACAATTGTGCCGAAATGTTTAGAATAGCAGAATAATTAGTTACGGAGTATATGAGATTGTGGTTAAATGTTGACCTCTTTGAAACGACTCAGAATTTCGTTTCTTGAAAACTTAAAACCATATACATATATATGTGGATGGTAACCAATGTGTTCATGGTTAATTTTAATTTGGCAACATTATACGGGTAAATGGATGAGCTTTTCTCTCTTTAAGTTACCAGAAGAGGACAAGCACGTCTTTGACTCAAACGTCCGTGGACTACCTAGGATATCCGCGTGACCATTTCGACCATTTCCCTGGCCACCACACGGTTCTAAGACTTATTTGATTTGGTGTATGAGAAAAATGTGGGAACTATGAAATGTCGATGTTTTTTGTACGTTTAAGACACAAGAACTTATGGACATTGCGTATTCATTATTAAAAGTGCGAAGATCACTTAAATGGCAGCTTATAGAGCCAAAAGTTGCTATTTTATGCAGTTAAAGCATCAACTAGCTACACTATTTGGTTAGCCATTTTTCGAACTTAAGGAGCCATTGCAGACACGATTGGACTTCGAACAACACGAGTCCCATTAACCTCGTACCAGCTTAAATACCCAGAATTACCATAATAGCCACTATAAGTTGGAGGAGCATCAGTTATATCAACATCCACAGTAACTGTAAACTTAGCCGTACTATATTTTCCTTCAAAAGAGATTGTTGCAGGCTCAACAGTAACATTCATACCCGTACTTGGAGTCTCCACCATCACTCGATATGAAGAACCTGACTCCCCAACATTCGTTAACACCCTTTGAAAAGTGGTACTTGTCGTATTTGTATTGTTTAAGACCAACATAAACGAAGGGTAGTTAAGATCAAGTGTCGCATTTGCACAATCAATCTCTGACCTCTTTGAGATTACTCGAATTTCGTTTCTAGAGTAGTTCATTGCACAAAGATAGTTGATGTAGTCTTGGGGTTGGATGACATAAACCAAACCCGGGTCCATTGCTTTATTCGGGTTAACATGACCTGCACCATAATCTAAAGGGTTACCTTGTTCACCTGTAGTCATATCCATAATTATACTTTGATTATTATCGAGTATATAAGCTGTTGTCATCATTGCTGATCGGATTGCAGCAGGACTCCAGTCACGATGTGTTGATTTCAACAATGCCGCAATTCCTACTACATGTGGAGAAGCCATAGAAGTACCCGAAAGGAGCTTATAATCACTTAACAAATAATCATCTCCAATAGGTGCACTTGCTCTATTGGGTGCCCAGGCCGCTAAAATATCAACCCCAGGAGCTAATAAATCAGGTTTTAAGATCCATGGGGACCTTTCGTCGGGTCCTCTTGATGAAAAGTCAGCAACTTGTGGAGATGGTTTAGTACCTAACACAGTTTCTCCATACTTAACACTAACACTCGCGATTTTAGTGCTAATTAAGTATTTCCTTAACTTATGCCCAACCTTTGGTTCCAATACAACCATCGGTAAATTAAAGTCGTTTGGCCTCATAAAGGGACCTTGGTCTGAACTGAAGATAACTCCAGCTGCTCCAATGGATTCCAAGTCAACCGGCCCGTCATCACAAAAAACGTATTTCCCTTTAACATCTTTCGGATCGAGTGATCCATCATCACAGTTTTCTTTACTTTTATTTCCATATCCATAGTAAATAGGAACCCTCTCGACCAACAGATTTTCTGGGTAAACCGACTTCCCTACTAAAGTGCCATAACTCGGATCATTTGGTGTAACAAATGCAGAAAGCCCGCGGTCTATAGTACCCGCACCAACAGTTGTGATCCAAGGAGCTCCATTAAGCATAGTATAGCGATGAGGACCACCATTACCAGCAGAACAAGATACAAATATCCCTTTCTCCATAGCAGCAAAAGCACCAATTGCAATCGGGTTTTGGGAAAACCGTGTTTCAAAAAAACCTAATGATAAAGACATTAAGTCTACACCGTCTTCTATCGCTTGATCCATTCCAGCCAATGTGTCACTAGCTGCAGCCTCATATGAATTATCTAGAAACAACACTTTGTACATAGCTAACCGCGCATTTGGTGCTATTCCAGTTG
The DNA here is from genome assembly GCA_030686995.1 of Artemisia argyi. Taxonomy (NCBI): domain Eukaryota; kingdom Viridiplantae; phylum Streptophyta; class Magnoliopsida; order Asterales; family Asteraceae; genus Artemisia; species Artemisia argyi. The sequence goes on along the minus strand of CM060698.1, from coordinate 134,343,632 downwards.
CTGTCCCCTTTGCATAACCGAAATAGTCAGCGTGTACACGACTACCAGAAGCTGTTGAAGATGTATGCGTACCATGTCCCTCATAATCTCTTGGGGAATCATAATCATTTGTTGTTGAAATATTCTCCTTTCGTCGCTTCATTCCTTGACTAAATGATCGTGCGCCAATGAGTTTCTTATTGCAGAAACCTTCAGTTTCACAAGCACCTCGCCAACGAGAAGGTACTTCCGACATCCCTTTGTCGTGAAAACTCTCACTTTCAGGCCAAATTCCTGTGTCAAGTATGCCAATGATCATATCATCACCAAAGCCTGAAACAGGCCATAGCCCTGAATGTTTCTTTAGTCCTAGAAATTTAGGCGTGTGAGTTGTGTGAAGCTTTCCAAGTGTTTCCTCGAATGCTGTTACAAAGCCCGATGCATTCTCAAGTTGCGAAAGTTGTGACTTTGTTAGGACTGCACTGAACCCGTCCATGACATGGTTGTACGTGTAGAGATGCATTGCAGGAGCTTCATTTGAAAGTGATGAAAGTATAGAAGTGTACCAGTTGTGGTGATTAGAGTACGGTGATGGCATCATTGATTTGTCCATGAGGACAATGTACGCTCGATAATCATCTGATGAAGCTAATGACATAATTGATATAATTATTAAAGTCAAAACAAAGGCACTGAATCGAAAATCTACAAACCATGCCATTTTGCGCGATTATGTTGTAAATTGTGCCTTAAGACATCTGACTTATATAGTTTAGGTTTTCGACTCAAATGCCGAATGTTTAGATACCGTTTAAGAAGAGTCTGACACTAGCAGCCACGAACTAAAGATATCTATGTTTTTCTTAACATTTACCAAAGGTTAATCGGCATTGTTACTAGGAGTGTAACAATGTAGTTGTGAGTTGTGACCATAACAAAGCTTGGAGTTTGGATTTATGTGTATGGACAATATGATAACTTAGATTGTGGATATTCATATGAGCATATCAAGAAACCAACGAAAATTCATATCTTGACAGTCTAAACAGTTAACAAACCAAATAAAAGCATATACAACAAAAACATTTTGACAGCTGTGGGATTTGAACCCACGCCCTTTCGGACCAGAGCCTAAATCTGGCGCCTTAGACCACTCGGCCAAACTGTCATCTTGTTGATAGCTAAACTAATAATTACTTAACATATTATTTCAATAAAAACTAGTAGTTCCGTAGTAATCTCTGCAAGATCAACTGCTTTAAGTCGAATCAAGTACCAAACTGAGTTAACAAGTAACTTCTTCTATATGATATCTGATTGTGTTAGAAACTGGAGAATAATGACTGAGAGTTCACAAGTAACTTTTATAATATTTGATGATAACTAAATGTTGAGTATACAGACATAAAGATCAGATGTTACACGCTTAAGACAATGATGGTGAAATTGTGACGAAATGTTTAGCCTAGAAGAATAATTAGTTATATGAGATTGTTGATAAGTTGAGCAGATTATAAACTGTGGTTTAATGTTGAACTCTTTGAAACGACTCAGAAATTTGTTTCTTCAAAACTTAAAACCATATACATATACGTGGATGGTAACCTTCGTGTTCATGGTTAATTTTGGCAACATTATACAGGTAAATAGATAAGGTTTTCTCACTTTTGGTTACCCGAAGAGGACAAGTATGTCTTTGACTCAAAAGTTCATGGCCTAACTAGGATATCCACATGACCATTTTCGACCACCACAAATGTACGTTGTAACTAGTGAGGTTCTAAGACCTATGAGACCTCTTGTAGTAACTCATAATGTTAACCATGGGCATGATTATATATAGTTCAAAATCTTTGGTGTATAAGAAACATGTGGGAACTATGAAATGTTTATGTTTTTTGTATGCTTAAGACACAAGAACTTATGGACATTGCACATTCATTATTAAAGTACTAAGATTACTTATGTGCCTTAGAGACTCGACATATTAAAATGGCAACTTATAGAGCCAAAAGTTGCTCTTTTATGCAGTAAAAGCCGCAACTAGCTGCGCTATTTGGTTAGCCATTTTTCGATCTTAAGGAGCCATTGCAGACACGATTGGACTTCGAACAACATGAGTCCCATTAACCTCGTACCAGCTTAAATACCCAGAATTACCATAATAGCCATAATCAGTTGGAGGAGCATCAGTTATATCAACATCCACAGTAATTGTAAACTTAGCCGTACTATATTTTCCTTCAAAGGAGATTATTGCAGGCTCAACAGTAACATTCATACCCGTACTTGGAGTCTCCACCATCACTCGATATGAAGAACCTGACTCCCCAACATTGGTTAACACCCTTTGAAAAGTGGTACTTGTGGTATTCGTATTGTTTAAGACCAACATAAACGAAGGGTAATTAAGATCAAGTGTCGCATTTGCACAATCAATCTCAGACCTCTTTGAAATTACTCGAATTTCATTTCTTGAGTAGTTCAATGCACAAAGATAGTTGATGTAGTCTTGGGGTTGAAGGTCATAAACCAAACCTGGGTCCATTGCTTTATTTGGGTTAACATGACCTGCGCCAAAATCTAAAGGGTTACCTTGTAGCCCTGAAGTCATATCCATAATTATACTTTGATTATTATCAAGTATATAAGCTGTTGTCATCATTGCTGATCGGATTGCAGCAGGACTCCAGTCACGATGTGTTGATTTCAACAACGCCGCAATTCCTACTACATGTGGAGAAGCCATAGAAGTACCCGAAAGGAGCTTATAATCACTTAACAAATAATCATCTCCAATAGGTGCACTTGCTCTATTGGGTGCCCAGGCCGCTAAAATATCAACCCCAGGAGCTAATAAATCAGGTTTTAAGATCCATGGGGACCTTTGGTCGGGTCCTCTTGATGAAAAGTATGCTACTTGTGGAGATGGTTTAGTACCTAACACAGTCTCGCCATACTTAACGCTAACACTCGCGTTTTTAGTGCTAATTAAGTATTTCCTTAACTTATGCCCAACCTTCGGTTCCAATGCAACGATCGGAAAATTGAAGTCTTCTGGCTTCATAAAGGCCCCGTTGTCTGAACTGAAGATAACTCCGGCTGCTCCAATGGATTCAAAGTCAACTGGCCCGTCATCACAAAAAACGTATTTCCCTTTAACATCTTTCAGATCGAGTGATCCATCATCACAATTTTCTTTACTTTTATTTCCATATCCATAGTAAATAGGAACCCTCTCTACTAACAGATTTTCAGGGAAAATCGACTTCCCTACTAATGTGCCATAACTTGGATCATTTGGTGTAACAAATGCAGAAAGCCCGCGGTCTATAGTACCCGCACCAACAGTTGTGATCCAAGGAGCTCCATTAAACATAGTATAACGATGAGGACCACCATTACCAGCAGAACAAGATACAAAGATCCCTTTCTCCATAGCTGCAAAAGCACCAATCGCAATCGGGTTTTGGGAAAACCGTGTTTCAAAAAACCCTAATGATAAAGACATTAAGTCTACACCGTCTTCTATCGCTTGATCCATTCCAGCCAATGTGTCACTAGCTGCAGCCTCATATGAATTATCTAGAAACAACACTTTGTACATAGCTAACCGCGCATTTGGTGCTATTCCAGTGGCTGTCCCCTTTGCATAACCGAAATAATCAGCATGTACACGACTACCAGAAGCTGTCGAAGATGTATGCGTACCATGTCCCTCATAATCTCTTGGGGAATCATAATCATCTGTTGTTGAAATATTCTCCCTTCGTTGCTTCATTCCTTGACTAAATGATCGAGCGCCAATGAGTTTCTTATTGCAGAAACCTTCAGTTTCACATGCACCTCGCCAACGAGAAGGTACTTCTGACATCCCTTTGTCGTGAAAACTCTCACTTTCAGGCCAAATTCCTGTGTCAAGTATGCCAATGATCATATCATCACCAAAGCCTGAAACAGGCCATAGCCCTGAATGTTTCTTTAGTCCTAGAAATTTAGGCGTGTGAGTTGTGTGAAGCTTTCCTAGTATTTCCTCGAATGCTGTTACAAAGCCCGATGCATTCTCAAGTTGCGAAAGTTGTGACTTTGTTAGGACTGCACTGAACCCGTCCATGACGTGGTTGTACGTGTAGAGATGCATTGCAGGAACTTCATTTGAAATTGATGAAAGTATAGAAGTGTACCAATTGTGGTGATTAGAGTACGGTGATGGCATCATTGATTTGTCCATAAGGACAATGTACGCTCGATAGTCATCTGATGAAGCTAATGACGTAATTGATATGATTATGAAAGTCAAAACAAAGGCACTGAATTGAAAATCCACAAACCGTGCCATTTTGCACGATTATGTTGTAAATTGTGCCTAAAGACATCTTACTTATATTGTTTAGGTTTTCGACGTAAATGCCGAATGTTTAGATACCATTTAAGAAAAGTCTGATACTAACAGCCGCGAGCTAAAGATAAGTTTTTCTTAACATTATATTTATCAAAGGTTAATCAGCATTGTTACTACGAGTGTAACAATGTAATTGTGAATTGTGACCATAACAAAGCTTGGAGTTTGGATTTATGTGTATGGACAATATGATAACTTAGATTGTGGAGATTCATATGAGCATATCAAGATACCAAAGAAAACTTATATCTTGCCAGCCTAAACGGTTTGAGGAAATAAGACGTTTATAATAAAGAATGTGCTAAGGAGATGGAAGATGACCCCCCAAAAAAAAAAAAAAAAAAAAAAAACGACGTTTTAAATAGATCACTACAAAAAATTTAAATACCAGCATATATAAGAATACCTTTGAATGTTGACACACCTTGGGTCCTATTTGTCAAATCATTTCAAAAAGAGATATATGAGGCAATGATGCTTGATACATGTAGTGTTGCAGATTGTTGGTCCCATCCGGATCTTCTTTGTTACGAATCAAACATGTCTATTGAACAAAACACACGACACACAAACTCACGCTTTTGTATATTATGAATTCTGTTATGAACCTTTAATAATGATATTTTATTAACTGAAAAGGTTAATGTTTACAATGAATTCTATCCCTATATATACTATATGAAACGTTGCCTTCAAGAGACATGTCGCTTCATCAAATAACCGTTGCAACCCTAACAAACGTTGCAACCTATAACTAACTACAATTGCCTGCGAATGGGCTTATTGGGTTAATACATTGGACCCATGTTGCAGGCTACTAACTTGACCCAATCACTAATATAACATACGAATTACATATACTAACTAACAATACATAAACACTAAACTAATTTACACAATAACTTCTAAACATGGATTAATGGATTATCATCCAATATTCCTCCCTAATTCATTAATCCATAGCTTCAATATCTTGATCTTGATCTTCAACAAGTCCAGCCCTCTAGCCTTTAGTCCATTAAAATCTGTTCATTTTTTCTTTGAACCAAAAAACACAAGTCTTAGGCCACAACCAAGTTGCACTCTGTTGTCTCGTTTCTCTCTTCTTCTTTGATGTTTCTGGAACAGCAACGATCTCCTTTTGTTCATTCTTAACAGCATCCAAGTCTCTCTTGCAATTTGCTTCTTTCCCAATACTTGTACTCTTGCAATCTGTTAGTCTAATCTTCAAATTTGATCCCTGATCAAACTGCTTCTCTATCTCTGAATTAACTGATCCCTGATCAGTTTCTATCTCTTCTCTAAGTTCTACTCTTGTTCTTTGCTGTAATCTATCTCTTCTCTATTCTCTTTTCTGAATCTCTTGATCTTCTCTGATCGGTCTTGATTGATTCCCTGAATCAATCTCTTCTTCTCTGTCTCTGGTTCCCTGAACCTTTTGGTTTTCTTCTCTAAAACGATTCCCTGGATCGTTGTCTTTTTCTTGATTAACCGGTATGCACACGGTTTCTACTCTTCTCTTGATTGATTCCCTGAATCAATCGGTCTCTTTGGATCTTTTACAACAGCACTATCAACCACTACTCGGATCTTTTACGTTAGTACCATCAACCTCTTCTTTCTCTTTCTCTGAAACGATTCCCTGAATCGTTGTTGAACTTGATTCCCTGAACCAAGTTATTCTTCTCTTCTCTCTGGGTTTGATTCAAACTTCTGATGCTCTTGATACCAATGTTGGTCCCATCCGGATCTTCTTTGTTACGAATCAAACATGTCTATTGAACAAAACACACGACACACAAACTCACGCTTTTGTATATTATGAATTCTGTTATGAACCTTTAATAATGATATTTTATTAACTGAAAAGGTTAATGTTTACAATGAATTCTATCCCTATATATACTATATGAAACGTTGCCTTCAAGAGACATGTCGCTTCATCAAATAACCGTTGCAACCCTAACAAACGTTGCAACCTATAACTAACTACAATTGCCTGCGAATGGGCTTATTGGGTTAATACATTGGACCCATGTTGCAGGCTACTAACTTGACCCAATCACTAATATAACATACGAATTACATATACTAACTAACAATACATAAACACTAAACTAATTTACACAATAACTTCTAAACATGGATTAATGGATTATCATCCAATACAGATGCTATAGAAAGGGGTGTCAGCTGGATTTGGCGCTATGATTGGTATCACAAGTACCCTGTTCTAAACAATATTCTAATCCCTACACTCAATGATGAGAATGATGATAAATTAGTTTGGAGAATCATTGCAGGAAAGAGTGTTAATTTTTCAGTAAGCAATGTATGGAAGGATAGATGTTACAGTGATCAAAGAGTTAATTGGAAGCCTATGGTATGGTTCACTCAGTGCATTCCCAAGCACTCTTTTGTGTTATGGATGGCTGTTCAAGAAAGGTTATTGACTCAGGACAAAATTCTTAAATGGAAGCCAAATGCAATGCTAAAATGCAGTCTTGTGTGAAGAGTGCCAGGATTCCCATGAGCATTTATTTTGTAGCTGCAAAGAAGTATATCATGAGATTATTGATATTGTGAGACTGAAATTGATGAGTCTACAAGTTAAGGAATCAGTGGCTGTAAAAGATGTAGAAAGAAGATGGAATGTAAGACTGTACAGAGCAGAAGAAAATGGAAAAGTATAGATAAGTAGTATAACAGTCGAATGTTAGATTTAGAATGCTATTGGTTGTTTAGTATAGCTTTACTTAATGCTTTCTCATGTTTGGGATAGTATGCAAACAAATATGGGCATGCATGTCCATATTTTGTTTATCAAACAATGTACAAATCTGATTGATATCTATAATACACTTCACTTTCACACACACACACACACAAGAATACCTTTGAATACTATTTCTGTTCTGTAATACTACTACTCTCTACAAGTTTAACTGCTTCAGGTCGAATCAAGTATCAAACTGAGTTCACACTTCACAAGTAACTTCTATACAGCACTCCGTAATTATATATGCCAATTATGATATTTGATAGTGTTGGAAATTGGAAAATGTTGGTTGTTTAGCTGCAAAACAGTTCCAGATTAGGGTTAAGATAATCAATGAAGGTACCGATATTCACTTGAAATCGTGGTATCACTTTCCAATAGAAACTATTCGACCCTATGCCTGGGTTACACGAATATCTCTATGGGATAAGACCAAGTGATGTTCTTGCTTTAGGCACAAACCAAGAACCAGATGCGTATTGAAGTGTTTAGGGTTTTGTGTTTAGTATATCGTATGATATTGTATATCTCGTATCCATGCAGAATAATGTGATCTCTATATATAATAGAGAATACTCAAAACCCTAGCCCATTGTATTATGGATAATGAACGGCCCATTAATTATATCATAATAATTTCCATAATTATAGGATCAGTGGTTATCAGTGGAAACATTATCACTAGCAGTGGTAATGTTAACACTAGCAGTGGTAACAACAACCCTTGCAGTGGTAACAACAACCCTTGCAGTGGAAACAATAACCCTTGCAGTGGTAACGTTAACACATCAGTGGAAACACACTAGCAGCTGAATCAACTAGCAGCAGATTCACAACATAACCACTATTGAGTCAGGGGATTCAGTGACCAAATGGGTGTATACTCCATACCTCCAAACCCATTACCAGGTGTGAATTGATCCCTCAAGTGCACTAAATTTTCCAACAATCCTCCCCAAATTTAGTTCACTACCTTTGCATGAAAATTCAAACACAAACCAAAACAAGTGCATAAATGAAAATATCCTGAGGATTGAATTTCCACATTAGTACATATACTTTCAAATATTCGAGAATCAGGGTGTTCTAAGAATTGAACCCTTCAACCCATTTGAATACCTGATGATAAATACACACAAGTTTTCAAACACTAAAATACTCCTGACACTATACAAGCCATGTGTCCATATCCAATTCATAAATGTTGTAAAAGCTAAAAGTCCAAAGCTTCCTGAAGCGGCAAAACTTCAACATTTACATAGGTGGTTCATCTTTAATTCATGCTCCTGCTTAGCACTTTTTCAAAGAAAATTAACCATTAAGAAGTGAAGACTTCATCCTCCTTTCAGCAGGTAACAAGCACAACCTTGGGATGTTTGTAATACATGTGCTTCAGTCCACTAAATGATCAGCTTTCCACATTGAACTCAGCTTCCAAGTTTCCTTAGAAGGGGGTTGGGTATCCTTGCATTCAGTGACTATGTTGGACTTAAACCCATCCCTTTAGCAGACTTCAAAACCAAGTCTCTAGCCAAACCCTTCGTCAAGTGATCAGCTAAGTTTTGTTGAGATCTAACAAACTCTATAGATATCACCCCATTCATGATAAGCTCACGAATCATGCTATGCCTGACACCTAAGTGTCTAGACTTCCCATTGTACATCTGGCTATGAACCATTGCCAATGTAGCAGCACTATCACAACGGATAGAAATAGGTGCTATAGGTTTAGACCACAATGGAATCTCAAGAAGCAAGTTTTTCAACCATTCAGCTTCTTTGCCAGCAGCAGCTAAAGCCACAAATTCAGATTCCATGGTTGAACTGGTAATGCAAGTTTGTTTCTTGGATGCCCAAGAAATTGCACCTCCACCAAGTAGGAATACCCAGCCACTAGTAGACGAATTGTCTTCAGTGTTACTGATCCAACTTGCATCAGTATATCCTTCTAATACTGAAGGATAACCAGTATATGAGAGACTATAATCCATAGTTCTCTTCAAATACTTAAAGACCCTCTGAATTGCTTGCCAATGATGAGCACTAGGATTACTAGTATACCTGCTCAGTTTGCCCACAGCAAAAGCAATATCAGGCCTTGTACAAGTCATGGCATACATCAAGCAGCCAATCACCCTAGAATACTCAAGTTGAGATACAACTTTGCCAGTATTAGGCATTAGCTTCTCACTTGTATCCATAGGAGTACTCACTGGAGTACAATCAAAGTAATTAAATTTCTTTAACACCTTCTCAATGTAATGAGACTGAGATATAGAAATTTTGTTACTTTCATGTTTAATCCTTATGCCAAGGATAACATCTGCCTCCCCCATATCCTTCATAGAGAACTTTGATGACAAAAATTCTTTTGTAAGATCAACTTGATTTTGGTCAGTGCCAAAGATCAACATGTCATCAACATATAGACAAATGATAACTCCTTTACCAGATTCATCAAATTTGCTATATACACATTTGTCAGCTTGATTAAGTAAATAACCACTAGACAAAACCACTTCATCAAACTTTTGATGCCATTGCTTAGGTGCCTGTTTTAGTCCATAAAGAGACTTAATCAGTTTACACACCTTGTTTTCATTGCCAGGCATGATGAAGCCCTGAGGTTGGTTCATGTAAACCTCCTCATCTAAATCACCATTCAAGAAAGCTGTCTTCACATCCATCTGATGAATAATCAGATTGTGAATTGATGCCAAAGCAATTAGCAATCTTATGGTACTGATACGTGCCACTGGAGCATAAGTATCAAAGTAGTCTATTCCTGACTTTTGTTTAAAGCCTTGAATAACTAATCTTGCCTTGAACTTTTCAACAGTTCCATCTACCTTCATTTTCTTTTTGAAAATCCATTTGCTACCTAAAGGTTTGCAACCAGGTGGTAGATCAGTCAACACATAAGTGTTATTGCCCATGATAGAGTCCATCTCATCATTAATTGCTTCTTTCCAGAAAGCAACATCCTGGGACTTCATTGCTTCTTCAAATGTTTTGGGATCATCCTCCACAATGAAGCAATAGGAGTATTGATCAGAGACCTCACTCCTTGTACCTTCAATTAAGTATAATTGAAACTCAGGTCCAAAAGACTTTGGATTCCTGACCCTATTGCTCCTTCTGAGCTCAGGTTCAGGTTGTTGTTCCACAACCTCAGCAGGAACCTCATCAATAGGAACCTCATCAGCAGGAACCTCATCAGCAGGAACCTCTGAAACACCATTGTCATTGGTTCCATATGGAATCCTTTGACTTGGTCTAGGGATAGATGAGAATCTGTTCTCATCAAAGAGTGCATCCCTTGATTCAATTATTGAGTTAATTGAAACAGATTCATTAGGTTCTATAACATAAAACCTATATGCCTTGGAATGCTCAGCATATCCAACAAAGATGCATTCAATGCCTCTTTCACCCAAAGTTTTCTGCTTTGGATCAGGGAGTCTTATAACAGCCCTACAACCCCATATCCTAAGATAATTCAGGTTAGGTTTCTTTTTAGTCCACAGTTCATAAGGGGTAACTTTGTTCCTTTTGTTGGGAACCCTATTTAATAAATAGCAAGCTGTTAACATAGCTTCACCCCAGAACCCTTGACTCAGCCCTGAATAGGACAACATGGAATTAACCATTTCCTTCAGCACCCTGTTTTTCCTTTCAGAAATACCATTTTGCTGAGGAGTATAAGGGGCAGTCGTTTCATGGATTATACCAACAGACTGAAAATACAGAGTATCCATGTACTCACCTCCCCTATCAGTCCTTAATCTTTTGATCAGGGAACTTTGTTGCAATTCAACTTCAGTTTTAAATACTTTAAATTTATCTAATGCTTCATTTTTAGAATGTAATAAATAAACATGACAAAACCTTGAAGCATCATCAATAAAAGTCACAAAGTATTTTTTATTCCCCAAAGAGGGAGTAGCATGTAAATCACAAAGGTCACTGTGAATTAACTCCAAAACTTTAGTTTCACGTTTTACTCCTTGAAAAGGTTTCTTAGTTATCTTGTTCAACATACAAGTTTTACATTTTTCAGTGTTCACATCAAAGGCTGGAATTAACCCATCCTTAGACATATCTTGCATCCTTTTAAAATGTACATGGCCAAGTCTTGCATGCCATAGGTTTGAATCATTAAGTTTAGATGTAGATATAAAAGCATAATCAATATTATCATGAACAATATTAAGTCTGAACATTTGATTACATAAATAACCAAAACCAATAAACACACCATTTTTAGATAAAACAAACTTATCAGATTCAATAACCTGTTTATAACCACAATTATTTAAAACACTACTAGAAACCAAATTCTTTCTAATATCAGGAACATGTAAAACATTAAATAAAGAAACAATCTTTCCAGAACTAAACTTCAAATCAACACATCCTTTTCCATGCACCAGGGCAGTTGACTCATTTCCCATGTGAAGAATAGAACCATCATTCATTGACTTGTAGGTCTTGAACCAGCTTCTATCTTTACACACATGTATTGTTGCTCCAGAGTTAACCCACCACGCAACATCATTATCCTGCACAAAGTAAATGTCAGATATATATGTAACATAATAAATCTTAAAAGACTTATTAAACACATTCTGACCTTTCAGAGAATTGGTGTTACCATTCCCTCCACTTGTGCCTGATCCATTGGATTTGTTTCCAATTTTACCACCTTTGCAATCTTTCCTGAAGTGTCCAGGTTTCCCACACTTCCAACAAGTCACCTTAGGTTTCTTGTTAAGATCAGATTTGGTGTTATCTTGATGCTTACGCTTGCCCTTGTTGTCATTGTACTTGGTGGAGTTGTTATGTTCCACCATATTGACAACTGATGGACCAGTAGCAGTGCTACTCTTTGGCTTGTCAATGTCTTGAGCTTTGAGTGAATCCTCAATGCGCAAGTGACTGCCCAACTCAACAAGAGTTAACTCCTCCTTCTTATGCTTAAGCATATGCTTGAACTCTTTCCAAGAAGGAGGTAGTTTATCGATGATACAAGAGACTGAAATAGCCTCATCCATGTTCATCTTGTGTTGTGTGAATCGACCAAGTATACTAAGAAGTTCATTGTATTGTTCCATGACAGGTCTAGAATCAACCATTTTGTAATTGTTAAAATTACTTACAAGGAACTTCTTACTTGATGCATCCTCAGCCATATACTTGGCTTCCAAGGAATCCCATAGTTCTTGAGAAGTTTCAACATTCTGATAAATATCAAAAAGAGAATCAGACATACCATTGAGAATTAAACCTCTGCATATGTAGTCATCATTCTCCCACTTGCTCCTTGCCCTCATCTGATCCATAGTAGCATCATCTCCATGATCTTCTGGAATCTCAGTCGTGAGAACATACACCACATTCATACTTGACAACAAGAAGTGCATCTTCTTTTGCCATCTTCTGAAATCAACACCTTCAAACTTTTCCAACTTGGAAAAGTTAGCAGCCATTTGTCTCATAGCAGCAGCCATTGATTATCACTAATAGTTTCAATTGATTGTTGGTTGTTTAGCTGCAAAACAGTTCCAGATTAGGGTTAAGATAATCAATGAAGGTACCGGATATTCACTTGAAATCGTGGTATCACTTTCCAATAGAAACTATTCGACCCTATGCCTGGGTTACACGAATATCTCTATGGGATAAGACCAAGTGATGTTCTTGCTTTAGGCACAAACCAAGAACCAGATGCGTATTGAAGTGTTTAGGGTTTTGTGTTTAGTATATCGTATGATATTGTATATCTCGTATCCATGCAGAATAATGTGATCTCTATATATAATAGAGAATACTCAAAACCCTAGCCCATGGTATTATGGATAATTAACGGCCCATTAATTATATCATAATAATTTCCATAATTATAGGATCAGTGGTTATCAGTGGAAACATTATCACTAGCAGTGGTAATGTTAACACTAGCAGTGGTAACAACAACCCTTGCAGTGGTAACAACAACCCTTGCAGTGGAAACAATAACCCTTGCAGTGGTAACGTTAACACATCAGTGGAAACACACTAGCAGCTGAATCAACTAGCAGCAGATTCACAACATAACCACTATTGAGTCAGGGGATTCAGTGACCAAATGGGTGTATACTCCATACCTCCAAACCCATTACCAGGTGTGAATTGATCCCTCAAGTGCACTAAATTTTCCAACAGAAAATACTGACTGTGACTTGAAAAGTAACTTCTATGACATTTGATGGTAACTAAATGTTAAGCATATTGACTACAATACAACTGAGTCTAAAATTTAGAATTCTTTCAATTATGTGTAACAGTTGGGCATAAAGTAGAAAATATGATTGTGACCAGAATCCAGATGTTCGAATTTTTACACGATTATTGACTAGATTAGGGGCAAATTGGTTGCATAAGTGCGTGACTAAAAGGCCTGAATCCTTATTATATTTGATAACTATGAGTAAAATTAAACTCATGCATACAGTTAAACCTTAAGAGTGTAGATGGCATGGCAGAGTGATTTTTTATTTGTTAGAACCATAAAAGTACATGTGGATGGTCAGTGATGTGTTCAAGAATCATGATTCATTTTGGTGACATTATACTGAGTTAGTGAGTTCGTAATCTTTTGTATATGAGAGGAATGCTGAATTTGAGTAATGTTGATGGTATTTGTATGTTTAACATTAAAATTTTATGAATACTACACATTCATTATTAAAAGTACTCCTAAGATTACTCATGTGCCTAAGAGACTTTAAAGAAATGGCAACTTGTATAGCTGGAGCTTGCTCTTTTATGCTAGAAAAACAGCAGCCGCTAGCTTAGATACCCATAATTACTATAATAGCCACTATATGTTGGAGGAGCATTAGTTATATAAACCAAGGTTTTCAAGATCGGGATCATGTTTTCATTTTTGCAAGATCAAAATCGTAAGATCAGATCGAGATCCTTAGATCCCACTATAATGTCATTTTCTTAATAATCTTTGTAATATTATTCAAATCTATAAATTATTATGTATCATAAACACAAAATTATATGAATGTTTCATGGAAATGTTGTCCTAAATTATGAATATGAAATGTTTAAGAAGAATCACATGTTGTCTTTTAAATTCTATAAAAACATAATCCATAACTTTGTAGTTTTTTAGTTTACTATTCAAGTGTAAAAGGGATAAGAGTCAAGGGACTACTTGTGTAAATATAGAAAGTGAGAGGACTAATGATGTACAAGTTGAGTCTATATAAGCTGTTGTAATAACTCTCTTAATTCTGTAAATGAAATACAGTAACAAACTTTCCCTCCATTTTATTTTCTTCTTCATTTCTTGTTTCTTGTTTATGTATGATTCTCTATTGTTGACATCGAGAAAAGTAAGATCGGATCGGATTATATCTTAAGATCCTATGGTTAAGATGGGGATCCTGTAAGATTTTAAGCTCGCTAAGATCCTACGTAGGATCCGAATCATTTTTGTTTTGCACAATCGTAATATCGTAAGATCCTAAAATCAGGATCGGGATCGGGATCTTAACAACTATGATATCAACATAAAACGTGAATGCTGATGTCTCTCTCCCTAACTTTTCTCTCGTAACCGTTTACCCACCATTTCTTTCTCACAAAAAACACCATAATCAATCAATTTCTTCTTCATTTCTTAATGAAATTCAATTCTAATTTCACCATTCGATTCGTCTTAATGATGCGCACATAAAGATATGGTTTGATTAGGGTTTCGTTAGGTTTTGAAGAAACCCCCAATTTGGGTTGATTGTGAAGTCATTAGTATAGTTTCAATTTTGAGCAATTCAACTAGTGTAATCAAGTTGGTAGATGTAGTTAACGTTGATTAGTAGGTTTAGCTCGTTTTAAACCCTAATTTTGTTGATTGTTTACATGACTTGATTGTTTTAATGGAGAATAATACAAGATCGTCTAAGAGACAAATTAGACGTCCTGTACGATTTAAGGATGATGTTAGTAGTACTGTGGATAAGAAGATGGGGAAAAATAGTAAAGGTAAAGGAATTGTTGATAATAGGCAGGAATCTGTGTTGTTAAGTGAAGGTAAAGGAGAGAGTGATGTAAATGTTGGAATGGAGAATAATAGTGAAGGGAATAAGAACTGTTGTGAAGAGATGATTGGTGAAAATGGAGTAAGGGTTGAAAATAATAAGAATGAGACTATGAGTTCAAATCAAATTGTGGAGGACATGGATGAGACTGTTGGTAAAGAGAATATAGATGGAAATAAAATGTATAATATTAATGTTAATGAAGTTGTTGATAATGGTGGTAAGAACAGGTTGGAGGAAGGCAAGAGTAGCTCTTATGCAAATATGGTTACAAAGGATATAATAAGTGTGAATAATAAGTTGTGTTTTGTTCCAACTGAAGTGAATGAAGATGGTTGTGAATTTGTTATCTTTGACGAAGAATTAGTTAAAAAGGGAAGTGATCAGTAGAAGTTAACTGTTTGTGGTCATTTTGTTGGTTACAGGATGAATGTTCATGAGTTAAGGTACCATATAAGGAGAATGTGGAGTAGATGGGGAATTGAAGATATTAGTATGAATGGTGATGAGATGTGTTTGTTTAAATTCAAAAATGTTGAAGGTATGAACAAGGTATTAGAATCAGGAACATGGTTGGTCAATAATAAACCTTTGGTAATTAGGAAATGAGATCCAACTGTTGGTATGGAAATGGATGAGCAGACTATTGTACCTTTGTGGGTAAACCTGGTTAATGTACCATTAGAAGCTTGGACTAATGAGGGTATAAGTGCTTTGGCAAGTAGTTTAGGTAAACCTGTGATTATGGATAGTATTACAGCAAAGAGGTGTCAATTTGGGGAAGGAAAATTGGATTTTGCTAGAGTTTTGGTGGAATTTGAAGTGTCTAAGGGGTTTAAAGAGAAGATTGAGATACAATACAGGGATAAGAATAATGTTAAGAAGGGATCTAAAACTGTTAAAGTGGAGTATGTTTGGAAACCTGAAATTTGTGAACATTGTGTTGTATTTGGGCATGGGCTTAGTAATTGTGCTAAAAGACCTAAGACTGTGGAAGAAATTGCAGAGGAAGAAAAGAGGAAAAAGGATTTGCAAAAGCAGGGGAATGAGCAGGGTAGGACTGAACAATACAAGTTTAATGAGGTGTGGAATAAAAGGTATAGGGGAAGGAGTCAATATATGGAGGGTAGGAAAAATGGTGCTAATAGGAATAATGAAGATAAAAGGAAAAAAGAAGGTTTTGTAAATAGGGAAGAGATGAACTCAAGGAGAATGGAGGATAGAGGTAATGAGGGGAGAAGGAGATTTGTGCAGTATCAGAGAAAAGAAGCTGGAGTAAAGTCTACTAATAGATATGAGAAGTTGAATGAATTAGGAAATGATAATGAAGAGTTAAAAGAAGGTGAAGCATTGAAGGACAGTATAGAGGATGTTTTAGAAGGAACTTCAGGTATTGCAAAGGAAGTTGTTGCAGATGTAGTTTCAGGTATGGACAATACTGTCTTACATTAGCAGTATTTGGTTGCTTTCTATTTTAGTTTCTTATGATAGATCTAAAAATAGCAGTGTGGAAAATTAGGAGTATGAATATTCAGAAAAAACAAAAAGATGTTCTGAATTTAGTTAGGGAAGAAAATCTTAGTGTATGTGGGGTTGTGGAAACTCATGTCAAGACTGCATCTCTAAGTAAGGTGGCTGAATTTGCTTTTGGAGGATGGGATTGGGTGTCAAATAGTATTCATTGTAGCAATGGGTGCAGAATTTTAGTTGGGTGGGATAGAAATAAAGTGGATGTAATGGTAATACATATGTCAAGACAAGTAATGTTGGTAGCTATTGAAGTTATTCACTCTAAACAAAAAATCCTATGTAGTTTTGTTTATGCTGCAAATTCAGGTAGTGAGAGAAGAAGTTTGTGGAATGATTTAAGGGCACATAAAAATATTGCTGCTGGCTGTCCATGGATTTTAATGGGTGATTTTAATGTTACTCTCAAAGTGGAAGAGCATTCTGCTGGAGGGTCAAAGGTTACTGGTGATATGCAAGAATTGATTGATTGTGTTAATGACATTGAAGTGGAAGACGTTAACAGGAAGGGTATGTTTTTCACATGGATCAAATCTCCATCAAAACCTGATACTAGCATCATGAAAAAGCTTGATAGGGTAATGGCAAATATGGATTTTATTGGGCTGTATGGTGATGCAAGTGTAATGTTTCATCCTTTTTTCACATCTGATCACAGCCCTGCTGTTCTTAGTATACCAAACACTTTGATGAGAAACCACAAATCTTTTAGATTCCCCAATTATATTGCTGACAAAAAAGAATTTATGGAGGTGGTTAGTAAGGAATGGGAGTACAATGTGGCAGGCTACAAGATGTTTAAGTTAGTTAAAAAGCTGAAAAATATGAAGAAACACTTAAAGAAGTTAGCATGGAGGAATGGGAACTTATTTGAGAATGTGAAGAGATTACAATGAGGCCTCAATTGATGAAGAAAAACTGCTTGCTCAACAGGCTAAGATACAATGGTTGAGTGAAGGGGATAAGAATACGAAGTTCTTTCACAATGTTATTAAAAGTAGGAAGCATTACAATAGAATTAGAAGGGTATGTGATGAACAAGGTAACTGGTTTGAAGGTGATAACATAAATGAACAGTTTGTGAGTCATTTTGAGAAGTTTTTGGGGAATAATGGTGATACTGAGGCTATTCATGATCCTGAGGAATTATTTGTTAATAAAATAGGTCAGTTGGATTCTGAGTGGATGATAAGAGAGGTGACCAATAAAGAAATTCAAGATGTTATGTTTGGAATGGATGATGGGAAAGCTCCAGGTCCAGATGGCTATACTGCCATTTTTTTCAAGAAGAGTTGGAGTATTGTTGGACATGATGTTTGTGAAGCTGTGAGAGAATTTTTTCAATCCAACAAGCTGTTAAAGGAAGTAAACTCTACTCTTATAACACTTGTCCCTAAAATTCATCAGCCTAATAAGGTGTCAGACTATAGACCAATTGCTTGTTGTAACATTGTTTACAAGTGTATTAGTAAAATTATCACAAACAGAATAAAGGGGTGTTTGGATAAATTGGTGAATATAAATCAGAGTGCTTTTGTTCCGGGAAGATTGATTCAAGACAACTTGCTTATCACTCAGGAATTGTTAAAAGGATATGGTAGAAAGCAGGGGCCTCAGAGATGTGCTATTAAAATTGATATTGCTAAAGCCTATGATACTGTTAATTGGGGTTTTTTTAAGCAGATTCTGATTCATTTTGGATTTCATGAAAAGATGATAGGGTGGATAATGACTTGTGTAACTAGTGCAGCCTTTTCAATATGTATTAATGGAGGCAGATATGGGTATTTTAGAAGTGGAAGGGGTCTAAGACAAGGTGACCCAATGTCACCCTATTTGTTTACATTAGTCATGGAAGTTCTTACACTTGTTGTGCAGAGAAAAGTGGATAAGAGTCATCAATTTAAATATCATTGGGGATGTAAAGAGCTGAAGTTGACACAGTTGTGTTTTGCTGATGATTTACTTATGTTGTGCAATGGAGATTCCAAGTCTGTGGAAGTGATGAAAGATGGTTTGATGGAGTTTAGTGGTATTTCAGGTTTAATCCCCAATATGAACAAGAGTACTATATTTTTTGGGTGTGTTAAAACTACTGAAAAGCAAAAGATCTTAGAGGTTATGCCTTTTTCAGTTGGTGAGCTACCTATGAAGTATTTAGGAGTGCCTTTGATAACTAAAAATATTGGCATAACTGAATGTAATCAGCTTGTGGAGAAAGTGAAAGCAAGAGTTAATGATTGGAAGAACAAAGCATTGTCCTATGCAGGTAGACTCCAGCTCATTGCAGCAGTTCTTGCATCTATGCATATCTATTGGGCTTCTATTTTTCTGATTCCTAAGACAACAATTAAAGAAATTGATAAGGTGTTGAAAGGTTTTTTATGGAGTCAAGGTACTTTAAAGAAAGGAACTGCAAAGGTTGCTTGGAAGGTGATATGTTCTCCCAAAAGTAAAGGAGGTCTGGGATTGAAAAAGCTTGGTCCTTGGAATGAAGCTTTGTTGTGTAAACATCTGTGGAACATTGTGATTCAAAAAGACAGCTTATGGGTGAAATGGGTAAATTTAGTTAAGCTAAAAGGGAAAAGTATATGGGAGGTCAATGCGGATGATTCTGATAGTGGCACTTGGAAGGCTATAATGGAGTTAAGGGGTAAAATTAGGAAATGTATCTGGTATGAGGTTGGAGATGGGAAGAAAATAAATGTATGGCATGATAAATGGCATATTAATGGTCCTTTGGATGAGTTTATTTCTTTTAAGGAAAGATATGAAGCAAGATTCAAGGAACAGATGACTATAGATGAAGCTGTGGTTAACAATGATTGGGTTTGGCCTGAGAGTTGGAGACAACATAATAGTGTACTTAATAGTATAGAGGTTCCCAGTTTGACCAATGGAAAAGATGATACTATTCTATGGATGGGAGCAAATGGTAAAAAAGGAAAGTTTTCTTTAAAGTGTGTTTGGGAGGAGTTTATTGAAGACAATGCAGAAGTGAATTGGTATAAGGTTGTTTGGTTTTCTCAATGTAATCCTAGACATGCTTTTATCTTATGGCTATCCCTTCATGGAAGGCTAGCTACTCAAGATAGAATTATGAGCTGGAATAAACAAGCGGTTCTCATGTGTCCTCTCTGCTCAAGTGTAAGTGATTCATACATACATCTATTCTTTAACTGTCCATTTTCTAAAGATGTCTGGAATGAAATCAGAACAAAGGCCAAGATGAGGTATGGAGGTATGGATTGGAAAAATATTGTGGATGAAATTGCTAATGATAGATGTAAGAATACTATTCAGGATGTGTTACATAGAATAGTTCTTGCAACCACAGTATACTTCATTTGGTATGAAAGGAATGTAAGGCTATTCAAGCAAGGTCTGATTAAGAGTATTATGGAAAGCATTAAACTACAACTTCTAAGTCTTAAAGTGAGGAAGACTGAAGCAGTTGCTCAAGTATGTAGAGAATGGGAAATTCAGTTGGAAACTACTGAATAGAGATATAGCTGAATAAAGGAGTGTTTGGTTGGTAGTTTGTTGGGTGGTTCAGAAACAGTAAAGGGGTGTTTGGTTTCTGGAATATCAGTAGCATTTTAAGCCAAATGTGCTACTTTCTTTCTTTTTTTCAGGCCATTACAATTGTGAAGTGCCTTGTACCTTGGAGTTCTAACTGTGTGATTGTACCTACATATGCCACATAGTCTTATCTAGTTTGGCCTTGGGAGGGAACTAGATAGCTATGTTTGGCAGTGTAGGAGGTCTATCTCAGTTTGGATGTACCATAAAGTAGGGCTTCCTTTTGTGTAGGGTAAATGGTCTTGGAAGGGAGTGTGTAAGTAGTATGGAATTGAGAGTGGTGAAAGATGACACTTCATGGTTCATACTTTACATTCCCGCAGGAGGATAGGTTGGTCCTCACTGAAGGAGTGTGTTCCTAGTTATATGAAGCCATTCTTGAGATGGAAATGTAGTATAACTAGCAGAGCCCTTCAGTGGAGGGGTTATGGGTGCCTAGTGAAGCCATTAACCACCTTGCTATGTTTACTGTGGATGCTGGTTGAGTGAGCATGGCAAGAGGGTAAGATGGAAATGTAGCTAGATGGTAAGATGGTGCAACATAAAGTGAATTTAGGGGCATGTTTGTTGAGCATGGCAAGAGTGTTCTGTCATTGTTGTTTTCGTTAGTTTGGTAGTATTGGTTTAGCTTTGAGTAGTTAGTTGGTTCAGAATGGGGAATGTCCCATTGCTGTTGGTTTTATTCTTATTATGTACTAACAGTTGGAAATTAATATAAATTCACTTTGCACAAAAAAAAAAAAAAAAAAAAAAAAAAAAAAAAAAAAAAAAAAAAAAACTATGATATCAACATCCACAGTAACTTAGTTGTACTAAATTTTCCTTCATAGAGATCATTGCAGGGCCATCGGTAAATTGAAGTATTTTGGCCTCATAAAAGGACCGAAGTCCGAGCTGAAGATAACTCAACGGTATACTTGATATGTTAATCAATTACAGGTGTTTGTAGATTCAAGTCGACAACATTGTAATATTATAATGTATCCTGAGATTGTTAATTTGACTTTTTAAAAAAAAAATAGATTTAGTAAGAGTGTTACGAGTAGAATACTGTTTGGTCGAAAACTAATTACTTTTTTATTATTAAAAAAAAAAAAAAAAAAAAAAAAAAAAAAAAAAAAAAAGTTTGACAGCTGTGGGATTTGAACCCACGCCCTTTCGGACCAGAGCCTAAATCTGGCGCCTTAGACCACTCGGCCAAACTGTCATCTGGTTAATGGCTAAACTAATAAATATTTAACAGTAAGATTTTAATAAAAACTAGCTATGTACTACTCTTTGCAAGATCAACTACTTCAAGTCGAATCAAGTATCAAACTGAGTTCACAAGTACCTTCTATATAGCAATTATACATGCCAAATATGATATCTGATTGTATTAGAAATAGGAGAATACTGACTGAGAGTTCACAAGTAACTTTTATGTATTTGATGATAACTAAACGTTGAGTATACTGACATAAGATCAGATGTTGAACTTTCTTACACGCTTATGACAATGATGGGAAAATTGTGACGAATGTTTAGCATAGTGGAATAATTAGTTATAGTATGAGATTGTGGTTAAATGTTGATCTCTTTGAAACGACTCAGTAATTCGTTTCTTGTAAACTTAAAACCATACATATATGTGCATGGTAACCGATGTGTTCATGGTTAATTTTGGCAAGATTATACGGGTAAACGGAAGAGGTTTTCCCTCTTCAGGTTACCCGAGGAGGACAAGTACATCTTTGACTCAAACAACCTCGGCCTAACTAGGATATCCGCGTGACCATTTTTGACCATTTCCCTGGCCACCACATGTGTAACTAATGAGGTTCTGAGACCTATTAGACCTCTTGTGAAATGCTAACCTTTGGCAACATTATATAGAGTTCAAAATCTTTGGTGTATGAGAAAAATGTTGGAACTATGATGTTTTTTGTATGTCTAAGACACAAGAATTTACGGACATTGCACATTCGTTATATATTGAAAGTACATCTAAGATCACTTATGCGCCTTAGAGACTTGACAAATTAAATGGCAACTTATAGAGCAAAAAGTTGCCCATTTATTCAGTATAAGCAGCAACTAGCTGCACTATTTGGTTAGCCATTTTCGATCTTAAGGAGGCTTGGCAGATGCCATTGCAGACACGATCGGACTTTGAATAACATGGGTCCCATTTACCTCGTACCACCTTAGATACCCAGAATTACCATAATAGCCAGGGTACGTTGGAGGAACATCAGTTATATCAACATCCACAGTAACTGTAAACTTAGCCGTACTGTATTTTCCTTCAAAGGATATTATTGCAGGCTCAACAGTAACATTCATACCTGTACTTGGAGTCTCCACCATCACTCGATATGAAGAACCTGACTCCCCAACATTCATTAACACCCTTTGAAAAGTGCTACTTGTGGTATTCGTATTGTTTAAGACCAATATAAACGAAGGGTAGTTAAGATCAAGAGTCGCATTTGCACAATCAATCTCTGACCTCTTTGAAATTACTCGAATTTCGTTTTTTGAGTAGTTCATTGCACAGAGATAGTTTATGTAGTCTTGGGGTTGGATGTCATAGACCAAACCCGGGTCCATTGCTTTATTCGGGTTAACATGACCTGCGCCATAATCTAAAGGGTTAGCTTGTTCCCCTGTAGTCATATCCATAATCATACTTTGATTATTATCGAGTATATAAGCTGTTGTCATCATTGCTGATCGGATTGCAGCAGGACTCCAGTCACGGTGTGTTGATTTCAACAATGCCGCAATTCCTACTACATGTGGAGAAGCCATAGAAGTACCAGAAAGGAGCTTATAATCACTTAACAAATAATCATCTCCAATAGGGGCACTTTCTCTATTGGGGGCCCAGGCAGCCAAAATATCAACCCCAGGAGCTAATAAATCAGGTTTTAAGATCCATGGGGACCTTTGGTCGGGTCCTCTTGATGAAAAGTATGCTACTTGTGGAGATGGTATAGTACCTAACACGGTTTCACCATACTTAACACTAACGCTCGCGTTTTTTGTGCTAATTAAGTATTTCCTTAACTTATGCCCAACCTTCGGTTCCAATGCAACGATCGGAAAATTGAAGTCTTTTGGCCTCATAAAGGGACCGTAGTCCGAACTGAAGATAACTCCGGCTGCTCCGATGGATTCAAAGTCAACCGGCCCGTCATCACAAAAAACGTATTTCCCTTTAACATCTTTCGGATCGAGTGATCCATCATAACAATTTTCTTTACTTTTATTTCCATATCCATAGTAAATAGGAACCCTCTCTACCAACAAATTTTCGGGGTAAACCGACTTCCCTACTAAAGTGCCATAACTCGGATCATTTGGTGTAACAAATGCAGAAAGCCCGCGGTCTATAGTACCCGCACCAACAGTTGTGATCCAAGGAGCTCCATTATGGAGAGTATAACGATGAGGACCACCATTACCAGCAGAACAAGATACAAAGATCCCTTTCTCCATAGCTGCAAAAGCAGCAATCGCAATCGGGTTTTGGGAAAACCGTGTTTCAAAAAACCCTATTGATAAAGACATTAAGTCTACACCATCTTCTATCGCTTGATCCATTCCAGCCAATGTGTCACTAGCTGCAGCATCATCTGAATTATCTAGAAACAACACTTTGTACATAGCTAACCGCGCATTTGGTGCTATTCCAGTGGCTGTCCCCTTTGCATAACCGAAATAATCAGCGTGTACACGACTACCAGAAGCTGTCGAAGATGTATGCGTACCATGTCCGTCATAATCTCTAGGGGAATCATAATCATCTGTTGTTGAAATATTCTCCCTTCGTTGCTTCATTCCTTGACTAAATGATCGTGCGCCAATGAGTTTCTTATTGCAGAAACCTTCAGTTTCACAAGCACCTCGCCAACGAGAAGGTACTTCTGACATCCCTTTGTCGTGAAAACTCTCACTTTCAGGCCAAATTCCTGTGTCAAGTATGCCAATGATCATATCATCACCAAAACCTGAAACGGGCCATAGCCCTGAATGTTTCTTTAGTCCTAGAAATTTAGGCGTGTGAGTTGTGTGAAGCTTTCCAAGTGTTTCCTCGAATGCTGTTACAAAGCCCGACGCATTCCCAAGTTGCGAAAGTTGTGACTTTGTTAGGACTGCACTGAACCCGTCCATGACGTGGTTGTACGTGTAGAGATGCATTGCAGGAGCTTCATTTGAAAGTGATGAAAGTATAGAAGTGTACCAATTGTGGTGATTCGAGTACGGTGATGGCATCATTGATTTGTCCATAAGGACAATGTACGCTCGATAGTCATCTGATGAAGCTAACGACCTAATTGATATGATTATGAAAGTCAAAACAAAGGCACTGAATTGAAAATCCACAAACCATGCCATTTTGCACGATTATGTTGTAAATTGTGCCTAAAGCCATCTTACTTATATAGTTTAGGTTTTCGATTCAAGTGCCGAATGCTAGATACCATTTAAGAAGAGTCTGACACTAGCAGCCGCGAGCTAAAGATAAGTTTTTCTTAACATTTATCAGAGGTTAATCGGCATTGTTAGTGGAAGTGTAACAATGTAGTTGTGAGTTGTGAGCATAACAAAGCTTGGAGTTTGGATTTATGTGTATGGACAATATGATAACTTAGATATATCTTTGGAGAATATGATAACTTAGATTGTTATGAGGATATCAAGAAACCAAAGAAAATTTATGTAGATCAGTACAAAAATTCTAAATACTAGCGTATACAAGAATACCTTTGACATGGTTTTAAGTGTAAGGTAGTATGATTTATAAAACATTTTGTCTTTTTTATCAGCACGTGATGAATATACTTGACGATTTCATAGTTAATTTGTCAGGATATCCTAGATCAAAGCAAAGATTAACTTGACTGCGCCCATAAAAAGCGAAAATGATCCAAATGAGCCTGCCAGTAACTTTGCAGTTGTTGAATACTGATGGATCCCTTGTGGAAGACATTTTCTTATTTTAGTTCAGTTTTTGGGTCGTAGGATACATAAATTTAAGACCAACTGTCGTACTTTGGAACAAGACATGTCCATCAACTGAATATCTGAGAACCAAAACACTTATTAACACTTGCAGATTTAGATTTTCTATTTTTAGTTTAAACGTCCAAACACCCATAAAGTGATAAAACCAAAAGAACGCATATGAAGTTATGAACAGTTCAAGCCTTCAAGGGCCGAATTATCGTTTATTGGTTTTATATGCATGGGCTGATTCATGAGCTCTTCTTATGCATGGGCTGGTCTATGTATTTAACATAAACTATTTATATAGACTTTCTTTAGTTTGTTAGTTCATTATCTATTTATATAATTCACAAACAAAACGCCGCCGTTTTGCCCCACTGATTTCCCGCCAAAAATTCTGGACCCCTGTTAGCCCAGTTGGCCCTTTGTTGTGGCCTTTTCCTCTTAACCCGCCCTGGCCCATAATAATATATCTCTTATTATTC
Organism: Artemisia argyi; assembly: GCA_030686995.1. Taxonomy (NCBI): domain Eukaryota; kingdom Viridiplantae; phylum Streptophyta; class Magnoliopsida; order Asterales; family Asteraceae; genus Artemisia; species Artemisia argyi. Next base: position 134,317,787 of record CM060698.1, on the reverse strand, counting down.
GGCCAAAATATATAGGGATTTATAGTACGATCTTCAGGAAGATCCTAGAACATCATCTTGGTCGCTTAACAGCCGATCCCCACAACCCGCTAGCCGATCTCCACTAGCCGACCACCACCACAAGCCCACGACGACCTACAAATGGAGCACCATAAAACCACCAGCCAATTGTTTAGGTATTTTTGAAGTTCTTTTGTTAAATCTATATATTTTCGAAGTTTGGTAGGTAGTCTTTTATAGATATGTATATTGTTTTTACATATTTGAGTTTTTCTAACATTAGTTACAACATTTTTTACTTTTTATTTTGCTGCAAGTATTGTCGCCGGAATCCAGTGCCGCCACCGTGGGAATCTGCGCCATGGCATGTAAGTTTATCGATCTTAATTAAATAATTGATTTACTTTATATTGATTTTGGTTTTTAGATGCTTAATTGTAAATTATTGGTATAATGATTTTGCTCTTAGGGTTTAAGTTGGGAGAAATTGGGGATTACTGAATTGGGTTTTGTTGTTTGGTTAGGGGGTGTTTCGATTAGCTTATTTACCCACTTATGAGTTTTTTGATTTGCAATGACGACGAAGATAAAACTTAACTGGTATGTAACACACTACACTACACCTATTTGCAAATTGTTAGAGTCTTAGGTTTATGGTAGGCCACAAGAAGAAAAACTGAATAAATCAGTAAATGTGTTACGTTAGCTAACATTATCTTTATTAGACTTATAGTTAAGATTTTGTACATATGTTATTGTCATTTTGGTGTTAGGATTTCTTATTAAACAGCTTATATGGTTATTGCATTTGGATACAATAGATAAGCATGGTGTTTGGGATTCCTTATCTAAACTGCATATCTAATTAGTATATGTTAAATAAGTTGTTTTCAATATTCAGCTTTTAACTATTTATTCTACACATAACAAATCTTACCATATACATTAAATAAGTATGTTTGTTGTCTTTTTGTAAAAGGTGTCAACGAGAAGCATCAACAAAGCGACTCCAGTTCCCGTAATAATATTGAGCATGTGAAGATAAGGTCGTTGATGCCAAGAACTGATCAGATGAGTAAATCAATCAAGTTTTGTCGATTTATTTATATATATTTTTAGTAATATTACATCGGCTAATTTAAATAATACTAAATGTTTACAACTTACTGTTGTCTTTTTGTAACATGTGTCAACGAGAAGCATCAAAAAAGCGACTCCAGTTCCCGTGATAATATTGAACATGTGAAGATACATTCGGAGAAAATACATGGCTCGGCTGCAAGTGCCCTATGAGTTTGAGGTACACTTCTGACTATCTTATAAGCCTTTTTGAAACTGTTATATGTTTTACCTATTGTGAACTCAGTGTTGCAATTATATCTAACATTTAATAATTACACTTGCTACAAGGACACCACATTGGATACAATCATGCCAAATTGCTGATAGTTACTGTTATTTAATTTGTAGGGTTTGGATAATTTTCATGTTACAACTGATGTGAGAAGCAACAGGATGGATATATTGGATGCCATACAATGATTAAATGGTCTTTGAGGCATAATTAACGGAAGTGTTCAAAGCCGTATCCACAAAGATGTCCCTGATTCTGCTATAGCAATGTACCAAAAGGTCACATGCTCCTCTTTTTATTTTAGATATATGGTCAGAGTTTAATGCAGGTCAAAATGGGTCTACTAAAGATTTTATAAAGGACGTGTTACTTAGGACCAACGTAGAGCCAGTCCGATGATCTAAAAGGTAAATTTGTGTCATTATTTGCTTCTTTAACAAACTGATGTGGGTTTTAAGCTGTGTAGAATAATGATTTTAGTTATGCAGGCACTGACATCAATCACTACGATTCTTCCCGGTATTGGTAACGTTAAGGTAAACAAACTGTATGCCTACGTCAAATTTTTCAAAAGCCTTGAATTTATATGCAAATTCTTTCACATATGTTCATTAAACTTTCGATGAAATTGGACAGGCGGTCAGCCATTGCTGTAAAATTACTAGGAACAAGTAACGACAAGATTCGAATGTATAACAGCTACATATTGCTAGGAGATGTTTCCAACCAGGTATGCCATGAGAAAAAAAAACGGTTGTCAAAAAAATAAAATATTATCACAAATGGTCGCTTGATATACCAATGTTAGCATTAGCAGCTTGGAAATGACTGAAATAGGACACAACCATCTACCAGTAGACGCACAAAAGAAAAAGTACATTGGTTTTAATGCAAAATAATTGTATTGCTATTGTTGTTTATATTGTTGTTCTTGAGGAATAGAGGTCTGTTACATATTGTTCATGCCGAATAGGTAGAAGGATGTTCTGCTGCATCTTTGTTGCGCTGCGATACAGAAACTATCTGTGGTACAATATACATGTCCGGAATCGGTGCGAACACCTTAGGCCAAACATGGCCTACATAGATAGTACCCTTATATAAAAGTTTTGAGCTGACTTTATGGTCTCTTTTGGATTTTTTTTTTCTTTTTTTTTTTTTCAATTTTTTCTTCACCTGTTTAACTTATGCTTTCCTTCAATATCTGTAGGTGGCTGCTGACGAAATACCGGAATTCGTTGACTTTACCAACGATCTCAGTGGTCCAGAATTGGCTGCAAAGATAATACATTAAGTTCAGTATAAGTAAGCAACTCCAAACAGGACCTTATAAGTTGCACACTTAGTAAGTAGGCCCTATAAGGTATAGAGTGACTTTGATCCTATTTATTTATTTATTTTTTGGCGAGGAGATTTTGCGTAAATAACAATAGATACCATGTTTCATTACGAGTAAAGTTTAATGTCACAACTTGAAATGTGTCAAAAAGGATCAAAGTCACTCTATACCTACAAACATAGCGCAACGAAAAAACGGCCTAACAGCTTGATTTTTTTTTCAGCGAATCAAACGGCACATGATGCACCTTTGGTGTTTCTTTTTTTAGGGATGATTTACAGGAATTTATCGTCTTGGTTAACAAAAAAAAGGAAAGAAGACCAGAGAAATAATGCTAACAAGTAAGGAGAAGACAAAATGGCATTAACTGTAAAAATGAAAAATCAGCATATAGGTATATTTGGTACACATTAATAGTAGTATACAATTTTGAAGCCAAATAGTTTAGGATCTATTTTAAGGTCTACTAAGTTTTTGCTAATTGTCGTTGTCACAGATATGGAGAAACAGCGATTTGTTGGCACAGATTTACGATCCTATCAATCAATCAAGGTATACAATCTTATTTGTGCTTATGCTAATTACTTTTTTCACGTTCAATTTTACTCTAAAAGCACATTAATACAACAACGCTGACATGTTTCAGAGAAGAAGCAGACTCAATAGTCAGAAACTGTAACCAGCTTATGCAGCCACTAGAAGATAAAAACCCAGGCAAACTGCCACCCGATCTTCAAGCGTTAGAAGGAACTACACATCTGTTTCAACTGTATTTCACTTCAGAAGCTACAAAAGAATGACCAAACTTTATCCTTGATGCTGTAAAGAGCTGTTCAAATATGCACAAAAGAATGAAAGACTGATGCAGGCCCGGGTAGCAAGAAATCAAAGCTACAGGATTAGCACCAACGATACGGTGACACTTACTGCTAATTTTCAAGTATGTATAATAATATTAGCTGTTTGAAACTATGGTATTTTATGTTATTTTAGACTTGGGAGCCTGGGGAATCTCTTTTGTGGAAATAGGAAAAAGAAGCCATTGTTAAAGAAGTTTTTCCTATTCATGGTATGTCAACTGGGAACTTATAAAGCCAATGAAAAGGAAAAGTTCTAAAGAGAAGAATGGTTTGGTCATATGACGCGATTCAGAAATGACGCGATCATTATCTTAAGTATCATTTGCCTCCAACTTCCTTTTGAATTAGCTTACGCACTGTTAGTGAACATAAATTCCTGCTTTATTTATGCCAAATCACCTCGGCCAAAAAACAGGCCCGCCCGCAACGCGGCGGACCGCTGCCATCCTCGTTTTGTTTAATCGAAACTGTACGTGATACTGTAGAACTTTATATTTAAAGTTTTTTTCAATAAGTAATGTATTTTATCAACAAATTAAATGATTTTAATAGCGTAGTTTTTAGATTTTAAAAGGAAAAGGCTTCATGTACACATGTATTAAAAATTAGTACAGGTTGTAGACTTGTAGTGATGTAAAAAAATAGCTTGATGTATTTATAATTGAAGAACACGATAAGCCACATTTATATTATTGAATTTTTAAAAAGAAGTATCTTGTTTTTGTTGATGTATTTTTTTAAAGTTGTAGAATAACAATTTACTTTTATAAATGTCTAATTTGGTACGTGACGATGACATGTCACGCTATAAATGGTGTCACGTGTCAAACTTTCGGGTATGACACATCATCGTCACGTACCAAATTGAAGTACTTATGAAAATATATTAATATTCTACAACTTTAAAAAAATACACGTACCAAAACAATACACTTTCAAAAGTAGATTGCTATAGTACGACTTAATCCCATTTTTAAACACCTAACTTAAAAGAAGCTTTATTGTAAAACGAAATACATGACATGCAATATTCGCATTACATTTTTATATCATCTTTAATCATTACATGTCCATAAGAAACGGTTATCAATAACATTTGTAATGATTATATTCTAATCTTTTTGGTTCATATCACATTAATATGAGTAAAAGATGGGCGAAATACATTGTCATGTATAGATCATGTGACGAATGAGGAAAAAAAATATTGCATCTGTTATATTATAGAGAACATACAAAATGTGAAATCAAATCTTATAAGATAATGGACTAATAAAAGAGCTCAATTTTGTCATGTAAAAAAATTTAAACTATACTAAATCAGACAATGAAAGTTAAAATTGAAACAATTTTGTCAAACTTATATAAATTTCATCTAGTAAAAATGTATATGTATATAAAAAGCATATGTGTCAATCTAAAAAAAAAAAGTAATCAATAGTATAAAACAGATTAAATTTAAACATAATATAATAATATCAATAGCTAAATTTAAAATATGATATCAGTTGTTAAATTTAAACAACAGCAACCTAAACACAATGTCTAATGTCTAAAACGTTATAGCAATAGTTAAATTAAACAACATCCACTTCAAGAGCATGCCAATTAAAAAAAATCAAATCATTCATCTAACAAAAATCTATAGAAAATATTTATTGACATTAATACATAATGAAAATTTTATGTAAAAACAAGCGTGTACACTGATATTATAACTATATAAGTATAAAAGATTTTACGTAATATTATAAATAAATTATATTTAACCTCGTGTATGCACCAGACAAGCTTTAGTATGCCATTGAAATTTTTAACCAATGTATTATTAAAATCATATAATATACAATTTTTGTGCACAAATAATTAAGATTTAGACATATTGTGACTTATGTTAAAACAAATTATGCATGATTTATGCTCAAACCCCGTGTGTGCACAATGGTATATAATAATAATAATAATAATAATAATAATAATAATAATAATAATAATAATAATAATAATAATAATAATAATAATAATAATAATAATAATAATAAGACAAAAATACACCGTTGGTCCCTGAACTTTCCCAAAAACATCGTCTAGGACTCTAAGTTTTTAAAATCATCGTCATGCGTCCAAATCTTGGGATTTTTAGGCCGAATGCGTCCCTTGACCAGTTTGGTCTCGAACAACGCTCATTTTTTGGTATATTCCCAAGGGTATAATAGGCAAAACACATTTATAACTATACTTTAGTTAATCAACCAAGAGTGATAGTTTAGGGACCAACTAAGAACTTTGCTTTGCAACTTGAGCCTATCTTCTCTGATACGATAGTTATTATTCGCGCGATAACCAATTAACCCACTAACTAAACCCATTTACATACCATAATTACACAAACCCTTATCCAGACCATCACCGGTAAATCAAACCAAAACCAGACCCAACTAAAATTCCAACAATACAATGTCTTTTGGAGATAATGTAATCACTGTTATGAAAGATTATATCAGCAACATGCCAGATAACGTGACCACTAATATTATGAATCTCTTGCCACTAAAAGATGTGGTGAGGACCTGTATTTTATTAAGAAGCTGGCGGTTTAATTTAAGTAGACTTTGCTGACCGATGTCATAGTTGATGAGGATTTGTATTACTATTTAACAAATAACTTTGATGGGAGGCATATTACTGGTCTTTTACTTCAGCTTAATGGTCCAATAAGAAGGTTTGTGTTCTCCGTAGAGCCCAAAACACTGTTTGGACAAGACGACTTGAATTATGAAGACATTCATGAGTGGCTTTTGTTTTTGGCTCGGGTAGGAGTCGAGGAGGTCACAATTCGAAACTGGTATGGTGAACCAGTTATGTTGCCAACCCAACTTTACTATCGTATATTGTTGAAATTTCTCGAACATCATTGTTGCACTTTTCCCACTATGACAAGTTTTAGGGGTTTTCCAAAGCTACTCAGCTTAGAATTGTGTAATGTCAATTTTCATAGCGGTACAGTTTGGGAATTTGTTGGTGGTTGTCCCTTACTTGAGTCTCTAAAAATGGATCGTTGTACTACAAACGAGATAAGACTATGGGATATTGCAATTCTTAGCAATTTGAAGAATTTGTCATTCGGTATTTGGAACGATCCTATGACAATAAGAACTTCCAATATCTTTCACTTGGAACTCTTCCTAAACTTGAGACCCTTACCTTGGATTTTCAAGACTACAAGGTAAGACATATTTCAGTTTTTCAATTCAAATTACATAATGTTAAAGTAATTTGTAACATTTATGCAATGTTATCTTTGAAACTAAATAAAATTCGACATTTTGTAGTTGTTGGCCAAGGGTCCTCCTGGATGAATATCCGTGTGACCCTTGTATCCCTCAAGACTCTTGAGTTATCCGGGGACGATTTCGGGAATAATGCAATGGTTTCATTCATCATTCAAATGATTTGTGGGTCTCCAAAGATGCAAATGCTAGAAACCATAGTAAGTGGAATGCATATGTATGAAAGACATCATATTAAATTCCAATGGTTGTGCATCTCAATACTCTCTCATGACTCCCATTTAGAAATTACACTTTGACTTTCCATAGTCATACCGCAAATGTTAAATTGGAGTTATGTATACACTCATGCCAAACACCCTTATAGTTGTGTTGCTATTACTTTTATCACATGTGGTCATCTGGAAACAATAAAAGGGAAACGGGTTGCCAAGTAAAGTTCATAGTTGGTCACTAAAACATCAGTCTTGGTTGATTAACTAGAGTGTAGTACACAGTTGCTCCCTGAAGTTGAATGTCGTGTTTGATTAACTAAAGTGTAGTTATAAATGTGTTTTGCCTATTATACCCTTGGGAATATACCAAAAAATGAGCGTTGGCCGAGACCAAAATGGTCAAGGAACGCATTCGGCCTAAAAATCTCAAGGTTTGGACGCATGGCGACGATTTTAGAAATTTAGGGTCCTAGGCGGAGTTTTAGAGAAAGTTCAGGGACCAACGGTGTATTTTTGTCTAATAATAATAATAATAATAATAATAATAATAATAATAATAATAATAATAATAATTATTATTATAATAGTAATAATAATAATAATAATTATTATTATTATTATTATTATTATTATTATTATTATTATTATTATTATTATTATTATTATTATTATTATTATTATAAAGTGATGGTTTATAATAATAATAATAATAATAATAATAATAATAATAATAATAATAATAATAACAATAACAATAACAATAATAATAAAATTATTAATAATAACAAAAATAGAAAGCAAACAATCAATGCAAATGAAAATTATAAAATAACAATCCACATCATATTATTGCAATATTCAAATCTCTTATGTAAAGGAAAATAAAAAATTGGAAATGAGTCACTCGCACGAAACAAATTGAACCGATTGAATAGTTTCATTTCAAAATTAATTATTTTTATTAGCTAATAAAAAATCAAAATTGAATTGAATTTATTAATATCTCTCAATTTTTTGTTTAGATAAAAATCTGCATAAATAATATACATGTGTCAAAATTGTATAACAAAAAAAATAAAAAAAAATAATAAAAACTGTTAGAAAAATGAGGGGTTATTTTTGAAAATTTAGTGATTAAGTTTAAGCTATTACGAAATTTGATTTTATAATTTGATGAAGATAAAAAGTTAAGTGTAAATTGACAATAAAAAAACTTTAAAGAGAGATGGGGTAATTAATTAAATTTAAAGGGTTTAATTTATAATAACGTTATATTCTAATTGTTAATAGAATTTACATTTATACTCAAAGCCTATAAAAATATCTTATCTTAAATTTTATAAAACAAATACCCCTAGACTTTTTTTTATCTTTTTTTTTTTTTTTTTTTAAAAAAAAGCAACATTTATCGTTATTGTTATAATTTATAAATATTACAGTATTATCGTTATTAAATTAAACTAACGTATATTCACAAGAGATTATAAATATCAAAATGAAAGCATGGATTATTGTGATATGTAATAGAATAAACAAAATTATTAAATGTAGTGTGAAACGCTCATTTGTATATATTATTTGTAAATTGTAATCATTTTATCTACCATAATTAGTAACATAGTATAGAAAAACATGACCAAGCATAATGACTCTTTATGGATCTTATGAACTTGAGGGTATTTCTAGTCTATGCCATTTATAGTAATTTAGTAATACGAATAATTAATTATAATAACAATAATATTGAAAAAAAAGAAAATAATTTAATAAGAATCAACGAAAAATAAAGATCATGTGTATACAAGTCTGATGGATACAAAATATATAAAAGAAATAAAGAAGTGATTGTTTTATTTATAACTCATCTTTATAACCGTTTCACGTTTTATATAACAAAATCACATATTTCTTATACTGAACTGTGCCTCACTCAACTCACGTTTTAAAACATAATATTCACAACTGTAAAGTATATTATGCATAGAAATAAAAAATAAACAAAAAATAAGATGATGATTATTCAATGTATTTTGTACTCTACGTAACTTAAAAGGAAAAAAATAAATAAAATTCACTATATCTTCTTGAACACACCTTTATTTTCTTACACTCTACAAATGCTTGAAGGGGTTGGCCAAGAAGGATATTTTTGGGATACCTATCTGTGGACTATGTCGAACAAATCTGGTTCTGTTTTTGGTTCTGGCTCTGGTGAAGGTCGTGATGAGGAAAAAAGTTTAGGCAATAAGAAATTAGTTGAGCTAAATGTTGGTAATAGTCAGAGCCCAATGAAGCAGTCTGAGGTGAGAGATTTAGAAGGTTCGGGTAGTGGTGAGCAAGAAGGGGTACCTATAACCGTCACTAGTGGTAGCAAGAGGTCTAGTGATGCTTTTGAAGACAACGTCAAGATTAGTCGTCCTCTTAATGATCATGATTTGCATATATTGACAGAGAGGGAACGACGAAAGAAAATGAGGAATATGTTTCATCAGCTTCATGCCTTAGTACCTCATCTTCCTCATAAGGTACCAATTCTATGCCATATATATAAGCTATTTCATCATTTAATTTACTATATGTAGAAATGAATTGATGCTTCAAAAGATTTATATTTTGTTAATTAGCTTATCACAAATAAATTTGTGTAGATCGGTCATATATGTAGTTCCACATCTACGAATATACAATAAACTAAACTTGAGTGTTGTATTTATTTATTTATTTATTGCTAAAAATGTTTCAAAGATTCAAACGTCTTGAAAAAGAAAGATAACTACAAAGTTCCTCAGTTCTTTGAAATTAATGGGTTTTTTTGGTTTATATGATATGCTAATTTGGCATCCAATGATTTATGATACATATGTGGCATATATAAGATTTCTATTTTAAGAGTTTAGCCTGACATGGTCATGTTATTCAAATAAAATTATAAAAATTGAAGTCATGTCGTATGTGTACATTAGTTCCCCAGAAGGGATTTGATGAAAAATATGTTGCATTTAATTTAATCAAATCAATTTTATTCTTTGGTGAGATTTAGATTTTCTAAATAAGAACTACTTGTAATTGATTATCATTTTATAATTAAATAAAAATTAGTTTAGTTTTTCAAATTAATGCAAAATATACAATAAATGTATTTCTTCAAATAAACATTCAAATAATTGCAATGTCTTTTGTTAGATGATCTAACCTATTAAAGTTATCACAATACTTTAGTTTGTAATAAAAGTTTTTTTTTTTCTGAATCATTTTGTAACTATCTATGTCTATAAAAGTTATTTTTGTCCTTATCTGGTAGTATTTGCTTTTTATACTATCATTAATACGTTCAAGTATATTATTTTTAGTAATGTTTCAATGTGAAAAGGAACATCCTCATAGTGGAATGGCATCAGGTATTAATGCATGTATCATTGTAGAAGCCTATTGTAATGATCTAATGTCGGCTTGTTTTGAGCATTTGTAACTGGTTTTTAGCTTCTTGTTAGCGTCAATGAAAGTTGTCGCTTATAAAAATTTATGTATATAAAAGTTTCTATTGATACACAAGATCAGTATTTTCTTTAATTCTTAATTTAAACCACTATTATTATTATTATTATTATTATTATTATTATTATTATTATTATTATTATTATTATTACTCCTTACGCTAAAAATCATTTTAGTTATTAGTCTGGATCATTGACAATAGATCCAATCATGAAATAATTCAAGAACTATATATGATAAGAGAAAATTATTGAACTAAGCCAAAAAAAACCCTTGATCCAAGACTTCGTATTTTTTGCATCTTTTTCTCATTTTGGTCATGCTCAATTGTTCGACTCCACCTATTTAATGACAAGTGTCATGTTCAATTGATCGACCCCACTTATAGTGGGCCAAAGGTGTTTAAAAAAAGTACAAGGCTGGGACACGTGTCACTAAATGGGTGGAGTTGAGCATGACCAAAATAAGAAATGGTGCAAAAAGTAACGAAGTCTTGGACCAATGGTGTTTTTTTTTTTTTTTTTTTTTTTTTTTTTAAGTACTGTAGCTTTTAAGCAAATTCTTGTTAACTTGATTGGTATATCTCACTATATTTAAAATAACTATTTATTCCAGACAGATAAGTCTACCATAGTTGATGAGGCTATAAGCTACATTCAAACCTTACAAGAAACCCTCCAAAAGAATGAAAAAAAGAAGTTAGAGAAGCTTTATGGTACTCAGTCTGCAGCCAACTCAACCACTGTTTCTCCAATTCAATCACCAAAACCAACTTTGGACACTAGGGAATCCTTTTTAGCCGATCAAGGATCCTCAACAGTCTCGCCTTCTAGTTCAAACTCTTTTTCCTTTCCAATATCTTCACCAACGGTTTTCCAAACATGGGCTTCTCCAAATGTCACTTTAAATGTGTGCGGCATGGATGCATATTTTAACATTTGCTCCTTCCCGAAGCGTGGGCTATTTGCTGCAATTTGCTTTGTGTTGGAGAAGAACAAGGTGGAGATGGTTTCTTCTGAAATTTATTCAGATCAATGTAAAAGCACATTCATTATTCATGCCCATGTAAGTATGTCTTTTAATGGTATCGTCTTGCATTTTTTTTTCCTGTTGAATATCCCATGTCATCTTTTTATACTTATCACTAGTAAATTTTTTTTTTTTTTTGGAGCAAAAGGTGAAAATATATACTTATCACTAGTAATTACTATATTTTTTAAATTCTATCACTGCAATGCTAATTAGGTGAACGCTCGTGACCAAACTGAGAAGGATTTATCTTTTGAAGAGATATACAAGCAGGCTGCAATGGAGATAATGCATTGGGTTAACACAAAATCGTCATTGATATCTGAAAAGTTTTAACGTCATCAGTTATGTTAGCATGGCACATGAGATGGACTTTGTTCCAATGCATGATTTTCTTTGTGGAAGTTGTTTGCATTTCGTTATTGTTTTTGTATGCTTGAACCTTTAATGCCTTCTTGGAAGTAGACATCTCTATATTTCTAGAGTTTTATTATGTTTCAGTTACAATTGAAAACTCATTTATTTCTCATTAATTCTTCAAAAATGTCTTATATTGTGGAAGTTGTTGATTGCCAACAAACATAAGGTTTAGATTTTTAAACTTGTCTCATACTCTTTATTACTGCCCGTCCCTTAGTAAATGTTCAATTTCAAAATACACGTGTACATTTAAAAAGTTTTACTAACTAAACTTTCTACCAATCATATATCATCTCTACCCGCTGAAGCTCATTTTGATTGGTTAAAATATAAAGTTGACACTTATTTTGAGATCATAAAATAACAATATAGACAGTTAGACACTAGTAATATGAAACGAATGAAGTATATAATCAAAGACGTTAAAAAAATACATGAGACAATGTAATAACAGGAATAATAGTACTATCTTACAACAATCTTAATAATAAGAAAGGAGTATCTACCTCGTGCTTCACGACAAGGTTTAAATCATCCTTGCGGTATGTCGAGTCTATACTACATTTAATGCATTTAGTTTCTCTATTTTAATTTTTTTAAGATGTCATTAATGCGTTTTTTAAGCATTACAACTGTTAATGTATAATGTATACACTAGCAGGGTACTCGCGCGTTGCAGCGGCGGGTACCCTAAATTAAAATTTTCCAGTGAATCGTGTAATTTTAGTTTATTATGTTCTTTTTGACAATAAATTTACGGATATCAAAATTTCGTTTAGCTCGTGTCCGTTCGGGCTCGAGCCCGTTGGCTCGTGTCCATTCAGGCTCGAGCCCGTTTGGCCCATGCCCGTTCGGGCTCGAGCTTGTTTGACCCGTTGCCCGTTCGGACTTGAATATTTGTATAATGTGCTTTATTATTTGTATTAGTGACATTTAATGCAGAAATTATGTTTAAGTTAGTTGTACAATATGCTTGATAATTTGTATTTTTTATGTAAGGGGTGTTTTAATAAGTGCATTAATTGTATTTATTGACCGGTTAATTAATTGTATTTAATGTACATAATGTTTTATTAATTATATTTAATGTTAGTATTAATGGTATGTTATAATTAAATGAGGGGAAAATTAGTGTGTACTTTAAGCTTATTAACTTGTAAATGTCTAATTATATTTCATCACTTGTACTTTAAGTTTATTAATTTGTAAGGCTTAAAATTAAGCATGCTAAAATTACAAGGCATTCCTCTTTTATAATATAGTAAGACTACTATGACGATTTGAAGACTCAAGTGTCTACTTGATTTGCAATTATTTTTTCTTTTATATTCGTTGTAGTTTAATGTTCAATTATTAGTTATAAGGGTGGCCTGTCACCCTTATATTGTAAGTTATAGGAATGGTGTTTGATTCCTATAGGTGCGTCTGTAAGTGTCCTAAGGGACTGAGATGAGGGAGTCACCCTCATCCTTTGTACTTCAATATTTTTTGGTGTAATATATTTTACCAGGGTGAAACATCCCTTTTACCCAAAAAAAAAGATTACATAGCAATTTCTAATTTATCTTCCACGACATTTTAATACTTCATTTATTATTATTATTATTTTAAATTAGTATATTTTTAAATGCAAAAATACACATATAAATCAATAGAATTTTAAAGGGAAAATTACCAAAATGGCCCATTATCCTGCGGTCTAGGCATATTTAGCCCGTTTTTTAAAAATTCCCGTTTTAGCCCAGGTTGCCCTGGGCAACTTTCGTATAACCAACCGAAAGATGACAAGTGTCCTCAAGTTGCCCAAAATACAAAAAAGTTGCCCCGACGTGGCACTTTGTATTTGGCTATACGAAAGTTGCCCAGGGCAACCAGGGCTAAAACGGGAATTTTTAAAAAAAAGGCTAAATATGCCTAAACCCAGAGCAACCGGGCTATTTTACTAATTCTTCCAATTTTAAATGCGTACTAAACTTCAAAGTTTCAAAAATTTTATTAAAACGTGAGAGTGCCTCAAGAACCAATTTAAATAACTCTTGTTGTTTTTGATAAAATTAACCATAAAAGAAAAACGGTCTTTTATAAAAATCAATATAATTTTTTGAAAGCAAATGATACAAAATGCTAAGTGCTAATTCAATTATTATATATTTTTATCATAATAATAATAATATACTTTTCATAGTTACCTCGACATGATTTTTTGAACATGTAAGTTTTTTTGCATTATAAGTACTCTTTTATTATAAAAAAAATTTGTCTATGTGGGACAAGTGTAATAAACATTGTTAATAATTAACATGTTTATAAAAAAAAACTCCCTCCGTCCCAAAACATAAGTTCATTTATGATTTTTCAAAGTCTTTTTTTCCCACTTTGACCTTAATTATTTGTTTTCGTGTTATATAATAACTGATGAAAAGTATACCAATGAAAATGCCATTAAAACGCAAGTGCATTTATATATTTTGCATCGAATATTATATAAGACGAAAAAAATAGTTAAAGTTAAAGTTAGAATAAAAAAACTTTGAAAAAGTAAAAATAGACTTATATTTTGGGACGGATGGAGTACTTTACAAGATGTATATTTGTAAAACTATTTTTTCTTAACATAAAGATTTTTTTAAGTTTGATATAGCACTTTTTTTAATAATAAATAACTATTAGGAGGTGTAGATTATATATATGTCAGAAAAAATGTTTTTACTTACTTGCGACTACGGGTCACTGTCTACTAATTTGACTACACTCCTATAACATTACTGACTATTGCCTTTTTGTGGACGCAATATCGTGTCACTATTATAAAGTTTTTATATGAATTAGTTTGATATTGTCTATCACTCTTCGTAAAGTTACACAAACTCAATATTCCCGCTATTGGAAAAGTTATTGTAAGAGGGAAGGGTATGGTGGCATGCCGTTTTGCTAAATCAGCGTCACCTGAGCATTTCACATTTCACATTCACACACCAAAAATACCCTTTCTACAGTGGCTCAAGTTATTTGCGTCTCATTTTGCAGTTTTTGGGCCCCACTAATTTTTTTTCATTTTTCAAACAAACTAAATTTTCATTCATAAAATAAAAATACAACTTACAACATTAAATTAAATATAAAACATACGAAACAAAAAAGAAAACGTTACAAAAATTAAAAAAACACATACGAAACGAAAAAAATACAATAACTAATTTTGTTGTTGTCGATATTTCCTCATTATTTCATCTTTTTGCATTTCGATGAGGAAGGCTCGGTCCGGTGGCAAATTAGGGTCTGTTGGAGTATTGAGAAACCTCAATTCTTCCATTTTTAGTATGCCCTCATCTTTCTTCCTCGCCGCCTCGTATGCCACATGAGCGGCTTCTCATCTAAGTCGAAACTCATTTTGCATAACACCCGCAAATTTCGGCTGGTTACTTCTCGGGGTGCTCGATGAGGTTTTCGATTTTGTTTTTTTCGAGGCACGTGGCTTACTCGGGGGACATGGTTTCGAATCAGCGCCGAATAGCTCGGCATATCCGGTGAGATCAACTGGGTCAACAGGGTCGAATTATCCCACTTGGCGTGTTGTTTCAATATTTCCCACACCCCGTTTGGAGTAAACGCTTTATTTCCCGTTTTGGACTCATCATGATATGCTTGCCTAACACACTTCATAAGATCATTGTCGTTTTCCCCACTCGACCCACACATTTTAAACGTTTGTAGATAGCGTTGAACCTTTAACAATTAGGGTTCAAAGTTGCCCACTTTCTCGTCAACATATCACTGGTGCGTTTATGATGAGAAGCTTTATTGAACTTGAAAAGAACCTTATTCCAAAATGAAACTGTAACAATTCGCATTTTCAGGTTAATTTCTATTCCTGAAAATTTTACTATTGATTTTACTATTCATGGTTACTATTCATCATCACTATTCATCCCCGAAATTTTTATTTCATATTCTCATAGGTTAAATTATTTTAATGATAATCCGAGAGTTTGACACTCGTCAGATCATTTCTGCAAAAATCACGAAATCGTGTCCGAGAATTACTTTAAGGCTTAAACGTCATTTAGGCATCCCGATATGTCCCCACAAAATCACAAACAAGAGAAATGTAAGTTTTTCACCTTCCGTGACATTCTCAGGAATTTTGGAATTTTACATTTTTCGAATCTGCGTTTTACGCAATTTAAGCGTTTTCAGCTTAAGATTTCCAGCGTTAACAGCGTTTTCGCAACCCATTAAACTCATCACTCATTTTTATAAGATAATAATGAGTATATTGATAAGTTTAATCATCTCCACAAGTTTCATATTTTTACGATACCCGGTTTTACGTTTCATGACTTAAAGGGTTACCGTTAGCGATTAACGGGACCAAAATTCACTCCATAACTTATATAAGGCCAAGATTCATCCACCTAGTCCTTCCCCATAGTATATGAACGTGTATACCATGGTATTGGTGACTTGGTGAGAGCCTTAGAAAGTATATGGTCTAAGAACAACCAAGTATGCATTCATGTGTACCATTTTAAGCCATAGAAAGTCTTATGATCTAAAATCAACCAAGTGTTCACTTAACTAAACCTTGCACCTCCTCAAGACACTATAAATACCCTCCCCCCTCTTTGGAGTCGTTCATAACATCAAAAACACAAACATACACTTCTTTGATCTTCTACTTCAAGTGTTATTCAAGAAAACAAGTCCTATATCAATTCCAAAGCTCTTGTTAAGCTTTGATTGATCCAAGTTATAGTTATTCCATCTTTTGGTGATCTTCCATCCACACAAGAAGTGTTCTAGTAGAGACTTCAAGTGCCTTCTCAAGTAGTCACTAGTTGGTGTCAAGAGCTTGAAGAAGTTGGAAGCTAGAGATCCTAGTTCAATCAAAGTCCTAATCCTTGTTCTTAACTTCCTTTCTTTAGAAAGCCAAAAGTTGTAAGCACACAATCACCACCATCATTTTATGATTTCATGCATGCTATGTCCTAATTATATTGTTTACATGCTATATATAAGGTCACTATATTGTATCATGATGTATTAATGCTTAAAAACAAGTTAGCGAAACCTAGAAACTAAAACTGCCAAAACCTTGTTGAATACGAATCTGAGTAATTTTTAGAAGCACTTCTGGCCCGTTTCATCAAAAAGTTAAAACACGAAAGTTGTCCGGAACGATGTTTTACTTCCATTGCGTGGAAACTAGGCCTGAAAACACCAAACAACTGCCTCAAATGGTAAGGATAGTTTTCGACATCAAAATTTGGTTTTCACAATACAAGTAATTAAGAACCATGTAACCACTTAATCTATATGTCACAAGCCAAACGAATGTTTTTCCTTATTGAAACTACAAAACTAGGGAGCTTCATGTGAGGGGTTCATTTGGGTAAACGGATCGACGAGTTGCTGGATTGACGATTTAAAGTGTCCTAACTCCTCGAACATTTACTACATTACCTCTGAATTATGATGGCCCGAACGGTAGTAAGAGATATATAAACTAAGAATATTGCATAACCCGTTTCTATAAAATGACATACACAAAACTACCAAGTACTACATCATGATCAATATAAGGACATATATAGTCTCATTTATGTTTTCTTAGACATTATTCCAAACCTAAGATGCAGCAATTATTCTAGGTTGCA
Source organism: Artemisia argyi (assembly GCA_030686995.1). Taxonomy (NCBI): domain Eukaryota; kingdom Viridiplantae; phylum Streptophyta; class Magnoliopsida; order Asterales; family Asteraceae; genus Artemisia; species Artemisia argyi. Next base: position 134,300,128 of record CM060698.1, on the reverse strand, counting down.
CGTAGAGGTTTTCCCGGCTTATCCAACGATTTCGTTATATCCTTAAACATCATCCAACTCACGGTGAGTCATAGCCCCTCTTTTCATATTTTCAACTCTTTGGGGGAGATACATGCTCAATTACTTTTAATTCCAATATCAATAATTTGCATACTATATGTTTAGCAGAACTGAATGTTTATTTATACTAAGTAACAGTATTGCCATACTTAGAGTTTCTATATCATAGACCATTAAGCACTATGCGTAGTGAGCACGAATACTATTGTAGCGTAACCATTAAGTTGATTCAGTTAGAGCAAACAAATGCAACAAATATTTGAGAACACTAGGTACAACAACAGATTACCTACTAGGCTATAATTGCAACAACTATTTCAATTTCCATTAGTATGAGATTTATATTTTGGTTTTAATAATGATAGTGCAATAGCAAACAGAACTCATTGTGGGGCCATGTAGCTATATGCATGGTCAGCCGTACAGAACTCATTACAGGGCCATGTAGCCATATGTATGGGTGATGAGGCGAAAAATGAACCACTTTTAGGGGGTCATTTAAGCCCGGAATTGAATTTATTTGATCAAATATTGCCCTAAATCGTTCCTTTTGTGATTTTAGGTACTTTGGAAGTGAAATCTGGAAAAAGAAGCAATTCGGACGTTTTTGGAGCATAAAAGTGAAGAAAACGCCAAAGTCTTAATTTTCCTTGCTGGGAACAGTAGGTGACGGCGTCAAGAAGGAATTCCTGACGGCGTCAAGAGTAATTTCCATGACGATCCAGTACAGATTTGAAGGCGTCACGAAGTAGGGCGTCAAGAGTAAAAGTCATGACGGTCTGGAAATGCATAACACATGACGGCGTCAAAAGTAGATCAAGGCAGTCCGAGAATTATTTTGGCGGCAAGGTGACGGCGTCACAAGATTTGTCTTGACGCCGTCAGACCCTATTTCCTATATATAGTTTTCTAATTTTCACATTAAAAAAAAAAGGAAGTTTTGGAGAAACCCTAAGTACGAACTTGGTGCGAATTTTACAGGTTTTTCAAGGGTTCCAAGCCCTTGATACCTTTCATGTGTAATTGAGATAAGTATTCTTTTAATTCAATCAATATGTCTATGTGTTGGTTGTCTATATCTTGTTCTTGTCTTAATTCCATCATGCTAGGCTAGATCTATCTTGTGTTTGCTTGGATCTAATGAAACCTAGATGTTAATTATATGTTGATTACTTGTTTATAATTGTTTTGGATGAATGAATTTGATGTTAGGCTTAAGAAAACTGGCAGATCTCCAAATGGTAACATGCTTGAACATCTTAGGAAACATGAACCGATGTGCACTAGGTCTTTATTGGTTGTATTTAATGCATGAGCCACTGTTTATAATCCCTATGGTTGTGCTGGGCATGGCATAGGAGGAGATAAGAGCTCATAGAATTGGGGAGTTAAGTGCGCCACCCCATGAATGATATTAAGGAATACAATCCGTCATCCATGCAACCATAACAAGTAATTAACGTGTAAAAGATATCTAGGGAGTAGTGAAATCTAAGTAAACACATTTTCTCCACTTATTGCTCACAACCTTAGTATAATTTAGTTTATTTTCATTTTTAGTATTTTATTTTGATTGCATCTTTAGTATTGAGTTAGTTGACTAGCAACTAATTCCGCCCAAATCCTTCAAACCCGAGATTTTTACTTGCTTTCTAAAAAAACATAAAAATACAAAAATAATCATCCCTCACCTTTAGAACTAGTATTTAGGTTTTCTAATCCTAGCGACACTATTCCTAGCTGAACGATCAATCCCCCGGTACTTGTCACTATACTATACTACAACGATCAGGTACACTGCCTGGTGGGGGTTGTAAGCTTCTCAAGATCCCTTGAGAGGTAAAGCCTGGTGCGATTCCCACGTATCAAGTTTTTGGCGCCGCAGCCTGGGGAATAGTTATTGTCTAGGTTAGAATTTCTTTTTATTAGGTCTACTTGCTAGATTCCTTTCTAGTAAGATTTTATTTTTATTTTTAGGTTTTCTTTAGTCTATCTTATTTCTTTGTGTTTTTGTTCGTAATTCTTCACCACCCGACATCATGGACGATGGGAACATCTTTGAACCCGTCATCCCACCACAACAAAACCCACCACTAGAACCCCTTAGGCCCCGAACCTTAGGAGAGTATTCCCGACCTAGCCACCAAGGCTACCGAAACACCATTGAGCTCACCGGAGCCAATGTGACCCCCTTGCGATCCGACACCATCCGGTTGGTGCAAAGTGGATGTGCATTCCATGGACTTCGTTCCGAAGATCCAAACCAACATCTTAAGGACTTCCTCAAAATCGTAGATTCCATAGACCTAGATGTTGCAACTAGAGAGACTACCCGATTACGCCTATTCCAATTCTCTCTACGGGATCAAGCTAGTCAATGGTTTGAGCGTTTACCCGCGGGATCCATCACCACATGGGATGATCTCACCACTCGTTTCCTTGCTCAATTTTTCCCACCAGGGAGAACTACTAAGCTTAGAAATGACATCTTGATGTTCCAACAACGTCAAAATGAATCCTTTTATGAAGCATGGACTCGATATAAAGACCTGCTCCGAAAAGTCCCTCATCATGGCATCGAACCTTGGCTCCAAATTCAAATCTTTTACGACAAAATTGACTATCAAACAAGGAGAGCCATTGATTACGCAGCCAAGGGCAGGCTAAACAGACTTAGCATTGACGAATACTGGAAAGTTCTGGAGGGGTTGGCACAATACGAAGAAGAAGGATGGGAGGACCCGATGTTTCCAAGCAAGGGAAAACTTGACTACGCACACGCCACCCAGGAACAGTTATTAGGAAGCATCGAAAAGCAGGTAAAAGAATTAATGAGTATTGAGAAACCTGCTGCTGAAACCATGTGGAATCCTAATTTACGTAGGAATGTGGTTGTCGACCACAATTTTCCTGAACGTTCACGACAAGAGGAATTCGAAGGGATAATGGTAACCTTCATGGATAATCAGGAAAAACAAATCCAGCACCTAGAAGCACGCATGAAAAGCACTCACAAAGCTTTTATGAATTTAGCAAACCAATTCATATCAAGGGTCAAAGAAAAGATCAAAGAAAACTCCGTACCTAGAAAAATCGAAAAAGTCTTCGAGGTTTCAAATCCTTTGGCGTTTGACCAAAAGGATAACGAAAAATTTTCCCCAAGTGCTTCACCGTCAATCACCCCCCACTTTTGTGAGCATCCTTTGGAAGAGAAGAATTTACAATTTCATAACATTTTCGTTGGAAGCTTGCGAACCACGCTCCCAAACTTATGCAAGAGACGTTCTTTTGGTTTTAAACCCGGTGTGAAAAGGTTGTACCTCAAAAACACCACTGATTTGAAACCCTCTATCGAACAACATCTCGTTGTACACACCAGTGACCCGTACGAAAGTTACAACTTATCTAAAACATCACCCAATCCCTTCTACAACCTCACCTCTTTCCGTGACAGTAATGAAACATTCGACCCTGGTGGACTTCATTAACGGAATACCTACTCATGGTTTTACTAATGTTTAGCTATTCATACAAAATACAGGGACTAAATGTGAAATTACTCCATTTCTCACCTCACACGGGCATCTGACGGCGTCAGATAATAACTCTTGACGCCGTCACCTCGATAAATCAGCAATATTAACCCAAAACCAATCACTTTCAACCCATACCCCACAATTCTCACCCAAAGTGCTGCTACTACTCCGAATCTCCACCCTTCAATTCGACGTCTTCCGCAACCAATCTTCACTTGGTAAGTGATTTTTCTTCATTCTTTTTCGATCAATTGTCCTTAGGATCAATCAATTTGGAAAACCCCTTTCGCCTGAAACCCCATTCTTGACCCATCATTGACAAATCGTAATGCCATCCATTTGGTGATTTGTAAACATGGGGTTACCCATTGATTATGTTATCCCACTCGAATCATGCATTAGTTTAGGGAAAGCCACTCATGACATGGATTTTTTGACCCCCCACCCATGTTTTCTGATTAAGGGAGCGTTTGGGTAATGGGTTAAGAGTTTGAAAATTGATTTTTCCCTCGTAATTGCATGGTTCGGATTCTGCTAGGTCTGACGGCGTCAGGACTACTCCTGACGGCGTCAGATGTGTCTGACAGCAAGAAAACCATTAAAATTCTCGTTCTAATCATTTCCGTTCACTCTACCTTTTTCCAGGAAAATGAGCAAGAGATCTCGTCAACATTGGGGCAGTTCCTCTAGGTCCCAAAGAGTTAATTATGGAGAATTGGTCCATAGTTGGAGCGAGTTTGACACTGTTGGTGCCAACACCAAGTATTCAGAACTTTGTAACCACCATATTGATGCTGGGGCTGTGGTTGATTGGGAGTTTCTTAGGTCCCAAGGGTTGGAAGCTGCGTTTTTGGAGATGATCCACACTGATGGGTTTGCGGGTCCTCAATGGGAGAGGTTGTTTAGGATTAGGGAGACGGTATATAGTGAGTTAGTGAGGGAGTTCTTTGCGACCTTCCATTTTGATCAGGCTGAGGCTAGGACGGATGTGGGGGGCACCACTATCTATTTTAGGCTAGGAGGGGAAGTGCGGTCATGTTCGGTCACTGAGTTTGGTTGGAGGATTGGGTTGTATACTAGGGAGGAGGCGGTTGATGGAGGTTTTATGCAGAGGTTGTTGCATGGGGAGACTCAGAGGAGTGAGATGAGGTGTGTCACTTTTTGGCCGACCATAGGGAACGGGGGTTTACACCTCGACTACTGGGGCAGCATCCATCAGGGACCCCATAGTTAGGTTGGTCCACAGGTGCATCACATACAGCCTGTCAAGATGTCATGGCACCACTCACCGTGTCACTGCTTCAGATCTTTTCTACCTGTACACCATCTTTTCAGCGGATGTCTACTGCAACATCCCATTTTGGGTGGCTAGTTATTTGAGGACCAGTGTGGGTGAGAGGGATATCGACAAGGTGTATGGGGGATGTTCGTGACCCGGTTGGCTCGTTCCTATGATCTTCTTACTCCTTCGATCATGGGGTACTTGAGCGACTGTGGGGCCTGTAGGGTAGTGAGGGCTAAATCCCTCAGGCAGATGAGCATCGTGATGTTAGAGAGGAATGGGACCTATAACTGGTATGAGGCAGGGGGCCTGATGATGAGGAGGATGCTGATGATGAGGTAGGGCCCCAGCAGCATCAGTTCCAGGGTTATGAGGAGGGGACAGCTGACTACTACCGGCACATGAGTCGGGGAGACTGGCAGGCACACTAGAGTGCCTTGATGGGTCAGGTGGACGCATGGCGGACCACCACTGACCAGCGCTTTGATTGGATGTATGATCACACCATCCGCCAGATGCAGCATCTCTCCACCCGAGATCAGCTTGATCCTCACCTGCAGATTGACCCATTCCCTGGCCGTGAGACTGACTATCCTCCCTACGGGTACACTGGACACCTCCCTCCTGGCTATGACTACTGTTTTGGTCCTCCTCCCCAGTGATTCCTCTTGATTTCTGTTATTTCTGAACAATTTGTTGATGGTTGTGTAATTTGAAACATTTGGTATTGTAATAGCTTAGGATGCGGCCTCTGTTGGCCTTGAACAATTTATTTTTATGTTTACGTTTGTTTGAAATAATTGATGGTGCTCATGGTGACGTTCTTCATTTTTGTGTGATTTTATTTTTGTTTGTTTGTAATTTGCTTCCGTATGCATGCTTTGTTTTTATTGTTGGTAGATCATGTTTCTCAATTAAATAGCGGAAATACTTTACTTTGTTGTTTTGGCCTAGTCTTAACTCCACATAAAAGTATTTTTGTAAAAGATAAGTGTAAGGGGAAACCCCAAATATGTTTTTAAGAAACAAACCGATCATGATTCTCCACAATATTAAATGAACATGTATATTCATATTTGTTAGAGTCAAATGCTTGTATTGAGTCATAATGAAGTTTTGCAGGATTTTCCAGGAAGTAGGACCAAGTTTTTTTCAGAAATTTTCCGGAAACATAACATAAGAATTTCTGCAGGTCAATCCTGACGGCGTCACGAGTTAACTCTTGACGGCGTCACGTGTAAAAATCTGGAAATTTTACCGGTTTTGTTTTTCTAACGGAGTCTTATGGTTTTTGTGAATTATTAAGTTTTATAATCTCCAGGAAATCTGCAAACTTCATTCCACAAGCATTATATCTTATCTTGTTTTCTAAGATTTAGTAACTTATATAGGATGCCGCCGATTTTACGCGAGGTTGTCTTGTTTGTTTTCTCAGATTTACAGGTTATGTATGACAAGAAGATGATTTATATTCTGGAAGGGAAGCTTTGATTGTTCATTTTCTTGGAGGAAGATTTAACCTGACCACCTTATTATCCATACCGAACGAATCAGGGGAGTATTTGATTTCATTCTTTTTACTTTTTAACTTTTACATTCCTTACTTGAACATTGGGGACAATGTTCATCTTAAGTGTAAGGGGAGGGTAAAAAGATGATACCTTACATGTACACTTTCGCTTGAGTTTGTTTTGTTTAATGGTAGATGTGTAATAAAACTATGAGAAATACTTGTTAGTGCAATTTTAACGTCAAATTTAAATTTTTTTACAACATTTAGGAGTGAAACTTTAGCCATAGCAAGCGTCTCATGGATAGGAGATTGTATGACTAGCATATAACCGTATATTCAGAAAAATTTTCCACCCAAATATGTGAGGTTCGCCTTTAGATTTGATAGGAAAAGCATTTACTATTAGTGCTTATGAGTGTACCGGTAGCATTTAGATTCTAGAACTTGCGTTAGTGATGCATCCCGAGACCGCTAGTGAGACTACATTCGTGTGGTAGGATTTACTACATGATAAGAGGCATTAGGATCACCCTTGTGTTAAACCCGTATCATAATTACTTGATCATTTAAGTCATATTACTTAGCTAGTTAAGTCAACTAATTTTTCCCAAACCCTTAGCGTTATATTTATTTTTAGTACACGAAACCCCTAGTACAACCCTCCGAGCCTATCTTTTCGTTTCTAACTTTAAGCATTTTACTTAAAGGAAGAATTTGTTACACCCCACTTAAATGTACACCCAAATCGCCTTAGCCTTCCGTGTATGCGCTCATCTTTAGTGCATTATTGTTATTTGTTAAACCCTAAGTTAACTTTCTAATTGATTACATGGTTGCTAAGTCGAGTCATATCCTTGTACATATTGTTTTGGGATGATTGGGACTCATGTGTAAGTACTTATTTTATGGAATAATGGGGAAGAACATAATATTATTACCCCCATATATGCGTTAATCTTAAAAGTGCTCCAAGTGTTTTGATTATCTTAATTCGAGTCATTAGAATAGTTGATTGTAAAGTATGTAAAGATTCAAGTGTAAGGGAAATTCCCATTCCCTATGATGTATTATTTTGGATGGTAGGGTAAGAGTATATGCAAAAAAAAAAAAAAAAAAAAAAAAAAAAAAAAAAAAAAAAAATCGAAAAATCAAGAAAAGAAAAGAAAAAAATAGAAAAAGAAAAAGAAAAAAAAAAAAAAAAAAAAAAAAAAAACCATACGGACTACCATCCCTTTTCATTCTATGTTCATTTTGTGTTTTTGTTATTTTTCATTTATTAGCTTAAGTCGAGTCTAGTCTTGGCTTAGCAACGCCATATTGTCCATGTAATTGACCAAGATTGTTAACTCGCCACCAGTAAAAACTTCCTTTATCCAACAAAACCGTGTATTTCATATCCCTACACCTAACGTTACAACCCTTTAAAAGACCTCTTTGATAGTTTATCCTAGGTGCTTACTCCATGTGGTGGAGGTTTGATCATTTCCCAAGCCTATGGTAATCTATTTTGCTATGACAGGTAGTGAGAGATATCTTCCGTTTTCATATTGTAATTTATACTTTATTACACCCGAGAGATGTGAGTATCTAAACACTATTTGTGAGGTGCTTGTGTATGACCTCCGTGCTTGTCTATTGGTCTTTAGTGGAACGATTATTTGTTGTAATTACTTTTATATTAGTGTTAAATGACCCCTAACTTGTATTTTGAGTAGAATAAAAGCGCATTTGCTTGAGGACAAGCAAATCTCAAGTGTAAGGGTATATGATGAGGCGAAAAATGAACCACTTTTAGGGGGTCATTTAAGCCCGGAATTAAATTTATTTGATCAAATATTGCCCTAAATCGTTCCTTTTGTGATTTTAGGTACTTTGGGAGTGAAATCTGGGAAAGGAAGCAATTCGGACGTTTTTGGAGCATAAAAGTGAAGAAAACGCCAAAGTCTTAATTTTCCTTGCTAGGAACAGTAGGTGACGGCGTCAAGAAGGAATTCCTGACGGTGTCAAGGGTAATTTCCATGACGATCCAGTACAGATTTGAAGGCGTCACGAAGTAGGGCGTCAAGAGTAAAAGTCATGACGGCCTGGAAATGCATAACACATGACGGCGTCAAAAGTAGATCAAGGCAGTCCGGGAATTATTTTGGCGGCGAGGTGACGGCATCACAAGATTTGTCTTGACGCCGTCAGACCCTATTTCCTATATATAGTTTTCTATTTTTCACATTAAAAAAAGGGAAGTTTTGGAGAAACCCTAAGTACGAACTTGGTGCGAATTTTACAGGTTTTTCAAGGGTTCCAAGCCCTTGATACCTTTCATGTGTAATTGAGATAAGTAATCTTTTAATTCAATCAATATGTCTATGTGTTGGTTGTCTATATCTTGTTCTTGTCTTAATTCCATCATGCTAGGCTAGATCTATCTTGTGTTTGCTTGGATCTAATGAAACCTAGATATTAATTATATGTTGATTACTTGTTTATAATTGTTTTGGATGAATGAATTTGATGTTAGGCTTAAGAAAACTGGCAGATCTCCAAATGGTAACATGCTTGAACGTCTTAGGAAACATGAACCGATGTGCACTAGGTCTTTATTGGTTGTATTTAATGCATGAGCCACTGTTTATAATCCCTATGGTTGTGCTGGGCATGGCATAGGAGGAGATAAGAGCTCATAGAATTGGGGAGTTAAGTGCGCCACCCCATGAATGATATTAAGGAATACAATCCGTCATCCATGCAACTATAACAAGTAATTAACGTGTAAAAGATGTCTAGGGAGTAGTGAAATCTAAGTAAACACATTTTCTCCACTTATTGCTCACAACCTTAGTATAATTTAGTTTATTTTCATTTTTAGTATTTTATTTTGATTGCATCTTTAGTATTGGGTTATTTGACTAGCAATTAATTCCGCCCAAATCCTGCAAACCCGAGATTTTTACTTGCTTTATAAAAAAACATAAAAATATAAAAATAATCATCCCTCACATTTAGAACTAGTATTTAGGTTTTCTAATCCTAGCGACACTATTCCTAGCTGAACGATCAATCCCCCGGTACTTGTCACTATACTATACTACAACGATCAGGTACACTGCCTGGTGGGGGTTGTAAGCTTCTCAAGATCCCTTGAGAGGTAAAGCCTGGTGCGATTCCCACGTATCAATGGGCAGGCGTACAGAGCTCATTGCGGGGCCATGTAGCCATATGCATGGGCAGCCGTACAAAACTCATTACGGGGCCATGTAGCCATATGCATGGGTAGCCGTACAATTCAAACAGGACTTGGTCCAACAACGTATTCAAACAGGACTTGATCCAATTAAGAGTAACAGAAACACTACCTACATGTGATATTGTTTTTAGTACAATTGTCATACACTTGGAATCCTATAAACCTTCATTTAGTATTTATTTATACTAGTATCGATGATTTGTACAAGGTTTTCACATTATTTCCTACAAACTCTATGAACTCACCAACCTTTATGTTGACACTTTAGCATGTTTATCTCAGGTCCATAATGAACGAGGCTGACACGGAGGAGCACGGATATTCAAGAGGGCTATAAATTTTTTTTATCATTCGAAAACTCATTTAATGTAATTTGTAAACATGAAACCATCTGGGACCTCATTTTGTAAACTCTGATATTTATATAAATCGAATGATAAATCTTTTAAAATGACTCAATTAGAGTTCGTTTTCTATTATTATAACTGTTGTGCCATGAAGTAACACCCAGTTTGAATTCCGTTGCGTATCACAAAATTGGGGGTGTTACATATTGGTATCAGAGCTATGGTTATAGAGAAACGGGTCTAAATGAGACCTAAACTATAACTGCTTTTCGACAAAAATGTTTTATAGCATTTCGCTCTCCGTGCCTTCCATCGTCCGGACGATTATGGGACATTTAGACATTTTATACTACAGAAACATGTTAGCATATTAATATATGTACCCTTAGCACATTTAAGCATTTTTCCGTAAGCATGTTATGCTACACAAACATATAAGTATATTGATATTTACCCTTTTTTATATTTTGAGCATTCTCCGTAGATATTTTTATGCTACACAAACATAATTGCATATTGATATATGTACCCTTAACATAATTGAGCATTTCCCCGTAAGCATTTTATGCTACATGAACATATAAGTATATTGATATATACACACTAGACATTTTACACTACACGAACATATATAAGTATATTGATATATACACACTCGACGTACTTTCAATCATTTTTATAAATGTTGGACTGAACATATCTGAGTATGCCTACTCTAAGGCATTATGGCACAATCATATTTTCCCAATCATGTATCTATTTGTGCATTTTAGGATTTAAAAACTTTCTCAAGGATATTGTAACGGATTACAATGGTCTTTCCTATTTCCCAGACATTGTGTGATACAATGGTCTCTATTATTTCTTAGACATTGTGAAGTTACACAATGGTCTAAATTACTTCAAAGACATTGTAAATTGTACAATGGTCTCTCCTATTTCTCAAACATTGTTATACAATGGTCTATTTCATAACCTTAATCATTTATATGAACTCGTTATGACCTATCGAATTCCTTGATTTCCGTACTAACTGTCTTCAAGAGACGAGTTGGAAACAACCACTCTATACTTCTGAAACACTTACGTTGCCTTAGAGCACATACCTTTAGGACATATCTTTATGACGTCTCACTCTTCTTTTCTTATGTTAATAGAATCATAAAACTACTTGACTAAACCAAACATCACATTATTGGTCCTTAATTATACATAGCCTAGCTACCTATGTCTAATTCGGGAGGGATCATGTTATGTTGGGAGCAGTCACTTGTATGTTTTATGAAGAACAAACTTTTCACTTATATCCTTAAAGCAATTTTCATGTATGTATAAACAATTCATAAGAATTCATACGATAGAAAACCACAATTAATCAAACTCTTACTCTACCTTTACCTCGTAAAAAGTCAAGTTTCATCCTACGCCATACTCTGAAACGACGAATCAAAATACATTGCTAGTTATTCTATAAACAATTCACCACAAGTAATCACACTGATGAGGCGAAAATGAACCACTTTTAGGGGGTCATTTAAGCCCGGAATTGAATTTATTTGATCAAATATTACCCTAAATCGTTCCTTTTGTGATTTTAGGTACTTTGGGAGTGAAATCTGGAAAAGGAAGCAATTCGGACGTTTTTGGAGCATAAAAGTGAAGAAAACACCAAAGACTTAATTTTCCATGCTGAGAACAGCACCTGACGGCGTCAAGAAGGAAATCCTGACGGCGTCAAGAGTAAAAGTGGTGACGACTCAGAAGAAACCTGAAGGCGTCACATCAAGAGCGTCAAGAGTTAAAATCATGACGGCCTGCATAAGGTGTATACATGACGGCGTCAGACCCAGATCTAGGCAGTTCGAGGAATTATTTGGCGGCGAGATGACGGCGTCAGACATTTGTTCTTGACGCCGTCACCTTCTAAAATCTATATATAGTTTTCTATTTTTCATTCATTAAGAGGAACTTATGTGGAGAAACCCTAGGGCCGAACTTTGTGAACCCTAGCTCGTATTTTACAGTAAATTCAAGGGTTTTAACCCCTTGAATCCTTTCATGTGCTATTGAGATAAGTCTTCTCTTAATTCAATCAATATGTCTATGTGTTGGTTGTCTATATCTTGTGCTTGTCTTGATTTCATCATGTTAGGCTAGATTTATCTTGTGTTTGCTTAGATCTAATAAAACCTAGATGTTAATTATGTGTTGATTACTTGTTTATGGTTGTATTGGATGAATGATTTCAATGTTAGGCTTAAGAAAACTGGCAGATCTCCATTGTGTAACATGCTTGAACGTCTTAGGAAACATGAACCGATGTGTACTAGGTTTTATTGGTTGTATTTAATGCATGAGTAAATTCTAATGATCCCATGTTAGGAGCTTCTTAGCCGGCTCGACATAGGAGTGAAGTAGGCACTCATATGATTGGGGAAGTAAGTACGCCACCCCATGAATGGTATTAAAGAATACAATCCGTCATCCACGCAACTATAACAAGTAATTAACGTGTAAAAGATATCTAGGAAGTAGTGAAATCTAAGTAAACACATTTCTCCCACTTATTGCTTACAACCTTAGTTTAATTTAGTTTAATTTCATTTCTAGTATTTTATTTTGATTGCATCTTTAGTATTGGGTTAGTTGACTAGCAACTAATTCCGCCCAACTCCTTCAAACCTGAGATTTTAATTTGCTTTCTAAAAAATATAAAAATACAAAAAGAATCATCCCTCATCTCTAGACCTAGTCTTTAAGTTTTTTAATCCTAGCGACACTATTCCTAGCTGAATGATCAATCCCCCGGTACTTGTCATTATACTATACTACATCGATCAGGTACACTGCCTGGTGGGGGTTGTAAGCTTCTCGAGATCCCTCGAGAGGTAAAGCCTGGTGCAAACCCCACGCATCAAGTTTTTGGCGCCGCTGCCGGGGATTGTCTATCTTTACATTTATTCCTCAACCTTTTCAACAGAGTGCGGCGCCATCAAGTTTTTGGTGCCGCAGCCTGGGGAATAGTTATTTTCTAGGTTAGAATCTCTTTTTATTAGGTCTACTTGCTAGATTCCTTTCCAGTAAGATTTTATTTTTATTTTTAGGTTCTCTTTAGTCTATCTTATTTCTTTGTGTTTTTGTTCGTAACTTTTCACCACCCGACATCATGGACGATGGGAACATCTTTGAACCCGTTATCCCACCACAACAAAACCCACCACTAGAACCTCTTAGGCCCCGAACCTTAGGAGAGTATTCCCGACCTAGCCACCAAGGCTATCGAAACACTATTGAGCTCACCGGAGCCAATGTGACCCCCTTGCGATCCGACACCATCCGGTTGGTGCAAAGCGGATGTGCATTCCATGGACTTCATTTCGAAGATCCTAATCAACATCTCAAGGACTTCCTTAAAATCATAGATTCCATAGACCTAGATGTTGCAACTAGAGAGACAGCCCGATTACGCCTATTCCAATTCTCTCTTCGTGATCAAGCTAGTCAATGGCTTGAGCGTTTACCCGCGGGATCCATCACCACATGAGATGATCTCACCAATCGCTTCCTTACCCAATTCTTCCCACCGGGGAAGACTGTAATGCTTAGAAATGACATTTTGATGTTTGAACAACATCAGGGTGAAACTTTCTACGAAGCATGGGCTTGTTTTAAGAATCTCCTCCATAAGGTCCCTCATCATGGTATAAACCTTTGGTTATTAGTTCAGATTTTCTACGACCATGTTGACTATCACACTAAACGTACAATCGATAGGGCCGCGGGAGGTAGATTGCGTGATAAGAACGCCGAGGAATCATGGGCAATTATTGAAGAGCTTGCCGCTGATAATCAAGAGATGTGGGAGTTTAATCATACCATAAAAGCGGCCATCAATGCAATCTCAACACCTGAAGGGGCTACCGAAATCCCTGATGAACTCCTATGCAAACTCGAGGCAAAAGTTGACTATTTTGAGGAAAGGCAAAGGAGACCCCTGAGTCCTAGGTGGGCTACTGCCAATTCTGTCTCGAAAACGACTCCAACACCGTTATCAAAATCACCCTCTAGAGAGAATGTCGAGACTTTTCAAAATTATGCCCCACCTTATTCCCCTCCCGAGAAACTTATCCCGGAGTTTGAAGCTAGAATGAGAGAGTACATGGCAACTCATTCAGATCGGCTCTCTAGACTCGAGGAAGCAGTTTATAGGCAAAAAGAGGAGATGCAAGAGAAAATGAATGAGATGATGAGCCTAATGGAAGAATATACCAACCAGAGAACCCCCGAGAGGATGTTACTAAGGAAAGAAAGCGTCGTCCCCACTACCCGATTTGTTAATTCCATCACAATTGTCCACAAGGATAATGAGAAGGTAGAAACCCCTACTGAACAAACCTTAGAAGAGCCACCAAAATCCCAACCTTTGAGTTACTACCTGAAACATGATATAAACGAAAACACTATAACAAATTGGATAAAGGGTGATGGGCATAACCAACCTTCCAAACAGGGTTCTGAGAAGGAGGAAGGGGGAAAAGATGAGTATGATACGTTACCTGGGGGGCCATTATTCGAGAAACTATTGGTACAAAAAACGGCTACTAAGCAGATGGCGTATGGGAACTTTGAGATACCAGCTAGCATCGGGGATTTGAAATACCTTAGCACTTTCGCCGACCAAGGATCGGAAGTAAATCTTATGCCCCTAACCATTTACATCCAACTAACGTCAAAAATGCCATCCCCCACTCGTGTTAGATTATCCCTCGCTGGACACTCTTACGTATACCCCCTAGGAATCGCAGAAGATGTGTTAGTTAATGTCGCAGGATTCATGTACCCCATTGATTTTATGATCATCGATGATAAGGGAGATGGGTGCATGCCAATAATCCTTGGGGCACCATTCCTCACCACCGCTAGGGCTGTCATTAAGTATGAAGGCAGGAAAATTGAGCTTAAATCGGGAAAAAGAAAGATTAGCTTCCCCATGACCCCGCGAAGTGGGCATGAGAATTTGAGTTGGAGAAAGCTCAAAAACAACATTGACACGTCACCTATTCGCGTTCAAAAAAAAAAATACTTGCATGGGAGGCAAGAATCAAAAGCTACAAGGAGGCTAAATATGAAAGAAGCAAAAGCAATGAAGTTCATGTCGAGTTCGAACACAATCGACCAGCAAAAAACCATGTACCATTCGAGGAAGGGAACTTAGTACTCTTAAGACACTTGGAAATAACGATACCACCCGATAAACCGAGTCCTTGGTGGTACGGGCCTTTCACAATTGAGAGCATGAGCCAAGATGGGATGGTTACCCTAAGAAGTAAAGTAGGCGGAGAAGTGATTGCGAGTATCGACAGATTGAGGCACTACCACCACAATAGTAATGACCACAACTACATGGGGTACATCATCTCAAGGGATGAGGTCACGTAGTAACCCATGACCTTGAGTCTAGCTACAAGACTCATAAATAAAGAAAAGCGCTTCTTGGGAGGCAACCCATGATTTTGTGTGAATTTTTATTTTTGTTTGTTTGTTATTTGCTTCCGTATGCATGCTTTATTTTTATTGTTGGTAGATCATGTTTCTAAACTAAATAGTGGAAATACTTTATTTTGTTGTTTTGGCTTAGTCTTAACTTCACTCAAAGGTAGTTTTGCAAAAGATAATTGTAATGGGAAACCCCAAATATGTTTTTAAGAAACAAACCGATCATGATTCTCCACAAAATTAATTCAACATGTATATTCATATTTGTTAGAGTCAAATGCTTGTATCGAGTCATAATGAAGTTTTGCAGGATTTTTCAGGAAGTAGAACCAAGTTTTTCCAGAAATTTTCCGGAAACTTAACATAAGAATTTATGCATGTCACTTCTGACGGCGTCATGAGTTTACTCTTGACGGCGTCACGTGTAAAAATCTGGAAATTTTACCGGTTTTGTTTTTCTAACGGAATCTTAAAGTTTTTGTTGAATTATTAGTTTTATAATCTCCAGGAAATCTGCAAACATCATTCCACAAGCATTATATCTTATTTTGTTTTCTAGGATTTAGTAACATATGTAGATTGCCACCGATTTTATGCAAGGTTGCCTTGTCTGTTTTCTCAGGATTCACAGGTCATGTATGACAAGAAGATGATTATTTTTCTGGAAGGGAAGCTTTGATTGTTCATTTTCTTGGAGGAAGATTTAACCTGACCACCTTATTATCCATACTGAGCGAATCAGGGGAGTATTTGATTTCATTTGTTTTACTTATTTCACTTTTACATTCTTTACTTGAACATTGGGGACAATGTTCATCTTAAGTGTAAGGGGAGGGTAAAATGATGATACCTTACAGATACACTTTCGCTTGAGTTTGTTTGTTTGATGGTAGATGTGTAATAAAACTATGAGAAATACTTGTTAGTGTAATTTTAGCGCCAAATTTAAATTTTTTTACAACATTTAGGAGTGAAACTTTAGCCATAGCAAGCGTCTCATGGATAGGAGATTGTATGACTAGCACAAAACCGTACTATTCAGAAAAATTTTCCACCCAAATATGTGAGGTTCGCCTTTAGATTTGATAGGAAAAGCATTTACTATTAGTGCTTATGAGTGTACCGGTAGCATTTAGATTCAAGAACTTGCGTTAGTGATGCATCCCGAGACCGCTAGTGAGACTACATTCGTGTAGTAGGATTTACTACATGATAAGTGGCATTAGGATCACCCTTGTGTTAAACCTTTATCATAATTACTTGACCATTTAAGTCATATTATTTGGCTAGTTAAGTCAACTAATTTTTCCCACACCTTAGCGTTGTACTCATTTTTAGCACACGAAACCCCTAGTACACCCCTCCGAGCCTATCTTCTCGTTTCTTACTTTAAGCATTTTACTTAAAGGAAGAATTTGTTACACCCCTCTTAAATGTACACCCAAATCGCCTTAGCCTTCCGTGTATGCACTCATCTTTAGTGCATTATTGTTATTTGTTAAAGCCTAAGTTAATTAGCTAATTGATTACATGGTTGCTAAGTCGAGTCATATCCTTGTACATATTGTTTTGGGACGATTGGGACTCATGGGTAAAGTACTTATTTTATGGAGTAATGGGGAAGAACATCATATATTACCCCCATATGTACGTTAATCTTAAAAGTACTCAAAGTGTTTTGATTTTCTTAATTCGAGTCATTAGTTTAGTTCATTGTAAAGTATGTAAAAATTCAATTGTAAGGGGAATGTTCATCCCTTATGATGTATTATTTCGGATGGTAGGGTAAGAGTGTATGCAAAAAAAAAAAAAAAAAAAAAAAAAAAAAAAAATCGAAAAAAAAACAAGAAAAAGGAAAAAAATAGAAAAAGAAAAAGAAAAGAAAAAACATACGGACTACCATCCCTTTTCATTCTATGTTCATTTTATGTTTTTGTTATTTTTCATTTATTAGCTTAAGTCGAGTCTAGTCTTGGCTTAGCAACGCCATATTGTACATGTAATTAACTAAGATTGTTAACTCGCCACCAGTAAAGACTGCCTATATCCAACAAAACCGTGTATTCCATATCCCTACACCTAACGTTACAACCATTTAAAAGACCTCTTTGATAGTTTATCCTAGGTGCTTACGCCATGTGGTGGAGGTTTGATCCTTTCCCAAGCCTATGGTAATCTATTTTGGTATGACAGGTAGTGAGAGATGTTTTCCATTTCCATAATGTGATATTACTTTATTACACCCGAGAGATGTGAGTATCTAAACACTATTTGTGAGGTGCTAGTATAAGACCTCCGTGCTTGTCTTTGGTCTTTAGTGAACCCTAGCTCGTATTTTACAGTAAATTCAAGGGTTTTAACCCCTTGAATCCTTTCATGTGCTATTGAGATAAGTCTTCTCTTAATTCAATCAATATGTCTATGTGTTGGTTGTCTATATCTTGTGCTTGTCTTGATTTCATCATGTTAGGCTAGATTTATCTTGTGTTTGCTTAGATCTAATGAAACCTAGATGTTAATTATGTGTTGATTACTTGTTTATGGTTGTATTGGATGAATGATTTCAATGTTAGGCTTAAGAAAACTGGCAGATCTCCATTGTGTAACATGCTTGAACGTCTTAGGAAACATGAACCGATGTGTACTAGGTTTTATTGGTTGTATTTAATGCATGAGTAAATTCTAATGATTCCATGTTAGGAGCTTCTTAGCCGGCTCGACATAGGAGCTTCCTAGCTGAACGATCAATCCCCCGGTACTTGTCATTATACTATACTACATCGATCAGGTACACTGCCTGGTGGGGGTTGTAAGCTTCTCGAGATCCCTCGAGAGGTAAAGCCTGGTGCAAACCCCACGCATCACACACCTCTTCAACAAAACCACTCCAACACCTAACATGAGTTAAATCCCAGGACGGGATTTCCGTAAGGGGTAGAGACTGTAACAATTCGGATTTTCAGGTTAATTTCTATTCCTGAAAATTTTACTATTCATTTTACTATTCATGGTTACTATTCACTTCTATTCATCGTCACTATTCATCTCTGAAATTTTTATTTCATATTCTCGTAGGTTAAATTATTTTAATGATAATCCGATAGTTTGACACTCGTCGGATCATTTCTGCAAAAATCACGAAACCGTGTCCGAGAATTACTTTAAGGTTTAAACGTCATTTAGGCATCCCGATATGTCCCCACAAAATCACAAACAAGAGAAATGTAAATTTTTCACCTTCCGTGACATTCTCAGGAATTTTGGAATTTTACATTTTTCGAATCTGCATTTTACGCAATTTAAGCGTTTCAGCTTACGATTTCCAGCATTAACACCGTTTTCGCAACCCATTAAACTCATCACTCATTTTTATAAGATAATAATGAGTATATTGATAAGTTTAATCATCTCCACAAGTTTCATATTTTTACGATACCCGGTTTTACGTTTCATGACTTAACGGGTTACCGTTAGCGATTAACGGGACCAAAATTCACTCCATAACTTATATAAGGCCAAGATTCATCCACCTAGTCCTTCCCCATTGTATATGAACGTGTATACCATGGCATTGGTGGCTTGGTGAGAGCCTTAGAAAGTATATGGTCTAAGAACAACCAAGTATGCATTCATCTGTAACATTTTAAGCCATAGAAAGTCTTATGATCTAAAATCAACCAAGTATTCACTTAACTAAACCTTTCACCTCCTCAAGACACTATAAATACCCTCCCCCTCTTTGGAGTCGTTCATAACATCAAAAACACAAACATACACTTCTTTGATCTTCTACTTCAAGTATTATTCAAGAAAACAAGTCCTATATCAATTCCAAAGCTCTTGTTAAGCTTTGATTGATCCAAGTTATAGTTATTCCATCTTTTGTTGATCTTCCATCCACACAAGAAGTGTTCTAGTAGAGACTTCAAGTGCCTTCTCAAGTAGTCACTAGTTGGTGTCAAGAGCTTGAAGAAATTGGAAGCTAGAGATCCTAGTTCAATCAAAGTCCTAATCCTTGTTCTTAACTTCCTTTCTTTAGAAAGCCAAAAGTTGTAAGCACACAATCACCACCATCATTTTATGATTTCATGCATGCTATGTCCTAATTATATTGTTTACATGCTATATATAAGGTCTCTATATTGTATCATGATGTATTAATACTTAAAAACAAGTTAGCGAAACCTAGAAACTAAAACTGCCAAAACCTTGTTGAATACGAATCTGAGTAATTTTTAGAGGCACTTCTGGTCCATTTCATCAAAAAGTTAAAACACGAAAGTTGTCCGGAACGATGTTTTACGTCTATCGTGATGAAACTCGGCCTGAAAACACCAAACAATGGCAGTTTTCTGCCTCAAATGGTAAGGATAGTTTTCGAAGTCAAAATTTGGTTTTCACAATACAAGTAATTAAGAACCATGTAACCACTTAATCTATATGTCACAAGCCAAACGAATGTTTTTCCTTATTGATACTACAAAACTAGGGAGCTTCATGTGAGGAGTTCATTTAAGTAAACGGATCGACGAGTTGCTGGATTGATGATTTAAAGTTTCCTAGCTCCTCGAACATTTACTACATGACCTCTGAATTATAATGGCCCGAACGGTAGTAAGAGATATATAAACTAAGAATATTGCATAACCCGTTTCTATAAAACGACATACAAAAAACTACCAAGTACTACATCATGATCAATATAAGGACATATATAGTCTCGTTTATGTTTTCTTAGACATTATTCCAAACCTAAGATGCAGAAATTATTCTAGGTTGCACGTAGAGGTTTTCCCGGCTTATCCAACGATTTCATTATATCCTTAAACATCATCCAACTCACGGTGAGTCATAGCCCCTCTTTTCATATTTTCAACTCTTTGGGGGAGATACATGCTCAATTACTTTTAATTCCAATATCAATAATTTGCAAACTATATGTTTAGCAGAACTGAATGTTTATTTATACTAAGTAACAGTATTGCCATACTTAGAGTTTCTATATCATAGTCCATTAAGCACTATGAGTAGTGAGCACGAATACTATGGTAGCGTAACCATTAAGTTGACTCAGTTAGAGCAAACAAATACAACAAATATTTGAGAACACTAGGTACAAAAACAGATTACCTACTAGGCTATGATTGCAACAACTATTCCAATTTCCATTAGTACGAGATTTATATTTTGGTTTTCATAATGATAGTGCAATAGCAAACATAACTCATTGCGGGGCCATGTAGCCATATGCATGGTCAGCCGTACAGAACTCATTACGAGGCCATATAGCCATATGCATGGGCAGCCGTACAGAACTCATTACAGGGCCATGTAGCCATATGCATGGGCATCCGTACAGAACTCATTGCGGGGCCATGTAGCCATATGCATGGGCAGCCGTACAAAACTCATTACGGGGCCATGTAGCCATATGCATGGGCAGCCGTATAATTCAAACAGAACTTGGTCCAACAACGTATTCAAACAGGACTTGATCAAATTAAGAGTAACAGAAACACTACCTACATGTGATATTGTTTTTACTACAATAGTCATACACTTGGAATCCTATAAACCTTCATTTAGTATTTATTTATACTAGTATCAATGATTTGTACAAGGTTTTCACATTATTTCTTACAAACTCTATGAACTCACCAACCTTTGTGTTGACACATTAGCATGTTTTTCTCAGGTCCATAATGAACGAGGCTGGCACGGAGGAGCACGAATATTCAAGAGGGCTATAAAAAATTTTTTATCATTTGAAAGCTCATTTAATGTAATTTGTAAACATGGAACCATCTGGGACCTCATTTTGTAAACTCTGATATTTATATAAATCGAATGATAAATCTTTTAAAACGACTCTATTAGAGTTCATTTTCTATTGTTATAACTGTTGTGCCATGAAGTAACACCCAGTTTGAATTCCGTTGCGTATCACGAAATTGGGGGTGTTAAAGAAACGTCCTTTTGGGCTCATCTTTTTTAATTGTCTTGTTAAGAAGGTGGGTGCCACGTCTTGTATCATGTAGTCTTGTACCTGTTTTGGGTTTATATATATATATATATATATATATATATATATATATATATATATATATATATATATATATATATATATATATATATATATATATATATATATATACCACGAGAATAAAGTTTCCTCCGTCATCGTCCAACAAGAATGAGCTTGTATGGGTTCGGGTTCATCTTGCTCGCCGGGTACCTCGATTGTGTTACATTTTGCAGATCATTTTCCTTTTCTTTAGAAATTTTGTTCGTTGCGTGACGACGTGGGCTCGGTTGTTGGTGGGATTGATTGTGTTTGTTGTGTTTCTTGTGGTGGTGGATTTTGTTGAAGATTTTGAAATTGTTGGTTAAGAAATTGTTGTATTGTTGATATAGTTGTTCGGGGGTTAATATAGGCATAGAGAATTGAGTACCAAATGGAGGATATTGAGAAGATTAAAATGTTTCCTTAATAAAATAGTTGCATTAAATTCCTCCCTCCAAAATTTAAAAAAAAAAAAAAAAAAAAAAAATTATTATTATTATTATTATTATTATTATATATATATATATTTTTTTTTATTTTTTTTTAATATAGTTTCTTGAAAAAGAAAGAAATTGACTTTTTTTATGTAATCCCAACACTAATAATTTCTAAAAATTCATCCACAAACTCTCTAGTATATAAGACACCATATTACAACTTTTTTTTTACTATTCTGTTAGTTCATAGTTGATGAAAATAAATAACCACGCAATTATAAAAGCTTGCAGCTATAAAATCTCGTAAATCGTCAACTTATAAGATTTATAAGAGTTTATAAGTGTATAAGCTATGAAATTTGGTCAAAAATCGCTTAAGTTTTGGTAGTAATAGCCATTGTTTTGCAATTTCAGGTTAAAATCTTACGAGTTTTGATGTAAAACATTATTTCGGACAACTTTTGTGTTTTACACTTTTGATGATTCGGACTAGAAAGGGGTCAAAATCATGATTTAAAATCGATACATAAATATTTTTATCAAATGTCAAGTTTTCATATTTTTATCTATTTTCATATATTTTTATTCATTTTCATACATAATATATGTATAAAAATGGATGAAAACGAAGAAAAGTATAAGAAAAATGGACGAAAACGTAGAATAATAGATGAAAACGAAAGTATATGAACATGGATAAAAACGTATGAAAACGTGAGAAAAACGGAAGAAATGAATAAAAACATGAGAAAAACGGACGAAAACGGATAAAAACGGACGAAAAACGTAAGAAAAACGGACGAAAAAGGATAAAAACGTAAGAATAGTCAATGAGGACTAACGATGCAAATATTTTATCTAAATGAAAGTATTTTAACTCAATGAGGACTAACAATGCAAATATGTTAACTCAATGAGGACTAATGATGCAAATATTTTAACTCTATAGTCAATGAGGACTAACGATGAATATTTTAACTCAATGAGGACTAACGATGCAAATATTTTAACTCTTGTTAGGAGATAACGGAAAATCATTTGCATCGTTATTCCTCATTAACTAATATTACTAGCAGAATGATGTATCTGTGCCAACTTTAAAACACAATGATGGTTTTGTTCCGAAAAAAAACACGGGGATAAAAAGCGGGATTTGGGCATACCACAGGGATGTATTTTGAATTTTTCTCCGTTACCTGAGAATGACAAAAAATAATTACACGATAGCATTTACTAGCTTTGCTAAAAAAAGATAGCATTTACTAGCTTAATGATGCTATTTATCTACAGTAAACTTTTAGAAAACTAAAAAATATGTTCATTAAGTTTATTACAGTATATTAGTATAGCGGGGAGTTTTATTTTCAGAACCCTGTTAAGTGCGGGAACTGCGAGAACTCCAATTTTGCATTAGAAAACATGCATGTTCATATAAAACATGTATGTTTTCTTACATACACATGCCTGCGTATTAAGGTGTATGTAAGAAAACATACATGTTTTATATGAACATGCATGTTTTCTAATGCATAATTGGAGTTCTCACAGTTCCCGCATTTAACAGGGTTCTAAAAATAAAACCATTTTGCATTGATCTATTGCACTTAACAGGTTTTTATATAAACATGTATTATGTGTATTAAGGTGTATGTAAGAAACAAACATTTTTATATGAACATGCATGTTTTCTAATGCAAAATTAGAGTTCTCGCAGTTCCCGCACTTAACAGGGTTCTGAAAATAAAGATACACTTAGTATAGCCCTTAAGAGCAATAAACTATGGGTATGTTTGGCACTAGTAGGAGCTGGAGTGAATCGCTGGAGCGGGTTGCTGGAGCATGGTGCTGGAGCTTGCATTTCATTTAGTAGCTTATTTTTTTACATGCTCTTTTAAGCTATGTCAGCCAAACGAGACTTATTTTTAATGGTAGCTTATTTTTCTAAAAAAAATAAGCTCATACTATAATAAGCTCTGATAAGTTCGCGCGTCAAACATGCCCTATATATTTTAGCATCCTTAAAGTTTAACACACTAACAAATAACCATGGAACTATTAAACTTTATGTTTTAAACCCTTTACATCATTTTTTTAAATATTTTTATTCAGAAAACATATTATTATTATTATTAAACTCTATTTAGTAGCTAAAAAATAAATGTTTTTGCACATGTTGCAAAGCTCAAACAAATATACCTCATTATATTATATATTATACAATATATATAAAACCCAGGAATGGGGCCCGCAAATTTGTGGCTCACAATGCAAGAGTTACTATTTTAAGCACTGTTTATGGGCATAAAAACTTAAAAAAAAATGTGTGGTGCATAATAAGGGAATTCACTGTTATGCCCACTGTTCATATCCCCCCCCCCCCCCCCCCCCCCCTCCTCTAATATAAACTTCTTACTGAATTTTTCAATATAACCTTCATACCAAAATTTACACTATAAAATTAATAACAAATCTACATAATAAACTTTGTAACAATTTCCGGCAACGACACAATTTTTTCCAGCGACCACAAATATTTTCCGGAACGGTGGTATCTTTTTCCGGCAAGAGAGTGGCTGCTACAGCAGCGGCAGCACTACAAAAAGAAACAAAAACGTTACATCTAAAAAACCAAACACGTATGGATTTAAAATAAAAACATATAGATTTAAAATATATATATATATATATATATATATATATATATATATATATATATATATATATATATATATATATATATATATATATATATATATTGATCTAAAAAAATACGTATACATTAATAAAAAAATAATAATAATGGATCTTTAAAAAAAACGTATACATTAAAAAAAATAATAAAAAAAAAACAAACGTGTAAGGATCTTTAAAAAAAACGGGGTGGTGGGAAAGCTTTGGTGGTGTTGAACAGTTGAAGTGGTGGCGCGTGATGGTGTTCGTGGTGATTGTCGAGGGTTCAAAAACTCCAGAAACACTAAGAAACCTTCGATCTATCGATTAGAAGGTGAAAAGGTCTCGCCGGAAAATATTCCGGTGACCGGTGCCGGATTCTGCTGGTGCTTGCCGGAAGTTGATGAAGATTCCGGTGAAGGTGGGATAGAGAGAGAGAACAGGTGTGAGTGGTGTGTGTTTTTTTTTTGTTATATATAAAAAATATAAATGAATTAAAGAAATAAATAAAAATGGGGGTATTTATATTATAAAGTATAGGGTAGGTAGTGAATAAATGAAATTTTAGGGGTTAAAAGATAAATATCACAGGGACCATTCATGCCAACGCAGCTAAACTTCTCACAAAACGCTCCAGGGCCCAAACGACATAGCAAACGGACTCAAAAAATTACGAAACTTGCGTCATTGTTTCCAAAATGATTTTTCCAATAAAATCAACTATAAATATGCAAAACTTTATCGAAATCAATTTATTTGGCAAATTTGGTTCGTCTCATGTCAATTCAAGTTTACATCAAATGCAATAATGCACGTTTACTGTTATTCAAATAAATTAGAATCAAGTCACGCATACCGAATCAAACAGGTTTTCAATATGTGTTAGTATTTTGTGTCAAAACACATAAAAATGAAATATATATATATATATATATATATATATATATATATATATATATATAACGTGCCGTAAAACACTCCCGTAGCAACGTGCGGGTTACCCCGCTCGTTATATATATTTATCAGGCAAGTGAAAACAAAAAGAAATAGCTAGGAAAATATCTGGTGATATGAAGTAAACACGAATGATGTAGCAATAAAAACAAATCAAACACAACTTCAAATAACTATAAAAAGGTCCAAATCATGAAACACAAGAAATACTCCCAATCGAGACAAATGTTATGGACTAACAAATCCATCACTTCTACAATGCTAAACATAAATGAGTTCCGATAAAAACTTTCCAATCCAACTACTCTGCAAGAAACTCTACGATGATTTGGAATCAACCAACAACGATATCTCAAGTGCAGCTTTCTTTAATAGCTCTTCATAACAAGAAGCCGTCAAAACCTCATCATGCGCATTTGCCTAATCAACATAGCAATAAAACTATCAACGTACAGGAATTTACATGAAAGGGATATAGTAAAAAAGTTTTG
Organism: Artemisia argyi; assembly: GCA_030686995.1. Taxonomy (NCBI): domain Eukaryota; kingdom Viridiplantae; phylum Streptophyta; class Magnoliopsida; order Asterales; family Asteraceae; genus Artemisia; species Artemisia argyi. The sequence continues at coordinate 134,274,037 of CM060698.1, read as the reverse complement.
AAAAATATAGGTAGCTAGTTTAAAAGTGTGAAATGGTTTACTTGGCATTAACAAAATAATCTGAAAGGAAAACAATTTACATAGTTTCCAAATCATTTTGTGATCTTGTTTATTTCTAAGAACTTTTTTCTTTCTTTCAGTGCGCAGTATTAAAGTAACATTATTAAAAATATATATTTGAAGCTACACATATAAGAGCAGAAAATAACTTACCTGAACATGAAATATAAACATGCTTTTGTATTTATCCGAATAAATTTTAATAGAAATGACATTAATTTTGTACTTTTCCATCACAAAGCATATTCTAGTAATGAGTTGAGACTTCTTGGAAGAGCAAATGGTAATGTACGCATCCACACCGCACATATCTAAGCTGACATTAGGGGAACTCCAAGTTTGAAAGACTGGCGGTGAAAGTCTTGTGAAGCAAAATGGGGCGATTTGAGGACGAGACGCTGTATCCAATTGGGCGGTTGAGGAACTGGCACGGAGCTTCTCTAGCTTCCGGTTCTCAAGCTCTTGGATGGTCTCTTCCAACGTCTTGACGTAGGCTATAGCCTCATCAACTATAGTAGCCAAGTGTTCCTGAGATGCAAAAAAAAAAAAAAAAAGTACAAGATAGATTACATATATGGTGATTGAAATTTTAGAAAACTAATTTGAAAAAATTAATAAGCTAAATTTTAACTCAAAACACGGGATGATTATAACAACTTAAAAATCTTAATTTAAAATCAAGATATAAGTTACTAGCATACTGAGAAAATGATACTTGTAATTTTTTCAATGTTTCTATCTTTTTAAGTAAATAGGATGGCTGGGTACATTATAACAATATAAAACATGTTAATAAAATAACTACAACTTTTATAGTATGATTTGTAAAAGAACGTTCACATAGCTAGGACTCCATTATGATCATCCTAAAGACAAATTGTATAATATAAAAGTATTAGAACCTTAGGTGATGTACAAGGGAGTAAAGCCTGAAGGGCTTGAAACATGATCTGCATCTTCTTCCTCCTTTGTCGTTCTGTCAACAAATGCTTAGAATGCCCACATGGTTGCAAATCTTTTATTTTCTTCTTATCTTCAACCCCACTTTCCTTTTTCATGTCGCCATTCGTTGTCACCAAAGTACGTTTGTTTCTCTTCATACCACCCCTAACAGCTACCAGCGTCGCCTCTTTGGCGCCACCGTCTGAACCCTCCACAAGTCCCATATCAAGTTGCTTGAATTGGACAATTTGTTACCACATTCACTTATGCTTGAATAACTGAATTGGATGTGTGATGAAAATGATAAGAATGTGACAAACCATAAAGTCTATTTATAAGGTGGTAGTGACAAAATACTGAAATAACACAAAATAGGCCGTTACGCTAGCTTAAAATAAAATATTCAAAACAGATTTGTTTTTTGTGAAGAGACATCTCATTTCCTACTTGCGCTTTGCGCATGAAGCATGGATAAAGCACAATATAATTGAGTAAGAGTGGGGCGATTAGCATGTGCAAGTGGTGCAACCGCATCGGGCCTCCTTTTGTAAGGGGCCCCAATTTAGTATACATCTATTAATATTTACGGAGTATAGTTTTATATATAAACGTTTTGAATTTTTAGTGTCTTTGTTAAATATTATCAAAGTTGAACCGGGCCACATACAAAAAGTAGAAGACAAACTTTGAGTCACATACAAAAAGAGTGAAAGACTTGGATTATGGGGGCCTCATTTGTGATTTTGCACCGGGCTCCTCAAATCAATGGGACGGCCCTGTTGAGTAAGAAAAGCTATCAGGGTACCTACGCATTGCGGCGGTGAATACTATGCAATTAAAATGAGCGAGAAATGTTTAACAGATTTATTTTTTACATTCAATAATTTTACGGATGACGACAATTTCAATTTTAAATAATTTAAGCAATAACAAGTTAACTCATTTGAAAACCGTAGATTACCACCCATGTGTTGTTGTGGCAATAAAGAGGCGGAAGCGGGTATAGTATGGAGTTATAAGGTTAAAGTAGCTAACAATAGTTGCACGTTATTCTTAAATACAAAGACTATATCGAATTTTAAAATTTATTTACATCATGTTAAAAAAAAATAGTTCTTTAAAAATACACCTTATAAGTATTTTTGGGCACTTGTATTAATTGTTAACAATGTTTATTTTATTTATTTCACATAGATAAAAGATACAAGTAAATGGTGCTTATAAAAATAAAGAAAACTTAAATGTTCAAGAAATCATGTGAAGTAACTTCAAAGAGTATAATTATTATCATATAAATATATGTAATAAATATAAAATCATATAATTAGTATTTAACACTTTGCACCTTTGCATCTTTTGTTTTGAAAAATTCGTCTAACTTTTATCAACCATAGTTTTTAAGGTAAGATTAAAAAAAAAAAAAAAAAAAAAAAAAAAAAAAAAAAAAATCTAAAAAGTGTATATGTTGGTTCTCGAAACACGCTTACAATTTAATAATAGTTTTCGAACATTGTAATTTATTAAGCATTTTGAAACTCTATTGATTTAGTAATATCTTTACATTGAAAATGAGAATACATTTTATGTTATATTGGTTTGTATAATAAGCTTAATAACTTGTAGTTTTCATTTAGGGATTGTTTTAATAATGTAATTATTAAGGCGTTGACCAGTCAACCTTTATATGTGTTGTGTATTACTCCGTATTTGCTTGTACATATTCCTATTGATTTGTTATTGCTTAAATTTTATTTATGGAAATTTGAAAAATAAATAAATAAATAAATAAATAAAATAAATGAGAGAGAGAGATAATGTCTAGAATGCTTATGTTGTATAGATATCAATTAATAACTTCTTACTATGACAATTGAAGAAAGGCTTAAAAAATGTTAATTCTTTTTTTTTTTTTTTTTTTTTTTTTTTTTTATCATAAATACATTTTAGAGAATACAAAATTGCTTAAAATTATTTTAAAATATATTCACTCTGCCATTTTTATTTGATAAAAAAGGAAATTTGATGCAAAAAAAATATTAGTTATTTAATTATTTTCTTGTTGTTCATAAAATAATTATTCTTTCCAACAACATAATATTTTAGCTAAAATGCCAATATTATTTTCAAGCCAACGATGGAAAGAGGTCAAATAAAACATGTAGCATTACAAAATTTATTGAATAGACTATTAGCACAAATATTTTTTTTCTAGGTTTTATCATATTTTGTGTGTGGTGATGACATGTAAGAGTATACTTATTGCAAATGTAGCATATCAACGACCGGTAATAAAATATCAATTGTAGATGGTAACACATTGATAAAAGTTACAAATTGTATAAAGAGCTTGCATAGTAGAAAGTTTAATAAGAGAGTCTAATAAAGCTTAGTATAATATGATTTTAAAATAAAGGTAAATTATTTTGTCTTTTTTTCTTTCTTTTCCAAATAAGGTATACATCAACGCATATCATCAAATTAGACGAATACCCGTGCAAAATAACAGTGTATAGCGCCAAATAATTATATTTGTGAACTTGTGGTATTGGTGTGACTATTGATACAACATTTACGAGTTCAATTTGTAGACATTGCGAGAAAATGGTTTATGAGTTATAAACAAAAAATGATAAAAGTTTGAGTATTAAACAATATTTAAAATATTAATTTAGTAGTGGATGTTCTTAGTATTTTCAATCAAGAGTATTATATGGTTTACATACTCAAATTTAAAAACTTTTAAGTTTCAAGAAAATATCATGCATGCATTATGAGTAGTATAGATAAATTATTAATAAAATATATTATTCATATGTTTTTATCTATTTCCTATATTATATTGTCATGACAAATAATAATATTTTTCGTAAATGTAACAAATCGATGACAGGTAAGAATATACAAAGTTCAATAACAAAATCTTATAAACGTCTGTATAATGTGATTCTAAAATAAAGATATTGATTTTGTCCTTATTTTCATTCTTTTCCATATAAGGTATACATCAATACTATTTATTAAATAAAGGGGCAATTCCATATATACCCAAAACAAACATTATAGTTTAATATTTCTTCAACACATGCTTTAAAAGCATTGTATTCATGCATTAAAAACTTGTCATTTTGGTTAAAATATGGAATTCTGAAGTTTCTTTTGAGTATATGGGGAATTATCCCTTAAATAAATTACTCATAAATTTTGATTTTCTTTTGCTTTTGATGAGGCGAAAAGTGAACCACTTTTAAGGGGTCATTTAAGCCCGAATTCGAATTTATTTGATCAAATATTGCCCTAAATCGTTTCTTTTGTCATTTTAGGTACTTTTGGAGAGAAATCTGGAAAAGGAAGTATTTTGAACGTTTTTGGAGCATAAAAGTGAAGAAAACGGCAAAGTCTTACTTTTCCTTGCTGGGAACAGTACCTGACGGCGTCAAGAGCTTCTACATGACGGCGTCAAGAATAACACAAGAGGTGGATGTGGACAATACACGTGACGATCCAGAGAGTTTTGTACATAGGAGATGACGGCGTCACCCAAGGCCGTCATGGTCCAAGTATTAGTGACGGCCCAGAACAAATTTACACATGACGGCGTCACAAGTGGATCTAGGCAATACGATTTCTATTTTGGCGGCAAGTTGACGGCGTCACAACTCAATACATGACGCCGCCACCCTGTAAAATCTATATATAGTTTTCCAAATTTCATTCATTAGGGTGCAACTTTGAGGGAAAAACCCTAGGCCGATTTTTACAGCTTTTTCAAGGGTTTCAACCCTTTGAATCTTTCATGTTCAATTTGAGATAAGTACTCTTTCAATTCATTCAATATATCTATGTGTTGTTTGAATATATCTTGCGCTTGTCTTCAATTTAACATGCTCGGCTAGATTTCATTTGTGTTTGCTTAGTTGTAGTAAAACCTAGATGTTAATTATAGGTTGATTGTTTGTTTATAGTTGTTACGGATGATTGTATTCGATGTTAGGCTTAAGAAAATTGGCAGACTTCCATTGGTAACTTGCTTGAACGTCTTAAGAAACATGATCGGAGGTGTACTACGATATTTGGTTGTATTTAATGCGTAGGAGAATTCTAATGATCCCATGTTAGGAGCTTCTAACGGCTCGACAAAGGAATGAAGTAGGATCCTATAGAGTTAGGGAATATTGTACACGGCCCTATGACTAGTATTAAGGAATATGACCCGTCATCCATGCAATTGTAACAAGCTATCAACCTGTAAAAGATATCTAGGGAGTAATGAAACCTAAGTAAACACAACTTTCCCCATCATTGTTTACACCAAATTAGTATAATTAGTTTCATTTCATTTTTGTTATTTTATTTTAATTGCATCTTTAGTCAATTGAGTTAGTTGGCTAGCAACTAATTCCGCCCACTCCTCCAAAACCTGAGAATTTAATTGCTTTTATAAAATATAAAAAATACAAAAAGAATCATCCTTCACCTCTAGACCTAGTTATTAGGCTTTCTAATCCTAGCGACACTATTCCTGAGTTGAACGATCAATCCCCCGGTACTTGTCACTATAATATACTACAACGATCAGGTACACTGCCTGGTGGGGGTTGTAAGCTTCTCGAGATCCCTCGAGAGGTAAAGCCTGGTGCGATTCCCACGTATCAAGTTTTTGGCGCCGCAGCCCGGGGAATAGTTATTGTCTTGGTTAGGATTTCTTTTTATTAGGTCTACTTGCTAGATTCCTTTCTAGTAAGATTTTATTTTTATTTTTAGGTTTTCTTTAGTCTATCTCATTTCTTCGTGTCTTTGTTCGTAACCTTTACCATCCGACATCATGGAAGGTGGTAACATCTTTGAACCCATCAACCCACCACAACCAAACCACCCACAAAACCCACCACTAGCAAACCAACCTCTTAGGCCCCGAACTTTAGGAGAGTATTCCAGTCCTAGCCACCAAGGCTATCGAAACACTATTGAGCTCACTCAAGGAGCCAATGTGTCCCCCTTGCGATCCAACACCATCCAGTTTGTGCAAAGCGGATGTGCATTCCATGGACTTCGTTCCAAAGATCCTAATCAACATCTCAAGGATTTCCTTAAAATCATAGATTCCATAGATCTTGATGTTGTAACTAGAGAGTCGACCCGATTACGCCTATTCCAATTCTCTCTACGTGATCAAGCTAGTCAATGGCTTGAACGTTTACCCGCGGGATCCATCACCTCATGGGATGATCTCACCACTCGTTTCCTTGCTAAATTTTTCCCACCGGGGAGAACTACCAAGCTTAGAAATGATATCTTGATGTTCCAACAACGTCAAGATGAAACCTTCTATGAAGCATGGACTCGATACAAGGACTTACTCCAAAAAGTCCCTCATCATGGCATAGAACCATGGCTCCAAATTCAAATCTTTTATGATAAAGTTAATTATCAAACGAGAAGGGCCATAGATTACGCTGCCAATGGTATACTAAGCAGACTTAGCATTGATGAATGCTGGGAAGTTCTTGAGGGGTTAGCACGATACGAAGAAGAAGGATGGGAGGATCCGATGTTTTCAAGAGAAGGAAATCTAGATAACGTAAACGCTACCCATGAACGATTATTGGAAAATATCGAGAGGCAGGTTAAGGAATTGATGAGGGCTGAAATGCCTGCAGCTAAAACCACAATGATTCTTGATAGACATGTGAGTGCAATTAGCAAATACAATCTTCCTGAACGTTCACGACAAGAGGAGTTTGAAGGGATAATGATAACCTTCATGAATAATCAGGAGAAACAGATTCAGCACTTAGAAACTCGCATGGAAAGCACTCGTAATGCTTTCATGGACTTAGCTGATGAATTCATATCAAGAATTAAGGAGAAGATTAGGGAAAAATCCACACCAAGGAAAATCGAAAAAATCTTTGAACTCCCAACCCCTTTGGTGTGTGACGGAGAGGATGATGGAAAACCCTCGCCAAGTGCCTCACCTTCAATTACCCCTTACTTCTATGAGCGTCCTCAGGAAGAAAAGAACTTGCAATTCCACAACATCTTTGTGGAAAGTTTGCAAGTCATGCTCCCTAATTTGCATAAGAAACGTTCCTTTGGTTTTAAACCTGGATTGAAAAGGGTGCGCCTAAAAAACACTTCAACCTCAGAAACCTCTATGGAACAACTCCTTCCCGTACCCACCGTTTCCCAATATGAAGATCACGACCTAAGTGGAATTCTGACCAGCCCTATTCATAACCACATCTCACTTTGTGACAGTAACAAAATGTTTGACCCTGGTGGACTCCACTAACGGGAATGGCTACTCATAGTTTATACCTTTGATTAGCTATCCACAATAGTGCAGGGACTGAATGTGAAATTGTCACAAAGTACCCATAAAACAGGCATCTGATTGCGTCAGATTTTACTCTTGACGCCGTCACCTCGCATTCTCAGAAATATTAACCCCATTTCCATCGCTTTCAACACATACCCCACAAACTATACCCAAGTGCTACTCCACCTCCGAATCTCCAAGGTCAAATCCGACATCTTCCATGACCAATTTCCACGTGGTAAGTAACTTTTCCTCATCCTTATTCGTTCAATTATCCTTAGGACCTACCAATTTTGAAAACCCCCATCATCCGAAACCCTAACATTGATCCATTCTTAGAACTCGAAATGCCCTTCCTTAGGTGTTTTGTAATCATGATTTAAGCATTAGGTAGTTGTGGTTGATATGAATCATGAGTCAATTGCGGAAAAATCTTTCACACCACGGATTTTTTGATCCCCCACCCATGTTTTCTGCAAAAAGGGGTGTTTGGGTCATGGATTTAGAGTTTGAAAATTGATTTTTCCCTCGTAATTGCATGGTTAAATTTCTGCTGAGTCTGACGGCGTCAGGTTCTATTGCCTGACGGCGTCAGGTGGGTCTGACAGCATAACTCCATAAAACTCTTATTCTAACCACTTCCGTTCCGTTCTATCTTTTTCCAGGAAAATGAGCAAGTGCACCCGACAACACCGAGGGAGTTCATCAATGTCCCAACGTGTGAACTTTGGTGACATGGTTCATAGTTGGAGTGAGTTTGATAATGACGCTTCTACAACCAAATATGTGGAACTACTCTATCACCATATCGATGCAGGGGCAGTGATTGACTGGGACTTTTTGAGGGCTCAGGGCCTTGAGAATGATTTCCTTAGGAGGATCCATACTGATGCATTTACGGGTCCTCAATGGGAAAAGTTGTTTAGGATGAGGGAAACGGTTTATAGTGAGTTGGTAAGGGAGTTCTTTGCTACTTTTCACTTAGATTTGGCTGAGGCTAGGTGATGAGGCGAAAAATGAACCACTTTTAGGGGGTCATTTAAGCCCGGAATTGAATTTATTTGATCAAATATTACCCTAAATCGTTCCTTTTGTGATTTTAGGTACTTTGGGAGTGAAATCTGGAAAAGGAAGCAATTCAGACGTTTTTGGAGCATAAAAGTGAAGAAAACGCCAAAGACTTAATTTTCCATGCTGGGAACAGTGTATGACGGCGTCAAGAGTAAAAACCATGACGACCCAGTATAAAAATGAAGGCGTCACAAGTAGAGCGTCAAGAGTTAAATGTGTGATGGCCTGCAAAAGTGGACTACATGACGGCGTCAAATGTAGATCAAGGCAGTCCGAAGATTTGTTTGGCGGCGAGATGACGGTGTCACAAGTTTGTTCTTGACGCCGTCAGCCTCTAATATCTATATATAGTTTTCTAATTTTCATTCATAAGAGAGGAAAAAGTTTGGAAAAACCCTAAGGCCGAACCATATACGAAATTTACAGGTTTTTCAAGGGTTTTTAGCCCTTGAACCCTTACATGTGCTATTGAGATAAGTATTCTTTTAATTCAATCAATATGTCTATGTGTTGGTTGTCTATATCTTGTGCTTGTCTTGATTCCACCATGTTAGGCTAGATCTATCTTGTGTTTGCTTGGATCTTATGAAACCTAGATGTTAATTATGTGTTGATTACTTGTTTATGGTTGTATTGGATGAATGATTTCAATGTTAGGCTTAAGAAAACTGGCAGATCTCCAATTGGTAACATGCTTGAACGTCTTAGGAAACATGAACCGATGTGTACTAGGTTTTATTGGTTGTATTTAATGCATGAGTAAATTCTAATGATCCCATGTTAGGAGCTTCTTAGCCGGCTCGACATAGGAGTGAAGTAGGCACTCATAGGATTGGGGAGTTAAGTACGCCACCCCATGAATGGTATTAAGGAATACAATCCGTCATCCACGCAACTATAACAAGTAATTAACGTGTAAAAGATATCTAGGGAGTAGTGAAATCTAAGTAAACACATTTCTCCACTTATTGCTCACAACCTTAGTTTAATATAGTTTAATTTAATTTTTAGTATTTTATTTTGATTGCATCTTAGTATTGGGTTAGTTGATTAGCAACTAATTCCACCCAAATCCTTCAAACCCGAGATATTCACTTGCTTTCTTAAAAATATAAAAATACAAAAAGAGTCATCCCTCATCTCTAGATCTATTATTTAGGTTTTCTAATCCTAGCGACACTATTCCTAGCTGAACGATCAATCCCCCGGTACTTGTCATTATACTATACTACATCGATCAGGTACACTGCCTGGTGGGGGTTGTAAGCTTCTCAAGATCCCTTGAGAGGTAAAGCCTGGTGCAATCCCTACGCAACAAGTTTTTGGCGCCGCAGCCCGGGGAATAGTTATTGTCTAGGTTAGAATCTCTTTTTATTAGGTCTACTTGCTAGATTCCTTTCTAGTAAGATTTTATTTTTATTTTTAGGTTCTCTTTAGTCTATCTTATTTCTTTGTGTTTTTGTTCGTAATTCTTCACCACCCGACATCATGGACGATGAGAACATCTTTGAACCCGTCATCCCACCACAACAAAACCCACCACTGGAAACCCTTAGGCCCTGAACCTTAGGAGAGTATTCCCGACCTAGCCACCAAGGCTACCGAAACACCATTGAGCTCACCAGAGCCAATGTGACCCCCTTGCGATCCGACACCATCCGGTTGGTGCAAAGCGGATGTGCACTCCATGGACTTCGTTCCAAAGATCCAAATCAACATCTTAAGGACTTCCTTAAAATCGTAGATTCCATAGACCTAGATGTTGCAACTAGAGAGACAACCCGATTACGCCTATTCTAATTCTCTCTACGTGATCAAGCTAGCCAATGGCTTGAGCGTTTACCCGCGGGATCCATCACCACATGGGATGATCTCACCACTCGTTTCCTTGCTCAATTTTTACCACCGAGGAGAACTACTAAGCTTAGAAATGACATTTTGATGTTCCAACAACGTCAAAATGAATCTCTTTATGAAGCATGGACTCGTTTCAAGGACTTACTCCAAAAAGTCCCCCATCATGGCATAGATCTTTGGCTCCAAGTCCAAATCTTATATGACCATATCGATCTCTCCATGAGGCGAGCCATTGACCAATCGGCCGGTGGTAAGCTACGTGATCTAAGTGCGGAACAATCATGAGAACTCATAGAAGATCTTGCTCTCTATGACAACGAAAGTTGGAATGATCCCCGTGATTTGAACAAAACGGTCAAGGCAATATCTTTGCCTTCAAACAACTCTAGCACTCCCGACCGTAGGATCATGGAACTTGAGGACCAAGTCAAGTTTCTCATGAAATCTTACGAAGCTCCTAAGCCTTCAAGCCAAGTGAACAAAATCACTTCTTCATGCGAATTATGTAGTGGTCCCCATGACACTCGTGATTGTGTGGAACTCCCCGGAACAGCTTTTGCGGACTACGCATCCTCGCGTACCGACGAAGCGGGAGATAAGTGGTACACTTTCAAACCCGAGCCAAACCCTTACGGTGATTCATACAACCCCTTTTGGAAAAATCACCCAAACCTTAGGTGGAAACAAAATCAAGCCAATTCTTCCAATCCGCCTAATCGATACCAACCAAACGGTCCACCCTCCAACCGTACTTTCAACAACAATCCTTCTAACAACTATGGTAGTACCAACAATCTTGAAGGATTGATGTCTAAGTTCATGGCATCTCAAGAAGCTCGCATATTTAAGTTTGAAGCCGATTTCAAACAAAAGCAAAGCGAGATGACCACCAAAATTGATGCATTGTTGAAAGTTCTCAATGACCGAGAAATGGGAGCACTCCCAAGCGACACGGTCAAGAATCCGAAACTAAACGTTAATCATATCATCAGTTTCATCACCCACTTCGTGTCCACAATACTACTCGGTTAAATCAACGAGCACGTGTTTCAAACAAAACCAAATTCTTCAAAAGGACCAATCAAATAAAACACCCGATAAAAAACCGGTCAAAAGTATAGTTGAAACACCTCCTACGCAAGACCTTGACGATGAATTCAAGGAACTTCACCTTGAACGCCCCGTCATTGATGTCTTAGCCCGTGCTCCTTACTATAGTGCCCTCCTAGAAAAGTATGAGAAGTTTAAACTAGGTAAAAATGGGACCGCCTTCGTTCAAAACAAGTTGCCTAAAAAGCTTGATGACCCGGGTATATTTGTTTTGCCTTGTAAGATAGGAAGATCCGAAGCTTTCGACACACTAGCCGATTTAGGGTCAAGCCTCAACTTGATTCCCTTATCCCTTTTCACCACTCTCAAGCTAGGAAAGTTAGAGGAGACGGAGGTATTGATAGGTCTAGCAGATGGAAGTATTGCCCACCCGGTTAGAATGATTAAGGATGTAGTTGTTCACGTAGGAAAGTTAACTATCTTAGCGGATTTTCACGTCCTAGACATGATTAGTGACACTACATGCCCATTGTTGGTAGGAAGAGGATTTTTAGCAACCGCTAGTGCCATGATAGATTGTAAGGAGTCTAAGATAGCGGTAGGTGAAGGCGACACTTGGTCGGTATACGATGTTAAGAAACATAGTTATGATTGTGGTGATGAACCGACACCACATTGGGTAGAGATTAATAGGAGACCGTCTAGATATGGACCTTGGATAGAAAGGAAAGGAACTTTATAGGACCTCAACGCCCATTCTATCTAGAAAAAGATTTCATCGAAAAGACACATTCGGTGGAACAACTCATAGCTAGTGATGAAGAGCTAGATCCTTTTGAGGACCCCTTAGTCTTTAGGAAGATGATTGAGTTCTTGAGCGTAATGCCTATTAACATAGAGATGAACAAGTGGAAAAGAGGGGGAGACAAGTGTAAATGGAGGTGGGACAAGCCACCTAAAGAAGGTGACGGATCATGGCATATGAAGATGACTTTGTATGATTCGGATGGAGAGAAGTTTGAAAGGTCATACCGTACTAAGAAAACCGATAGGAAGTTAAAGCCTAAGTTTGATCCCAAAGATGTCCTCAATGAGGAACTCACCCGTATCACGTAGTAACCCATGACCTTGAGTCTAGCTACAAGACTCGTAAATAAAGAAAAGCGCTTCTTGGGAGGCAACCCATGATTTTGTGTGATTTTTATTTTGTTTGTTTGTTATTTGCTTCCATATGCATGCTTTATTTTTATTGTTGGTAGATCATGTTTCTAAACTAAATAGTGGAAATACTTTACTTTGTTGTTTTGGCCTAGTCTTAACTTCACCAAAAGGTATTTTTGCAAATGATAAGTGTAAGGGGAAACCCCAAATATGTTTTTAAGAAACAAACCGATCATGATTCTCCACAACATTAAGTGAACATGTATATTCGTAATTGTTAGAGTCAAATGCTTGTATCGAGTCATAATGATGTTTTGCAGGATTTTCCAGGAAGTAGGACCAAGTTTTTCCAGAAATTTTCCGGAAACTTAACATAAGAATTTCTGCCGGTCACTTCTGACGGCGTCATGAGCTTGCTCTTGACGGCGTCAGGTGTAAAAATCTGGAAATTTTACCAGTTTTATTTTTTTATGGAGTCTTAAAGTTTTTGTTGAATTATTAAGTTTTATAATCTCTAGGAAATCTGCAAACTTCATTCCACAAGCTTCATATCTTACTTTGTTTTCTAGGATTTAGTAACTTATGTAAATTGCCGCCGATTTTATGCGAGGTTGCCTTGTCTGTTTTCTCAGGATTTACAGGTTATGTATGACAAGAAGATGATTATTTTTCTGGAAGGGAAGCTTTGATTGTTCACTTTCTTGGAGGAAGATTTAACCTGGCCACCTTATTTTCCATACCGAGCGAATCAGGGGAGTATTTGATTTCATTTGTTTTACTTATTTCACTTTTACATTCTTTACTTGAACATTGGGGACAATGTTCATCCTAAGTGTAAGGGGAGGGTAAAATGATGATACCTTACAAATACACTTTCGCTTGAGTTTGTTTGTTTGATAGTAGATGTGTAATAAAACTATGAGAAATACTTGTTAGTGCAATTTTAGCGCCAAATTTAAAATTTTTTACAACATTTAGGAGTGAAACTTTAGCCATAGCAAGCGTCTCATGGATAGGAGATTGTATGACTAGCACATAACCGTACTTTCAGAAAAATTTTCCACCCAAATATGTGAGGTTCGCCTTTAGATTTGATAGGAAAAGCATTCACTATTAGTGCTTATGAGTGTACCGGTAGCATTTAGATTCTAGAACTTGCGTTAGTGCTGCATCCATAGACCGCTAGTGAGACTACATTCGTGTAGTAGGATTTACTGCATGATAAGAGGCATTAGGATCACCCTTGTGTTCAACCCGTATCATAATTACTTGACCATTTAAGTCATATTACTTGGCTAGTTAAGTCAATTAATTTTTCCCACACCCTTAGCGTTGTACTCATTTTTAGTACACGAAACCCCTAGTACACCCCTCCGAGCCTATCTTTTCGTTTCTAACTTTAAGCGCATTACTTAAAGGAAGAATTTGTTACACCCCACTTAAATGTACACCCAAATCGCCTTAGCCTTCCATGTATGCACTCATCTTTAGTGCATTATTGTTATTTGTTAAACCCTAAGTTAACTATCTAATTGATTACATGGTTGCTAAGTCGAGTTATATCCTTGTACATATTGTTTTGGGACGATTGGGACTCATGGGTAAAGAACTTTGGTGACATGGTTCATAGTTGGAGTGAGTTTGATAATGACGCTTCTACAACCAAATATGCGGAACTACACTATCACCATATTGATGCAGGGGCAGTGATTGACTGGGACTTTTTGAGGGCTCAGGGCCTTGAGAATGATTTCCTTAGGAGGATCCATACTGATGCATTTACGGGTCCTCAATGGGAAAAGTTGTTTAGGATGAGGGAAACGGTTTATAGTGAGTTGGTAAGGGAGTTCTTTGCTACTTTTCACTTAGATTTGGCTGAGGCTAGGTGATGAGGCGAAAAATGAACCACTTTTAGGGGTCATTTAAGCCCGGAATTGAATTTATTTGATCAAATATTACCCTAAATCGTTCCTTTTGTGATTTTAGGTACTTTGGGAGTGAAATCTGGAAAAGGAAGCAATTCGGACGTTTTTGGAGCATAAAAGTGAAGAAAACGCCAAAGACTTAATTTTCCATGCTGGAAACAGTGTATGACGGCGTCAAGAGGACAATCCTGACGACGTCAAGAGTAAAAACCATGACGACCCAGTATAAAAATGAAGGCGTCACAAGTAGAGCGTCAAGAGTTAAATGTGTGACGGCCTGCAAAAGTGGTCTACATGACGGCGTCAAATGTAGATCAAGGCAGTCCGAAGATTTGTTTGGCGGCAAGATGACGGCGTCACAAGTTTGTTCTTGACGCCGTCAGCCTCTAATATCTATATATAGTTTTCTAATTTTCATTCATGAGAGAGGAAAAAGTTTGGAGAAACCCTAAGGCCGAACCATATACGAATTTTACAGGTTATTCAAGGGTTTTCAGCCCTTGAACCCTTACATGCGCTATTGAGATAAGTATTCTTTTAATTCAATCAATATGTCTATGTGTTGGTTGTCTATATCTTGTGCTTGTCTTGATTCCACCATGTTAGGCTAGATCTATCTTGTGTTTGCTTGGATCTAATGAAACCTAGATGTTAATTATGTGTTGATTACTTGTTTATGGTTGTATTGGATGAATGATTTCAATGTTAGGCTTAAGAAAACTGGCAGATCTCCAATTGGTAACATGCTTGAACGTCTTAGGAAACATGAACCGATGTGTACTAGGTTTTATTGGTTGTATTTACTGCATGAGTAAATTCTAATGATCCCATGTTAGGAGCTTCTTAGCCGGCTCGACATAGGAGTGAAGTAGGCACTCATAGGATTGGGGAGTTAAGTACGCCACCCCATGAATGGTATTAAGGAATACAATCCGTCATCCACGCAACTATAACAAGTAATTAACGTGTAAAAGATATCTAGGGAGTAGTGAAATCTAAGTAAACACATTTCTCCACTTATTGCTCACAACCTTAGTTTAATATAGGTTATTTTCATTTTTAGTATTTTATTTTGATTGCATCTTAGTATTGGGTTAGTTGATTAGCAACTAATTCCGCCCAAATCCTTCAAACCCGAGATATTTACTTGCTTTCTTAAAAATATAAAAATACAAAAAGAATCATCCCTCATCTCTAGATCTATTATTTAGGTTTTCTAATCCTAGCGACACTATTCCTAGCTGAACGATCAATCCCCTGGTACTTGTCATTATACTATACTACATCGATCAGGTACACTGCCTGGTGGGGGTTGTAAGCTTCTCAAGATCCCTTGAGAGGTAAAGCCTGGTGCAATCCCTACGCATCACTAGGACGGATATGGGAGGTACCACAATTTATTTTAGGCTGGGGGGAGAGCTTAGGTCGTGCTCGGTTACTGAGTTTGGGTGGAGATTAGGCTTGTATACTCGGGAAGAGGTTGTTCAGGGTGGTTTTATGTAGAGGCTGATGAATGGGGAGACAATGAGGAATGAGTTGAGGTGTTCCATGTTCTGGCCGAGTATTGGGAATGGGGTATATACCTCGACCATTGGGGTGGCCTCCATTAGGGACCCTATGATCAGGTTAGCCCACAGATGCATCACCTATAGTTTGTCGGGACGCCATGGCACTACTCACCGTGTCACTGCTTCAGACCTTTTCTACCTGTACACCATGTTTTCAGCGGATGTATACTGTAACATCCCATTCTGGGTAGCGAGTTATTTGAAGACTAGTGTGGGGGAGAGGGATAGCGACAAGGTATATGGAGGCATGTTTGTGACTCGCCTGGCTCGTTCCTATGGGATCCTTGTTCTGGAGATTATGGGGTACCTGAGCGACTATGGGGCATGTAGGGTAGTGAGGGCCAAGTCCCTCAAGCAGATGAGTATTGTGATGGAGTTGGGGGATGGGTCCTTTACTTGGTATGTTGCCGGAGGACCGGCGGGTGCTGAGGATGATGATGAGGGTGTACCCCAGCAGCCGCATTATGAGGACTATGAGGTTGGCTCTGCGGACTATTACCGGCACATGGGTCGGGGAGATTGGCAGGAGCATCAAGGGGCTTGGATGGGTCAGGTGGACGCATGGCCAACCACCACTGACCATAGATTTGACTGGATGTATGATCACACAATCCGCCAGATGTAGCATCTTTCGACCCGTGATCACATTGAACCTCAGTTGCAGATCGACCTATTCCCTGGACGCGAGATGGACTACCCTCCCTATGGGTACACCAGGCACCTCCCGCCTGGCTATGATTACCGCTATGGTCCCCCTCCCCTGTGATTTGTCATGATATTTGTGATCTTTGGACAATTTATGCATGGTTGTACGATCTAAAACAATTTATCTTGTAATAATTTAGGATGTGGCCTCTGTTGGCCTTGGATACTTTTTATTTATGTTTGTTATTATGCATGTAGGATTTTAATTTCATGGTTGTCTAATTTTTCAGTTTTTATTTGTGTGAATTTTATTTGTTTGATTGTTATTTGCTTCCGTATGCATGCTTTATTTTTATTGTTGGTAGATCATGTTTCAAACTAAAATTGTGAAAATGCTTTATTTTGTTGTTTAACTTCGTCTTAACTTCATATAAGGGTATTTTGCAAAATCTAAGTGTAAGGGGAAACCCCAAATTTGTTTCTAAGAACAAAATTGATCTTCATTCTCCACAATATTAAATGAACATGTGTATTAGTATTTGTTAGAGTCAAATGCTTATATCGAGTCATAATGATGTTTTGCAGGATTTTCCAGGAAGTAGGACATAAGTTTTTCCAGAAATTTTCCAGAAACTTAACGAAAAGATTTCTGCAGGTCACTTCTGACGGCGTCAGGAGTTAACTCCTGACGGCGTCATGTGTAAAATTGTGGAAATTTTGCGAATTTTGTTTTTCTAACGGAGTCTTAAAGTTTTTGTTAATTCTTTAGTTTTATAAACTCCAGGAAATCTACAAACATACATTCCACAATCATTATATCTTAATTTGTTTTCTAGGACTTGTTAGTATATATAGATTGCCGCCGATTTTACGCGAGGTTGCCTTGTTTGTTTTCTCAGGTTTAACAGGTTATATATGACAAGAAGATGATTTATTTTTCTGGAAGGGAAGCTTTTAATGTTCATTTTCTTGGAGGAATATCTAACCTTGTTAACACACTATCCACACCGAACGAATCAGGGGAGTATTTACTTTCATTCTTTTACCTATTTCACTTTTACATTCTTTAATTGAACATTGGGGACAATGTTCATCCTAAGTGTAAGGGGAGGGTGAATGATGATACCTTATAGGATACAATTGCACTTGAGTTTGTTTGTTTGATGGTAGGTGTGTAATAAAACTAAGAGAAATACTTGTTAGTGTAAATTTAGCTCCAAATTTAAAATTTTTTACAACATTTAGGAGTGAAACTTTAGCCTTAGCAAGTGTCTCATGGATAGGAGTTGTATGACTAGCACAAAACCATACTATTCTGAAAAATTTTCCACCCAAATATGAAAGGTTCGCCTTTAGATTTGATAGGAAAAGCATTCACTATTAGTGCTTATGAGTGTACTGGTAGCATTTAGATTCTAGAACTTGCGTTAGTGTTGCATCCCGAGACTGCTAGTGAGACTACATTCGTGTAGTAGGATTTACTACATGATAAGAGGCATTAGGATCACCCTTGTGTTAAACCCGTATCATAATTACTTGACCATTTAAGTCATATTACTTGGCTAGTAAAGTCAATTAATTTTTCCCACATCTTAGCGTTGTACTCATTTTTAGTACACGAAACCCCTAGTACACCCATCCGAGCCTATCTTTTCGTTTCTAACTTTAAGCATCTTACTTAAAGGAAGAATTTGTTACAACCCACCCAAATGTGCAACCAAATCGCCTTAGCCTTCCGTGTATGCACTCATTTTTAGTGCATTATTGTTACATGTTTAAACCCTTAGTTAATTATCTGATTGATTACATGGTTGCTAAGTCGAGTCATATCTTGTACATATTGTTTTGGGACGATTGGGACCCATGGGTAAAGTACTTGTGTTATGGAGTAATGGGGAAGAACATCATATATTACCCCCATATATGCATTAATCTTAAAAAGTACTCCAAGTGTTTTGATTATTTTGATTCGAGTCATTATATTAGTTTATTGTAAAGTATGTAAAAATTCAAGTGTAAGGGGAATGTAAATTCCCTATGATGTATTATTTTGGATGGTAAGGTAAGAGTGTATGAAAAAAAAAATAGAAAAAAAAGAGAGAAAAAAACATACGGACTACCATCCCGTTTCATTCTATGTTTGTTTTATGTTTTCGCTATTTTTGATTTATTAGCTTAAGTCGAGTCGAGTCTTGGCTTAGCAACGCCATATTGTACCTGTAATTAACCAAGATGATTAACTCGCCACCAGTAAATATTGCCTTTATCCAACAAAACCGTGTATTCCATATCCATACACCTAACGTTATAACCCTTTAAAAGACCTCTTTGATAGTTTATCCTAGGTGCTTACGCCAAGTGGTGGAGGTTTGATCCTTTCCCAAGCCTATGGTAATCTATTTTTCTATGATAGGTAGTGAGAGATGTTTTCCATTTCCATATTGTGATATATACTTTATTACACCCGAGAGATGTGAGTATCTAAACACTATTTGTGAGGTGCTAGTGTATGACCTCCGTGCTTGTCTTTGGTCTTTAGTGGAACGATTATTTGTTGTAATTACTTTTATATTAGTGTTAAATGACCTCTAACTTGTATTTTGATTAGAATAAAAGCGCATTTGCTTGAGGACAAGCAAATCTCAAGTGTAAGGGTATTTGATGAGGCGAAAAGTGAACCACTTTTAAGGGGTCATTTAAGCCCGAATTCGAATTTATTAGATCAAATATTGCCCTAAATCGTTCCTTTTGTCATTTTAGGTACTTTTGGAGAAAAATCTAGAAACGGAAGCATTTTGGACGTTTTTGGAGCATAAAAGTGAAGAAAACGGCAAAGTCTTAATTTTCCTTGTTGGGAACAGTACCTGACGGCGTCAAGAGCTTCTACATGATGACGTCAAGAGTAACACAAGAGGTGGATGTGGACAATACACGTGACGATCCAACGAATTTTGTACATAGGAGATGACGATGTCACCCAAGGCCGTCATGGTCCAAGTATTAGTGACGGCCCAGAACAATTTTAAAAATAACGGCGTCACAAGTGGATCTAGGCAATACGATTTCTATTTTGGCGGCGAGTTGACGGCGTCACAACTCAATACATAACGCCGTCACCCTATAAAATATATATATATAGTTTTCCAAATTTCATTCATTAGGGTGCAACTTTGAGGAAAAAACCCTAGGCCGATTTTTACAGCTTTTTCAAGGGTTTCAACCCTTTGAATCTTTCATGTTCAATTTGAGATAAGTACTCTTTCAATTCATTCAATATGTCTATGTGTTGTTTGAATATATCTTACGCTTGTCTTCAATTTAACATGCTCGGCTAGATTTCATTTGTGTTTGCTTAGATGTAGTGAAACCTAGATGTTAATTATAGGTTGATTGTTTGTTTATAGTTGTTACGGATGATTGTATTCGATGTTAGGCTTAAGAAAACTGGCAGACTTCCATTGGTAACTTGCTTGAACGTCTTAAGAAACATGATCGGGGGTGTACTATGATATTTGGTTGTATTTAATGCGTAGGAGAATTCTAATGATCCCATGTTAGGAGCTTCTAACGGCTCGACAAAGGAATGAAGTAGGATCCTATAGAGTTAGGGAATATTGTACACGGCCCTACGACTAGTATTAAGGAATATGACCCGTCATCCATGCAATTGTAACAAGCTATCAACCTGTAAAAGATATCTAAGGAGTAATGAAACCTAAGTAAACACAACTTCCCCAATCATTGTTTACACCAAATTAGTATAATTAGTTTCATTTCATTTTTGTTATTTTATTTTGATTGCATCTTTAGTTAATTGGGTTGGTTGGCTAGCAACTAATTCCGCCCACTCCTCCAAAACCCGAGAATTTAATTGCTTTTATAAAATATAAAAAATACAAAAAAAAAAAAACATCTGTCACCTCTAGACCTAGTTATTAGGCTTTCTAATCCTAGCGACACTATTCCTGAGTTGAACGATCAATCCCCCGGTACTTGTCACTATATTATACTACAACGATCAGGTACACTGCCTGGTGGGAGTTGTAAGCTTCTCGAGATCCCTCGAGAGGTAAAGCCTGTTGCGATTCCCACGTATCAGCTTTATCCTATTTTGTGTTGTGATCACACATAAAAATACATTTATTGCAAAAGTAACAAATCTGCGATATTCCATATAGATATAACACACTGACGAGCATTACAAATTTGTATGAAATGATTACATAAGTAAATTAACCAAAAGAATCTTATAGCATCTGTATAATGTGATTTTGGGATAAAAGTTATTGATTTTGTTTTGTTTCTCTTTTTCAAATACGTTAATCTTGCTTGGTACTCGGACAAATGTTATTGTAAATTTTCAAGTTTGTTATTCTTAATATTTGTATTGTCAATTATTTTAAAAAATTATTATTACATGTAAGCATAAATGGGAAAGATAAAATAAAACTCAAGTTTACTATGTAAATGATTAAAAGGATTTTTGAATAAACAGATGCCAAAAGATGTAAAAATTCACACGGGAATAAAAAATCACTAACATATAATTGTAAGAAAATAATATTATATAATAAAAATCGCAACAATTTATGCATCAAAACTTGGTAAAATAAAATAAAATAAAATAAAAAAGTTGTTGAGAATAGGTTCAGCTTATACTCACGTGTTGCAGTAGATGCAAAAACATTTTATTTTAACAACAATATAAAGTTTTCATGTAAGTGTATCATGAAAAATCAAAATTAATACTCCGTAAATAATTACATATGTACGACAGTTAATTTAATACAATAATATGATATACATAATTATTAATAATAAATATATATCATTTTACTATATATACAACTTATAAAGCATTTATGCTTAATCTTGAAAAAAAAAATAATAAAATAAAATAAAAAACCCTTAAAAATGAGTAAAGTGTTTTATTAAACTACCCCTTATTAATAATACCCCCTTAATGTTTTTTAAACTTTAATCTTAAATGACAACTTCTAAAATGACAATGTAGACAAACAATGTAAACCTAAAAATAATAATAATAATAATAATAATAATAATAATAATAATAATAATAATAATAATAATAATAATAATAATAATAATAAATAAATAAACAGTTATATGGTTTATAAATTGAATGGAAACTTTCTAATATAAATTGAAACTTTTAATAAGACATGGTTTTTAATTTATAAAAACAACTACATGGTTTACTAATTTGAATAGAAGTTTTTGTTATTAAACGAAAATGAATAATTAAAAAAGAAAACTACAAATTAAACTCGTAAGTATTGCATCAAGAGTCACACCAAAATCACAAGTTCACAATTATAATTATTTGTTGCTATATACCATCGCTTTGCACGAGTATTCGTCTTATATCTTATTATTTAAAATGTTTTTCATAACAATACTAAAAAGTACTGTTGTAAATAAACTTAAAAGTAAAGTGGGTTTTTAATCCCTTCTCCCCCTATAGTTATAGCAGTACTATGGAATTATCTGCATACTATATTTGTTAAGAATATATTATGTTTTTATTTATTTCCAACTTCGTGTTGTGATGACATATAAAAATATTTTTTCGTAAATCTAACAGATCGATGACAGGTAAGAATATACAAATTTTAATAACAAAATCTAATAAATGTCGATATAATGTGATTTTGGGATAAAACTTATTGATTGTGTTTTGTTTCTCTTCTTTAAACATGTGAATCTTGCTTGGTACTCGGACAAATATTAATGTAAATTTCAACTTTATTATTCTTAATATTTGTATTGTCGATTATTTAAAAAAAAATATTATTACATGTAAGCCTAACTTATAAATGGGAAAGATAAAATAAAATTCAAGATTACTATGTAAATGATCAGAGTCGTCCTGTGAATTCTGAAAACCCTGTGCATTATTTACATTACGGGCCCTTTTGAAAACGAAAATAATTCAGACGTATAAAAATTTATGTTACAAAAGAACAATTAAAATTAAAATATGCAGAAGCAACAACGGCTCTCAAATAATGTGACCTTTCTTTAAAAAGAATACGTAAAGTATGCTATATATGTAACGTATATTATCATTTATTCATAAAGTGTTTTTCCTTTTTAAATGTTTTCAAACATAGGTTGAAAATGCTAACTTTATAAACTGTTTATACTTATTTAAAAATAAAAGTTTAAAAGTTGGACATTTGTGTAAAATCCGAAAACCTTAGGGGGCAATATGTAGATAACTGAAATAGTCATCTTCCTCACGCTGTTAAACAATTCAGATCCAGACAACGATAACCCTTGCGTATACCCATTTTTTCTAATTTACTTGCTTCTAAGCGACATTTTATGTGAAATTTAATTATCTTTACATTTCTAAATATGTTATTACTGACTTTTTGCTCGAAATCTGATTAAACCGGGCCAAATGTCCAAAATTGTGGTGCCCCTAAGAAATTGGGCCCCTCTGTCGTTGATTATCCCGCACATGCTAACATCCGGCCCTGTAAATGATTAAAAGGATTTTTGAATAAACAAATACCAAAAAAACATGTAAACATTCACACGGGAATAAAAAAAATCACTAACATATAATTGTAAGAAAACAATATTATATGATAGAAATTGCACATTTTATGCATCAAAACCTAGTAAATGAAAAACAAAGTTGTCAAGAATAAGTTCATCGAGATGTTATACCCACGCGTTGCAGCAAATGTAAAACATTTTTATTTTAGCAATAATATAAAGTTTTCATGTAAAATAATAAATATATATCATTTTACTATCTATACAACTTATAGAGCATATATGCTTAATCATTAAAAAAAAAGAAAAAAAATGAGTAAAGTGTTTTCCAAAAATACCCCTTAATTGCTTTTTAAACATTAATCTAAAACGAGGTTTTGAACCCGCGCGTTGCCGCGGGGTTTTTGTCTACGCAAGTTAGCACAAAAAAGAGGGACAAATCCAGAATGACCAAAAAATCTGTCTTTCTGTTGTGTCCTCTTGAGCTACTTCCCACATAATTGCATGTCGTCTTGAGCTGCTTCTCAGAAAACCATTTCAGATGCCCAAGTCAATACCACCCAACTTGTAGATCAAGTGACCAATTGTTGTAGACTTGCCGGAGTCGACATGTCGAATGACGACAATACTGATATGAATCTTTTCCTTACCCATCTATAATACAAAAGAAAAACTTCACAACAGTCATAGATAATGTAACAATTTGCATTTTCAGGTTAACTTCTACTCCCGAAAATTTCACTATTCATTTTACTATTCACTTTCACTATTCATTTTCCGAAATTTAATTTTTATTTCATATTCTCGTGTGACAAATCATTTCCATGGCAAAATAAAAGTTTGACACTCATCAGATCATTTTCGCGAAAGTTATTAAGGAAATACACGTTCAGGTTAAAACGTCATTCAAAAATCCTACGCACAACGAAACTCAACCGCGTCAATTTTCCCCGCATCAGATAAATGTTTGATACACTCATGATTAATTAGAGAATTTATCATGACTAAGAAAAATGTTACCAAATAGACCCTGGACCGTGAGAAACAGAAATTTATGAAATATATTCCTTAAAACAAGGCCCAATGGTTGTGCCCAATATGAAATATATTCCTTAAAACAAGGCCTCAACCTAACTCAACGTAAAGTTCAAAGCATGACACGCCAAATGAATGACTATATATCCAAGGTTAATTCAGCCAAGATGGATGCCATGAACGCACAGCAAGACCTCTATTGGTTTAAACTTGATATGAACTATGTGAGGAGAGATTTGACTTATGTTGGGGACATAGTCTTGGATCCCTTGACCGGCTTAGAAGACATCAAGGATAGACTTAAATTAGTTGAAAGAGCTCAAGACCAAGATGCGGCACAAATTCACGAACTACGAAACCGCCTAACTACAGCAGAAATCCGATTAGACGTTGCTAACTTTGACCGGTATCATCTAAAGAATGAGATATATGGAATGCAATCTCAAATGTGTGCCATACAACAAAGGATATACCAGATAGATGTCAAAGAAAACCGCCCCAATGAGAGTGTGGATGTGCTAGCAACATATGGAGACAACAATCCGTCCGGACTACAACAAACCTCCAACCTATGTTAGACTAGTGTTCTAGTACTAGTTATCTTTTGTACTACTAAACTGAATATTATCAGTTAGTAAATGTTATGAAATCCATGTAATAGCTAGAGATAGTAGAAACGTTGTAATTACTAAACTGAAAGTATCAGTTAGTAAATTTTGAAGAAGCTTGTAATAGGTTTTGATTTTGTAAATCAATCAACGTTATATGAATAAAACTCTTGTTTTATACTATCATGTGTTATGCTTTTAAATTTCAACATTATTATCCTATCGTTCTTATCAAAAATTGTACTTATTTCACAACTCTCTAATTACGACGTATCTTTTGTACAATAGAATCATGGCGCCAAAGAAGAAGACACCACCAGCAATGACTCAAGCTGCTATTTGCAAACTAGTTAAAGACAGTGTAAATGCAACACTCACAACTGAACGAGCAGTCGTAGCTGCAGAAGCTGCAGCAGCCGCTGAAGCCGCTACAGGTGCTGAAGCTGCAGCAGCCACTGAAGCCGCTATAGCTGCTGATGCTGCAGCAGCCGCTGAAGCCGCCACAGCTGAGGAAGTTGCTAGAGCTGCAGAAGCTGCCCGAATTGCCAACCTTAACACTGGAGGACCAAGCCCAACTAGCCCTCCAGTGACAAATGTTGCTTCAGTACCTAAGGGTTGCTCATACATTGCATATTTGAAATGCGAACCCATAAAGTTTAAGGGTACTGAAGGAGCCGTAGGATTGGCCTGCTGGTTTGAAAAAGCGGAGTCGGTATTTTTGGTCAGCAAATGTACTGAGAGTGATAAAGTGCAATATGCCACTAGTACACTGATGAATGAGGCATTATCATGGTGGAATTCAATATCTCAACCAATGGGCATTGAAAATGCTTATAAGATTTCTTGGGATAATTTGAAGAAGATGATGATCAAAGAGTACTGCCCCCGCAGTGAAATGCAGAAGTTAGAGGTAGAATTCTGGGATCATGCTATTAAGGGAAATGACATCATAACTTACAACCGTCGATTCCAAGAATTGAGGATACTATGTCCAACAATGGTTTCAACAAAAGAGAAATTGTTGGAACGGTATATCTGGGGACTTCCATCAAGTATACAAGGGAATGTTACTTCAGCCAGTCCCAAGGAACTTGATGAAGCTATGCAGATGTCTCGCAGCCTCATGGATCAAGTGGTGCGTACAACAGAAACCCGAAAACAAAACAACACCAACAACACCAACAATACCAATAACACCAACAACTCCAACTACCGTAACAACAATAACAATAGGAACAACAACAACAAGCGACCATGGGATGGTAACCGTGGAAGTAACAATAACAACAACAACCAAACTCGAAACAACAACCATCATAATCAGCAAAACAAAAGACAAGAAGTCGCAACGGCTTATGTTGCTGCACCAGCCGGAGGTAGATATACTGGGACTCTACCACAGTGTACCAAGTGCAACTACCATCATGCAGGTCCCTGCCCGGCCAAGTGAAACAAGTGTCAAAACCCAGGACATCTTGCCAAGGATTGTAGAGGCAAGGCTGTGGCTACTGGGGCTAACACTCAGCCAATAGTTACATGTTTTGGGTGTGGAGAAAAGGGGCACTTCAAGAACAATTGTCCTCAAAACCGAGGACCACAAGGTGGAGGTGCTCGAGGTAGAGCCTATGTCATGGGAAATGGAGAACCACAACAAGACCCGAATGTGGTTACCGGTATGTTTTTACTCAATAACATTCCTTTTAAAGTCTTATTCGATTCTGGTGCTGATATGAGCTTTTTATCTACTAGAATTGCGCCTTTACTTGATATCCCACCAATCACTTTAACCACTAGTTACAGTATTGAACTAGCTAGCGGTGACTTAGTAAATACTAATACCGTAATCCCAGACTGTACCCTTAACCTCCTAGACCAGCCATTTAACATCAATATTATGTCAATCGAACTCGGAAGTTTTGATGTTGTCATTGGCATGGATTGGTTGTCTAAACATCAAGCTAACATCATTTGTGGTGAAAGAGTTGTGCACATTCCATGTGACAATGAAACTTTGATCATCCGTGGTGATCAAAGTGGAACTCGAATAAACATCATCTCATGTATCAAAACCATGAAGTACATTGAGAAAGGATGTTATGCTTTCCTAGCCCACGTAACCGAAAAGAAATCTGATGAAAAGCGTCTTGAAGATGTTCCTATCGCCAGTGAGTTTCCTGAAGTCTTTCCGGAAGATTTACCCGGACTACCACCGAATCATCAAATAGAATTCAGAATTTATTTAATACCAGGAGCGGCGCCAGTTTCCCGCGCACCCTACAGGATAGCACCGTCAGAGATGCAAGAGCTATCAAATCAATTACAAGAACTTTCGGACAAGGGATTTATTCGACCCAGTTCCTCACCTTGGGGAGCTTCAGTTTTATTTGTGAAAAAGAAAGATGGGTCATTACGAATGTGTATTGACTATCGTGAACTAAACAAATTAACCATAAAGAACCGATACCCATTACCATGAATTGATGATTTATTCGATCAATTACAAGGTTCAACCTATTACTCAAAAATTGACCTACGATCAGGTTACCATCAAGTTAAGGTTCGTGAGGAAGACATTCCAAAAACAGCCTTTAGGACACGATATGGTCACCATGAATTCCAAGTGATGCCATTTGGATTAACTAATGCACCGGCAGTATTCATGGATCTCATGAATCGAGTGTTTAAGCCATATCTGGACAAATTCGTGATCGTATTCATAGACGACATTCTCATATATTCCAAAAATGAAGAGGAACACAAAGAACACCTGAGAACAATTTTAGGATTACTCAAGGAAGAGAAATTGTATGCAAAGTTTTCCAAATGTGAATTTTGGATCCAATCAGTACAATTCCTTGGACATGTGATTGACAAGACTGGTTTACATGTCGATCCCGCTAAGATTGAAGCTATCAAAGATTGGCCAACACCTACCACACCTACAGGAATTCGTCAATTTCTGGGTCTAGCTGGGTATTACCGAAGGTTTATTGAAGGATTTTCCTCAATAGCAAAACCTTTGACCAAGCTAACTCAGAAAAACAAGAAATACCAGTGGGATGAAGATGAAGAAGAAGCTTTCCAAACCCTCAAACAAAAACTTTGTAGTGCCCCCATTCTAGCATTGCCAGATGGGATCAAAGATTTTGTAGTCTATTGTGATGCATCGCACCAAGGTTTAGGTGCCGTATTGATGCAACGTGATAAAGTCATGGCTTATGCTTCAAGACAACTCAAGGTTCATGAAGAAAATTACACCACTCATGACTTAGAGTTAGGAGTTGTAGTCTTTGCACTAAAAATCTGGAGACACTATCTATACGGTACTAGGTGTACTGTGTTCACTGATCATAAAAGTCTACAACACATTTTGAACCAAAAAGAACTAAACATGAGGCAACGGCATTGGTTGGAATTACTAAATGATTACGACTACGACATTCGCTACCACCCAGGAAAGGCAAACGTAATAGCCGACGCCTTGAGCCGAAAGGAACGGGTTAAACCACTACGAGTCCGAGCCTTAGTTTTAACCATAAATTCAAACTTTCCTGCTCAAATCCTTCACGCTCAAGCTGAGGCGGTGAAACAAGAAGACATCAAAAAGGAAAAGTTGGATGGCATGATACAAAAGAAGTTCGAAACCCGTTCAGACGGAACTCTATGCTTCTAAGGTCGAAGTTGGTTACCACTTTATGGTGGCCTACAAGACTTGATCATGCATGAATCCCACAAATCTAAATACTCCATACATCCAGGATCTGATAAGATGTATCATGATCTTAAACTACTCTATTGGTGGCCAAACATGAAGGCCGATATTGCAACATACGTTAGCAAATGTCTTACATGCTCCAAAGTAAAAGCCGAACATCAAAAACCATCCGGTCCATTGCAACAACCAGAGATTCCTATGTGGAAATGGGAACGAATTACTATGGACTTCATTACCAAACTCCCAAAGACATCAAGCGGTTATGACTCCGTCTGGGTCATAGTTGATCGTCTCACAAAATCTGCACACGTTATACCAATCAAAGAGACTTACAAAATGGACCATCTAACTCGACTGTACGTCAAAGAAATAGTCTCAAGACATGGTGCACCAATATCCATCATATCTGACCGAGATGGTAGATTTACCTCAAATTTCTGGCAGTCACTCCAGGACGCCTTTGGAACAAATCTAGACATGAGTACAGCGTATCATCCTCAGACCGATGGTCAGAGTGAGCGAACCATTCAAACGCTAGAAAACATGCTTTGAGCTTGTATAATAGACTTTGGAAAAGGATGGGATACTCATCTACCATTAGTTGAATTTTCCTACAACAACAGCTATCATGCAAGTATCAAAGCAGCTCCATTTGAAGCACTTTACGGTCGAAAGTGTCGTTCACCTGCTTGTTGGGCTGAAGTGGGAGAAGTTCAACTCACTGGTCCAGAACTCATTCAAGAAACAATGGATAAGATTGTACAAATCAGAAGTCGACTTCAAACTGCAAGAGATCGACAGAAAAGTTATGCCGACACACGACGCAGACCCCTAGAATTCCAAGTCGGAGATAGGGTTATGCTGAAAGTATCACCTTGGAAAGGCTTGATATGATTCGGTAAACGAGGAAAACTAAACCCAAGATACATCGGACCATTCAAAATCCTAGACAGGGTTGGCCCAGTGGCGTACAGACTTGAGCTTCCATCAGAACTCAGTAGTGTACACCCCACTTTTCATGTATCTAACCTAAAGAAATGCTTGTCAGATGAATCACTCGTTATTCCACTCGATGAAATTCAACTCAATGACGATCTTTAATTTATCAAGGAACCCGTAGAAATCATGGACCGAGAGGTCAAACAACTCAAGCAAAGCCGAATTCCAATTATCAAAGTTCGTTGGAACTCACGACGTGGTCCTGAATACACATGAGAACGAGAGGACCAGATACGTCAGAAATACCCACATCTTTTTACCAACAATGCTTCTACTCCCAACGCAAATTGATCTCCTGGACGGAGCTCTCATATGGGGTAGAGACTGTAACAATTCGCATTTTCAGGTTAACTTCTACTCCCGAAAATTTCACTATTTATTTTTACTATTCACTTTCACTATTCATTTTCCGAAATTTAATTTTTATTTTATATTCTCGTGTGACAAATCATTTCCATGGCAAAATAAAAGTTTGACACTCATCAGATCATTTTCGCGAAAGTTATTAAGGAAATACACGTTTAGGTTAAAACGTCATTCAAAAATCCTACGCACAACGAAACTCAACCGCGTCAATTTTCCCCACATCAGATAAATGTTTGATACACTCATGATTAATTAGAGAATTTATCATGACTAAAAAAAATGTTACCAAATAGAACCTGGACCGTGAGAAACAAAAATTTACGTTTTTAAAGCACTTTTACTTGGCCGTAACTTTAGCCTATACCTGCACCGCGTTTCTAAGACGATTTGAGTTTTCATATTTTTGGAAAAAGTCAACATATTTTTCCCTTCTCCTTTGACCAAAAATCATTCCTTGATTTTTAAGATTACGGTTTTATGTCTAAAAGACATTAAATACCAACCGACACTAGACTGAACCCAGTATAGACATTATAAGTCATTTTAAATCATTATTATTCTATTAAAAGAGTAACATTTTACTTTTCTCAATTTTACACAATATTCGTACGTTTTACGTATTACGCGTTTTAGACCCGTGTTTCCAGTTTTAGCAGGGTTTGAGCAACCCGATGGAACTTACCACTCATTTTATGTTTTATTATGGAGTATATTTATAAGTTTATTCATTCTTTCAAGTTTCATATTTTTATGATACCCGGATTTACGTTTCGTGATTTAAGTACTTACCGTTAGCGATTACCGGGACAAAACTGACTCCGTAAAAGCAAGATAATAACAAAACTCATCTAGTCACCTAGGTGATTCATGGTGAACGAAATTATGGTGATTCACCAAGCCTTGGTGGCTTGGTGATGAACCATTAGTCCTTTTATGCATCATGTGTAACTCTTTTCTACCACATGTAAGTATAATATCCAAATTTTACTAACCTCCTCAAATTGCTATATATATAGCAACTCATTTACTCTTCCTTTTTATTATAAAAATCAGGCCACCCTTCAAATGGTATAGATCCATGCTTTGATTTTCATGTTAAAAATCCTAAATCATTGTTGAAGCTCTTGTAAAGTTTCACATGATCCTTGCTCAAGTTTTCTCATTACTTTGGTGATTTGCAAGCCACACAAGAAGAAGTTCTAGTAGAAGTCTTCAAGTATTGTCCAAGTGATCCCAAGTGAATTCAAGCTACAAGTTCTCCCTCACTTACAAAGCTCTTGCTCAATCAATGTTCTAATCCTTGTTCTTAGGTCCTTTTTAAGTAAGGCCAAAAGTTGTAAGCACATAACCACCACCATCATTCTATGATTTCATGCTTGCAATGTTCTAAATATGTTAATTACATGCTATATATGTCCATTTTATTGAATTCATGATGTACTAGGTCTTAAAAACAAGTAAAAACCCTTACATATTACCTTATGTTATCAAACAAGTAGATTAAGCATTCTATACATAATTTTTCCACAAAATCCGTGTACTTATAAAGTTAAATATATACCTACTGTTGTAGACAAGATCAAAACGAAACCATAGCAATTTGAATCACCAAAAACGAGTACACGAGTTAAAAAAATATGGCTAAAAGAAGTGACAGAACCTTAAACACGCAAAAAGAGGCCCTCTGGTCCGTTTCATCAAAAAGTTAAAACATGAAAGTTGTCCGGAATGATGTTTTCTTCAAAAACTCAGGAGCACGTATCCAGAAAACCAATAATGAATGATATTTTCTTCAATTTCTTAACAGCTATTTTGAATACCCAAGTTACTATGTAATGGTTATGGCTAAATAAAACCAAGAAGTCTAATGACCTAAAGCCAAGACCACAACCATGGCTAAGGCCAAGGATGAGTCTCAAGACAATGGTAACAATGACCAAAATCACGGCAAAGCCACGGCTAAAGACCATATAAACTTACCAAGACGAAAACATGAACTAAAGAGTTAATGGCAACATAAACATCCAATTTGGATCTACTCCATCAAAACAACCATGAGACTTTACAAGTAATATTCATACTAGACTCAAGAAACTCATTGTAATAACAATCTTCATTTAAAAGTATACTTTCCTAAGTTTATTCAATTATTTGGACATGTAACTTTTCGGATCAAAAACTTATATATATTTTTATCAAATACTACAATAGTAGGGAGCCTCATGTGAGGGGTTCATTAAAGTAAACCGTCGATATGAGTTGTGGATTTACGAATTAAAGTGTCCTGGCTCCTCGAACGTTTACTACATGGCCTCTGAATTATGTCGGCCTGAACGGTAGTAAGCGATATACAAACTATACATGTTTCATAAACCATTTTTATTCAAAGACTTACACTATACTAAGTACTACATCATGGACTAAATACAAGACATATATAGGCAATTCTTCATATTTTTTACTCCAATCCTAAGTCGCAACATTCTATTATAGGTTGCTCATAGAGACCTTCGCGATTCGACCATCATTTTCACTACTTACTACATAACTTAAGGTGAGTTCATAGCCCCACTTTCCATTACTTCAATGTTTTACAAACCCTTAGGGGGAATACATGCTATTTTAACCGAACACAATGTTTTCAAATTGTATGCTTGCCTGATTGTTTTATTATCACTAAGTATCATCCTTGCCAATTCAATATCCCTTATTATGAACCATTTAATCACTAGTAATAGTGAGCGCGAGTATTGTGAATAGGCCTATTGGGATTGACGAATCCCATTTGTATTGACTAAGTTCAAACAAATGCACTAATATTTGAGATTTAGGTATGACGGCAAAGTACCTACCGGGATAACTCCGCCAATTGATATTGGTACCCGTTAACGTTTTGGTGTCATAAGCTTAGTAAATGAGAATAACTGTTTTGTTTTCCAACCATGAGTATGAGTCTAATTAACTCATACTACCAACATATTGTGTTCAACCATTAAATAAACTCTATGAATATCACTCAACCTTTGTGTTGACCCTTTTAAGCATGTACTTCAGGTCCATGATGATCAAGGATGGCACGGAGGGGTACGGACTAAATGAAGAAGGCTATAATCTACTTTGTCATTCGATAAAACATCAAAAGACTTTATATTGATGTATTTTGTAAACATGGAACCTTTTTGGGACCTAACTATGTAAACTCTGATATATTTGAATAATTCGAATGATAAGTCTTTTTAAAACGACTCAGTTAGAGATCGTTTTCTATTATTATGACTGTTGTGCCGTCGAGTAACACCCAAGTTGAATTCCGCTGCATCATTGAATTGGGGGTGTTACAGATAAAAACATCAATACTTAACTAATTGTTAACGTTTAACTAATTTGCACAGTTAAATAGCTCATAATAGATAAAGCATCAATATTCAATTAAATTTGTAATTATACATCTCTATGCAGCTTTCAAACAAAACTGATCTGAATAAATTCCTTCAAACTCAGTTAACTAAACATCACAAACCTCATTTTATAAACAACATCAGCTAGCCGTAAACATACTCATCAATAACTAACAACCTTCATATTCCGTAAGCATATATAAGCTTATTAACATACAATTAGGACCTAAATCATACTGTACAACATATTCAACATACAAAAGCCTAACAAAGCTAATCAGTACAAAATCGAGCTAAATATACATAACTTATACACAAACAACACCTAATAACACCTTAATCTAACAATAAAATCGATTAAAATCAAGCATACCATAGCTAATCTTCACATCACCAAGCTAAATATACTAACTAAACCACTATAACAACATCCATAAACGCTTGCATATAACTAAGCCTGAAAACAAACTAAACTAACAAATACAGCTAAATCGTAACAAAATCAAGCTAAATATCTCAACAAAACTATAATCAAATCATACATCAAAACTAACCTAAAAACAGATCAATAAACACTAATACCTCTTAAATCTAGGGAAATTCAACCAACTGCTATTTTTAACAGCTATTATCATTTATTCGTATCATGTAAGAGATTGTGCTCTACTCCATTATGAAGCACTTCACTACCTTAAAAAGCTTATTGTGTATACGCATAAAAGACCTTGTGATGAAGATGGCCTACCATGTTTTTGCTGAACAGTTGAGAAAAAAGGACCAGTCACTAACAATGAAATACTTGATTTGCATGATTATTGCAACTTATGCTGTGGTCATCCATTTTAATCTGAAATGGTCAAATATAGTCTATTTTGAGACAAAAAGAATGAGGGACAGAATAATTTGATGAAAAAGTTTGTTATTTATTGCAAACGTTATTGTTTATTAAGTATAGTATAATCATGGTAAGTGTTGTGTTTATAAAAAAGCAAGAAAGGAAGACACCTTGTGATGTAGCAGTTCCAAGGAGAGAAGGCTCAAGACCACCGCATAGCCCTCCAATGCCTTTGGTGGGTAAAACCTGTTGGAGGAAGGATATTTGATGAAAATTTTCCGACGGGAACTTCAGTGACAGACTTTTAAATGGGCAAGAAAGGCGCTGGTTTATTAGTCACTCAATATTTACCAATTAATGGATGAATGTTGCTCCAAACATATTAATTACCATCAGTGTTTATGAAATTTAAAAGACCGCGTGTATAAAAGTGTACCGTGCCTGAACTGACCTCGTGTGACTCGCCGCATATTTTTACCCGTTCTGATAAATTTGACAAACACGGCAATACTGCCATTAATTTCAGAAAAGAACATAGGGTTTGTAGCTTTATCATGCCGTATATACTACACGCTTCGACTTTGTTAAAATGACTCAATTCACAGCAGAACAAAATGCCCATTAAAGAAACCCAAAGTCTCATAATACCACACCAAAAGACCCCTCCAAACCATGTTATGTTCCACCTCACAAAAAATTGATGTGCGAATTTTAACCACTTTTACAAAAGTGCATTGAAAATATTGGTCAAACTCTCAAGTCTTAACTAAGCATAGTATAAAACAAATACGAAACATTAAATAATATAAAAATTGTGTTATACATAACCTGCTGATTACCTCACTACATGAAGTTGTTCCAGTGTAAGAGAGGCCCTACTGATGCACACTACTTGACGCAAAGTCAAGTACCAATGAACCTGGAACACATCCTGAAACAAAACCTTATTCGATTTAACTCGGTTAAAAAACTATTTTTTAATATCAAAATATATGGTCATATACAAAAACAGAAGGTTAAAAAAAATACCTGAATCACGGGTAATGCCTTTAGTAAAATCAAGTAGTTTTGGTCCAGAGTGTGCACCTACAATCATAAGTAAACAATGTTCAGGATATATTAACATCTCTAAAAGTTTCTGTTGCATACATCGATACATACCTTTGTAGTTATCATAGGGATAGTTATATGATGTATCTCCATTGTCTGACTACATGATTGACTCCTTCGTGTGACAACAACAATCGCCATCTTCATTGCTTCATTTGCTGCCTCCTGTAACGAAACATTCAAATTTAAGAAAGTAGAAAAAATAGTCTCTACATTGACACCATCCAAAAACTCTTAAAAAATTATTTCGAATGCAAAACTACCCCTAAACTTAAACAATTAAAAAAGTATATTATTCGACTCGTTATGATCACTTTGGAAAGGCATTTCCAAACATACAAACGTCCAAACGCTCCGATAACCCTCATAGGCACGTATTACTATTTTATGTAAATGCAGAAAGATCAGGCAACTTAGGAACACTATTTGTAGATTCAATTTTTTTATTCCTTTCATAATCTCATATAGCAAAACAACAACTGATGATGGTAAAAAACATAATGCAAAAGCTCGGAACCACCGTCAATCTATAAATTTCCATTATGACACCAAATGACAAATTGCTAAGCTCAAGAAAAACCATTTAGCTCTATTACTTTATTGAGATGCAAGGCAAGTCTATAACAGCGAAAACAAAGTTAAAGTCCAAAATTCGATTCAAGGCGAGGTTGTATCACCTGGTTGGGAATAAAATAACCACCCAACTAATGCAATCTAAAGTTATGACTGATTTTATTTGTTTCTAAAAAGTGAGTGCTTGTTGTAACAACACGAAACAATATGCTTACATTTAAGTTAATTTTCCCTGATGTGTCCTGTTCTCAAACATAGGTCCACAGGTACAACCTGGCTTTTTCTGAACCTCAATGCTTACCCTGCAACCTGCATACAAAAAGAATAGCTTAAAATTTAGAAGCATTATTATGTCGATGGCAGAAATAAATGCCAAAAAAATTTCAAACAATTTACCTATAGATTGGTTGGTTCAGGTTATGCTTTGAGGCTGTCTTGAGGCTTACACATGTCCACTGAGAGTGTCATATTCAACCGCCCAGGGCCAAACCACAGGTTGCCTTGCCAAACGGGCAAGCTTTGTTTTAACCGGGCCCGTTCAAACATGGCTTAAAAATCCTGCCCAGAAAAATATAAAAAGACTTAAATTAGGCAACCATTTGCTAACCTTGTAATTTAATCCATTGTGTTTTACTGATAAGTTTTTTTCAAAAGACAAAAAAATAGCAACTATTTTCAACTGATATACCATTTGCTAAGCCATTTGCGAGCTGATATACATATCATTTGCATATACTGGTATACCTTTTCAAAAGACAATAAAATAACATTTTAATGTTAGATATTACTACTACGCTATCATTTCGAAGCCAATATACTCTGCCACGATTCATGTAATCATATTCATACTGATATACACATGAAGCCAATAAAATAACATTTTAATGTTAGATATTACTACTACGCATTGTCTAGGCACACAGGACAATCAAGTAGGTCATGTACAACACTGTGTAATGCCAACCCTAACCTTGCGCCAGTGAGAAAACATGTTCTAAACATGCACCAGTTGTTTAAACTCTCCTACCATAAGCATAAAAGTACACACTAATATAAATGAGGCTATGCTAAAAAAACTGAGTCACAGAATTAACCAGATAAAATGTTTTTCCTTAACTGGAACGTGTATGCAATGAAAGCGATTAAAGTACCATAATCATGTGTCGTAAATAAAAGTCAATCCCGACTGCCAATGACACGGAACTATTAAAAATGGGTTATGTTTTACTAAGAATGGGTCAAACGGTTCAAGAGTGTACGAATGTATATTGAATTGGTTATCACTCACACAAAATTCACTCATTATTGGATCAATATTCAGCCAAGCATATAAATTAGTAGCATTTTTTTTTTATCAAATTTCAATGAACGCGAGTGTAAAAATGTGGCATGGTCGAACCAAACTTGTCTTGCCCGTCCTACTTTTTTATACGTGTTGATACTAAAGGCTTTACAGAATCAGATCATCTTTGCAAGATGATTTGTCACAGATCCCAAATTCAGCAGGTGTTTGGAATTGCTTATTGAAGTGTTTATTATGTTTTCCTTAAAACTTACAAAAGTTTTTGACTCTTTGGATACCAGCTTATGCCAAGCTGCTAATAGGCAGATAAACACCTGAACAATAAGCAATCCCAAACAACACATAATTTTACTCTTTCTTTTATCAAAGCTTCTCTTCATACACCGTAACTATTAATAGCCCATTAAAATGAAAAACACGAAATTCTTACCTCCATTCTTTTCGCTTCCAACTTGGGTCTTTTTTGCTCTCATCGTTCTCCAAAGCTTGGATCTTCGCCTCCTCCTTGCATGTCATCTAGCGCAAGTTGCTACTAACCATTTTCTTTCATTCCAAGCCATCCGCATAACCTCATATCCTTCAAAATACAAAAAAAAATCAGAATTTATTAATCCCAATGAAACCCAAAATTGCTTTTCTTTTAGCTTATTTAGTGGCATATGAGCTTATTTTAGTCCCCTTATATTTAAACCAAAAGCCCATAACCCTGATAAATAAGCTAACGTAAACACCCCCAATAATTAAATAATCACATACGATATCCCAATCCCAAACACCCCTAATTTCATAAGAACCCTAAAATTTAAACGAAACCCTAATTCTTATTAACCATTTCAGAAGATCAATAAATTAACATGAAACCCTTATTCTAATGAACCACATATAACAAATATAACGAAAACCCCAAATTTAAAATTAAAAACAAAAAAAAACAAAAAAAAAACAAAAAAAAACAAAAAAAAACAAAAAAAAAAAAAAAAAAAAAAGTTTACCTTGTTTATGGATCTGCGGATATGATTAGTTTTTCTTTCTTGATTAATTTTGTTTGTGGATATGTGAATCTTGTGTTGGATCATTAATGTTTTTTGAGAATGAACTGATAATTTTTTTTGTGTGTGTATGTGTGTGTTTCTGTTTTGTGATTCGTATTTTTGTGGTTGTGTTTTGTGGTGGTGTTATCTGATTTGTGTTTGTGTGGTTGTTTTTTTTAGTGTACTATTCATAAGAAGCCCGCTGAATGTAATATAGTATAATGACAACTTCTAAAATGGTAATTTAAACAAACGATGTAAACTTTGTAATAAATAAATAACATGGTTTATAAATTGAATGAAAACTTTTTAATAAGACGTGGTTTTTAATTTCTAAAGAGAGATACATGATTTACCAAATTTGAATGGAAGTTT
Source organism: Artemisia argyi (assembly GCA_030686995.1). Taxonomy (NCBI): domain Eukaryota; kingdom Viridiplantae; phylum Streptophyta; class Magnoliopsida; order Asterales; family Asteraceae; genus Artemisia; species Artemisia argyi. The sequence continues at coordinate 134,235,563 of CM060698.1, read as the reverse complement.
TTCTATCAAACGAAAATGAATAATTAAAAAAGATAACTGCAAACTGAAACCATAAGTGTTGCATCAAGAGTTACACCAAAATCAAAAGTTCTCAAGTATAATTTATTTGTTACTATATTACGTCACTTTGCACAGGTATTCGTCTTATATTTTATTATTCAAAATGGCTTTCATAACATTCCTAAAAAGGAAATGATTCAGATGCCTAGCTTATGTGACTACTATTATGCCTAATCCATTCATTATTTAACACATAGATTCTATAATTTCTCTCTTTTCAAACTTATCATTGATCTTGCTAACTATATGGTGATATTTATTAGGCATGTCAATCATTACTCTTACTAAAAAGTAATGATGTAAAGAAACTTAAAAGTAGAGTAGGTTTTTACTCCCTCTTTTAAAGTCGGGCCTATATAAAAGTAAATATGATCTAACTAGTTATCACTTCCTCCCCTATAGTTATAGCAGTATTGGGGAATTATCTGCAAACTATATTTGATGAGAATATATTACGTTTTTATTTATTTCCAATTTCATGTTGTGATTACAGATAAGAATATTTTCTCATAAATGTAACAGATCGATGACATGTAATAATATACAAAGTTTAATAACAAAATATGATGAACGTCGATATAAAGTGATTCTAAAATAAATATATTGATTTTGTCTTTTCTATATTTCTTTTCCATATAAAGTATATATCAATATTGTTTATTAAATATAATTATTCATAAAATTTGATATTGTTTTGTTTTATTCTACTTTGTGTTGTGATCACAGGTAACAAATTAGTTTATTTCAAAAGTAACTACGGAAAACTGGAAGGGCGTTGAATTTTTTTGCCGATTTATCATTTTCAAATTACATTTTTGGAAACTTTAGATTCGGGTTTATGTGAGATCAATTGAAAACAATATAAACACTCAACACAGTGAACAATATCAACTAATAACTATGAGATAATGAAAGTAAAGTAAATGTAAAGAGTTAGATAAGATGACACCGTGATTTATAGTGGTTCGGTAACGAAGCTCCTCTTCGCCCTACTCCACTCCTCGAGTACAACTCGAGAGTTCACTTCACTATGTCAACAAGCTCCTTTCAGGCGAAGTAAACCGTACACATCGCTTATACCAAGTTAATTTTAAAAAACGCCGTGTATTACACGGGTCTTAAACTAGTTTTCCATTACAAAACTTATTTTTATTAGCATGGGATGATGCGGTTATTTCTCGTAAAGTTTTCAGTTTACATACCGAACATGAATTTCGGTTTTTGTTAAAATAAAAACTTGACCGCTGGTTTTTGAACTAGTTAGGTAATTTTGTTGCTTTAACTTTTAGGTTTCAGTTTTCGGCTTTCTTGCTTATCCCAACAATACCAAATAAGAAAAAAGTTCATTTGCTTACTCTTATTTTGGTGCTTACTAAGGGACAAATATACACCATCTATTTAGTTTGATCTAATGATGAGGATTAAACCTAATATTTAATATGCTTAACCTTAATTCTCTCAACTATATAAAGCCTCATTTTTCTTCTTTTTTTTTTCATTTGCTTCATTTTTTTTCACACTGTTACTGTGTATTTTTCTCCCAACCTGCTCTCATCCCTTCCCTCCAAAAAGTAGTTATTCCAATTAACTGTTACCATTTGATCATCACCATCACCATGACCATTACCATTCCAATCATCATCACTATTCTTATCAGCATCACTGTTCCGATCATCATCTCATCATCACCTCCCGATCATTATCATCCTTTTTTATGTCTTTTTTTGATTTGAATGAACCGTTTATTTCAGAAGCTGTTTTGATTGATATTGTTGCGGTTGATAATGCTGTTGATCGGTTGTTAATTATATGGATCAAGTTGTTTAACATTCCTTTTGATCAAGTTGCACAACAAGTGTTTGATGAAATGTGTAAGTGAGAAATATTTGATAATCTTGTTATCTGCTCCTATAATTTTGCTTATTAATTAAGTTGTTAATTGAATTTTTGTTTTTAAGTGCATTGGAATGCTATTTTTATGTCTGATTGTTGTTTTTGAATCTGCTTTCTATCATACGTGTAAATATCATCAGTGATATCTGAAGTTGATGATATTATAATTTTGTTGTTTTATGTGCTTCTCAAGATACCACCATTGGATGCAGTAGAAGCTCTCATGCCTTGTCCAATGCTTATAATGATGGGCATGGAAGTTTGAATTATGGAAATAAATTAGCTAACCGAAGTTCAGGGCGTTAAGCTCCTGTCTTGCTTGAAACTGGAGATCCAATCGATAATGTTTTTCTTATGAAACTTAGTGCTTGTTAAGATAGGTTCTATTAATGTCTGTGGTGTATGAATGCTTTAACTTTGTCGAGAACACAACAAATATGTACTCTGAGATGTGTGGTGAAGCTCATGATCATGCACGTTTACACAATTTATACTTTTTAACATTGGACTAAATTTTCTCTCAGATTGATGCTGCAAAACATGTTGGAAAAGTTTTTGAACCATTCAAGGCCCCTTTCACCATATTGGACAAGGTAAAACAATTTATGATATCTTTATTGCCTAGTAAAATGCTTTTGGTTGTTATGCTTGTGGAGGTCGTTGCCTAGGTGTTATCTACCTTTACATCTTTGCTCTCGTCTTGAATGGTAAAACATGATTGTAATAGTATGCACATATCTTTGTGAGTTCACTTCCCAAGAGGACATTTAGTGTACAATTGACTAAGATTTTAATGTTCTTGTCGTAATATGGCAGTTATTACACAATGGTTAACATCAATCGGTTTTTAGGCTGAAATTGAGAGGGAACCAGGAGGGTATAAAAGAGTTACAAATAAACAAAATGCTTGCTTTGAATTGTAGTTTTGTAGTATCACTTGTGATATTTTATTTTATTTATAGTTTTTGATATTTACTGGTTAAACTTTATTATATGTCATGTATAGTATCACTTATGATATTCCATTGTTATTGTTTTATAATCATAGTTAAAGCTTCATTTTTTTAAGTTGTGATGATACCTTATTTACTGTGTGTTTACCTTTGTTTACAGCTTCTAATAGTATGAAAACACCTAAGTCGTTTAATCATCATGAGTTTATTGACACTCTTGGAGGATAAGTTTTTTTTTTGACTCAACACTTTCTTTGATTTTTAAAATATGCCAACTTTTTTATTTTATTACTTTTGTTTCTTATTTTTATACATATTTAGTATATGTAATTGACAGTGTTATATCTCTTGTGATATGAAACATTTTAATGTAAAACAAATGTTTAGTTAGCTAAAAGTAATATCACATGTGATACTGTTAGTTTACATACAAATTATCATACAAGTCACTTAGCCATTCCCAAAAATAGTCCAAATTCGGGCACCATGCAATGTGGCTCGGGACCTAATAAATACATATTTGATGTCGAATACGGTGTTAACCCTATCGAAACATGCACACTCTATCAATTAAGAAAATAAACGCATTACAAATCTAACAGAAGCATGTTACAAGATCAATATCTCTTGTGATTTCTAATATTATCACAACAATCTCTTAATAACTATTAACTACCACACTTTTATTGCTAATTTGTAGTGTATCTCATTCTTATGCTCTTCAACTTTTTTAAGGATACTTTGATAATACAGGTAATATCACAGATGTGTCGGCTTCTTCTATTTCTTGAATCATGTGTGATATCACAGGTGATATCACGTGTAATATCACACGTGATATAACAGGCGTTTGAGCTTCTTCACTTTGTTTATAAAGATGTTGTGCTTTGTTTAACCATAGCTTCTTCAGTTTGCTGATTCAACCATAGATGTTTTCAAATCTTGTTGTAAAACCTATTGAAATATGCACAATGTATCCATTAAACACACAAATCCACCACAAATCTAACATAAAGATCATAATATCTCTTGTTTTCAATTAAATCTAACCTTTAATATATCATATTATCACAAAAACACAAAAATCCCAAAAAAATGTCATCCAAAACACAAATAAAATCTAGAAACAAGAACAAAATCAGCACAATCATCACATAATCACATTAATCTATCAATAAACAACTAAAATTCAACAAAAACACAAAAATCTTTATAAATAACAACAAAAACATAAATAAAATCCATTAATAAGAACAAAATTACAAAAATAGTTAAATAACAACTAAATAAAGAATTGGAAGCACCGTACGATCATCTTGAGTTTGATTTGGTTCATTTGAACCGTTTTTTTTCCAGATCTGGTTCTACATGCGTCGATTGTTCCATTTTTGTATGTTTTATTTGATTTTTACGGTTAAAAATGGTTGTATATTGATTTTTTTTTTGTAGTTATTAAATTTTGTTAGAGAGAGAAATTGAGTTAGGTGTGTTTTTCGGTGTGTGGGATTTTGACTAGAGAGAGAAAGTGAGATACTGAAATGAGGGAAAGTGATCCATTTGGGGATGGGTGAGAATTCGTTATTTACAAAAATGGTCTTTCCGTGTTTTTTATTATTAAAAATTGTCTTTTTGATCTGATGGCGGAGATGCGTCCCTTGGTAAGTAGCAAAATATTCATAAGCAAATTAAAGCCCTCTACCAAATAATTTACAACTAGAATGGCGATGGTCGGCCGCGTTGTGGCCTGGCGGTGTTTTTTTTTTTTTTTTTTTTTTTTTTTTTTTTTTTCCCTTAGTTTATGATGTTTTTTTTCGAAGGTACTTTTCAAAGCATAATATTGAGAATGATCATTTTCCTCCTGATCAACCATCATAAAGATCAAATATTTATATAAGTAACATAGATCAAAAAACGGTTGTATAATAGTTGCAGGTGAGATATTATATAAGAAATATATTTACAATATGTATTTCCATGCTCCTATATTATTACCAACACCATAATCAGGTATCCCAGGACTTGTATAAGCACCCGAGTTGCAAAATGAAGTTGAAATCTTACCTACGGATCGTAGATGTGATTACAAACCTGCATTGCATTGCTTGCTTGTGGACTAATCACTAATTTAATCTCTTCCGCAAAAATCCGCAGTTCCAATTTTAGTACCAATAGTTATATGCAAACAGACCATGTAAAAATTCAAACATAAGCAAATAAGGTGCCGTTATAATAAATTATCACAAATTACACTAAAATTTACCTTTCACATATCTCGACTATCTTAATGCTCTCAGTATCCTTTTTCTCAAACAGACCATGTAAAAGTAAGACTACAAAGTGCTTATTTGCTGAAAACGATAAGCCTCTGAGACACAACCTGTTGGGAATTATATTAACAGTTACCACGGCTAAGTATGAAGATTACAACTGCTGAAGAATGCACTAGCAGTGGAAACTCATTACCACTGCTAGTACATATTATTACCACTGCTGTTAGGATAACTGTTAGGAAACTTGTAAAGATAAATATAGAATAGATCTTGTGTATATCTTATTCTATTAGAGTTATATGTATCTTGTAGAAGAGGACTCCTTGTGCTATAAAAGGAGGTCCTAGGTTAAGGTTAGACATACGTTTTTCTTAGAGCTTCAAGGTTGTAACCCTAGTGATACAAAGATCACTCGTATTATTATTATTATTATTATTATTAATATTGGAGCTAATCGTTTGATACATACATTATTCTCATTCATATACAACTGTTTCATTCACAATCAAACTTCTAAGTATTACTAAGTAGATTCCGCATACTTAGTAATATAACTCAAAGTATCATTCTAACACAGATCAAGGTGTTAAGATCCATCAAGTGGTATCAGAGCAAGGCTTTGATACTTTGATTTAGAAGACCCCAAGTTCACTCAGAAGATTCAATGGAGACAGAAACTAGTCAGTCCAACATTGCTGCTAAGCTTCCCAAGCTTAAGATGAATGACTATGAGATGTGGAGGCTAATGATCGAACAATTCTTTATGGTGCAAGACTATGCACTCTGGGAGATCATTATGTTTGGAAATTCTTTCAAACCTGGTACTACTTCAGAGACAATTGATGGCAAGGAAGTACTAAAGGTCAACACTGGACCAGTCACAAATGATGAAAGACTTCAGATGAAGAATGATCTGAAGGCCAGAGGCTTGCTGTTGATGACACTTCCCAGAGATCAAATTCTAGCTTTCAGCAAGTACAAGACTGCACAAACTTTATTTGAGGAGATCTGAAATGTTTTTGGTGGTAATGATTCCACCAAGAAAACACAGAAGACCTTGTTGAAACAGACTTATGAAAACTTTGGTTCAACAAGTAATGAATCTATTGACAGCATCTTCACAAGGCTTTGAAAGATTGTTACTTAACTTACAGTGTTTAGAATTGAGGTGGAAAGGGAAGACCTCAATCTAAAGTTCTTAAGAAGTTTACCCTCTGAATTTGGTACAAATGTTGCAGTATGGGTAGACAAGCCAGAATTGGAGACTATGAAGCTTAATGATTTGTACAATAACTTTAAGGTTATTGAACAGAGGTTGAAGAAGGCTAGCAAACTAAGTTCAGGATCAGGGAATTTAGCACTCATATCATCATCTGTTGATGATAGTTCAGATGAAGAGAGTGATAGTGATGAAGATGATGCTAATATTGTTGTTTCCACTGGTAGTGGAGGTGTTTCCACTGCTAGTTCAAAAAGACAGATTGTTGGTCTTAGTGATTCTACTTTTTATACCTTTCTGTCAAGTCAGATGAATGGTTCAATACGCACACATGAAGACTTGGATCAAATTGATGAGGATGACATGGAAGAGATGGACATTAAATGGCAGGTTGCATTGCTAAGCTTAAAGGCAAAGAAGTTCTGGAGGAAGACTGGTAGGAAGATAACTATAAATGGCAATGAAACTGTAGGTTTTGATAAAAAGAAGGTGGAGTGCTACAACTGTCATAAGAAGGGGCACTTTGCCAGGGAATGCAGGAAACTAAAGAAACCTGATAACAGGTCAACTTGGTATAAGCAGGATAAGAAGAAAGAACCTACAACTGAAGAACCAAAGGTGCTATTGGCCATTGATGGAGTGAGCTATGATTGGAGCTTTATGGCTGAGGATGAAGAAGATGGTTCAGAGTCTGCAATGATTGCTACTGAGCTTGCACTTATGGCTTTTTCTGACTCTGAGGTACAAATTAATAATGCTTGTTCTAAAACTTGTAAGGCTTTAAAAGATTATCAGAAACTTAAAGAACAATATGATGAACAATTGCTAGAGTTAAATCAAACTAATTATAACTTAGCAAATCATAAAAGAGGCCTTGATGTTTTAGAAACACAATTAGAGCATTATAGAGCCAATGAATCTAAGTTCAATGATGATATTGCTGTTTTAAAAAGAGACTTAGATTATAAGGTTGCAGTGAATAAGGCTCTTAGGGAAGAGTTAGAGAAGGTTAAAAGGGCCAATGAGAACATACAGATAACTTGTAATACACTAGATCATCAATCCAAGTGTATTGATAAAATTTGGGAGGCCCAAGTTATGAACAAAGCCAAATCAGGAGTAGGATATAAATCAGTTCCACCACCTCTAAAAGGTGTTCCATCACCTCCTGGTATTGACTTAGCACACACAGGATTAGAAGAATTCCAGGAACCAAGCATGACCTATGGACCAAAATTTGTTAAAGAAGCTGCTATTGCAAAGGTTCAGGTTGAGGTTGATACTTTTGATAGTGCTAGTGACTCATCTCTTAAAGATGAAAGTTTAAATGTTGAGTCTAAGACTAGTGTTCCTGAGAGTGTTCATGTAGAAGTTAAAAAGAGTATTCCTGAAGTTGTCAAAGAGAAGCCTAGGACACAAGCTAATTACACTAGGCCCACTACTAGATATGCAGAGATGTACAGAAGTAGGTCAACAACTCCTAGGGGGAATAAGAGGAGTTGGAATCATGTTAAATCTAGGCAATTGGGTAGTGACTTTGTGTTTAACAACAAACCTTGTTACATATGTGGTAGTTTTGAACATCTTCATTATAATTGTAACTATCACATGGGTAGAAGGTAAGTATTTGGGAATACCAGGGTGAATGGAAATAATGCTAATAACTTTATTCACCCAAATCCACTAAGCAAGATGATTCCCATGTCTGTTTTGCTTAACTCTGGCATCAAAACTCTTCCCACTGCTAAACCAGCAGTTACCACTGCCAGAAACATAAACAGAGTTTACCCTAAGTCCCCTGTTAAGAGTGCAAAACCTATTACAACTTTTGTTAAATCTGCACAAATAGGGAGAAAGACCTATTTTGAAAAGAAAGTTTACTATAACCACAAGTGGGTACCTAAAATTGAAAAACCAGCAGTTGCCACTGCTAAGCCAGCAGTTACCACTGCAAGGTCAAAAGTTTCCACTGGTGGTTCTTTAAACAATAAAAGGGTAAATGTGGGAAATGCTGTTAAGGCCTCAGCACGTTGGGAATGGAAACCAAAAGGATCTATCACCTCAAACAATCCCAATGGTATATCAATGACCTTTGACAGATATAATTATATTGATACACGAGGCAGATCCAAGTCATTTGTGGCTTGGGTCCCCAAAAGGAACTAATTCCTTTATTTTATGTGCAGGAACATTCAAAGCCTAAAGATGATCAAGGATATTCAGACAGTGGATGTTCCAGGCACATGACTGGCAATAAGTCCTATCTTTCAGATTTCAAACCTTATGATAGACAATTTGTCAGCTTTGGAGGTGGTATTGGAGGCAAAGTTTCTGGCAAAGGAACAATCAAGGCTGGAAACTTGGATTTTGAGAATGTGTATTATGTGAAAGAACTCAAGTACAACCTTTTCAGTGTGTCATAGATGTGTGACAAGAAGCATAGAGTTCTATTCACAGAAGATGAATGCTATATCTTATCTAAGGATTATAAGCTCCCTGATGAAAGTGATATTTTGCTAAAAATCCCTAGAAAAGGCAATCTATATAGCATAGACATGAAGAAAATAGTGGCTAAAGATGATGTTACTTGTTTGCTTGCGAAAGCCACTTTGGATGAATACATGCTTTGGCACATAAGACTTGGTTATGTTAACTTCAAGACCATTAACAAGATTGTGAAAGATGGTCTTGTCAGAGGTTTACCAGAGAAGAGATTTGAAAATGACCAAACATGTGTTGCCTGTCTTAAAGGTAAGCAACACAGAGCTTCATGCAAGACCAAGGCATACAACTTTATTGATCATCCACTTTACATGCTGCATATGGACTTGTTTGGTCCTACATCAGTGAGCAGCATAAATTTGAAGAAGTATTGTCTTGTTGTGACTGATGACTTTAGTAGATTTACATGGGTTTTCTTTTTAAGAACCAAGGATGAAACCACTGGCATCCTTAAGACTTTCATCACTAAAGTTGAAAATCAAGTTGAAAAGAAGATCAAGATCATCAGGTGTGACAATGGGACAGAGTTCAAGAACAAAGTTATGGATGATTTCTGCAGAGACAAAGGTATTAAGAGAGAATTTAGTGTTGCAAGAACTCCTCAACAAAATGGAGTTGCTGAAAGAAGGAACAGAACACTAATTGAGGCTGCTAGAACCATGATAGCTGATTCAAAGCTACCAGTGACTTTTTGGGCTGAAGCAGTTAACACTGCTTGTTACATTCAGAACAAGGTTTTAGTGGTTAAAACAAAGAACAAGACACCTTATGAGCTATTCAGAGGAAGACCCCCTACTTTGGAATTTATGAGGCCATTTGGATGTGATGTCACAATTCTTAATACCATTGATCATCTGGGAAAATTTGAAGAAAAGTCTGATGAAGGCTTCTTTGTTGGATATTCTATGGTTAGCAAGGCTTTTATAGTCTATAACTTAAGAACAAAGAAGATTGAAGAGAGTTTGCATGTTGAGTTTCTTGAAAATAAAACTAACATAGCAGGTTCAGGACCAGAATGGTTATTTGATCTTGAGACATTATCAAATACAATGAATTATGTACCTATTACTTCAAGTTCTGGAGACAATAATCTTGAAGAATCAGAAGAATTCATTGATGAAGATGAATCTTGCAAAGATGACGAAGATGATAAAGATCAAATTGTTATGCCACTTTGGGACTTTGTTGACAATAATGAAAACTCTCAACCTTCAAAGGATTCTGAAAAGGAAAGTGATGCAAATGCTGTGAATTTTGATGTTCTAAATAAAGAAATTCCTGCTAGCAGTGGTAACTCAATTCCCACTGCTACAACAGAAGTTTCCACTGATGGTCCAAATGTAGGAAGTTCATCTCAGGAATCACCCAGTGATGATGTTGAGATCTCAAACATGCCAACAACATATGATATTCCTAGCACATCACAGACTTCAATTCACAAAGTGCACCCACTTGAAAATGTTATTGGTGAGCTACAATCAGGTGTGAAGACAAGAAGGCAGACAAAGAAAGATGATGTTCATGGGTTCATTAGTGAAGTTTATGAGTCCAAGAAGCATAAGAACAAGAATGAATGTTTGTTTTTCTATTTTCTATCACAAATGGAGCCTAAAAATAATTATAAGGCTTTAGAAGAATCTAGCTGGGTTGAAGCAATGCAAGAGGAGTTGTTGCAGTTCAAACTTCAAAAAGTTTGGGTTCTTTGTGATTTGCCTGATGGTATGAAGGTGATTGGTACTAAGTGGGTTTTCAGAAACAAGAAAGATGAAAGAGGTATTGTTATTAGGAACAAAGCTAGATTGGTTGCTCAAGGATACACTTAAGAGGAGGGCATTGACTATGAAGAAGTTTTTGCTCCTGTTGCAAGGATTGAGGCTATTAGATTGTTTCTAGCCTATGCATCCTTTATGGGCTTTACTGTCTATCAAATGGATGTTAAGAGTGCCTTCCTGTATGGAAAGATTGATGAGGAGGTCTATGTCTCTCAACCTCAGGCTTTGTAGATCCTCAACACCCTAATAAAGTGTATAAAGTTGTTAAGGCTCTTTATGGCTTACATCAAGCTCCAAGGAAGTGGTATGAAACCTTAGCTACTTATCTGTTGAACAATGGGTTTCATAAAGGAAAGATTGATCAAACTTTGTTCATCAAGAAAGACAAGGGTGATATTCTACTTGTTCAAGTATATGTTGATGATATCATCTTTGGATCTACTAGACAAGAGATGTGCAAAGAGTTTGAAAAGCTGATGAAAGATGAATTTCAAATGAGTTCTATGGGAGAACTTACATTCTTTTTGGGGCTGCAAGTACAACAGAGTAAAGAAGGCATCTTTATCAGTCAAGACAAATATGTGACTGAGATTATAAGGAAGTTCAAATTTACTGATGCAAAACCTTCAAATACCCCTGCTGATAAGACTACTCATCTATTGTTGAAGAATGCTAGTGGAGCAAATGTTGATGTGCACACTTACAGATCTATGATTGGATCTCTGATGTATCTTACTTCATCAAGACCAAACATTATGTTTGCTGTATGTGCTTGTGCAAGATTTCAAGTTACTCCAAAGACATCTCATATGATAGCAGTAGAGAAGATTTTCAGGTATTTGAAGACATATCCTAATCTAGGATTGTGGTATCCAAGAGAATCCCCTATGGAATTGATCACATACTCAGATAGTGATTATGCTGGTGCAAGTTTGGATAGAAGGTCAACTACAGGTGGATGTCAATTTCTTGGATGTAGATTGGTGTCATGGCAGTGTAAGAAACAAACAATGGTGGCTACTTCAACCACTGAAGCAGAATATGTAGCTGCTGCTAGCTGTTGTGCTCAGATCTTATGGCTTCAGAATCAATTGTTGGATTATGGGTACAATTTCATGAACACCATTATCTATATAGACAATAGTAGTACCATATGCATTATTAAAAATCCTGTGCAACACACTAAAACTAAACATATTGAAATTAGACATCATTTTATCAGAGATTGTTTTGAGAAAAAGCTTATTAATGTTGTCAAAATTCATACTGATGACAACTATGCTGATTTATTAACAAAAGGGCTTGATGTGGGTAGGTTTCAGTACTTGGTAACAGGTATTGGAATGCTAAATCCATAACTCTTTGATGTCTAATAATTTTCAGTGTTGCAGGATAGTTTTTAGGTACTAATATTGTTTGTATATGTTTGTATGGTTTTCTACTAACTTGTATGCAGAGGAATTAAAGCACAGTCGAAACCATGATACAACAGTGGAAAGATTTGCTCTCTCAATGACAAAAGGAAAACATAAAAGTACTTTTATTAATTCATTCATGAGGAAACAAAGTACATCCATTCAGAGAGTAAAGACACAAACAGAACATCACAAAACACAAGGATAAACAACCTATCACCTAAACCTTCAAACCAGCTACTCCATGGGTTTCTTCCCTTTTCCTTCATAATCATGCTTGCCCTTAGAAGCTTTCTTTCTCTTGTCATCAAAAGAAAGTTGCTTTCTTGGACAAGCAAGGCCCAACACTTGCTTGGGAGGCTTTGGCAATTGTGAAGGCTTCTCAACAGCAAGCCACTTCATGTTGACTATGGCTGACTCCAAAGCTGTAGTGAGGGCTCTTGGAAGTTCCTTGGATAAGGTGTAGGTTGGATCATCATCATCAGAGGAAGAACTTGAATAAAACTCTAGAGATGGAGCAGGAGCAGCTGGAATCTTCTTGTTAGGCTTCATGTTGGAGGATGTAGCTGTTGTAGCACTTGGAGGAAAATAATCACTCCATCCAGCTGAAGGTTCTTCTAAGTCAGAGCAATAACTGATTTCCTCATCAGAAGAATCATCTAATGAGATGTAGATCAATGGAAACCAGCTCATGATGTTTTGTAGGGTTTGTGATATTGGAGATTAGTTTTGATGAAAACTAAAGTGTTTTTATGCCCCATTTTATAAGCAAAGTCAAGGTCGAAGGATAATTAATGAAGGTTATTTACTCTTATCTGTTTTGGTAGGTTGGAGGAGTAAATTTGGATATTATCGGGTTAACTTTGGAGAGATATTTTTATGAATAGTAACTTGGTCAAAAAGTTACTTTGGGTTAAATTATATTGGTTATGCTTGGTGTTTCTTACTTATGAAGAATACAAACCAATATTGTTTGGGTAATTGGAGTTATAAGGTGTGTATCTCAGACACACAACAAATGGTTATTGATTCACCATGTCTAATCAACATAGGAATCAACTATTCCATAGCAAACGGCTCATGGTAAAGACTTCTCAAATCCATTTATGGTTGATAGTTTACCAAAAATTATATGGTCATCAACTCACCATATTCCATGTGATGAAGAGTTGGCTAGTCCATAGCAAACGGCTCATGGTAAAGACATATCAAATCCGTTTATAGCTGATAGTTTGCTAAAAACTATGATTAGAGCAGTTAATTTTACATGTTTTACTTACCACTGCTCTTTGATATTTTGTGACAATTTACCACTGCTAGTTCACAAGTTACCACTGCAAGTGTAATTTTTACCACTGGTGAACTAGCCGTTACAACTGATGTGTCAGTAATCTTATTTTTTAACTAGCCGTTGTAAAATAACTGTGTTTCCTTATTAATAGGGTAACTTTTTTATGAATTATCCACTTACCAATTCTAATTTATTCTTTTTCCAAAGATAAATTCTTTCTTAAGATAATTCACACTACGCATACTCCTCAAAACCCTATTAGTATAAATTATTCATCATACGGCTTGATTCTTATTATCGATTACTACCACTTTTATCTTTCTTTCACAAAATCATGGCGATTCTAAACTTTGTTGAGGAGCACAACCAAGTGGCCTATTTACAAAAGTCAAACGAAAAGAGTGGCCCTGTTTTCCATCAGATTGTGGATTTTCTCAATACAACCCATATAAGGTATGCTTTAACTGTTAATCCCACAATCTTTGTTTCTCATATCAAACAGTTCTGGAACACTGTGGAGTCCATAACTATTGAACAGGGAGACACACAAGAAACTGTGGAAGCTCTTAGAGCCACAGTGGATGGGGTAACCATTGATATTACTGAGTCATCCTTGAGGAGAGTTCTCTAATTGGATGATCTCAATGGTATCATCACATTACCCAATTCAGATATTTTCAAAAATATTGCTTCCATGGGGTATGATACATCTGATCAAAAAGTTACTTTCAGAAAAGGATGTTTTTGTCCCCATTGGAGATTTTTAATACATACTCTTTTACATTGCCTAAGTCCTAAGAAAACATCTTATGAGCAATTTGCATCAACCATGGCTTACCCTTTGGTTTGCTTGGCTACGGATAGGACTTTTAATTTTTCAAAGTTTATTTTCAATAATATGAAAGGCAATGTAAAGAGTTCATATAAATTTTTGATGTATCCAAGGTTTGTGCAAGCAGTGTTAAATGAATTTCAACTGCAAACCCATAAAAGAGTTTATGAAACCCCCTGTCTTAAGCCAAAAGTTTTACAAAATATGTGTAAGGCTTCAGAACTTTGGAATGGGGAGGTTAAACTACTTTTTCCTGAAATGCTTTCAAAGATTTCACAGGTACAGGGTGAAGATGCAACTATCCAAGTTGTATCCCATCACACACCCACTATTGTAGTTCCACCTATTCAACATACCCCTGCAGTAACTCACACATATGAGAGGAGGCCAAAACGGCCAACTCCTCTAATCTCAACATTGCATGTTGCTGAACCTTTTGGTTTAGGAACAAGCAGTGGTGGTTCAAGGCTTCCTCCTAGTCCAACTATAGAAGAGCCTGAATCCATGCCCTATGATTCACCTCTCCCAATAGGTCACACAGTTGGAAGTGTTGAGGGCAGTGTGCAACCAACTGAATTGATGGAATTATGTACCAAGTTAGTCAAACAGGTTACAGCTTTGGAGAAAGATCTGGCAATGACTAAACAACAACATGCCACAGAGCTTAACCAGATGAAGGCAGAGATTAAAAGATTACAGGATGAAGTTGAACGTCTCAAGAAGCACAGATCTTCCACTCCACCTCATAATGATGATGACTCAGTCTACTTTAGTGAAGATTTGGAGAATTCTCCCAAACAGGGGAGGATTAGAACTGAAACAGAGTTTAAGGGGAGGAGATTAAATTTTGAACAGGATTTTGCTGAGTTAGATGATGTTGTTAATGTTCAAGAAAAGGAAGATGCAGTTGTGGGATCTAAAGAAATTTTTGCTGAAGCAGTGGAAACTCATAAAGTGACAGTGGAAACAGATACAGATGTAATGGATGTTGCTGATGCAGAATTTCAAAGAAAAAGAGTAGAAAAAGGAAAAGTTCAAGTTGTTAATGAATCATCTGAGCAATCAAAGAAGATTTCAAAGAAAGAACAAGCTCAGATAGATTATGATGCAGAATTGGCAAAGGAATTGGCAGCAGCTGAAATTGAAAAGAAGAAAAAGCAAGAGGAGGATGAGATTGCAAGTTTCATGGAAGCTAAGAGGTTGGACAAATTGGAAACAGTGATGGAAGAACCACTTTCTATTGTTCCACCAACAATATTACATGAGAAACCTCCAATGTTCACTTATGTGCCTACAGAAGAAGAAATTGAGTTCATGATTGCAAATGATCCAGTGATTAGAAAGAAGGCAATTGAACTCATTGCAAATACAACTCTAAATGAAAATCAAAGGTCTGCTCAATTGAAGGACTTTATTCAGATGAAGAATCAACAGGCTTTTGATGATATCATTGGCACAGTAAGAAATGGTCAAAAGAAACCAAGACAACCTATAAAGACACAAATTATTGCTGAGATGAAGACCTATTGTTGTCATGTTGGAAATATGAAGATGGCACAATTTAAAGGAATGACACATGATCAGATTGAAGGTATTTACTACAGAGTTAAAAGACAGGATAGTAATTTTGTAGAAAATCGTTTAAGCTCTTCTAGGGTTAGTAACATTGTTAAGCACAGCGGAATAAGAACAAGAACATAATCAACATTACTAATAAGGTTTTCTTTATTAAATATAAAATAAAACTACTACAACTACTACTACTACTACTAACGCTCTATGCATTTCTAGACTCTCATTGGAGAGACTAGCTATCAATGAATGATCTGTAACCTAGACGCCTACCCTCTTTATATAATAGAGGGAGGTTACAAACCCTAGCTTCCTACGAAAGCTAACTATTACATATTAGGTCCTCATTGTTTCTTCTTTCTTCATTCTTTGCTTGTAGAGTTTTGTAATGTTCAAATCTGTAATTCCCAACAATCTTCCCCTATTTGATATTACAAAACAATCTGCATGAAGAAACAATATCATCACCAATAATAAGTTGCACATCATAACTATTATTCCCCTTTTTGAAATCTTCTAATAGGGTCTTGTGCAACTCGTAAACGCTTCCCCTTAAGTGATGCATATCTCGAACTTTAATCGGCTTCAAATATCCTTATCTGATGTAGTGTGAACAAGCATATTAAATACACCTCAGTTATTCGTGTGGTCCCAGCCATCGCACGCCATAACCGTCCATTGGTCCTAGACCATATCAAAATATAATAATGTGTGTGGTCCCGGCCATCACACGACATTATTATGTTATGTACTCAACAACCTGTAAACACCAAACCAAATGAATAGAAGGAACCAACTAGTCGTCCAAGATCCAAGGGCGTCTTCGGACCTAGAATTAAATATCAAAAACAAAATAATTTTTTTTTTTAACTAATAAGCAGTAACGAGCAGCAGCAATAAGTATCAGCAGTAACTAGCATCAGCAATAATGAACAGCAGTATCGATCAGCAGAATCAAAATAATCACATCAACACAAAGTGTAAGAGAATGATCAAGTATATTAACAACAAGCTTCCCCTTAAACTTATACTTGCCATCTCTTTAATCCAATAGGCTCGAGGGAGTGATCACTGATGAAGAAAATCAACTATAACTGATTTGATGAAGAAGTTAAATCTCCCAAACTTGCATGCATCTTATATCTTGCACTATCCACGTAACTCCAAACTCATACTGCCATAAAAAGTATAAGTAGACCGCGACCTCTTGACAAATCCTCAACTAAATGAGACACTGAGCACAATAACGTAACTCCTTAAAGTGATAGCAAATGTACGCATTAAGCACAATAAGATGGATCGTACCCCTTCACTAGATTCATCAAGTCTTTGTCACATCATTAACGCACGAACAAGTTATCTCCAAAGTGTTCCACTCACTTTGAGATATGATAAGAACACGCACCTGTGAAATTCAACTACAACAGCAAATAAATTATAATCAAATGTCTTCAACAAGTAATCTCCTCAACGAACTGATGATGGTTGATAACACCATCCTCCCTAACCAGTAGTAATCTCACATGACTAGTAGGAACCAAGACTGACCAAAAGAAAAAGTATACAACAAGCCAGTAGGAACCATAAAGAAGTCAGCAAGAACCGTATGTATCAGCAGGAACCCATCAGTAGGAACCAATCAGGAGGAATGACCAGAAAGAACCATCAGCAGTAACCAAATGTCATCAGCAGAAACAATTAAAGCTTCAGCAGAAACAATTAAGTGCTTCCGCAGGAACGAATAATGCAGCAGCAGTAACCGTCAACAGTACCAATCAAAGTCGTGTCATCTTCAAACCATATGAGTATACCAGTGATCAAATTCTTCAAAGATGAGTATAAAGACAACACTTTTAAAGTGTCGCTAAAACCCTAAAATCATAAAAAATCGATCATACTCATCCACAGCTGCTTTTTTTTATAAATTATAGATATCAAACATCATATATCCAACTTCTATGATGAATACAATTGATAGAAACCGAAAACAGAAAGTTCTAAATCCAGAAAACCCTAAAAATTCGATTTACTTCACCTATTTTAGCAGCAGACTTTGTCAATTTTTATCTTTTTACTGAGAACTCATATTGAAGATCCCTCCAGTGGAACTCTTCCTTGATATGTTGAGAACTTCCAGTAAAAATTTCAGCCCGATCCAACGGTTAATGAATGAGAAATCCCTGTTTGAAAACTGCACTGCAGAAAATTACGAAAATTTGCACCAGATCTGCTTCTTCTTCACAACTGCTCTTTATTCATGAACATGAAAACCTCAAAACCCTAGATATCAAGAGCCCCCGCTCTGATACCAATTGTAGAAAATCGTTTAAGCTCTTCTAGGATTAGTAACATTGTTAAGCACAGCGGAATAAGAACAAGAACATAATCAACATTACTAATAAGGTTTTCTTTATTAAATATAAAATAAAACTACAACAACAACTACTACTACTACTACTACTAACGCTCTATGCGTTTCTAGACTCTCATTGGAGAGACTAGCTATCAATGAATGATCTGTAACCTAGACGCCTACCCTCTTTATATAATAGAGGGAGGTTACAAACCCTAGCTTCCTACGAAAGCTAACTATTACATATTAGGTCCTCATTGTTTCTTCTTTCTTCATTCTTTGCTTGTAGAGTTTTGTAATGTTCAAATCTGAAATTCCCAACAAATTTCATTCCTATGGATAAAGAACCTATAGCAATAAAGTCAAAAAGGTCAGGAGTGAGTCTTGAATCCAAAGATGCTAAGAAATTGAAGACTCAGGAGCCATCTCAAGCAAAAGAAGGTGTCAACAAGTTGACTGAAGAACAAGTTACCAATATGGTGTATATTGAAACTGATGTGCTTAATATAGAACCTTTACAAACAAGATATCCAGTAGTTGGTTGGGAAATCTATTCTGATGATTTTGGTGTAGCATGGAATATTATCAGAACTGGTAATGTCACAAGTATTTGCAGAGATTTTGAAGATGTTGTTAGATCTTGTGATAGAGAAGATTTGGATACTTTGTGGAGGATTGTTCAAGATCAGTTCAAGAAAGATGAACTTGTTGATGTCAAAGCTCAAGAGTTGTGGGTTCATTTTAGAAGATTATATGAACCTGACCCAAGTGACAGGTATTGGAGATTTGAAGCTCACAATATGAATACTCTGCGGAAATTCTATAATTCAAGTGTTGTACATCATGTTTCTACTCAAGATGGAGTTGATGTGTGTATGTTAGCTGAGAAAGAATATCTATTGAGAGCTGGAGTTCTCACTATTATGATGTCAGTAAGGCTCAGATGTTGGGAAAGAAATGAAGTCATAGAAGATTTGTTATAGAGGATTTATGATCAAAGTGTGAGAGCTGATAAGGAGTTAGGAAAAAGAAGATAAGTGTTTGGAAGAATTCCCATATCCTCATTTCTACTGACTACTTGAAGAAACTTATTGATTTACATGTTAATCATAAGTTTAGGGGAGGATTGTTGGGAATTATATTAACAGTTACCACGGCTAAGTATGAAGATTACAACTGCTGAAGAATGCACTAGCAGTGGAAACTCATTACCACTGCTAGTACATATTATTACCACTGCTGTTAGGATAACTGTTAGGAAACTTGTAAAGATAAATATAGAATAGATCTTGTGTATATCTTATTCTATTAGAGTTATACGTATCTTGTAGAAGAGGCTCCTTGTGCTATAAAAGGAGGTCCTAGGTTAAGGTTAGACATACGTTTTTCTTAGAGCTTCAAGGTTGTAACCCTAGTGATACAAAGATCACTCGTATTATTATTATTAATAATATTAGAGCTAATCGTTTGATACATACATTATTCTCATTCATATACAACTGTTTCATTCACAATCAAACTTCTAAGTATTACAAAGTAGATTCCGCATACTTAGTAATATAACTCAAAGTATCATTCTAACACAGATCAAGGTGTTAAGATCCATCACAACCTCTGAACCACACCCCTGGACTACACTCCACCTGAATGACACCGCAAGTCTGCACTTCATTACCATCTGCGACCATTTTTTAAACCAGATACTAAATATATATATATATATATATATATATATATATATATATATATATATATATATATATATATATATATATATATATATATATATATATATATATATAACAGGAGGCATTACACGCGTATTGCCACCTCATTGCCCAGTCATTGCCATGTAATTCATTTTCTGCCATGTCATCACATTGTGGCCATGTAAGCAACTATTAATCAACTAAAATTCGGATAAATTAAAACGTTCAAAAATTTAGTCCATTACAAGATTCGAACCCAGACCTTACCATCCACACACAAGTGCTTCAACCAGTGGATCAAGCCAATTTTTGTGATGTAACTTTGCATTCCTAAATTAATATACTCGCACCAATCCATTAACTGCACCCCTACAATTTTGCGCTAACACAAATTAATTAATATCGACATTTATTCATTCATCACCCAAAACCCTAATTTTCCCTCAGCCCTAATCGTCTTCTATGCTGTTACACAAATGGAACAATGTTTTTATATTGAACACAAATCAATCATCCATTCTCAGTGATCAGTTATATCGTTTGCCTGTTGAATAATCATGTCTTATTTATCACATGTGATTGCTAATATAGTATATTATTTCTCAATATGTGCATTCTCCATGCAGTGTGACACACCATGTTCGAAACTTGCTGGTCGTTGTCCTTTAAATGGATGTTACTCGGTAAGCTTCTTCCACTATTTATTCTATTAAGGTTTTCAATATTAAACAACAATGCGTTGAAATAAATATGAGTTGTTGAATCATTAGAATAGAGAATTGGTTATAACGATGTCAAAAGTAGTATTTTTGATGTGCTTTTCCTGCTCAAAGTTGTAATAATCATTTACTAAGATGATCAATTGTTAAACAAGTACTGACATTTTTTTCAGATATGTAAACAATCATGTGTGAGGAGCATACCTCAAAAACCTGCAGTTGGCTCTTTAGGAATGAGATACGTTGGTGCATATGTTCAAGCTGGACGAGTATACTAATATAAACGTATCACGTACGTCTAATATGTTAAATAATTTCTAAAAATTGCAGACATGGGTGATGTTAAATTGAATGCAGGGAGTAGTAATGATAGAGGTCGTGGTTCTTAGAAACGGAAAGGCAGATATGATGCTCCTTATGACAATCGAGGTTCAACTAATTGGCCAGAGCATCTTCGAAAGTTTCTCAGGTGACGGTATTACTATATTCTTCTTGATTGATATCTAATCGAATGTGAAAGAGAATAAGCCATACTAATAATTAAAGAATGTTTAAGTTTAATTATGATTTTAGGCTATCTTTCTAGATTATGCACAACTGATATATATTAACAAAGCAACATACGTTATGACAGGTCTTAAAGTTTTTTGTGTTTCAAACAGCCTGCAGCAATTGAGATTGGTCAATGGGTTGATCCTGTTGCCCAGGTTTTGGTTTGGGGTGTTTGGTATATAATGAATAAAACGTATAAAAACAGTAACAAAGTTGATTTACTAAATAACGATATATTATTGCTTGAAAAGGTTAAATGTTACAAACGAAACCTATCCCTATATATACTACATGAAGCGTTGCTTCCTAAACGATACAATGGTTCATCAAACGTTGTGATGGTTGTGATGAAACCGTTCCTTATAACTACCCTAACTGTCATCATATGGGCTGGGTTGGTTTAACCCAATTCGACCCATAAATGTTTACAGACTTAAACATAATAATAATACATACGAATTACATATTCTATCTTACTTATATCTTTTGGCTATTACAGACATTACATGGTCTATATCTCCTCCCTAATGTCTTAATGCCAACATCTATCTTCTTGTTGATATGCTTCACGCAATCTTTTCCTTGATCCAAATCTTCTCAACTTGTAACACGAACTTTGTCTTTAAACAACTTGCTTTGTAATCTATCACAGATCATCTTCACTTGTTTGTTTCACACAACTTGGCTTCACACCGTCTTCACTTTGATCATTCACTGATATGTTCTTCACGAAACTATCCTTCACGGCAAACTTGGTTATAACCTTTAATTCTTTCACAGAATTTTGATCCTTCACGGATTGAATTCACCTTTCACAGGTTATTTCCCGCATCACACGGTCTTTGCATTGACTTTCTAATTTTCATCAATAAGGCACATCAGAAGTGTCGGTTCATCATCATCATTCTCTATTAGTAGTGCCGCATCTTCCTTCTTTTTCTTGCTTGTACATTCATAAGCATAGTGCCCAAGTTTTCCACACTTGTAGCAATTAATTTGCGACTTATCATCATACCTTCGCGGTTTGTTGTTGTCTCCTTCCGACTCATTTGAGGTGTGTCCTTCATCTTTATATCTCCCTCTGCCTTGTCCTTTCGAAAACTCTTGTCCACGTTTTCCAAAACGCTTTCCTTATTCTTCTTAAACTTTATTCTCTCTTCGAAAGCCTTCAATCTTCCAATCGCATCATCTAAAGTCATTTTGTCTAGATCACAATGTTGCTCTATGGATGCAACAATTTGTATAAACCTATCTGGTACGGAATTCAGGAGTTTTTGTACTAGGCTTGGTTGATCAAATGTTGAACCCAAATTCGCTGCCTTGGTCACAATCCCATTTATCTTCGCGGTAAATGCATCAACTGTTTCTTCCTCATTCATTTGCAACATCTCAAACTCTGATTTGAGTGTTTGCAATCGTGCCTTTTGTACTCGATCTTCTCCCACATATCTTGTCTTGAGTGCATCCCACACTTCTTTTGCGGTCTTATAACTTGCAACTTGTAATACTAAATCTTCTGGCAATGCTTGGAATAAATATGCCATCGCGGCTTTGTTTTTCTTCTCATCAGTGTTAGTGCCTGGTTCTATAAATTCCCATATACCATTTGCTTCCAAAAACGTTTTGAATCGAATAGCCCAAACAGGGTAATTTGTAGAATTTAAAACCGGACATTGAAAATGTACCAATGATCCCTCAAGTGCGTTATTGTTGCTACCGCTTGATTCCGGCATGTTTCTGAGTTTTCTGGTCTTCTTCTTTAACTCACAAAAGGTACGTCTTCTTTCTTCTTCAACTTTGTAGTGGTTGTTCTTCGATCCAATCTGTAACAAGTTTCTAGTGGTTGTTTATCACAAACAATCAGCCTCTTCAAACGATTTCCTTCCCAGAAATTACCCACTCTGTTTTTTGGTTCTTCTTGAACGGAAAAAAATCCCGATCACTCACTGATTTTTTTTGATGCAATCTGCAACGATTCTTCAACCTGCTCTGATGCCAATGTTGCCCAGGTTTTGGTTTGGGGTGTTTGGTATATAATGAATAAAACGTATAAAAACAGTAACAAAGTTGATTTACTAAATAACGATATATTATTGCTTGAAAAGGTTAAATGTTACAAACGAAACCTATCCCTATATATACTACATGAAGCGTTGCTTCCTAAACGATACAATAGTTCATCAAACGTTGTGATGGTTGTGATGAAACCGTTCCTTATAACTACCCTAACTGTCATCATATGGGCTGGGTTGGTTTAACCCAATTCGACCCATAAATGTTTACAGACTTAAACATAATAATAATACATACGAATTACATATTCTATCTTACTTATATCTTTTGGCTATTACAGACATTACATGGTCTATAGATCCGACATGGTACGATCCATATGGCAGTGGATATGGGTACGGATTTCCTTATGGTGGTGCATCTGTCCCCACACGACTTCCTCTAGAGGTTCTTGCTGTAGCTTATAAGAGGATAGAAACCAGTGAATCTTAAGTGTCCTACGGGCCAACAATGTCTCACGAAATGGGTGAGTTCTCACATGGTGTATGCATGCAACTGCTTCATGTTTGATGTTATAACCATTTTTATTCATTTTCCATTATGAAATTGCAACACCATTAACGGTTCGATCAAAGAGGTCATTTTTCCGTGTTGTTCAGAATGACTATTTGGAGCCCCCTGTTAGTTTATTTATGCTCAAATAGAATGTCTGTAGTGGATCATTTCATGAAGCATTTGACCCATAAATTTCTCATTTAGATAAAGTGGTAACTTCATAAAATTTACTTAGAATGTATGTAATGTATTGATGCTCGGACACAATAGTTGATAGATGATGTAAGGAGTTACTGTTGCAGCGACACCTTTAATTAGACCTTCTGAAACAGTGTCGAATATTCACACAACTTCTTATATATTTTATTTTTTCTATTTGACCCATTTTGCAACTTCAGATTTACGAAATATTTTTGATGTCAAAGAGGACGAACACATTAGGAATATAATTACGTGTTAGACTTGCACATTATCCCGATGATAAGCAAGATTAAACATTTAACTAAGCTTTTCTTTTCAGGACATATTTGTGCAATATATTAATATATTGACATTCTATTCATGGTCCCTCTAAACCTTATTAGACACCTAGATGGTATGATGATCAGTTGTCAACCGCCAAAATAAGCTTAAAAATATATATATGTTGTAAAACATGACCACCGGTAATGGGTTTAAATTAGACAACTCTTTGATTATCAATAGGCCTATATTTTGAGTCATTACCTTCATGTCATTTAATCTTTTGCAATATTCATACTTACTTTTTAATATTTTCTGCTATAGAATTTAAACAGTGAGTCATCATCTGGGGTTTTCCATGGGCGGCATGGGCGTGATGATATCTTCCATTAAAAGATATTTGTAAATAGATGAACTGAGATAGCAAAAGTAGTTGCAGGCATATGACCATATTATAAGGCGGAATAGGATCCTCCTCACGATGTTCTGAAAATCATGGTACTATTTTAGTTTACAAAATATATACTACATTATGTGTTTAAGCATTATTACGCTATAGTAGAAACTACCAGTTGTTGAATTCAGCCTCTTTAATATCCCATGTTTCTCTTACGATCATTATCCAAAGTTTTTTGACACATGGAGTTTGATGATGAAATTAACTACAGGAACAAGACATAGAAGCGAGTTGCTGCTCTCGGCAGATATCTTCCTCCCCGCAACAAACACTTTCTTGTGGATTTTGAGTGGCTTGAGAATCAATTTCCTGTATGTTTACTTTGAACCACAACTACACGAGCCAAGAGCCTTAACAGGTATGCGTTGGGTTTTTTGATGAGAATATATAATGCCTAAAATATACTTATTTAAGATGGGGCTATGACGCACGACCTATTTTAAGAACTTATGTCAATGCCAACTTGGATAGGTTTCGTACCAAATAATTATTGAGATTTTTATTCATGATTAATATCGTAAGTGCTACCTACAAAATAGTTCGAGTGCAGGTTGTGTACTGGCGTACTTTGCTCCTAACATTATCTTACTGACAATGCAAATTCGAAATTGATTATTTTTATAAATTTTCTTTGAAGGCATGCTAGCTGCAACTCTTGGACAACATCAGTCAAAACCAAGGGTTTATACAGGAAGTATGAAAGCCGTTCCTATTCTTGCCCAGAAGTAAATTCCACTTACGCATCTTATGTTTCATCTTTTTGTCATTCTTTTTGTCCAATGAGGTTAGGATAATATTAAACTCTATTGCATAAGAATGTGAAATACCATGAACCTAAATACTGGAAGTTTAGAGAGTTCAAATGAACTTTTTATTATAACTTTGATATGGATTCTATTTAAAACGTTAAGAATGGTAATGTTATGTTTGTGTTCATTTTATAAGAGTCCTATTTAGCCATCACAATTTTCTCTCATATTTCGAGAAATATCTAAATAGTAAACTCAGAAAACAGTATGTATAATAAAAAGTCAGACTGCAACTCCTTTTGACTTCTGAATTCATGCCTGTTATTCTGTTACCTGTACAATCCAAAGTTTTTATCTGTTTGTTGGAGTAGCATTTTAAGTAGCCATAACATTTTGGCCAAACTTGCATAAAATTTCAAATTTGAAACCAAAAAAAGGTCCTTTCGACCATATAAGTGAAACAACAACTCTTCTTTAACTGCAATTACGATACACATTTTTAAGCTCTAAAATGATCAACTTTATTGCAGTTGGTATGAAACGCTAATAACAGATCATCGCTACTTGAATTCATATTAATTAAATGATCGGGTCCAAAACTCATTTCAGAAGTGTGAATAAAGGCATGTAGCCCGTTGGTTGCATGTGACATATTGGGTTTATAATGCTTTAACTTAGGGGCTTATATATAAGAGGAAAATAGAATATTAGATAGAATGAACCGACAGAAAGTTTTAGAAGTAGAAAAGCTAGCTCAAATAGTACGTGAGCTTGTGGAAGCTGTTTTGGCTGGTGGAGCTGCTGCAAATGCTGTGTGTGATTATGCGCATACTGCAAGAGATGAATATAAGCATTTCTTTCTTAAGTTGGTGCCAATCATTTTTTAAGTTGATGCTAATTTGCAAAACTTTGTGTAGGAGACCAGGGAAATGACCCTGAAAAGAATCCCGTGTCGTATCAGATAACGTATCAAGTGCCGCCGAACAAGGTAATAATTGGATACCTTCTGTCTTTCTTTCATTCATGTTATATTAGTGTAAATTACAGTTTAATAGGTTGATGAGGAATAGGGAAAAAGTTCTACTTCAAAGACATCTAAGAAAAGCGTCTTGGAACGTTTAGAGGAAGAGGTAACAAGAAATTTTTTAAGTTTATTAGACTAATCCTTGTGTAATATCTGTATCTATTTCATAATAAAACTTTTGTGTTTGTGGTTGATCAGGTATGTGACACTAAGATAAAGGTTCTTGCAAACCTCAAACAAGGTATAGGCGAAGAACGAGCAGAATGGAAAAAATTATCCACTACACTTAAGGTACACATATTGTGTTAAACCTTATAATGTTCCATATATGTTTTCATTTGTTCCAGTGACATAATGTCTTTTATCTTATTTATTTGTTGGCAGACGGAATATCCAAAATACACTCCACTGTTGGCCCAGATATTGGAGAGACTGCAATCCCAGGAGGTTGAAGATAAATTACACCATTATGAAGAGGCAACTAAGCTAAACGTATCTATACATATATTCAGTTCATTTTAATTTCTTCTAAAAGAAGTGTGTACTGCCAGACAATAGCTGCAGCAGACGAGGTAGTTGAGAGTATTGACATAGACGAATTAGCAAAAATTATTTCCATCAATGGTGATGCTGAAGAAGAAGAATTTGTGGTAATCGCTTTGTTTCTGATTTATTTTCCGCTTAATGATCCAAGTTGTCTATGTTTAAATATACTAAAGATGCTTTCATCGTCACTGAACAGTAAGTCAATACTTTCGTAGTTTCATTTAATTATGCTAGAAGATACTATTATTTTGTTTCCCCGTCTTTGTAGGCCACCAAGAAAAAGATGGAGACAACACGTGACCAGCGTGTTGAAGCACTTTGCCAAAAAGGAATAGCTTTGGTGGAAGTCGCGTCTCTCAAGGTATTTATACATTTGTCGCTGTGACCGATTAATATTATTGTCATTTTCAATCGAAATAGTTTACTAAAATGACAGGCTGGATGCCGTGATTAAAAATAGATGGAGCATATAGCGTTAAGATATCATATTGTGCTTTGTTTCAATTCGTCTTGGACTGGAATTTGAATATGAATATTGTTGGCGAAATTTACTTCTCTTGACTCTCAACTATTATAATTAACACAAGTTTAGTAATTGACGATTGAATTGTAGATATTTCAAGTGCTTATGCCACGTATAGGACTCATAACAATGGCTTATAATTACTTCTCTATAAAAGATATATGCACAGACTTGCCACATCAGTTTCGCATTGTGATTATATGAGGATTCATAGTTGCCTACTTTTGGGGTGTCATATTAAATAAATAGATTGGCACATAATTTAATAAATCTGATTGTTTCAAACATCCCCCTGATACAATACACAAGGTAACTATAGGTCGAGTAATTAGAGCAAGATGTTGTTGACCTGCAATGGGCCCTTTCTGACAAGTAGGAACAAGAGAATACCATGCTTCAGGTTCTAATTCGAGGATTTCATGTTATAACAGCGTTATTTTTTTATTTACAAGAGATTTGAAAGTTAATCACATATTTTATATTTTAAAGGTTATAATGCGGGTAGAGCAAAAGCAAAAGGTAACAGAAAAATGCTCGCATATAGGCTGAACAAGATGCTAGAGCTCAAAATACACCGCTGAAGTGCTTTTGGTTAATTTCTAGATTATACTTTTACAAAACTATTATTTAAGTATGTGCAATCAAGGTTTATTGATAATACGTCTCAATGCTCTTGTCATGGTTTCAAGAGCTTACGGAAAGTGACTTCAATCGAAGTATAGAGTAAAGAAAACGTTGTACTTTCACTTCATAGGTAGAAGCTGACTTCTCTATTTCAATTAGTTGTTAGTGCACTATATTGATGGTATCAATAAGTAATGGCCTGTTACAAATTGTTTAGAAAATTTAGAATCAATGACACCAATCTATCAGGTTCTTAAATGTTCTATTGAGAAAAAAAAGTTTCTGATTTTATATCTATCAGCAACTATCACACGTTCTTAAATTTTATATCATGATGTTTAGTTATTTTTTTTCATTTCATCTCTATCAGCAGCTGATATAGCATAGGGTTGTTCATTTCCTACATATTTATCCAATATTACCCCTCCCCAGGTTTTGAATGCTTTTAGTTTCTAATTTCATTAACATTATAATTGAACTATGTATTTGAGTGTTTTGTGGGTTGGGTTTGCAAAGAATAACAAGTTTGTTTGGGAATGGATGATGCATGTTTGAGCATCTAGCATAATCGTTTTAGTGTACCTAAACATGTTTGAGCATCTAATGCATCATACTTGATGATGCTACGATGGATGTTTGAGCATCTAATGCATCATAACTTGATGAAGCTACGATGGACAAAGTAATTGCCGCTGCAACGGCTTCTAATGCTCAGAATTTCATTGGACAGCTTTCAGGATACGAAACAAAGGTAAGCTTCTAACTTCTAACTGCTTTTATGCATTGCTTTAGATTCATAAGCAATTTTATACACTATATTGAAAACTGTTTATATCCTTAATTCCTTATTAAGAACGAATTAGCACTTAAATCATGCAGGATGGTACAAGTCTCCTTATTTTCAACATATAAGCTAATTGAAATAAGCGCAAACCCAGACACCCCATAATAATGGTTACTTATAAATGGGTCGATTTAGGTATTTATATCAAACGGGCCAAAGTAAAAAAAAAAAAGAAATAGCTAAACGAGAAGCAGGTCAAACAGGCTGAAAGTCACCAAAACTGTATGTTCAAAGTCTTGACGGGTCAACATAACCTGACTCGGCCTAGCCCAACCCTCTCACGGGAGACACTATTTACGGGTCAACCTGACCCAGCCCACTTTCACCTATGCTAACAAAATGACCCGTTTCATGTTGATCAAGCCTCAATGGAAAGAACAATGGTAAAATTCATGCTACTTTTTGACGCCAAACTACTTCTAAGTGCTTATTATCTTATCCTTTAAATACATATGCAGTTAAACAGTAACAATATTGCTGTTTACCTGAACCCAAATCTTAACTATGAACATGAAACAGTTGGTTGCACACAAGCTAGCAACATTTCGAAATGCTGATTCTATTGTTGTCATGAGTGAAGGTAGCAATTATGCAGTTATATATTTTTTTTTGTTTTGTCAAACCTATACTTGCTATGCATACGAAGAAGATTTCACTAACAGGATTCGGTGTCGTCTTTAAGGTAATAGCTTATTTAAACGTCACCTTATTATTCATGTGGCTCATTTTAGGATTATATTCAACATGGTCCATACATGCAGTTTTGGGTTATTTTATGTATATGAAATTTATAATTCATTGAAAATGATTTAGTTTATGAATATTAAGGATTCACATTTTTACCTATTTCATTGATTGATTATTGTAGTAATGGTGGATCAAACAATGGCTCACCTCAAACCTCCCTTCCTAGCACATCAAGAGGAGACCACGTTTCAGGTTACACCCGCTTCTAGCAAATCCCTAAAATTAACTCTACGCATAGGAAGCATATAAGACAGCAAATTTAGTTGTTGAAGCAGATGAGAGAGCGAAGGCAGTTGCTACTGCAGTTGCAACTATTAAACATGGTGTATTTGGCAGTCCATACTCATATGGTGACTGTAACAATTCGCAATTTCAGGTTAATTACTATTCCTGGAAAATTTTACTATTCACTTTTACTATTCATTTTTCCTGAAATTTTCCCGAAATTTGATTTTTGTTTCTTGGCCTCGAGTGATAAATCATTCCCATAGTAAATTAAAAGTTTGACACTCATCAGATCATTTTCGTGAAAGTTATTAAGGAATTACACGTTTTAGGGTAAAACGTCATTCAAAAATTCTACGCACAACGAAACTCGACCGCGTTAAGTGACCCCGCATCAGAAAAATGTTTGATACACTCATGATTTATTTGAGAATAAATCATGACTGTGAAAAATATGACCAAATAAACCTCGGCCGTGAAAAAATCTGGAATTTTCAGTTTTAAGTATTTTTACTCAGCCGTAACCTTAGCCTATACCTACACCGCGTTTCTAAGATGATTTGAGTTTTCAACTTATTAGAAAAAGTCAACATATTTTTCCCTCCTCCTTTGACCAAAAATCATTCCTTGATTTTATAAATCATTCCTTGATTTTTAGGCTTACCGTTTTAAGACATTTAATACCAACCGACACTAGACTGAGCCCAGCCTAAACATTATAACTCATTTTAAGTCATTAGTATCCTATTAGAAAAGTTACATTTTACTTTTCTCAATTTTACGCAACTTTCGTACGTTTTACGTATTACGCGTTTTAGACCCGTGTTTCCAGTTTTAGCAGGGTTTGAGCACCCCAATAGAACCTACCACTCATTTTATATTTTATTATGGAGTATATTGATAAGTTCTAGCATATTTATAAGTTTCATATTTTTAGCATACCCGGTTTTACGTTTCGTGACTTAACAACTTACGGTTAGCAATTTACGGAGTCAAAACTAGTCACATAAGTAGGATAATATCATCCAAGACCAAGTCACCCTTCCTTATCCATTGTGAACCGCCTCTAGGGGGGGGGGGATTCACTTGTGTGGCTTGATCTTGACCATTGATTCATTAGATGTACACATGTATACAACTTAGGCTCCAAGTAAAACTTGGTCACCAAGTTTAGGGAATTTCCTAACACCTTCCTAACCTCCTCATTCATGCTATAAAAGCAAGCTCATACCTTCATCTTTTCATCACCAAAATGCCACACCATTAATTCCTAGCACCATGATCCTTTGATCTTCAAACTACAAGTTACACTACAAAGTTCAAGGTCTTAGTATTCTCTACCTAGTTCTTAAGTTTGTTTGGTGATTCCATGGTTGAATTAGGAGCTACACAAGGTGATTAGGGGCTGAAGTTAAATGGTTTTCACAAGGTCTATATCAAGGCTAGCAAGGGTTTCAAGAGTTGTGGTGAAGGGTTTGCAAGCATAGGTTTAGTGTCCTAGTTTCATACTTGACTTCCTTTCTTTAGAAAGCCAAAAGTTGCTGCTCTTAGAGACTTTCGCGATTCGACTACCACTTTCATTTCTCATTACATAAGCTTAAGGTGAGTCATAGCCCCTACTTTTTCATACTTGTTTTAACTCTTTGGGGGAGATACATGCACAACTACTTGCTTACTTGTACAAATACTCAAAACATTTATACTTGATTGTTTTATACTTGATTGTCTTATACTTGATTGCATTATACTTGATTTCATACATACATGATTGTGTTATACTTAACTGCGTTATACTTGATTGTGAGACTTCCAGTGGCTCCAGATTAAGTTGCTGGATGACCATTGAGACTGCCAGTGGCTCCAGATTAAGTTGCTAGATGACCATTGAGACTGCCAGTGGCTCCAGATTAAGTTGTTGGATGACCATTGAGACATACAACAAACGTGAGGTCTTCGGAGATGAAGTGTAGACTCACGACTAATTGCTTAAATGTTGTGATGAACTTATACATGTCTTAATCATACTATATTGTAGCAGTGGGTTGTGAACACACATGTTACAAGTCTCTTATGGCGGGACTTGCAACTGAGTGGATTCACGATGCCTTTGCTGTGTGATCATTTTTATAGGCTTTATTTGTTAGACAAACTCTATGAACTCACCAACCATTGTGTTGACACTTTAGCATGTTTATCTCAGGTTAGTAAGGCGATAGCTAGTACGTGGAACTTAGAGTCAAGTTGCATATTCTGAAGACTTACGCTTTTATCATTTACCATTCAAAACATTTTGTATACATTTATGTATCATACTTTGGAATCTCATGTTTGTAACTTTGAATTCATTAATCGAATGGTAACTTTTCAAAACGTCTCATTTAGAGTTCGTTTTCTATACCTTGTACTTTGTATTATGAAGTAGCACCCCTGTGACACAGTCTTCCGCTGCGGTATTTTGGGGGTGTTACAGTGACGCGAATTCTTGACAGTAGTTTTGGTCCCTCTACACGAATGCTCCAAAATACTTAAAGAAACAGGCACACACTTTATGAAAATAGTTTGTTGGATACATTTACAACCACTAAAAATTCAACACAACCAACATAACCAATTTCTTGAGACATGTCCGTTATCCGCTTCCTTGGAGGAGTTGTATCTGTGCACACAAATAACGCACTGACCGATTCAAACAGGTATACGCATGGCAAGTTAAAGCTAATGTACACGCATCTTCAAATTATGTTTATGCTTATATCTTATGTCAATATGAATTAGTTTATGCCCGTGTCACTTTGTTGAAAGTTTTGTCATTCTGTTAGCTATGACTACTTATGTATTTGTAATGAAATTTGTATTAGATGTAAATTAATATTGTACAAAACGATGCCTTCAATTTCATATTGTTATACACTTTTTTGTTATTTTCACCACATCTGGATTAAAAAAAGCCGAAAACTCATGTACAACCCTTACTTTCAACATGTACACTTTTCAACCATTTTTGACCGCCCTTCTTTCGCTATAGTAAAATATGGTAATAATAACTATTAATGTAAGAAAACGTAAAACATTGTCGCAAATGTGTATATTTCTTCAGTTGTCGGTCGCCATCGCTAAAAATCATATAGTATCTCATAAAAAATTATTATATATTATTTTCAGTTAACTAAACCTTCCATCGATAATTATAAGTCATGTCCACCCATCGGGCGACCTTATCAACCTTCTTACGATAAAGGAAAATATGATAACGACAATTATAAGTCGCGCCCGCCAATCGGGCGGGCTTTGAAAGCTAGTATATATATATATATATATATATATATATATATATATATATATATATATATATATATATATATATATATATATATATATATATATATATATATATATATATATATAATTCACTTCTTTGTATCAACAAATTGATTATAAAGTTGTACAGTAATATGAAAAAGGAAAACTGATGACTATGCGTAAATTTAGTATACTTTTTTTTTCAAAAATTCGATCAAACATTAAATGAAAATGACATGTATCTTAAATTGAGAGTAAAGGGGCAACAAGAATATAGACTTGTCTCTTGGAATATCTTTAAGAGCAGTTTAACGGCGACATTTTCCCACAAACTGCTGGTCCTGTGCACATCCATCTCTCACTTGGACTTACAGCCTT
The DNA here is from genome assembly GCA_030686995.1 of Artemisia argyi. NCBI lineage: Eukaryota > Viridiplantae > Streptophyta > Magnoliopsida > Asterales > Asteraceae > Artemisia > Artemisia argyi. The sequence goes on along the minus strand of CM060698.1, from coordinate 134,202,004 downwards.
CAAATTGGGCTGCTGCAGCCTTTTTTGCCATTTGGTTTTTGTAGCAATAGTCAACAGCGGTCGCTTTGGTTAGTGCAAGGTTCTTGGGAATAGCTGCATCGTCGTTCAGAAAGCACACAATCATTCAAATTACACATATATTCGGCAGTAAGTACACTTTTTAAAATTCACGTTTCCAAGTTCAAAGGACTATAAGCAAATTCCAAACAGAGTACTTTATTTCTAAATGTAGAAGCAATACAAAATGTTCGTCGCACAAAACATTTTACAGCAGCAAATAATAGAGTAAATTTTACCTGCGAACAATTTGGATTCAATTTGTGCGTTTTATGAATGGCAAAAATTCTATCTACTTAGATTAGTGATCTACTTGATTCAAAAGAAGGCAAGCACACCAATATATAATACAAAACAACAGTACATGGATACATTTGGTTCTAAAGTTTCCTAACAAATAATAACGATATCAGTTCTATAACACTTCCTTTACATAAGGCATGCTAAGCTGATAAGTAAAATGGGTCAAAATAAAATCAACACATGTCATATGTACATATACTCTAGTGAAGATACATATACTCTAGTGGTCCTACACAATTATTATGAAAATGAAAGCTAGTAAGCAAGAAATAAAAGAGTAACCAAACCATACCTCGAGCATACAGGCGCAACACAACATCTACAATATAAAAAAAGAAACTAACATTCAAATAACCTAGAAGAGTCGAACATTTTGTGGCTGGTGTTTCCGTATGAACTACTATCACCCGAGTCTAGTCCTATTGTTGTCCCTACAATAACAAGAACCATCAATACATCAGTATTAGGTAAATCGCAAGCTGGACACTGCTTAAAAGAGAAAACCCTAAAGAGTGTCTACAGTTCAAGAATTTTACTATGACTTTTGCAATACTGCTTATCTTGATGACAGTGATGATGAAGATACATTACAAGTTTGTAATTCTTCATCAAGTTCATCAGTTGCAATTCCATCCATGGAAAATCAGGGAGAAAAGAGTATGACTGAATTACTAGCAGTAGAACAAATGGAACTTGTAGAATCCATAACTGCTAGTCCTTCTCCACTCCCTCAGTCTGTTGATATCACACCCGAAGTTCCCACTCACTCTCTGAACATGGGAGACGAGCATCTTAGCACTGTTCCTGAAAAGGAATCAGACGAATTCATAAAGTCTAGTGTTGAGAACCTTGTCCCAATCCCAAGAGAGTCACAGGGAACTTTTGATCAAATGTTTGATCTACCTTCCCCTCCTGAAAATACAAAAGATCATTCTGATACTTTCTCCGATTTTAATGATGATTATACATCTTATGGAGAAGTTGAGTATGTAGAGGCATCACTGCCTCATTCTGATGTTGACCCTCTTCTTGAGGAGGTTACAGATGAACTTACTCACATCAATCCACTTCCATTAGGAAGTGATGATGATCTGTATGACTTTGAAGCCGATCTGGGAGAAATTGAAAATCTTTTAAACTCTAATCCCAACATCGAGTTTAGTACTTCACATGCTGATGAAAATTCTTTATCTTCTGGAGACATCAGTCATGTGGATAGATTACCTTCTGAGCTAGTCAGCTTAGAAGAAGAGAATGATGAAACTGATACTGAAATCAAAGATGAAGCACTTCGTGCAACATTACTGAATGTCAGTTTCCTCATTTCTAAAATCGATGCTTTCAAAAAGAAACCTATTTCATATCCTATCCCCATTAAGGATAGTGACATTCCTTCCGATGATTCTATACCGGAATTTGAAACCTTCCATTTTGATCCTATGGGAGAGAAGATTAGTGGCAGTACCACTTCTCAGTCTCATAATTCTCTCCCCTAATATGAATCATTTACCTTCGATGAGTTCTCCTATGAACTCACTCACATTAATCCAGAATATGATTCATTCACATTTGAGGAGTTCTCTGATGAACTTACTCATATCATATCTCCGCCGGAGTATGATAATTTCTACTTTGATCTAGACACACCCGGGATATGTCTTGATCAAACGAGCTTAAAAGATGAGATTCATGATATTATGAATTCTCTTGTGGGTGACGATGAGTTAGTCATGATTTTCATCATGACTTTCTTTCTCTTCTACACCTATCCCGTGGCTTCTCCTGTTCTTCACTCCTTCGGGAATGAATACACTATTTTTGACCCCGACATTTCCATTTACCATTCTAGGTAAAGCCGGGTACTTATCTCATCGGTGTGGAACTTTCACGTGCTTCAAATGTTTTTCCAAACATCTTGAATGAAAGTCCGATGGAGATTGTCTCTTCCACATAATACTTCCCCATGAACCAATGAATTCGGGGTCGAGTCAAGCTAGCGACTCGGTAAACAAAAACAGTAGCATGCATATGGGTTTTCACCCTAAGTATGGGGGAGTTACCCATGCTGTTGTTACCATGTATATAAGTTTCCAAAAAAAAATAAAAAAAAATGTATGTATAGAAATAAAGTGAAAAAATGGTGTTTCCACATTTAGCTTGTAATGTTGCCTTTTTACGTTCAAAGAGTCGGCATAATAGCCGGGACTTTGAATATTGAGGACAATATTCAATTCTAAGTGTGGGGGGGGGGGGGGGAATTCTTGCGAATTTTATCACATTATACCTTCTAGTACCCCCGTTTTTGGCCAAAATTTCAAAATAATTTTCACTTTATTTCAAAAAAATTTATGCTTATCGGTCCACCTTGTCTAACCCACATAAGGACTGGCTAATCCAGGAGCAAACGGCTCTTGGTAAAGATATATCAAATCCGTTTATGGCTGACAATTTGCCCAAAATTGTATGGTATTCAACTCACCATATCTTAAAAAGTAAAGAGTTGGCTAGCCCGCAAGGTTATGGCTTGTGGTAAAGGCAGTGGAAAACCATAATTGGTAATCAACTCACCAAGATGATAATTTTATCAAAGAGTTGGCTAGTCCAGAAGCAAACGGCTTCTGGTAAAGACAAATCAAATCCGTTGACAGCTGATGGTTTGCTCAAAATCGTATGGTTATCAGTGTATCATAGTTCTTACTTGAACTGAAACATTTGGCTACTCCAGAAGTAATGGCTTTTGGTAAAGAGATATCAAATCCATTAATTTTTCAAAATGGGTTGTTTTTGGATTCTAGATTGCTAGGGACTAGCAATAGTTTAGTGTGGGGGATTGATGAGTGTGTAAATACTCATCATTTTTTGTCAATCTGAACTACAAAAACATTTAAAAACACTCAAAAATGCATCAAAATACATAAAATATCCAAAGATTATGTTTTATATGTTTCAGATGCAAAATGATTGAAAACAGATGAAAAACGAACAAAGTTTGCACATTTGGCAGTTTCAGTCCCTGAACTTTCAAGAAATGACAGTTTTGGTCCCTGGAAGTTTATTTTCGAATAAAAAGTCAAAAATGGTCCTTGGGAATTCATAAATTATCAAGTTTGACCCTTGGATAAAAATTTTGAGGAAATTACAGTTTTGGTCCCTGAAGTTTCAAAAATGTCAAAAACAGTCCCTGGGCATTTTAAATTGGAAAACTTACATCTATAGCCCTTGTACTATTTATCATTTTATCCTGACTAATCAAGTCCTTTTTGATAACTTTTGGAAAATTACACTTTTAACCCTCAACTTTGCAAAAATGGCAAAAATGGTCCTTGGAAATTTTATTTTGGAAATTATAAATTATGGTCCTTATACTATTTATACTTCGCATGAAAGGACCCTTTAAGAAGTTTGGATGAATTACATTTCCAGCCCCTCAATTTTCAGGATATACATTTTTGGTCCTTGTGTTATTAGTTATTACAACCAAATAGGTCCAAGTTATTAAAATCCAAATCCACAAACAAACACAACACAAACCAATACCTGATCCAGCAAATCCCTTTGGCCCAAATAACAAACCCAGCCCACACCCTTATAATATTACCCTGGTTTGACCCTAGTCAAACCTCCCAAAACCCCCAACACTGTTCACCTCCACTCTCACCCCTGCATCCATGAAACCAGGGTGGTTTCACCACCACTTGCCTAGCCACCACACCCTTATCCCTTCCAATCACACTTCCCAAGTGCATTTAATGCCACCCCCCTATGGCTACCCTCACAGTCCAATTGCACCATATCCCATTTCCCGCAAAAAAAAATCATTAAACGGCTCAGATTGATTCAGACCAAGCCAAGGGTCCAGATGAAGTGGGATGTGCTCAGAAAGTCCCAAGAAACCCTAGAAGTTATCTATAAAGGAAAGAAGAAAGACAGAGCAAGGGTGGTAGCTAATTAGTGTCGACTTAGTGTAAAATTACATTCCAGTTGTAGTTTTTAGTTTAAAATAGTTGTAATCATCAATTCAAGTGTAATCTCATCTTTCCTTAATCATAATTTCAAGTTTTCTCAAGTAATTTCAGTTTTGGTAATTTAGAGTGAAATTGACAATTTCACTCAATATTGTTAGAAGTTGTTATCAGTGTTTCTTTAAGCTTATTTATGTTCATTTAAAAGCTTTCTTAAGTTTTTATGGTGTTTCAATAAGTTTATCTCATATTTACAAAAAATTACTAAAAATTCCAAATAAATAGCAAATAATTCAAAAATCAATTTTCAAGAAGGAAGAAGCAAGGAGCAGGATGGACCAGGGAAGCTTTTGGGTTTAGAAGCTTATTGGAAGCTGTAGGAAGTATACATGATCCTTGGTTCTGTGTTGTTGGCCTGAATTGCAATTGTAAGCTTGTTTTTCCATTTTTAGCATTCTACTATAGGATAAACCTTAAGCTTTTAGCTTTGTGTTTTTATGCTTGTTTGTTGCCTATTAGTCATAATATTGCTTAATCTTGCTTGTTAGTTTAATAGATTACATAGTTGCTTAGTTTTTTTTAAATCCACTACCATAATTAGTATCTTGGTAATTTTCAGTGTTTGTTGTTCTTTATGGTATTTCTATGCTCATTTCAGTTTAATTTATCATCATATATGGTTCTAAATCAATTTCATGGTCTCAATGTTTCATTACCTTCAAAAACCTCTCTTAACTGTCCATATAAGGGGTGTTTGGTTTTTGTGAGTTCTTATACTCACAGTTGGATTTTGTTGTTATATGTAACAACCTGCATTTTCAAGACATTTCTCCTATTCACTATTCATCAGTTACTATTCACTGGTCACTATTCATCATTTTCGGAGTCAGTTTGTGATTCCGAGACGCATTAAAAATTTTACTATTCATGTGACACTATTCATTTCCGAGAGGAAATCACTATTCACGATTGCCATTCATTTCATCGTAAACTGAGTTTACGAGTCTTCAAATTCGCGTAACCAATGTGGTTTAGCTGCGAATTCATGCATCATTCGTTAATGACACTTCATATAGACTGGAATAGTCTACACATCATCATCACATTAGTTACTACACGGATATGCATTATTTCTATATACGTATGCTTAATTTGTAATTAACGTTACCACTCAATTTTTACTACGAACGTATACCCAATACTCCCGATTACGATCCTAATATATTTACATACTCATAATAATAATATAAAAATTATATTATTAATTTACCCGGTGTTTTCTAATCAATTACTATATTTTACGGTCGGAGCTTATTACTCCGTCGGTTTGCGATATTTCAACCCGATAATTATTTTAACACCCGATTATCATCAGGAATAATATTTTACAACTTTTACAACTTCGTCATATTTTATTTCATCGCGTCATGATTTATTTTTAGTTAACTCGGTACCCGATAACACCTAATGCATACATAAAACTAACCAATACTTACAAATGGGGACACAAGTATTAATTAGCCCACAAAACTCTTCTACCTTTTCCCTAATTGGTGCCCCATGTTTCCCTCCCTAGTCCTAATACACTTGATTTATTCACCTAAAATATCTACTTCTTATTTTTACACATTCATTTTCCTAACAAAATAAACTAGCAAAAACCTCAAATTCTCTCTTCCTCTCTTCTTCTTGGATCGACCACAACAAGAACACCAACAAGAAACCATGGATTTTTCAAGATCAAGTTATAATCAAGTCCCATTTACATATCTAATTAAGGTTTTGAAATAAAAACCTCAAGATTATTAAGTTTTCTTGCTCAAAAGTTCATAATCACTCAAGTAAGTTTGCTAAACAATTTTTATAATCTTACAATATTCATACATGATCAATTTCATTTCTAGTACTAAACATGCAAGTATACATATGTATTCATACCACTTATTGTTTATTTTTGTTTATAAACATAGATCTACAATTTTTATTAGCAATCTCATGAGATCCACCATTTTTTGTGAAGACTAGGAACCCATGACACCCTAAGAAGGTGTATGGTAGGATTGGGTACATGTGGAGTTGATTTGAAGTAGATTGCTTAAGCCTTGAACAAGTTAGAACCAAGAAAAAATGAGTTTTGACAACAATAGAAAAGGGTCTGTCCTTAAATGCAAAACGTGGGAAAATCAGTGGGTTTTGGGTAACTTTGGGCTAGAGATTTAGAAAATACTTTCAAAAACGAAGTCGTGGGCGAAAGAACGGATTAAAACGGGTTTATAACGAAGGAGATATGATTTTTCTAAAATTAACGACGAAAACTATTTTCTGAAAAACATACTTGCTGTCCCACGATTTTCAAGGGCAAATCTGAGGTGTAAAACTTGATCTAGCTGTCTCGACTTATCAAAAATATGTTAGTATGTTGACCCACGATTCCGGGGATATAAAGAACATAGAAAACGGGTTTATAACGAAAAAGATACAAGTGTTTGACATCCGACAATATATATATATATTTCCATCAGTTTTTCTATTATTATTTTTGCCGCAAAACTGTCCTTGCGAGACACCACTTTCTTGGCTGTTTTTCTTTATGATCGGATCAATTTGAGTCCGAACCATAGTTTTATGAAATCAAGATCTTCCAACAAGCTTTTCAAATCAATTGGCCGTTCGTCGAATAGACTTATAACGACTAAACTACGACCTCCTCTATATACCCGATAAACTATATATATATATTTTGACAGCTTTTACTATAATGAAATTTTCTAAGTGTTGAACATAATACTTTCAAGTAACAACAATAAGAGTTGATTTTCTCATCGATCAAGACCCGTATAACCAAAAGTTAAATGACACGACTTCAAGATATTGTTACAAGGTTTTCAAAAACGCCGAGTTTCATCACTAACCCTTAACGTACAACATTTCGCGACTTATTTTGCGAGGCCATTTCGGGCATATTTTCAAGTAATGAAAATGTTATTTTTGCGACGAAAACCTTATATTTGCCGATAGAACACCAAACAAGGATCGTGGAGTACCGTATCAACATATTTACATGAAAAGTGGTTATTAACTTAATGAGACGTCAAAAATGTATTTTTCGACGATAAACATTATTTTCAACTTTCACAAGTGGTATCGATAACATACGTATTTGAATGTGTAGCATCATTTCATTTCTTACATTAGATCATATCATTCATATTAGGTTGCGGTTAGAGATCGTGCCTCATTTCTGTGTATTCACTTTTGTCATCTTAGCTATCGCACCAGGTGAGTTCATAACCCCTACTTTTACTTGTTTTACAACTGTTTTGGGGGGAGATACATGTTCGATACTATTTAAATTCAATGTTTGTTTTACTTGAACACGATTCATTTTCTCAAACATTACTGAATGGTTGAAATACTTGTTCTATGTTTTTATACGATTTGAATTACTTATGGGGAAGAATACACTGCTTGAACTATTTTTGTACAATGCCAAAGTATTACAAATTCCATACATTGCTTAAGTTTCCTTATTACTACCAAGTTAAGTCCCCTTTATTATCATGGACCGTTAATTTTAGTGCTAAGCGAGAGTGAGTGAATAGATCTATTGAGGGTGACGCCTCCATTCGCATTTGGGTTGCTCCAACGGGACGAATGCATTTCATGTCTTATCAAATTGAGTGCCTGGTAAACACTCTGTTGGGGCCATTACTATGTCTAGCTTCAGGGTCATGAGCTTAAGAGACAATGTAGCATTTTTGACATTTTTGTCGGTTTACTTTATACTTGTGGCTATTGTACATACAAAATTACTTATAAATTTCCGATACTTTTTCATCACTATCACTACTGAATTACGATGCCTTTGCATCAGTCTTATTACTGAATTACGATGCTTTTGCATCAATCTTATTACTTTTGTTTATACAAACCAAACTTATTACTTTTGGCAGTGGGTTGTAAACACACAGGTTACAAGTCTCTTATGGCGGGACTTGTAACTGAGTGGATTTACGATGCCTTTGCTGGAAAATCTTCATTCATATGCATTACATTCTTTTTCACAAGACTCTATGAACTCACCAACCTCGTGTTGACACTTTAGCATGTATTTTCAGGTTTTAAGCAATGGCACGCTACAGTAGGTTTTGGCAGGGCATGGCATGGTCATAGAAGACTCTGATTATTCATTTGGGGACCGTTTTAAACTATTTTAAGGGCCTACTTCCGCACTACTTTTAACAATGTAAATTCAACATTTTGATCCAAACTATTTTATTCTAAATGATTCAAGTGAAAACCATTTTTGAACTTGTGTTGTAATACCAATTGAGTTACACCCCAGCTACATGTATGCTTCCGCTGGACCCTATTTTGGGGGTGTGACAGATTGGTATCAGAGCTTTGGCTATAGCGAACTAAGTGTTTTTAAAACCTAGACTATAGCTACTTTCAAGAAAACTTAACCCTATGACCGTCATGTGCCTGCCTGCCAAGCTGAAGCCTCATTTGTGGTTAGTTGCTGACATAGGTGATGAGATTTGTATCTCATTATCTAATATATTATATTCATTTATTATAGTTGATTACTATAATTGTCTTTCATATAAGCATGTTCAGATATCATATATGTCACTGCGTTATGTTTTTCCTTGCATAGTTTCATCATTCGACCTCGAGTTTGGTCACTTGCTTTTGTCTTTCAAAATGTCTGGGTATTTGTGAAGGACATAGTCTTAGTATAACTGAGCTGAGTATTTCAAAATTCATGGAACCTCGGTGGAATGTAGACTGGTCACCTACATTCGACCCGGGATAGTGAGATATAGGCTGACCACCTATGTCTGACTCAGAAATGAATTTTGCAACACTGAGAATGGTTATAATAAAATTTTGTCTGGAATTAATTCTCAACTCAATTTACAAATGTTTCATTCATGTGTGTGCATACCCTCGTTGTCAGAACATTCATACTTTTCATCACTTCGTGAACCGCCGCTTGGAAGCACGTCAACTGGTCATTTCATCTCATGAACATTTACGTCTATGCACGATACACTTACATCACAGTATTTTCTTTTATCACAATCTCATGTTGTCGCAGTTGTAACAGTCTCTTCCCTTCTCACCATCACTATCATTTCCTTTCCCCACCCCCATACATATAAGGAATTAGCTAACACTTTACATATTCCGATGTCACTCATCCCTCACTACTCCCAATATTGATAAGCGGATATTATCAATAACCTCCCTAGGAAAGACTTTCCATACCATCTATGAGGAGGATCCCTCGGTACATTAAGACCATTCAAGACTCAACAGAAATATCAAGATATCACAAAACTATTCGAACCACTATCACTGGCCTGATCACCAACAATTTCCACCATCTAGAAAGTATTGGCTTGATTGAATTACAAGATTAGTTTCTATGCGAATGCTCACTAAGCAACACCATAGAGATAAATCCAACCTCTTACCCAAGACTATAAATTGAACATGTCCTCACCAATAGACTTTATTCGAACATGTTAGACACCTATGCATTTGTGCAGACATCCATACCTGGCTATTTTATCATCTTAATACTTTCACTTTTAAATGGATTTTTCTCCACCCTACCGTTATACAAAACATATATCTTGTAAGAAATACTTTTCTGAGGCACTTATTTGACAAGTAAATTCCTTTTGGTTATTCTTTTACAAAACCATTGAATGTTAAGAAATTTTAAACACCAATTCTTGGTAAACCGTATTATCCACCTCATGTTGGAAATAGTCCTATCTTGCATAACTATTAAATTTTGAAACATCGAGAAAAACGTTACTTAGAAAGCTGCTTGCTTAAAAATTGTAAATTTATTTATTCAGGGGAGGTTATGAACAAAACACACAATCTCAAAACAAACTTTGAAAATCAATCACTATATTACCTCACTTATACCTTTAGGAGTTTGTGATTTGATGACATATAACTTGGGGGAAATCTTAGTAATGGAAACTAAGCATCATAGGTGGAGGAAGACTCAATTCATGACATTCCTGCGGAGGAATCACAACCTTATCCTAACCTATTATTTTCAACAACACCCTTTGACGGACTTAACCTTGTAAGTTTCTCCACAACATTCATGATATCCATTTCAACTATTTCTAATAGAGGAATTTAATTCACCTCAAACTCCTAGCGATTACATTAAGATTCCTTTGGAACCACACCACCTATCATCTACAGACCAATGGTCAGAATTGGGGAACGATTCAAACATAGGAAGATATGCTCAGAGCATGAGGGATTGACTCTAGAAATGGTTGGATTAACCATTTGCCATAAATCAGATTCCTTTATAACCATAGTTACCACACGAGCTTAGAGACTACACTATTTGAGGCACTCTATGGTCGAAGTACCAACATCCATTGACGGATCAAAATTTGGAAAAGCCCAACTCACTAGTCCCGTAAGCATTCATGAAATAACCAGGAATTTCCTACAAATCAAGAATCAGTTACAAGTTCGATAAGTTGTAAACCATTAGAATTTCAAGTTCGTGGCATGATTATGTTGAAAGTTCTGCCTAGGAAAGACATGATACCATTCAGAAAACTTCGGGAAGTTAAACCCGATATACATTGGACCATTCAATATTTCAGACAGTATGGGTCTAGTGGCCTACAGACTTGAACTCCCATTAGGGCTCAGTAGCTTACATGATAAGTATAATCATCTTTTCACCAATACAACTCCAGAGACCAACACAAACTGAACTTCGGGACGAAGTTCCTTTTAAGGGGGTGAGACTGTAACAACCTGCATTTTCAAGACATTTCTCCTATTCACTATTCACTGGTCACTATTCATCATTTTACTATTCATCATTTTCGGAGTCAGTTTGTGATTCCGAGACGCGTTCAGAAATTTTACTATTCATGTGACACTATTCATTTCTGGGAGGAAATCACTATTCACAATTGCCGTTCATTTCATCGTAAACTGAGTTTACGAGTCTTCAAATTCGCGTAACCAATGTGGTTTAGCTGCGAATTCATGCATCATTCGTTAATGACACTTCATATAGACTGGAATAGTCTACACATCATCATCACATTAGTTACTACACGGATATGCATTATTTCTATATACGTATGCTTAATTTGTAATTAACGTTACCACTCAGTTTTTACTACGAACGTATACCCAATACTCCCGATTACGATCCTAATATATTTACATACTCATAATAATAATATAAAAATTATATTATTAATTTACCCGGTGTTTTCTAATCAATTACTATATTTTACGGTCGGAGCTTATTACTCCGTCGGTTTGCGATATTTCAACCCGATAATTATTTTAACACCCGATTATCATCAGGAATAATATTTTAAAACTTTTACAACTTCGTCATATTTTATTTCATCGCGTCATGATTTATTTTTAGTTAACTCGGTACCCGATAACACCTAATGCATACATAAAACTAACCAATACTTACAAATGGGGACACAAGTATAAATTAGCCCACAAAACTCTTCTACCTTTTCCCTAATTGGTGCCCCATGTTTCCCTCCCTAGTCCTAATACACTTGATTTATTCACCTAAAATATCTACTTCTTATTTTTACACATTCATTTTCCTAACAAAATAAACTAGCAAAAACCTCAAATTCTCTCTTCCTCTCTTCTTCTTGGATCGACCACAACAAGAACACCAACAAGAAACCATGGATTTTTCAAGATCAAGTTATAATCAAGTCCCATTTACATATCTATTTAAGGTTTTGAAATAAAAACCTCAAGATTATTAAGTTTTCTTGCTCAAAAGTTCATAATCACTCAAGTAAGTTTGCTAAACAATTTTTATACTCTTACAATATTCATACATGATCAATTTCATTTCTAGTACTAAACATGCAAGTATACATATGTATTCATACCACTTATTGTTTATTTTTGTTTATAAACATAGATCTACAATTTTTATTAGCAATCTCATGAGATCCACCATTTTTTGTGAAGACTAGGAACCCATGACACCCTAAGAAGGTGTATGGTAGGATTGGGTACTTGTGGAGTTGATTTGAAGTAGATTGCTTAAGCCTTGAACAAGTTAGAACCAAGAAAAAATGAGTTTTGACAACAATAGAAAAGGGACTGTCCTTAAATGCAAAACGTGGGAAAATCAGTGGGTTTTGGGTAACTTTGGGCTAGAGATTTAGAAAATACTTTCAAAAACGAAGCCGTGGGCGAAAGAACGGATTAAAATGGGTTTATAACGAAGGAGATATGATTTTTCCAAGATTAACGACGAAAACTATTTTCTGAAAAACATACTTGCTGTCCCACGATTTTCAAGGGCAAATCTGAGGTGTAAAACTTGATCTAGCCGTCTCGACTTATCAAAAATATGTTAGTATGTTGACCCACGATTCCGGGGATATAAAGAACATAGAAAACGGGTTTATAACGAAAAAGATACAAGTGTTTGACATCCGACTATATATATATTTCTATCAGCTTTTCTATTATTATTTTTGCCGCAAAACTGTCCTTGCGAGACACCACTTTCTTGGCTGTTTTTCTTTATGATCGGATCAATTTGAGTCCGAGCCGTAGTTTTATGAAATCAAGATCTTCCAACAAGCTTTTCAAATCAATTGGCCGTTCGTCGAATAGACTTATAACGAATAAACTACGACCTCATCTATACACCCGATAAACTATATATATATTTTGACAGCTTTTACTATAATGAAATTTTCTAAGTGTTGAACATAATACTTTCAAGTAACAACAATAAGAGTCGATTTTCTCATCGATCAAGACCCGTATAACCAAAAGTTAAATGACACGACTTCAAGATATTGTTACAAGGTTTTCAAAAACGCCGAGTTTCATCACTAACCCTTAACGTACAACATTTTGCGACTTGTTTTGCGAGGCAATTTCGGGCATATTTTCAAGTAATGAAAATGTTATTTTTGCGACGAAAACCTTATATTTGCCGATAGAACACCAAACAAGGATCGTGGAGTACCGTATCAACATATTTACATGAAAAGTGGTTATTAACTTAATGAGACGTCAAAAATGTATTTTTCGACGATAAACATTATTTTCAACTTTCACGAGTGGTATCGATAACATACGTATTTGCATGTGTAGCATCATTTCATTTCTTACATTAGATCATATCATTCATATTAGGTTGCGGTTAGAGATCGTGCCTCATTTCTGTGTATTCACTTTTGTCATCTTAGCTATCGCACCAGGTGAGTTCATAACCCCTACTTTTACTTGTTTTACAACTGTTTTGGGGGAAGATACATGTTCGATACTATTTAAATTCAATGCTTATTTTACTTGAACGCGATTCATTTTCTCAAACATTACTGAATGGTTGAAATACTTGTTCTATGTTTTTATACGATTTGAATTACTTATGGGGAAGAATACACTGCTTGAACTATTTTTGTACAATGCCAAAGTATTACAAATTCCATACATTGCTTAAGTTTCCTTATTACTACCAAGTTAAGTCCCCTTTATTATCATGGACCGTTAATTTTAGTGCTAAGCGAGAGTGAGTGAATAGATATATTGAGGGTGACGCCTCCATTCGCATTTGGGTTGCTCCAACGGGACGAATGCATTTCATGTCTTATCAAATTGAGTGCCTGGTAAACACTCTGTTGGGGCCATTACTATGTCTAGCTTCGGGGTCATGAGCTTAAGAGACAATGTAGCATTTTTGACATTTTTGTCGGTTTACTTTATACTTGTGGCTATTGTACATACAAAATTACTTATAGATTTATGATACTTTTTCATCACTATCACTACTGAATTACGATGCCTTTGCATCAGTCTTATTACTGAATTACGATGCTTTTGCATCAATCTTATTACGTTTGTTTATACAAACCAAACTTATTACTTTTGGCAGTGGGTTGTAAACACACAGGTTACAAGTCTCTTATGGCGGGACTTGTAACTGAGTGGATTTACGATGCCTTTGCTGGGAAATCTTCATTCATATGCATTACATTCTTTTTCACAAGACTCTATGAACTCACCAACCTCGTGTTGACACTTTAGCATGTATTTTCAGGTTTTAAGCAATGGCACGCTACAGTAGGTTTTGGCAGGGCATGGCATGGTCATAGAAGACTCTGATTATTCATTTGGGGACCGTTTTAAACTATTTTAAGGGCCTACTTCCGCACTACTTTTAAGAACGTAAATTCAACATTTTGATCCAAACTATTTTATTCTAAATGATTCAAGTGAAAACCATTTTTGAACTTGTGTTGTAATACCAATTGAGTTACACCCCAGCTACATGTATGCTTCCGCTGGACCCTATTTTGGGGGTGTGACATTATAATTGCTTGTAACATCTCTAATTATGTTTAGGTAGCAAGTTTAAGGTATAAAACACAGGTCTTACAAGTGAAAAAGTCAAACCTCACCCATAATGACCCATAACAGTCCACTGTTGGGACTGTTATGATCCAATCTCACCCATTTCACTTTAAACTTATCCTAGTAGCCTAAGTCAGTCTTAATTTATCATAATACATCATAATTAGTCATTAGTTGAGAATCAAACTTCACCAAAGTCAAACTAGGATAAATTTCATAAAATTCAAATTGCATACAAGGCATAAAATCCAAATTTTCAAGGAATTTTAGTGAATTTTGTGTTGTGATTTAGGCCTTAATCTTTCTACATGTTGTAGTCTACCACCTCAACTTTGAAATCCCATAATCAGCATAATTTTGTGATTTTTATTGTGGGCCTCACAACCCCTCAAACAGGGCTGCAGGCCCCTGCTGCACCAGCAGACCACCCCCACTGCCTCCACTTTTGTGGGTCCCACAGACTACCACAGTGGGCCCCACACCCCCCCCCCTTGGTTCTTTGAGCTCACAAGCTGGCCATCTTGCTAGTTCCACTAAGCTTTTGAGCTTAAACACCCTTGTGGGCCCCCTAGACAGCTACAAATATTGTCCCATTTCTGTGTACAAAACAAGTATCCCAAAAGCTTATTTTGGCTTATTGGCTTATTCCGTGGTACCATTTTGTTGTTTCTAGCTTATACCAGTCCAAGTAAGTCATTTGAACCATAATCCACCTCTGTGGACCCCACAGAGGCTCATTTCTAGCTTAAGTCAACAAAAAGTCAATTGTTTTAGCTTTTTGTGTCCATTTTGCTTATTTTTAAGTTTGGGAAAAGTTGTTTTCACAAAAGTTCTTTGTTTTTAAGTATAAAATAGTGTTCCAAAAGAAAAACCAGAAAAATCCAATTTTAAATTAAGTGATAGTTTCTATTTAATATAATTTATCTTTTTAATTTTCCTTTTTAGCTTTTTATTAAGCAATTTACATTTTTATATTTTTATTAATTTTCTTTTATATTAAAGTATTTTTAGTAATTTTTTCAGAATTTTATATTGTAATTTAGTATTTATTAGATTTAATATTAGTTTTATTGATTATTAATTAATATTTAAGTATTAAATAGCATAATTAGTTTTTATTAAGCACTACCTAGTTTTTATACTTTTCCTAGCTTTTATATAATATAAATTATTTTTATGAAATTTTCCATAATTTTTACTGTTCATCTTTTATTTTTTATAATTTAATTAGTTTAAGTAGTAATTAATTAATAATTAAGATAATAATTAGTGAAATAGTTTAAAAATAATTTTTATAAACTTTTTATATTTTTCTAGGATTCCTGTGATGGTTAATTAGTTTTATAAAATATTTCTTAATTTTCTAAGTCATTTGTAGTATTATTAGTAATTTAAATTAGTTAATTAGTTTAAGTAATATAATTAGTAATTAATTAATATTAAAATCACAAAAAGACAAAAAGACATATTTTTAGTTTTTATATTATTTTTAAGTTATTTTAGAACTTTTAAAAATAAATTTTCATTTTCTTAAGTTTTAATTTAATATTATATTTAGTATAAGTTAAATATTAATAATAGTTAATTAAATAGTTTTAATTAATAATAAATAATAAAATAATCAAAAAAATAATTTTCTTTTTAATTTAATTTTATTTTAATATTAAGTTTATAAAAGTTTCATTTTCACCCCCTGTAGTTTATTTTTCCTTAAAACTCACCTTTTTCCCAGCACGTAATCGTGTCTGATTTTATATTGATTTACGTTTATGTACATCTGTTTCCCACAATTGTTAATGTTGTTATTCCTAATCATTCCAGTAGTGTAAAACAAATTCAAATCATTATCTGGTTACTTGCCATTCAAATTCACCCGATCACAAACCCGTTTTTATACCATCACACCTCGTTGGGACATAACGACCCGGGGAAACACTGTATTTCACGGAGCATTGACTCTAAGCTGTTTGACCTTGTTGACCGTTTAGGCTCAATCACAAGTCGTCTATTTCACGCGCGCTTCGTACAACAAGAAGACGGAAAAGTTATCTCGTTTATGCATTTCTGAAGAGAAAAAGAGGACATGTGTAAGTTTATTTCAGAACACGTACCAATAATATGGGTAAGGCAAGCATGTGAGTAGCGGGTTAAAGCAGGTAATTTATAAGTGGGGTCAAAATGGGTGATGCCAACTTACAAACACAATCTTTACCTTAATAACACGATGAGATTATGTCTAACTAAACCTTCTTTTGCAGCTCAAATAAGCATTTGAATTCAAGATTGTGTTTGCAGGTTGGCATCACCCGTTTGTTCACATATACAACCCAAACATCACATCTTGAATTCAAAACCTCTTGCAAATAACGCATTGTTAGTGTACTTCAACAAAAGATATAAACTTTTCAATATAGTTTCATTAACCATACCTAACGAAGTGAGTCATATGACCCGACCCAACACAACTAAATTCACGGTTGTTCTGGTACCCAAGCGACCCTGTAATTTTCAACAAAAAAGGTATATTAGAAAATACGTAATCCCAAAGAACCCTTAATTTTCAACAAAAAAAAGTATATTAGACCATAAGCAAAATAGTCGTAAATTGTAAAATATAGTACTATCACCCTAATCTTACCGCAAGAGGTCCGAAGTTGGTAAGCCGTCGACCATGTAATCAAAGGCATCAAAACTTATCACATCAAAATCCTACAATCAATACCTAAACAAAGCATATCAAAAATATCTTTAAATCATCTAACCCCTAAAGCTATTTATAATAGAAACCCCAAACCTAAAAACTCTAAGTTAAAAATTAAAGATCTATAATCAACCTCCTACAATCAATATCAAAATATTCAAATCCTTTAAACTCCAAAAGATATTTGGAAAAAAAAAAAAGAAAAGAAAAAAACTCAACCCTAAAATCATACCTAAACCCTAACTTATAAATTCAAAACAGATAATCGGTACCTCTATTATTATTATTTTTTCCTATTAGCGTCTTTTGGTTTCCGAACTTCCACA
This sequence comes from Artemisia argyi, assembly GCA_030686995.1. Classification (NCBI taxonomy): domain Eukaryota; kingdom Viridiplantae; phylum Streptophyta; class Magnoliopsida; order Asterales; family Asteraceae; genus Artemisia; species Artemisia argyi. The sequence continues at coordinate 134,184,221 of CM060698.1, read as the reverse complement.
TCCTCCGATCATCATCATCACCTGCAAAAAATTTGGGTTTCTTGATTAACCTGATTCAATTTTTGTTTGCGGAGGATTTATGGAATCTTCTAGGTTTCTCGCGTCTTTATGTCGATATAATACGGATCATTTAAGACAGATAAATGGACCATGCAAAAAGGCTAACATCTTGAGCCTTAATTTTGGCGGGAAAATAGCATGCCAATACGGCGTCGTTTATAATGTGCTATATAATATACGAGACTGGCGATGAACGCCGCATTGCGGGCTCGCCTGTTTATTTTGCGACGTTTTGGGCCTGTTTTTCTTGTCGAGATGATTATCTATAAATAAGGTAGAATACTTTGGCAGCTGTAATAAAAGTTGGAAATTCATATCTTCTATAAAGTGATTATACAATTCACCTGTTTTCAATTTTTACATATCGCCTCTTTGCTAAATCCCGTTGGAAACAAACCATCTTCAAGCTTGCGTGCTCGCCTCTGGTTGAGATCTAGTCAACTTTTACAGACTTGGTTGAGATCTAGTCAACTTTTTTGGGATGGAACTGCAGTAGTTACGTAAGTATATTGGACGGGCTGTTTTGATAACAATCTTTTACAGACTTGGTTGAGTAAAATACCTTGCGTAAAACGAGGCCTTTTAGCACAGTTCTTAGACGTATGAGTTATATTTGGTATTTGTATTGTTCTGGTAGCCTCCATATTTGTACCCTGAGTCTCCATAGGTGAAGAGCTTGCTTTAATTCAACGGTGTGTCACGCGCTTTGCATTTGACCTTTGACTTGAGACAGATGAAGAAGGCATGGTAACTGCAAGAAAGATCAACCTATGAGAAAGGTATGAATCATTATTGTATAGAATAAGAATATATTTTATAACCTTGTGTATGCGAGTTTACTTCTGTAGTTTGCAGTTGTAAACCTTTGTTATTACCACTTGAAGAGTAAGGTGTTGCATCTGTAATAGGAAAGGTGTTGTAAACATTAGAAGTAATTAAACATGACAATAACAACGTGTAAAATAATACTTAAAACCAAAGTGAAAAGGCTTACGCTGAGAAGACACTGACAATGAAGGTTGGCCAACAGTAGTATGTCCATAAGTATAACCATTGTTTGTAGATATGTTATGAGACGACGGCATTTGATTTTCTGATAAGCCGGTGGAATTGGCCATTGAAGATGGATTGTGAAAAGAAGGCTGAGTACTTTCATAAAACTCCTAATCTTTAGTTCCCTCTGTTTGCCATTTGTATACTTTCACATTTATTCTGGTTACACAAACTATCGTGGCTTCTACAAATCTTCTTATTGACATTCTCTGACCATGTAGTCACACCAATTGACATTCTGCGTTTCTTTGTTTAGTGGATATGTTTTTTTGTATTTAGAAACTCCACCATTATCAACAAACAATGTGTTCACTACAACTGGAAAAAACATACGGCCACATTCATCTATCTGCATGGTCAGAGATGAAACCAAAAAAAGGTTAAGTACTCAATATGATTCAGCTGAAGATCAGAAGGGCAAAAAAATCTTAAAGTTAAGTTCGTTTGAAACTCATTATCATGTCATCTTGGTTTTAACTAATAACCATATATAAATAAATTGTCTGATTGTAATCAGGGGTGTTTGGGATTACATATTTTTAAGACCTTATTTACTCTAAATATAAACGGACAAACAACTTCATCCTAACACTCTAAACACCTTCATTTGCATTCTTACAGTAAAAAAAGTAATTTTGTGATATACCTTCACCGGTTAAAAATAGACCATGACCCTAATTATTATACCCATCGACCCAAAGAACAGAATTGTTGCTGCCACACCATTGCTGTCCTTGAAGGTATATCGCAAAATTACTTTTATCGATAAATATTCATGTTATTGCCTGTTGTATGAAGAGCCAAAGCATTTTTTATTTATTTTTTTAACTTCTAAGAAAAATGAATACTGTATATATCAAGTATGATTGACCAAGGTGCATAGAACTCGACCAACACAGCTTTGTTGCCATGAAAGATTTTTGGTAAAGGGGCCTAATTACTAAGATTTTCTAGGGGCCCGATTACGAAGATTTTTGGTAAAGGCAGCAATTACTCACAATGAGATTCATTTTGCTGAAACAACAACTACATCTGCTACCTTCATGTTGCATCATTGAATTCAAGGTTTCGTTTATGGAAGACGTAGCAACGGAAGCTAATTAATCTTGATGGTGAGAAAACCTGTGATCAGCACATCCAATCTCAATGCCTCTTCTACTCGTACAACTTAATCATGTGGTCCGTGAACTGTCAACAATACATGATATGAATTAGACAAACAATATATTACATTGTAAACACTATCGAGGGTTAAATAATTTGAAACATGTATATAAATTTGAAACAACAAATAAAGAAAGTATTATGCATAATCTACTATACCCGAGATGTCATCTGAATTACAGCTTTGAAAAGTTATTTTACAGATTCACCAACATCAGGAAGGTTATGGCAGCCAGCATATGACTTTAGATCATCTTTCAATAGTTGAACATTCTATTCTCGCAGCATGTTTTAGTTAACGACCCCCTTAAATCTGCAAAAGTCGATTCAGTTTCATTTAATTATTTCTTTTACCACAAAAAAAAATGCGTCAACTAAAAACATGTCAGCGCGTTAGCATACAACCACACTTATTTTACACAAATATAACACATTCAAAGAACACATATTTTACGCAGGAAACAACCAAGATAAATCAAATTTGTGTTATATGTAGGCTGATTGTATTAGTTTTATATGATGCAACATTTATGCAGACCATGTACGAAGCCTCCAAACATTGGAAAATAGATTTCGTATCAGTTAAGTAGTTAATTTCTTTACTGCCGGAAAATAAAGTGTCGTAATTGCTAACTTAACTTAGTAAGAGATGGTTGCACTTTAGAGGATTATATAGCAAACGTGTATAATTGAAAACTACTGTTGCTAGTTTCACTTGACGCACCGTCTGCGTTTGTTGTTCGCCCGCGAGCTCATGCTACCTTTTCAGGTCATGCATTAATACCTGTAACAACTGCAAATCAGGAAGGATTAAAATAACTTAAACCATCAGTCATATCTCGTATGCATCAATCCAACAACATAAAAACTAATGAGCCCACTTACCTTGAGTGGCCGAACGGCTTCGTTTGTTATTGGCACCTGAGGAGACGATCCTTTTCTAATCTTTGTTTGCTATCTGTAACAACGCGTTACAAATAATTAATATATAGCATAATCCATGTCTTATATGTTATACGAATAAAACTTAAGGTAACAGTTATATATCGTTAGAGAACTACAATTAGAAAAACTCACTCGAGATCCATTACACTCCTCAAGCACATATAGCACACGAATATCATACATCTTCACCGACCTAAATATAAAAGATCAGTCCACCTATAAACGCAAAATATCCTTTCCCCGCATTAATCACCACGTAACTACACACTTATTTTACACAAATCTAACACATTCAACAAAGACACACATTTTACACAAATCTAATACATTCCAGATAACACACATAATATAAAATTTTTGCTGTTATGTGACACTATATATGATTCGAAAACGTAATACACATAATCAGGTTCTACTCACCTGACGCGCTCCTTGGCTTGGCGCCCCTCTTTCTTCGCTTCCATCTTCAGTTTCTACTTCATCAAAAATGTACAAAACACCTAAAATTTATAGATAACCCCGAAATTAGCAAAACCCCCAAATTTTATAACAAAACCCTAATTATAACAAAACCCAAAATTGAAAGTAAAGTGTATATTAAAATCAAAAACCTAAAACTGATAACTAACCTGAAACATGCGATTTATAATAATCTTCTGTGCAATATTCATCCCTTTCATCTCCATCTTCAAGCTTTCTGATTTTTGATTGGGTGTGTGCGCGTCAGTGCGTGTGTGTGATTGTGAGGCGATGATATATTTTCAGATATGATTGGTATGAGTGGGCCAATTCTGTGGAAAAAAGGGCCAAAACAGGCAACGCAGTTGGGCTTACACTTTGGACCAAAAAATGGCGGGAAAAGTAGCACATAAAACGTCGACGTTTGCATCCACATTATATATCTATACTAAAGAGCAACGTCGGTGATGAATATAAAATTATTAAACCTGGCCCAACAGTATTAGCCCAAAATATTTTATGGACTTTGTATATATAGACTAGAAATTGGACATGGGCTTTCGGAAAATGTGGTGGGCCGGCCCATACCTCCCTATAATAGTGTACATTCTCCTCAAAATACAGGAAACATATTACATTGATTTATAATAGTGTGTTGTATTTTGGTATTACCTTTGGTTATACTATATTATGTATTTGTTTACTTATCCAGGATGACCCTGAAAAAAAATATGCTCGTCCCACTAAAACCGTAATAATCCTGGGGATAGCTTGGCTACAATTATTGTAGCCAATTGGTTACAATCCTTCCCAAAAAATACAAATGAATTAAATCAGGGACCTACAGAAAAGATTCAGGACCCACAAAAAAAATCAGAGATCCACATTTATAGTACAAAATTGTAGCCAATTGGCTTCAATTAATTGTAGCTAATATATTCCCTTACTATATATGGTTAAATGACACATAACCTTTTACATTTTATACCATTTGAATGCTCTTCAAATAACTTATAGGAAGTTCGAACATTATTGTTATGAGGTGAGTGGTGTAACTTTACACTGGATAGAACACTGGGTAAAATTATATGAGTGGATATAAAATACATACTCGACTCCATTTTGTGGTTGTAAATGGGAATGATTATACTTTTTTTTTTTTTTTTTTTTTTTTTTTTTTTTTTTTTTTTTTTTTTTTTGTTGTTGTTAAAAGGTTGCAAGCACGTGTTTGTTTGCCCATCGAGTGTGTTAGTTATTACACAAAAACAACTTTAAGGTTAAAATTTATAGGATCAGTTTGATTGTACTATATAACACCCTTATAACCTGTATGAAGTCTAACAAACATGTGACTTTAAGGTTAAAATAGCTTTTAAGTGTTAATGGAAGTGGTTAAGGTTAATATTTAATTTATCAACTACCAAAACTATGAACTGATTGCTTAAAATTAATCAAAAGAAAAGAAGTTTGAAGTTTTGAACTGATTGCTCCAAATATTTTAATGCCCTCTTCATATTTATGCACCAAATTTTCCACTAACAGAAAGTTCTTTTAATGTAATCTGTTGTGTCAGATTTGTTGAATTGTTAACTTAGTTGCGTACGGGGAAAAAAAATGTGTCTGCTTCAGTTAAGGTTTGTGTACGGGGAAAAAAATGCAAATGGAACAGACTAAACAAAAGCAATCCACAAGGTTGCTTCATACGTCTCTTCTTCTTCTTTTCCAGTTTGAAACCAAATTGAGAGCGAGGATGTTTTATTTTCAATTCTATACATAATAAAAAAAACACATTTACAATATCAGCATAAAGTGAATACATGTCATATAAGAAAAATCAAAGACCAAAATTACTAACCTGTAAGTGCTCATGAATAAACTGGTACTAACAAAAAGGTTGTACCCAATATATTCGACAGCGATGGGTATTAGTATCAGGGAATTCATGACGTGCCTCTGGCATCGACTTCTTCATACTCCTACTGAGAATAAGACAAATCAAATTTGGGCAGGACATAGCAATTGGCTTGACATCTTCCAAAGAGAATTTGTAAGATGAGACTAATGTAAGAGTCCATAATGTTTGATGACCATAAAAAGCACGTAAACCAACACTAGTAATTCTCTCACAACCCATCAAACTTAACCCCCTCATCTTCAAACACTTGCGCCCGATTTCAAGCAATGAAATGTCAGTTATATTGATCAAGAAATTTAAATGTAACCTCTTAAGATTTGGGAGCTCACATAGGGCCACAACCCCTTGGTCAGTGATATTAGCCCCAGACAAATATAACTCTTCTATACAAGTTGCTTCTCCAATCATTTTCAGTGATCTGTCTGACATTTACACAAAAATTCAAACTTAATATTCTCAAATTCTTGCATGATCTTACAAGGGAACCAATACCTATTTCCTTAAAGTGTAACCTCCCATCTAGATTCACGTCAACCAAATGAATGCAAGCATTTGCGATTGCACACAAGCCAACATCATCAAACTCCAACTTATCCATCTCATGATCAAGGTAATACCTTTTAGAAATATTTAGCTGCTCGATATTTGGGCATGACTCAGCGATCAGTTTCATGTGGTTATTTGAGAATGGTTCGTGGCATTCAAATGAGAACATTTTTGGCGATGCATCTAGTTTAATATAAACTGATAATACTTATAATAGCTGTCAAGCAGTGGACTTGTTATTAATCAGTTTGCACTCGCAGCCCATTTACAACCCAGCCCACAAAAAGCCCAAAATCAAACCCTAATCCCCTACATATACACACACAACCCTAGCAGCTCATTTCACCGTCACCCACTCTCTTATTTTCATCTCATAACTAGCTTTAGGGTTTCACAACACAAAAACACTTTCACAACCATGGCAACCGCCGCCGCCCCAAATTCCGTCCAGTGCTTCGGCCGCAAGAAAACCGCCGTGGCCGTCACCCACTGCAAGGCCGGGCGTGGCCTCATCAAGGTGAACGGTGTCCCCATCGAACACATCCAGCCAGAAATCCTCCGTACCAAGGTGTACGAGCCAATCTTGCTAGTGGGTCGAAGCAAGTATGCAGGTGTTGACATGAGGATCAGGGTGAAAGGTGGAGGTCACACTTCACAGATCTATGCTATCAGACAGAGTATTGCTAAGGCTCTTGTGGCTTATTACCAGAAGTTTGTTGATGAGGAAAGTAAGAAGGAGATTAAGGATGTGCTTGTTAGGTATGACAGGACTCTGCTTGTTGCTGATCCTAGAAGGTGTGAGCCCAAGAAGTTTGGTGGGCGTGGTGCTCGTGCAAGGTTCCAGAAGTCTTACCGTTAAGCGGCATGGGAAATGGTCTGGTTTTTATGTTTTGGTGTCTTTGGATTTAAAAAGGATGTTTTGTTTTAATGCTTATGTTTTGGATTATTAGTTTTGCATGTTAGACTTATGTTTTGATGATGGATTATGGATGGTTGTATGTGATTTGGTATAATCACGTTATGATCGTTTTATGAGTATTTAATATGTTCTCTTTTAATGTTCTGCTACTGATGTTATTTGTGATGTTGTTTAACATTTTTTATGATTTGGGTTTGGTTTTATTGGGCTACATTTTTAGGATTTGATGCTTGTTGGTTATAGTTTTTATGAAATGAGTATATGTTTAAGTTAGATATATGGTATTGGATTCTGAGTTTTTTGATTAGCAAGTGATTTGAGTTTTTTTTTATGATATATAGGTTTTTGATTGTTTTTTGTTTCAAATTTGTTATTATTTTGTTTTGGTGGTGCTTATGTAGTCTGATGTTGGCTTAAGAAGAATTTTGAGGTTGATAAATAGCTGGGTTGTTTATGGTTTTTTAGAAAAAAACTCTTTTAAAGTGTAAAATTAGTTAAGCTTGAGATTGTTAAGGATCCCTTAATGAAGCTTTTCATTTGATTAGTAGGTTAAAACATAGACTGTTTATTGGTATTTGGGGGTGTTTGTTTAAGCTTATATGCGGCTTATGAAGTTACAAACACCATTTGTGTTATTTGACATGTTTTCATATAGCTAAGTTTATTTTGACATATTTCCAGATAGCTTTGTTATAGTCTAATAACTAACATAATGATAACCTTCTAATTGATCAAGTGTGTATGTGACAACCTACACCAGCGTTAATATATAAAGTTGATTTGCAGTTGACAGAAATGGTGTGTGACAACCTACACCGCAATGGGTTAACTTGTTCAAAGAATGATTCTATCATTAGTTGTGTTCACAAAGTTAGTGAGATTACCAATAATCATAACAAATGTTAGTGTTAAACACTCTTAGCAATTGATTAATCATTATCACTTAAAACTGAGCGCCATCTCTCTCGTGCTTCATTTGGTGGCGACTATGTTATTTTTTGTTAGTTTATATTAAATCTTTAGAAATAAGAGGATTGTTTGGCCTGTCGGTCGTTTTCCAGAACCACATCACACGAGACTTGAGTCTCCTAATTTTTGGCAAACGTTTTGGCCTTGTATCAACTAGGCAAACTATGCACTATGCAAAGGTTAACCCATTTTGAATATGAGTTTGTCTGATTGATGTCTACACTGTACATGTTCAGAATTCACTATATTACACAACTGTCTCATACTTGAATTTGACAAAGATGGAGGAGTCAATGACCGGTGTTAGTCAGAGTCCTGCTGGAAACATACACACACGCACGCCACTTGCAACTCAGAAACCTATACCAAAGGCCATTTGTGTCATTTTGTTCATGCCGATTACTCTCTGACTTCATATTTAATACTTTGATACGAATTTATTTATGCAATACTAGACATAACCAAGCTCATAAACACAAGTCATTAAGCTCACTACATAAACAACTAAACACCATTCTAGAAACCATCCCATTTCTATGCACCAATGGTGAGCACCTTCTTGCTGCTTCCTCTCTTCTTCCTAAACAAAAGCTTCCTCAACAGCTCGGTACCTTTACCCCGCTTCTTACTAGGTACAATGACCAAAGCGCGTGACTTGCAGCTCCCAACACGAACAACAGGTAGTGGTACTTTTGTTTCTGTAGCAGTTATGACCTCCTTAGTCTTGGGAGAGCTTAAATCCTCCATGTCACCAGTGTCCTCTGCCACCATATGATCACGTAGAGATGAATGCTGGCTTGACTTTTTATCAGTAGTCAAATCTGATTGTTCTGTTGGTGGTGTCAGTGCTTTTAATTGGCGGCTGATGCTGAATATGGTTTCTTGACACTCCGCCAATTTTGCAGAAGCTACTGTTAATTCCCATCCCTGCAAAGTTGTCGCAACTTATATCTCTTTTTTCATAAATTATCTATGTGTAAAAAGAATTTGATCATGCATACAAACAGGGTAGGGACGAAAAGATATAATAACATCACCAAATTTAAAATTACGGATAGAGTGATTATGTAAAGATTAAAAGGTCAAAAGTTGTGCTTGCTATCTTGGCTTTTCGGGTGTTAGTTTGAAAAATCATGTTACTTTTAGCTAGAGGTGGCAATTTCGACCCTGTTAGTTAAAAATGGTTTGATTTAGGGTAGGTTTATCTCAACCGGTTAAAACCAAAGAAATCAAGTTTGAAAGGAAATGGGTCAAACGGGTCAATTGTGGCACAAAATGTATTTTTGATGCATAAAAGCGAGTAAATCATTCTATTCAGCCTGCCATTGAGAGGATAGACTATTTGTAACCAACGTTCCATTCAAGTGCCAAACATTTACCTATTTTGACTGGAGGGCTATTTGTTCACCTATATAGTTTTAGCACAAATATTTGGAAAAAATTTCATCCAATTCCAGAATTTATCGAGTTACTAAACAATCCGACCCGCCCTTTTAGCCACCTCTAGTTTTAGCACAACGTTGACTTTGACTGTTTAAGGTGGGAATCATGTCTCGTTCCTGTAAAGATAAAAAAAAGTGCTTACAGTTTGTGGTTGTTTCACCTCTTGCTCAACATCTACATTCACCGCATCTTTATTAGACGCACTGCACATTACATCTTCTAAATCAGACGACATTTCAATTTTCCAAATCTGTTACAGATAATCAAAATCAGAAAGCTAAAAGTGGGTATACCTTGCTAGTTGGAGTTGTAGATCGAGACATGTTGCTTCAAGTTCTTCACAGCAATGACTTCTATCTTCTAGTTCCACTTTAAGAGCCGATAACTTCTGATTCGCTTCGTTTATTTGAACTGTAGCAACCGATAGTTTATGATCAAGCTCCTCATTGATCAGCTTCTGGTTCTCCAACTGGTCCTCAATCATCAATTTCGACTCTTGGAAACCTTCTGGTTCGGTTTTTGGGCTCACGGTGCCTTTTTCTGGTGATATCATATCTGCCTTGTTAGTTGATGATTTGTCAGTATCAGGCGATTTCCATGTGATGTAACCACTAACTAGATTGTCATTTGAGCCCGAATCATATCGACTTTGTAAAGCTAATCTAATTTCGTCCAAAATATCATTAAAACCTTTTTTAGAAACTTGGATTTGCTCCGAAATCGCCTTTAGAACAGTTTGTAACCAAATGTCACCTTCTGCCACCGGTACTAACTCTTTGCCTACTGAATCTAGATTGCATGTATCGGCAGAAACTATTGCTAATTTTTCCATCTCAACAAAATCATCCATTAGACTCATATCTGAGACTCCAATCATCGTACGTTGACTAGCACCATTGTCATGACTTACATCACACCTCATTTGAGCAAATTCCTCTTGCAGAAGATGAATTTCATCGTCTCTTTTACGCATACTTTCTTTGAGAATCTTGTTTTCTTCTTCAACTTCACATAAACGGTTTATCATTAAAACCAGGCGTTTATCATGCGAACCTGTGATCTGTTTTTTCACCACTGATCGAAGTTTCTGACATTCTGCTTCTAACTTCACCACCCTTTTCATACTTTCTTGATGCTGTCGATTTGCCACGTCAGCACATCGGCTTCGTATCTCAAGCTCTCTTTCAAGAACCCGATATTCATATTTCAGAATATCGTTTTCTTTTTCAGCAGAATCTAGTCTCGAAATCAGTTCATTGAACTCTACTGATGCTTGAGACATTTGTTGGCTTACATCTTCGATTAGTTCCTCTTTCATCATAAGAGCCTTAGCAAGGCGCGCATTTTCAACCGTCAGATTTGCGAGTTTGTCACTTACCCGGTTGGCTTGCTCATCTTTTAGAGCACTAACTTGTTGCCGGTAATCCTTCAATGCAGAGTTCAAGTGAATCAATCTCTCATTAGCCTCTATTTTCTGCTGAACTGCTTCTTCTAGTTTTTGATTTTGCAAAGCCATTTCTGCAATGGCTCTTTCCCGACCTTTGAAAACAATAAGATTTAAAAGCAAAAAAACGTTTAAAACTTGATTTGAAAGGAACGAGATCTTAGAAAGAATTGAATTTCAGTTCTTTTTTGATAAATAAAAATAGCAACATACTTTTTCATTTGTCATGTTTTAGTCATTCTATATTTCTTGTATGTCATTTGCGTTATCTTGTAACCATTACCTTAATATTTTCATATCAAACTTACATTATATGTAAATCAAATACATAAAAAATTACAAAGACTAAAACGGGACAAATGAAAAGGCAAGTAGGTATTTTATGCAAAATAAATAAAGTCCCTAACATAAGAGGATCAATGATTTACCTTCAATGGCTTCTTGTGCGGTTTTTGAATGTTCGCTTATGAGATTGTCTTTGGCATTGCACTCACATAGGAGAGAAGCTACCTTTTCATGGAGGTTTTTCACAGTCCTCTCTAAAGCTGCTTCTCTCTCATACTGAAGTGTCTGTGTTAGTAAATTTAGCATAATAGAAGTACTTGAAATTTCATAACACTGCATATGGAAGGATTTGTGACTTTAGATAAACAGTTTTGAATTCTTTTATCCAAAATTTTTACAAAATTGAGTAAAGTGCAGTGTGGTTCACATTTTACACAAAAAATATTTTAAAATACGACATGGTTTAAATTATCAACTTCTGGAATTATCATACATGACCACGTGATGTAAACAAACCAAAAAGATGCAAGAAAAGCAATATACATTGCAATAAGGAACTATTTTGAAAAAAAGTTGTAAACGAAAGCCTGTTTACATTCACAATTTATTACAAATTGCCCACTTTATAATGCATTTTGATAATCACTTGTTAAACATCAATGATTTTGGTCATTAGCCTCCTGAACTTTTGTTTTGGTGTTACGAAAAATTCAAGTAGGATTTCTGAAAGTCAATTTGAGGTGAAATGAGGTCTGCTAAAGCTGATGTTGCAACTCAAAAGGAGTTGTTAAGTATACAAGCGATTTTAAGTAATGTGGCAATACAAATACAATTTGCAAATAGGCCAATGAGTACAATTATAAAGTTTAAGAGTCTAACCAACAAAATTGTTAATTTCTTTATGTTAAATAAGAAGCTATGTATTCTAGAATTGTTATGTCTTTTGGTACAGAGTATTAACTAAAACAGTAAAAGTTGTTGCCATTTTTTTCCTTATATTATGATTCAACTTTAGCAATAATATGTATTCAAACCAAATGGGCAACTATCAATGCTTTAACTACAAGTAGGTATAATAATTTCTTTTCCTCTCATCATTTTCCCTCCTCAATTTATGATTTTATACTAAAACTCATAAATATGTATGTTAGCTGCAGAACTTTTCCTAGATCTGTCACCACTCTAACCACCACTCTACTACTACTTGTAACAACCACTGTACCACTTCTCTAACGTCTCAGTTCCTTTAATTATGTAGAAATCTCGTTTTCAGTTTTAAATTTTTTTCAAGGTTAATTACGCAATATAACAACCTCCTTTAATACTTTTACCAATCAACACAGAGCACTTTTAAATTCTCATAAAATAGCAATCCATTGCTAACAAATAATGAAAACTAGAAATCCATTTTACTTACTATTTTATGTGAATTGACACAACTCTTCATTTGTTAAACAGATTCCAATTATACAAAAAGCATATTGTTGGTCATCTTGATCATGTGAAAAAACAGGTTGGTCTTTTTGGCATTTAACCAAAAGCTAGTAAACATAGAGTTTTAGAATACCTCTGCATCATTTTCAGCTTCAGAGTTTGCATCAATCGACTTCTGTGGAGATCGTTTCTTCCAAAGCCATGTCTTTTGGTCCATGATTTTCTGCTATAGTCCTCCTATAACATCAAGTAAATACAAACAAATAAAAGTAAGACAGATGAAGTATGGATTTCTAAAAGTATTTTTTGAGTAAAGAAAGACTGCATTTTACCAAGTAACACAGGTAATTAACAAAGAAACGCATGGAACTCTAATATAAGCCGTTATTTATAACTAGAAGAAGGCGTATAAAATATATAAAGCAAAAGAACACGCTATATAGAATGCCGTACTATTGTCCCCACTGCATGCATATATATTTATATCACACTACACTTTTCATATTTGTCAAAATAACCTCACTGATTTCACCTTTCATCTTCTTCTTTTTTATTTTGTTATTATTTAATTAAAAAAAAAAAAAGGATTATTACCTGAATCTATGGGGACTTGCACGATAAGAACATTAAATAATTCTAAAAAAAACTAAACTTATCAATAACACAAGTGCACAACTCATTAGTACAACACAAAACACCCATGAAAGAAGAGAACTATAAGGCACATTAGTTCACTTGGGTACTTGCCAATTAAACGTGTATTCTGTATCTTGTACAAAACTATGAAGCACTCATGATGATATTATATTTAAACATATAAAACTCATAAGGTTAACTACTTTATTTGCGTAACATTCAAGGCTCCTAGATCCCGAGACCTTTTCTTATAGGATGTGCCAAGTTGGTAGGGACTCCTCTGCTTTTGGCATAATTGCACAAATTAACTAACATATTTATACTTCTACCAATAATAACAACAAACTTTATACTTTTACCAGCAATAACGATTTTTTTTTTGTTCATTTTCTCACGCAATTATGTTACATAGGTTGAGTAATAAGCTATCGAAAGGGTTAACAGCATTGGAGAAAAGGTTGAACTTTAAAAATGAGTTAACCATTTACAATGCTCTTAGAAAAGCAGAATGTGGTAAAAAAAAAAAAAAATTGAAAATGGGTCATTTTTTATGTAAATTGTGCTAAAGCAAGTAGCTATAAGCATTTAACCTTTCTTTTATAAAAGATAAAGCTCTTTTAACGAGAATTAACCTTTCTTTTGTTAAAGGTTGATTAACCTTTCTTTAAGCAGTGAACCTTTCTTTTTGTTCCTATTTCCAAGTAAATGCAAATGAAACAGGCTGATCGGTCCAGATGCCCATCCCCCATGACAATATACTAAAGACAATGTTAAACCGACTCAGCCAACTAAAGATAAGAGTCCTCTGTCCAAAACCAACTCAGTAACGAGCGTCAAGATTGACCCCAAAATTGTTGCACGATGTTGATCATTTGATCAATTTTTGCCTTGAAAACCATGTCCGAACCACTAGGTTACTTTAGAGGTTTCTTTTAAAGACACAATTAACTATTTCAACCACACCACCAAATGGCTCACTAGTAAGACACCTAACCTTTTCACAAGAGTTATAGGGTTCAAAACTCACTCGATACACATTTTTTTGTTTTGTTTCCGACTCGACATTGCGAGCCGACTAATCCCGGGCGACTACCCTTTTGGATCACTGGATACACATTTTGTGGTGGCAACTGGCACGGGTCAGAAACAGACATAGGATAACTCGGTTGGGCCGCGTACATTTCAGTCAAAGACTCAATCTCCTCAAACCTCATCGTTACCCGTTTTATATAATTATATTTATTAACCATTTCATGCGGATATAATTAGCATATTCTGGACGTTAACATGTTTTCTTAAATAAATAAAAAATCATCAAAGCCATGACCAACAAACAAAACAAAACACAAAACCATATAGTAACAATCATGAGAAACATACTAACAAACAAAACAAAACACAAACACAAAACCATATAGTAACAATCATGAGAAACATACTAACAAACAAAACAAAATATCCGTACAATGTCTGAAAACCTAAATACTATTTAACAAAACTTAGAAGCTTACCCGTATGTATGAAGTGAGCTAAGAAGAAAATGGTATGAAAAGTTTAGTTTTGTTTTGGTTGAGGCATTTTTTAACAAAAAGGAGGAGTATGTAGTGGCATGATAGTGTGAGAGAAAATGTGTTGAAAATGGAGCAACCCACCGACAAGATATATGAGAAGAGTGGGAGTGTGATATAGTAGTGGTAGTGGTGTTGGGTGAAGAAAGTGAGTGAGTGAGTGGGAGAATAATCGAATATGATGAGTGATGACCAAAGGTGACAAAAAACAAAAAAGGAAATTAAAGTCATGATATGCTACAGTGTGGAGTCCTTTTCATTAGAAAGACTTGGACTGTCCCAACGGTTCGTTGGCTAGCTGGCTTGGACTGTGGTTGTGTCTATTCGGTCGGGTTGTGTTTCTTCTCCTTTTCTTACAAGTGTGCTGCTTATTTTTCACTTTTACCAAAATGGCAAAGAGTAAAATTCATTCATTGACGACCAGACCAACTCGATCCATATTATTTTTCTTAGATTAGTTAGATTAGTTACTATGGTCGTCAAACAAATCAATTTCATATAATTATTACATCACCATTTAGCATACCATCAAACTTAAAAATAAATAAATAAATAAACTAATAAACTTGAGAAACTGTTCAGTGGTCTGCACCACAGAACCATTGCAAAAATAGCCCAGGCCCCAGGCGCGTAAAAATTGTTGAGTGCTAAGGTGATGTCGCGTGGTGAGTAATAGTGATGGTGGTCATTCACTCACCATAGTGACTAATCATATCTCTCACTGATTAATTATTACAACGGCGTAACTCTCAATTACTCGATCCGTACTATTTACTATATCAAATGTTTATTTAAATTACTAAGCATTCATAATGTTCAAATTTCAAAGGCTTTTTACCATTCTATAATGCTTTTTAAAAAACCTTTAGTAAAAAAAATAATAAATAAAATAAAAATAAAAATAGATTTATGAATAGATCGGTAAACTTCAAGCTTTTAGAAAAAGCTTTTTCCTCTCACTTTATCTTATTTTATTATTCTTTTTCATTTATGAAAAAGCTTTATAAAGACTTTTAAGTATTAATTACACATGCGTAAAATAGATGCGTTATTAATGTAGGAAAATCTTTGAAGACTTAAGGATTGTAGATGCTCTTAAACACACACAACACTTGCAACAAACACACAAATGACGTTTCATGATTGCCATCATTCAATCACCATCATCACGAAACAATCAAAAACTAATGAGTCTCACATGTGAGAAGAACCAACACAGCTTACGTATGAGAAAACCTTTTTGCGCACCTCTCACGCATTATATTAGATTAAATCTTGTAGGTCCATTTGATAAGTTAATTTGATTTAAAAGTATGTTTAACACGCTTTCTAAAATATAATTCTTAAAATCATAAAATGGTATACTAGAATTTGGATCCGTTAAGAAAACTTTATGTAGAATACTCAAATACGAACGACTTTTCAATTCAATTTTTGTTCAAATGTAAAACTCATTTTAATGTGATTTTAATCCAAAGTGTGTAATAAAAATTGAATCAAAGTATACCTGTTGTTGCTAGTTTTTTCTAAGGGTGAAAATGAAGGTGGGGGAAGAAGAGTTTATTAGAAAGTTGGAGGGAGGGTTATGAAGACGACCCCTATTGTAGCACTAGTACTACTCATATTGTTGAGAAAATTGGAAAGATTGTAAAGCTAATTATTGAGGGGAAAATTACTCTTGTAGATGATGATAGTAAATCTCTTAAAAATGTTGATTTGAAAGAGAAGGAGCAGGATGCGGCTACTAAGCCTAGTGTCTCTTCCTCTACATGTACTTCTTCAACCAAGGTGGGTAACCCATTCTCTAAGGTGGGTAATGTGGTTGTTTCTGATAGCGATGAGTATGAAATTCGGGAATATCCTAACGAGACTAATTATTTCGGTAGTGGAGGGAACGGGAAGAATCTTTTGGAGCAATGGAAAGATGGTACATGTGATTATAATGATTATGATGATGATTACTTTGATGATTGTGGTATATCTGCAGCCCAATTAAAGATTGCTGCCATTCATGATATTAGACTTGGATAGGTTGTTTTCATTTGTTTAGCATAAAGATTGATGTGTCTTATTTTATGCTTGGTTTTGTTTTGGTTTTCTAGTTGTGTGTAGCTATTTGGATCATTTATGGTATGTCATGAATGTTTTAGTGGTTGTTCAAGCAGTTGCTTGAGGTTAATGTGATATTTCAGCCATATTTCATTGTATTTAACTGTTTTTTAAAGTAATATATTTTACCGGGTGGAGGCCCTATACCCAAAAAAAATTTGAATCAAAGTCAAAAGTTTCACTATTTTGTGATATAAGTTCGATTGTAAATCGTATGTCCAAATTTAGTGAATCATTATCACTAGCAGGGTACCCGCACGTTGCAGCGGCGGGTACCCTGAAATAAAAACTTTCGATGGAATTAATAAAAATGTCACGGGAAGTCATTCCGACACCTAAATTTGCCTCGAGAACGAAATACTAAAAAATTTGGTAAACTACACTTCCCACCCTAGCATATATTTACAATCTTAGTCCCTAAGGGTGCAATAGAGTTCACACAAGGTCCAAAACACTTTCCTATATAAACCTCATTAAAGTTTGACACCCTTTCTCTCTCAAACCACCCGCACCCTAGTTCCTCTTCTTCTTCTCCAGTCGTTTTTCCGGCCAAACAAACACCACTGTCGGTCACTTAAACTCACCGCCGCCACCACCACCACCACACTCCTTACAACCTCCCCATCATTTTGACGTACATCACGCGCAAAGAAACACCTCCCAACACCACGATTAACACCACCACAGCTCGAGTTCATCACCAAACCATGTCTCTCTCGTTTTGTTGATACCGATGGTCGAAGGTAGGAAAACCCACCACCCTTTTTGTCGTTCTAGCGACGGTGGGGGATAAGTACATGAATTTTCAAGAGTTTTTGACTAAATAAATACTAAAACTAATAAATATGAAGCTAAATAATTGTTTGGTATCATTTTCTTTCTTTTTGTTGTTGTCGTTGTTATTGAGTCGCAAAAACAAGGGATAGCTTGAGCTCACAGCCTTGTGTATCGAGTCGAGTTTTATTGAGTCGAGTCTTGGTCACAAGTTCGTGTCTAGGTTAAAATGGAGGGTTGTACATTGTATTTAAATGATTGCAATATTGAGTGTAGGGGTGTTTTTAATGATATTAATGTAAAATGAGGGTTGTATATTGTGTTTAAATGATTGTAATATTGGGTGTATGGGTGTTTTTAATGCTATTAATTTGAATGAGGGTTGTACATTGTGTTTAAACGATTGTAATATTGGGTGTAGGGGTGTTTTTAATGCTATTAATGTGGAATGAAGGTTGTACATTGTGTTTAAACGATTGTAATATTGGGTGTAGGGGTGTTTTTAATGATATTAATGTAGAATTATAAGGAAAGTGGTCTGAATTTCGATTCATGCTAGTTTTTATTGTACACAATGCTTTGGTTGTTGTAATTATGAAAATTACTTGTTTTAAAGTGTTGTAAACCATGCATCATTTTTTGTACATCTGAATTTTTGGAGAGAGAGTCATTCTTCTATTATAAATATTATAGTCTTATAGATAACTTGATTTTCGCAAAAATTGTGAGTCAAAGTTTTGATTTATAAATTCGATTCACTGTCAATTTAATCATCGTCTAAAATAAAGTCTTCCGAATGAAACCGAAATTTCAACTATCAGCATGTTTTACATTTTATAAAAGTAAGCCAAGGTTACAAGAAAAAAAGTTTTCACACTGTTGAAACTTGAAAGAGCTTAAATTATAGTCTAAAAATTTGGTTACGAAATAAAAAACTTGTTTAAGGACTTTTAAACTTGGCTCGAGTTTTGGAGTACAACCACTACCTTAGTGCCCCTCAACTAGTTGTGTTTCCATTTATTTTAAGCTGTGTATTGCGGCCACAACCCTTTTGTTTAAAACACTATAAAATAAACCAAAAAATTAGTCTAGCTACACACTTTAAGCTACATACTCCACAAAAGTTTCGAAGTACCACCTTCTCTAAAAACTACTGTAGCTACATACTCTAGAAATAAAAGCTTCATGTCAAACACACTCAGCATTAGAACAAGCAGTATCATGCACCCATTATTTAGGGGTGTTATCTTTTAATCATTCTAAACTAATGTATATGGGAAAACAAGTTAAAACTTAAAAGTATTGCAAGTTTTTTATAGACGATGTTCAAAACTTGAGCCTATCCCTTTTCGGTATCCTATGAAAATTGTTTTGTCCTAAAATTTTATTACAGTATTTTAATCTGATTTAACACAATTGACGGGATGATAAGATTTTTGTCTTCTTTAAACAATATGTTATAGGAAAATGATCATTTAACATGCTTTTAATTCTCCAACTGAAAATAGACATATGAACATAAAAATTAGTCCAGATGATCAAATTGATTAAACCATATCGATATCCGTAATAGTTAGTTTGGTTAATTCAAACAACCAAACTAAACTAAACCATGAACCGATTTGATGGAAACCAAAATTTTCAAATTGTTTTGTACCGAAATTTTCGTTTTTAACAGGAAAGCTTTGTGCAAAACCTTAGTAAAATATACACGGTTTCTGAATTTCCATTTCAGCTATTGTCACTGTATTGTAACAAGTACTCCCCCGTCTTAAAATTATTGTCAGGAGACAATAAACACAAAGTTTAATAAAAGTGGGGCAACTTTTATTTTCAACCACACAAATAGAATAACCCCACTAGATTCTATAATTTTTACTTAAAAAGGAAAGTGGACAATTAATTTGAGACATCCAAAAAAGAAATATGGACAATTATTATGAGACAGAGGGAGTAACAAACATATGTGCTTTCCAAGTAACAAAAATGATAAATGTGCTAACAAATTTTAACTTTTTGTTAATGAGAAACAAACGAAAATTACTAGGAGTGGGGACAAACATAAAGAGGGAACAAAGAATGCAGCTACGTGTCAGTTATCATAATGGAGCATGGTCACACAAATACCGCAACCACAGATACCGCAAATACCGCAAAACGTTACATAAACTTTGGTTAAAATTTGTATTCTTTTTCACGACAACTAACTATCTTGTAGTATAGAAACAACAAATTTATCTCACATGCATGTTTCAAGTTGGTTATAAACCTTAGGAAAAAAAAATGAAAAAAAAAAAAAAAAAAAAACAAACAACAACAACTTGATTAAAAAGCTTCTCACACAACGTAAAATAATACTCCACTATTATTGTCTGAACACAAGCCATTTGTTATTTCTATTTTCAATGTGATTTCGAACAGCCATCTATTTTTCAATGTGATTTTGAATAGTGAAGACTAAGTTAAACTTGCCATACCTTACACATATTTTGCCCAAAGTTTTTGAATCTTTGTAATGCCAATATTTTGTTATTGCAAAAACATTCTATGGATTTAAGCTTGAACTTGTATTTTCTGTTAAAATTTAGTATTTTTTTTAATCATCCATATTTACAAAGATAACCTTTTGTTTAATTCTACTTTCCCTGCATGTTTTAGTTTTGTGTTTTATTTTTTTATTTTTTTAACCGCTAAAGTGGTTTTTCAAAAAGAAAGAAAAAGCTATGTACAAGTGAAAACTTTAGTAGCAAAGAGAATGACGTATCTATATGTTATAGAGGAGTCACCGGATTAAGTTTTGATAATTGCAATTTTGCAAAACATCTATAAAAAGGACTATGATTTTTGTCGTGATGTATTTTGATTGATAGGTGATACGCACACCTCAACAAGTGATGTGCACACTACACAATCACATTTGCAATGCACATGATACAACACTACATATGCATATTTGTAGTATGAACATCACTTATTGTGGCGTGCATATCACCTCCCATTTTGATTTTGTGCTACATGCATGCATGTTAGCTAGGTTTGTGTTTTCGTTTTTGTGCATGAACATAATTAAGAATATACATACACATAACTAACTTGCACAAGATCATAAATGTATAACTTGCACAAGTTGAAGCTACATATCTACAATCATAGTATCATACAGCTATACTCGCACTCCATTGGCAGAGAGTATTATCTGAATACACATGCTAACAAGTTGGAGTAACTTTGGATTTTGTATAATTTTCTCTAAAAAGACTTTTGTGAGACATCATTTCTTTATGTCCAAATCGACGGTATACATCATTTGAGATTTTATAAGTTGAAATGGTCAAAAGGAAAACAAAAAGGGAAAGGAATATAGTTGAGATTAGAGAAGTGGAACCTACAAAATGATGACCATTCATTTTCTGCTTTCTGCTTTCTGATTTTGCTTAGCTAGCGAAGAATCTAATGTGCACCCAACAAAATTTACCAAAATAACATGAGATTAAATTTGTAGGTAAGTAAAATAGGTGGGTTTACAGGTTCTAGTAACAGTATGAACTATGAACATAGATAAATAGTTTGCTCAAATACCTATCCTCTCATTTCTCTCCATGAACCACTTGTTTATGCTCTATAAGAATATATGTTGACCATTTTGGAGCGACAATGTATTCGACGCATCAAAGATATTGTAGCCCAGTGGCATCATCTGATGGTGGAATGTGAGATGCTCTTTAATCAATAGACTGTAGGTTCAAAACTTCAAATCTTGCTAGAGGCAAGTGTATTGTACATGTATCGTGTATATATAACTATATCGTGTTACATGTTTGGGAGTAATAAATATGTATTAAACGCATTATGTAACTATATATTTTTTAGCCTATGACATTTTACGACAACTCTTTAATTATACATGTATACGTATATATGGGTTTCCAAAATCAAACGCGACCTCATCTAACACGATGCTCATTTTCTTTATGAAAATTGGTAAAGTGATTGAATCTAACGGTTGAAGGATGCTGAGAGCAATCTTTTTTCAATATAAGAAAGCGTTTTAAAGTAAAAACAAATATAAAGTTTACGACATCTTATAATTTTTACCATATGGTTTTGTATCAAGCAAATGCGTTTGTGAGATGGGGAGAAACAATGGGGACCAAAACAGAGGGTCAATCTAGAACCAGTTCTTTCGTACAAAAATATTCTTTTATATCATTCCGGTGACCACCTAGTGATATTGTGAATAATCCAAGACTTGCACCCGCTCATCGGCAAGTAAAGATCTCACGTTGGGTGCTTCCTCTTCGGTTCGTGCAAGAGGTTGAAATGAAACCTCTAAACCAATTCTTTCAGGCATAGTTTTTCTTTTTTATCGTCAAAATTTTCAATATCAACAAAAAAAGGACATTACAATAATGCAGCGGTATCAACTATCAAGCATTAAGACTAGAGATAGTAGTCACCACTTCCTAACTTTTCACCTCAACGTCATATCATCATTCACCTCTCCTCACTTCCTCTCACCTTCACCCATGGTTACTACTCTCATATTAATAAAGAGTATGCAAATCTAAGACCTTTTTAGGTAGAACTAGATTGCTATACACAGACTGATTATTGAAATCAAAAACATTAATGGATGAAGAAGAAGAATTGATAGAGCCTGCCAAAGAACTGCAAGTGTACAAACAGCTTGAGCCCTTGCCAAATGCCATAACCTTTTTAGTTGAAAGGTCCTGAAACACACAGAATTTAGGAAAGAATTGAGCAAATAAATTCTGTGTGATAAGAAGTTTTCCAACAGATAGCAAGTTAAACTTGAATCCTGGCACATATAGAACATCTAGCAAGGTCAATGAGGGTGTTAATTTGATATTGCCAGCAATAGTGACTGTTTTAGAAGTCCCATCAGGGAGAACAACAATGATTGGGGTCTTAAGAGTATAGGTGGTAACAAAAAGACTAATATGGGGGCACATATGATCTGAGGCACCAGTATCAATTATCCAGTTATAGATAGTAAGCTGATTACTATGTGAAGACAAGGCAAATGCTCGCACATGGAAAGACATACCTGCATGATGCATAGAAGGTCCATTACCATGTTCCTGCATAACGCCTTTCCCTTTGAACATTTTCAACACTTCATGACAAACAGCTGCAACCAGATGCTGGTCATACCCCTGAATACCCTGTCCACCTTGAATCTCATTTTCATACCCCAAATCAAAAGGTGTGTCCTGATTCATCTCTAAATTCACATTGGCAGCCATTCTAACCCCCTTTTTGTTCTTCTTGCCCTTATACCAATCAGGATATCCTATCTTCTCAAAACACTGATCTACAGTATGCCCATCTTGATCACAATGAGTACAATGCCTCTTTCCATCATGCTTCATCTCATACTTGATATTCCTAGTATCTCTTCTTCCATTCTTAAACTGATTCACATTTGCAAAAAATGCTACAGGTTCAGGCATGTGATTAGTGACCTGTTTTTGTTTCTCTACTTGTTGTACAATATAGTAAGCCTTATTGACATTAGGCAATGGATCCATGGCTAGAACTTGATTCCTCACTGACTCATACTCATCATTAAGTTTCATCAAAAACTGTACTAGCTTAGATCTATTCTCAATCTCAGTAAACTTCTCAACTAAACCACAAGAACATTCTTGCATCTTACCACAACTACAAGTAGGAACTCCATTCAAATTATGCAACTCATCCCAACATCTCTTTAGCTTATTGAAATAGGCAGCAATTGTAAGATTACCTTGACTTACATTGTTTAGTTCCCTTTGCAAATGATAGATCAATGGTCCATTGCTTTGACCATATCTTTCAGTGATTTCCTTCCACAATTCTGCAGCAGATTGTGCATACAAGAATGCCTCAGTCAACTCTGCAGTCATGGAGTTCAGTATCCAGCAAGTTACCATATAATCACACCGTACCCATTTCTGATGATTCTCATCAGTGACAGCTGGCCTAGGAGTGCTTCCAGTTATAAACCCTAACTTCAATTTGGCACCCAACGCCATCTTAATTGTACGGCTCCACCCTAGAAAATTGCTTCCATTGAACAGTGTATTTGTGAGAACCATACCAGGATGATCCGAATTACTGATGTACAAAGGATCATGAATGGAATTTGATGAATTTTGGGTGTTTGATCCCGAAGCGACATCGTTTTGGGAATTAGGGTTTGGAATCGCCATTAATGGAGGTTATAACGGTTTTGTAACAAATTTCAAGGAATTAATCAATTGAAACCCTAACAATCACAAAGAACACAAATTCGAACTAATCAACACAACAAGTTGATCTGATAGAACAAGAATTTAGGTGAATTAGGTTCAATTGATGAGATTTTGAAGCGAAAATAGTATTTGAGCGTGTTGCTCTGATACCATATGAACGAGTGAATAATTGGGGAAAATGAAAACTATTTCATTAATTTCTCAAATGAAAAAGATGTACAGAACTTGAATTTATACAAAGAATAAAATGCCTAACTGTCTAACAAACTTATTTACATAAGAGCCCCTCAACTATTCTAACTATTACAATGATAACTAAAATGTGTACAAAGTCAATAAGTCTACATCTCATCACCTTTCATTAAACTACACACTTTATACAAACATATCACACAAAATACCTCACACACATTCACAAATCAAATAACAATAATAAAAACACCACATGAGGCTCACAAATGCACATGAGCCGAGTGGTGAGTAGGTCACCACTTCCCTCCTCTTTTCTCTTGTGTCACGCGTGACAACCTACCAGATAATGGGGATGGCTCGTGAGGTGGATGGTGTAAGGTGATGCCTCACCCCCATTACCTCCGACCTAATATAGAGTAGCTAATGGTGGTATCAACTATCAAGCTAGTGATGTTGTACACAATTTGATAAGTCTTGTCTTAAGCAAGTTTTTTGTGATTCTTAATCTCTATGTTCTAGATCATGAAATTATCACACCTAAATTTTCAAGAAAACTTTTCGTTATTTTGCTCAAATACGGTCATAAACTCATGGTTTACTTTTGATATCTATTTTTGGTTATTCGGGTTTTGTCTTTTTTTCTTTTTTACGATTCATTTTAAATGCGCATATACTCATAGGTATGTTAGGAAATAGGAAACAAGATGTTAGATAATATTATAGATAATTTTTTTAGTCATGTCGACTTTTCTTCCAAAATAAAGTGTCTAAAATGGTTAACTCTTTAAATTACTACCCTGGAAGCCTAATTGATTCTTATTTGATTGTTCATAGCCTACCTACTTTTGACGCACAAGATCAAGAGTGAGGTATTGTCAAGCAGCTCTTCCTATAAGCATAATATAGCCGCCTTTCCCGATCCTTTTATTTTAGTTCTTTGACCCAAAAGTGATAACTTCCGGGTAGTTTAAGGAAAGATCGGGGAAGTTACGAGTAATGGGATAATCCAAAATCTCTACGAGTCATACTCATAATTTTATATATGAGTTATAAAAAATCTTAATTTCGGATAATCCAATAAATCAGTTTCATGACAAAAGAAACACATAGCCATAACAAAGATTATGTTAGGTTTCTTGTATGTTAAGTGAGATCGACTCTTTATTCTGTTAATAAAAGACAATCAAAAATTTTTGGTGATTAAAAGTAGTTGGTGGGAACTACCCACAGTGGTTAAGATCTCGATTATGGTCTTATGATTTTATGATTTTACAGTATTACAAAGCAAAAATGATTTGATCCTATGTAGGATATTTCAAGCAAAGTATCTGAATAGTATCCTAATCTTAACCATAGTATTGTAATATATTGATTATCTTATTTTGTTCAAACCACAAGCTAAAAAGTTGTAATTTACTCCAAAAGTAATCTAGATTAAAATTAAAAGGGAAGAAAGCCTGAGGGTATTTTAGTGTATTTTAGTTATTTAACTTTAAGACATGAATGAAATAGCCCCAAAGGGATGGTGTGTGCGGGTTCGAAATGATTAGGACGAACATGCAATTTAGTCAAAGTAAAGTTCAGGGATGAAATATGCAATTAACTCTTTATTTATTTATACATCCCAACAGTCAATTCACACGTCAAAAAATTCCACAAAACCCTAACCCTAAAAATCAACTATGAAGATTGGTCCAGCAAAGGCAGTGAACAGGTATGATTATGAAGATGATGATGAGGAACGAGATGTGTGTAGGATCTGTAGGAATATTGGTGATGTTGATAATGTTAGAATATGGACATTATTTTAGTAGACGTATGTTAGGATCGAACTCGAGATCACGGGATTGCACACTTTACGTATGAAAAGTAAATGAGTAATAATTATATAAATGTTATATTAATTATTAGAACACAAACACGTAATGATCGTTAATGTTTAACGGAAATGGATAACGATTATTAGACGAATGAAAAGGAAGAACGATAGATGAAACTTTGAATGTCAAGAAGGTTTCGTAAACCCTTTAAGGGTGTAGGGACGATTGGGAATTGTATCCCACATCGCTTGGTGAAGCTTTTAACACAAGATTTCTACCCTATATAAACACACAAGGTTTTATTCTATTGACATAACTTGAAAACCTAACTTGTGTGTTTTCTTCTCTTCTCTTCTCTAGCAATTTTCGACAAGCCCCATTAAGTGAAGGTAGTCGAGACTTGTTATTCTAAGCGTGTGTTGTGCTCGTCTTACTTGCATAAGCGTTTGCTTGAAGTAGTACGTGTGTACAAGATCGTGAATCAAACATATTATTGTTTGTTTCTTGGTTTGTTCACATAAACCCTATATTGGGGAATTGGATCCGGAAGATTGCTTTTGATTCTTGTTCGGGCTAGAATCATTAAGGTACGTTTATTATTTATGTTTTGATTAATTAATTACATATTATGGTATTGTTATAATTGCTTCCGCAATATGCTCACTTTGATGTACTTGGTTTATTTATATGAAGGTCATGATATAATAATTCCAACAGTGGTATCAGAGCCGTTATAATGTGTAATTAATTATCGCAACGCATAAAAATTGGATTTTGATTCGTTTAGTTACATGTTTTTTTTAGGGTTTATGTTTTTTTTCCCTAACCCTAATTTTGGGTCAAATGACCTTTAAGGGTTTTTAGGGTTTTGCTTTTATTTTCCTTAAAAATTTGACTAGAAACCCTAAGATGTCATGTAATTGTTATGCGTTTTAGTAAACGATCTTGGTGCAATATGTTAATTGTTAAGCTAAATCCATGAAAAGTGCATATTTGCATGGATTTTTATATTGTGTTATAATTTAAATGGTTTAAATTGTTATATGAATTAATGGTTAAGTTATATCGAAACATGTAAATTTATTAATAGATGTCGAATTGGGGAAAACTCCAATATTAAGTAATCAATTATGTGCTATGTGGTATTTTTTTAATTTTGGCTTACGCAATCGAATTATCGATGTATGTGGCTCTTTTTCCAAGAAGAAGAAAGCCTCAATTGAATTAATACGTTATACACCTAAATTTGATTATTAATAGGACTATTGAATAAGATTTGCATGTGGCTACATGTTTTATACATATTTAATTGTTATGATTATGTATATTTGTTTATTTAGTTGTTTTATTTTTTATTGTATATTACTTGTTTTGTTTATTTATTGTGTTAGACATGTTTATAAACGAAAAGGGTAATTTTTTAATAGAAAAATAATACGGACTAAATAATGGCGAAATTATTTTGGTTTTTAAGAGTTTAAAATTTCAAAGGATTGGTTGATTGATGTTTTTGTACGTAATGGTTAAATAGGCTCGACCGAAGTTTACACACTATAAGATGGGTATAAGGATGGCAACGCATTAAATTGTGGCCTTAGATAGACAACATTCATGTCTTAACGCTCGTTTGTGTGTAAATTAGACTTACCGAACAACCATTACATGTACATTGTCATCTTAAGGGTGAATAATCCACAATTCCACAATGATTATCCGAAACACTAAGCTTTCGGGCTTATGCAAAAGTACGATATAGTGGACGATAATTGATGGTTATTCTTTAATTGGTGAACCCGATACCTCAATCAAAACCTTGTTATTTTACTCTTAGAGAATTGGTAATAAAAATGTTTTGTAAAACCAATGTTATGAAGTTGTATGCATGCTTCTTCATACATTATTTTGATCACATCAAAATAGTTATACCCTTATAAATTAAGTCGAATGCCATCTAATTAAGAACACTTGAAGTTGTAATTTACGTCAAGTGAGACTTGGCGAGATTGCAATGGAAAGGTAAATTTCATAAATTCATTGCTAGCAGATCAACTGATGTGATGGATTTGTGAGTTTGCAGTTTTTAAGTTAGACGACTTAAATTGAGTAGGAAGTGAGACTTGGACTCAAGGCATTAAGATGGGGATCAAACATGCTTACATTACAAAAGTTTTGTGATTGTAAATCCCATAAATCTAGGAATTGCAATATGATGTTGGCAATTATTGTTCGACAATTACCTTGTTGAATACTATCATTACTAGCAGATCAACTGATGTAATGGTACTATGTCAATTAGGATCCTAGCTTTAAGAAAATACTATGGTTTATATGAATATTTACCAATGGGTATTTTATTTTCTTAAAGATCTAATTATCGAAAATACTGAAATTGAATTTTGTAATTCGGTTTAATGTATTAATGCAACGTTCAAACCGTAAACGTATTTTGGGCTTTGGTAAATTGATCTAGTTCTGTTTTCAAACTAATGTTTGATTAAGAAATATTTACTTGAAAGACAAAAGATGTCTCCTTTCTATGAAGGAAGAGTGAGACACAATCCTATTCCTTTTCATGAATGAGAAAGGATAATAGGAATATTAGATATGTCTAAATTCTAATATAACTCATAGCAAATTTTTTAATAGTTAAGAAAATTGCGAATATTTTCCATAGGGATTTTATCATCCTCATTCGGTGATCAAATTCTTAGTAACAAATATGATATTTGGTTAACAGAAAATTATGTATGACATTTTATGAGTTATTATAATTAGAAGCTAGACTAATTACTGCAAAATGTTTAAATACAAACTAGTTGTTTTGACTATTTTAAAGGTGCTACATACATTGTAGGATGGTAGACCTGTTAAGGAAGAAATTGCATGCCCAATTTTCAAGTTAAAAAGCATTTGGTGGATAGTCCATCATTTACGTAGTAGAATACACTTTTAGTGCATAAGTAATTGTTACGTATGGACAATTAAAGGTGTAGGAAAGTTAAAAGTACACTATTTTCTTTCACTAGATATGAAACATTTTAAATGTTTTCGAATTCAGTGGGAGTATTATGTACTTATTACTGAATAAGAAATTATTGTAATGATCTTTAATTCAGTGAGAGTTACAAGCTTTGATATCTTGGTAGCTAAAGATAATTACTTTCCAAGTGTAGACACTCATACTTTTAAGGATAGTCTTGTACGTTTCCTTACTAGACATTGTTGTTCTACATATACTTGACACAATCATATTGAACACATAAACAAATGCATGGCATGTTGTTTATCAACTATATGATGTTGTTCCATGCACAAGTAGGAGAAATGTTATCTTTAATGTGTGCAAGAAACAACTCATAAAGATATGATTTAAAGGATTCTCTTGACTACAAGGTAAGAGAATAATGTTTTAATATTAATTCAAGAAACACTTGGTGTTACAATTTATGTTATGTGAGAGCTTAACTAGATTGCAACAACAAGGTGAATTTCATATTTCATTACTAGCAGATCAACTGATGTAATTGAACTATGAGAATTTGCAGTTTCTAAATTAGAATAATGTTCTAATATGAATTATACTAAGCTAATTCAAGAAATACTTGGTGTTACAATTTATGTTATGTGAGAGCTTAACTAGATTGCAACAACAAGGTGAATTTCATATTTTCATTACTAGCAGATCAACTGATGTAATTGAACTATGAGAATTTGCAGTTTCTAAATTAGATACCTATTAGAACATGTGTCAATATGATATCAAGACTACTTTAATTTATAGATTTATGAATTCATGGAATGACATAAATTAATTAAGTAATCTAATGCTACTTCAATCTGAATATTTAAATGAAGAAATAATGTTATTTACATTATTGTGAAGTAATAAATTAACTTAAAATTACTATTGAAACCAAAAGATGGTGTTCATAATTACTTTAGTTAAACATGTTTATGTTTCATTGTAAAGATATAAACATAAAGTCTTTTAATTGTTACAAGACTTATAATAAAGTAAGACGTTATCTTGTTGTGTCTTTTAATTAAGACATATACATGAAGTTATTAAATGGTTAAATGACTTATAACGTATAGTGGGATTATAACAGTTTATGTTTTCTTGTAAAGACATGAACATAAAGTAACTTTGTAAAAAGTACTTGTGTTATAAAGCATGTAATTGGCTTGAAAATTATTATACCATTAAAATGACTTAGTTGGTAAATAAACAAGTCAAAAGGAATATGGTTATCTTAAATATTGTTAGATTGTCTTACAATATTAATACTAATGAAATATCAAATGTTTATGGTATGTTCAGTTAGGAAAATCAAACTCTTGTTATATTGTTTGATTAAAGATAACTATGACTTCTTTTCTTCCAAAAGATATCAAGGTTATAATGTTGAGTATGACTTGGACATATTTAATAAAACTCCAACATAGAAGATTAATAAGACATTATCATATGATGGAATGTGATAAATGTGATGAATCACATTAAGTCTTAAATTGAAGTTCCAAATTTGTTTAACTGCTTATGAAGAGGTTATAAACAAAATTAAGTTAGGAACTGTCAATATGTATTTGTAATATCCCAAAAGAGAATATTGTATTATTGCTTAATTTGCTAAGTATTTAAAGATAGTATTTAAATTGCTAAAAGCAAGTGGGAGTGTTGATCTTTAAAAGATAAAAATTGCAAGATACATAATCTTCTAAAATACACTAGTAAATATCATGATGAAGTTTGACATTTAAAAGTTAAATCTCAAGATGATGATGATAAAGGTTGATATTTAAATGTTAAATCTCAAGATAATGGAATTATCATTCATAGAATAGCAATATATCTTAGATATTTGATTAATATGCTGAGGGCTATGATTTACAGGATTATTGTAAACCTGATAATCATTATGATACATTACCAAATATGAAGTTGGGTAAAGTATACATGGTATGAATGATTAAGATGCTGTCTATAAAGATAAATCAATTTTTGAAATTTGATTTATCTTAATAGTTAGACTAGAAAATTAAGATGAGTTCCTTCAAAGATTAGGTAACCTTTGTGGTTTAAATCTTTTTATAGAAATCATATGGACAATGTTGTACACATATTTAATGCATGTCTTATAACAAGATTATTAATCACACTTAAGCAATTAACTGTGATTGAATATTCTTTTCTAAACACATTAAATATACAAAGATTATGATTGTCATTGACAATGGAATATCAAAACTCTTTTTTGAGAGATTACTTGAGCGAGGACGATAAGTAATCAAAATGAGTTTATGAATTCAAATAAATCTTTGAAAGTGTACATGGTGCAATAATCCATGGATGGATAAATGCATGCATCTAGAAGATTACTCTTATGTTTAATTATAAATTCATGTTTTGATTTATAATTGAAATAAGATAATTTCTAAGAATTCCTAAAAGCTAGTGGGAGTATTATGTTTAATTTCTTAAATCATATATGTTGTGGCACATATAAAAGTAACATTCCATATAAATTAAAGGTTAAGTCTTAGTATGGAATGAAACTTTACTTGAAAGATTTAGAAAATAAGACATATAACCTTGGAATCAATGTTTATAGTTGAAACATGTGCGGTAAATAAATCTAATATGTATAACATGATATATTATTTAGAAAGTCTAAATATGTATGACATGAATAAAATCTAAGTATGACTCATAGATTTTCATGTATATCATGTTTTGTTGTATTATACTTGATTACAAGATGATTTGGCAATATTAATATCTAATTAAAGGTTATTAGATAACTTGTGTAATATTCTAATAAGGATATGTTTGATTATAGAATTACATCCTAAAACAGCTTTCAAATTCTATAGATGAACAATTTTTCAATTGTTGTGAAAATTGTCATAGCCAACAAACTTGAAAGTTTGAAGGGCATCAAACATTACACAATAGATATTATAGTTTACGGAAAGTTTTAATAGCATATTGTTGTAGCATACAATGATGCTAATGAAATTGAGATGACACTCAATGCTAGTTATGGTAAGGATTTAATCCTTGGCTATTACTAGTTATGCTTACTAAAAGCATAGTTGCATTATACATTAAAAGAATAAGAATACTTTAAACTTTAAAATGTTTGGAAGTTTAATTATCATAAATTGGTGGTTAAGGATGTCTCACATTTTTATGAAATATGGCATTATCAAAATATTTGACTATGCACATATAAGAATTTCAATAGTTGAATTCTTGAAATAAGTATTCTTAAAATTCCAATAGATCAAAGTTGGATGATTTATGTCTTGTCAACAAGTATGAATGTCATTGCTTGAGACATAATTCATCAACAAGAGTTATCATGCATTGATCTATTTAGTATTTGGATAAGGGATGTTAAACAATTATTATAATAAATTGAAATACATGGTATGTTTAATTTATAATATATTGTATCCTATATTTGTATGTTTAATCCATGAATAAATGTTATTCTAAATTGTCCATTGTCAGTTAATAATATGGGAATATTATTAAATTAAGACAAATCTGAAGGTTGGTATAATATACTTAAAGTATATTGATGCGTAGTCATGCCATTTCAGATGATATTCGATGATACTGAATATAGGACTTATCCCAACTACATGATGTTACTTTATGGATTTTGTCATTAAGTAAATCATGAGAAGTTATCCTCAGACTTGAGATGCAAGATAAGTGTCATGAATGTAGTACATTTTTGTGGAACAACTTAACGCTATACGTAACTGGTAGTCATAAGGGTTGTTTTCGAAAGTGTTACAAAGTTTGTGGGTTTTGCTTGTAGTCAAGATAGAATTTGTTCCTTCAAATTTATTTTTGGAGTTTAATACTGCTGGGCCCCTCGTAGGGTTGGTAAGATGCATGTGCGGCCGCACCCAAAATCTTCCCTGAATATGTTCAGAAGATTTGGTAATCTTGATCAATCATAAACAACGAGAAACAGAATGGTTAATTAAGGAATGACTTTAATCCATATCCTTATTAACGTGGTATTAGAAACAAAAGGATAATAATAATGAGAAATCATTAAAAGGTTTTTCCAGGAGCCTTACTCGAGATCGTACTAGAGGCATCGGCGTGTTGCAAGACGCTAACCGATGTGATTACACTATTAAAATATGTCCAAGTGGGAGCTGTTAGAATATGGACATTATTTTAGTAGACGTATGTTAGGATCGAACTCGAGATCACGGGATTGCACACTTTACGTATGAAAAGTAAATGAGTAATAATTATATAAATGTTATATTAATTATTAGAACACAAACACGTAATGATCGTTAATGTTTAACGAAAATGGATAACGATTATTAGACGAATGAAAAGGAAAAACGATAGATGAAACTTTGAATGTCAAGAAGGTTTCGTAAACCCTTTAAGGGTGTAGGGACGATTGGGAATTGTATCCCACATCGCTTGGTGAAGCTTTTAACACAAGATTTCTACCCTATATAAACACACAAGGTTTTATTCTATTGACATAACTTGAAAACCTAACTTGTGTGTTTTCTTCTCTTCTCTTCTCTAGCAATTTTCGACAAGCCCCATTAAGTGAAGGTAGTCGAGACTTGTTATTCTAAGCGTGTGTTGTGCTCGTCTTACTTGCATAAGCGTTTGCTTGAAGTAGTACGTGTGTACAAGATCGTGAATCAAACATATTATTGTTTGTTTCTTGGTTTGTTCACATAAACCCTATATTGGGGAATTGGTTCCGGAAGATTGCTTTTGATTCTTGTTCGGGCTAGAATCATTAAGGTACGTTTATTATTTATGTTTTGATTAATTAATTACATATTATGGTCTTGTTATAATTGCTTTCGCTATATGCTCACTTTGATGTACTTGGTTTATTTATATGAAGGTCATGATATAATAATTCCAACAGATAATCCATTGAGAAATCCTTGTGCTTGCAGTGGTAGTATTAAGTTTGTTCATCATAACTGTCTTCTTCAGTGGCTTAATCATAGTAATGCTCGCCAGTGCGAGGTGCGCTTTTTCGCTTTTCTCCTTTTTTAACTTGTTAGCTGTATATATTTATGCTTAGTAGTTAGTAGATTGTTGTTTAATTAAACTATATGATAATATATATTTAGGTTCGGTTTGATTTTCATCTTTCATTTTTATTTTGTTGCACTAGATAATATTATACTGAGTTACAGTTGTTTTTAAGTTTTGGTTGGTGCCTTACAGTTCAGACATTTCGTCGTCATTGTGGCGTTTAGTGTCTGTTACTTGTATAATATTATGCTTAGTAATTGTATTATGATTATAGCTTAGGTAAAAGTATATGGAGCTGTTTTTTAGGCTTTCTTCGTGTTTGTGGCTTGATTGTGATTTAGTTGATTGTTTAGATAAGGCAGTATTTGTGATTTGTATGTGGAAGATTAGATTTAGACATTCATAGCCTAATACGAATAGGCATAGTTGCTGTTACTCTTTTTAAAGATGTCTTGTGAGTAATTAGAAATTTGCCTTTTAATGATATGTGAATAGGCATAGCTTGTAACTGTCATATTTTCAGAAAAGCTAGGAAGACATTTTGCAATGATATTAATGGTTGAGGTGAGATCTATGCAAAACAAGTATCAATTAAAAAACAAATAAGCCAATCTCAACCATCCATCCACCTTTCATCTAATGGCTAAGATTAAATCAAAAAATAACAAAGGGAGGACAAAATTGGTATTTTAGCTTATTTAATATAAAAACCCACTTTCCACCTTTTTTTAAAAAACAACATATCTTGCAAACGGTAAATCTTCAAGCTACGAAAAATACACCATCGCGACGAGAAAAAAATTATCTTTTTATAGATATGCTTTGTTATATACTTTCGACGAACTTTTTTTTTTCAAAATTTCGCCCAGAAAAATCCCACGGGATTCGTAAAAAATCCCATGGGATTCGTAAAAATACGATTTTTTTTCAAAATTTCCGTCTAGAAAAATCCCACGGGATTCGTAAAACTCCCATGGGATTCGTAAAAAGACAATTTTTTTTTTTCAAAATTTCCGTCCAGAAAAATCCCACGGGATTCGTAAAAAATCCCATGGGATTCGTAAAAATCCCATAGGATTCGTAAAAAATCCCATGAGATTCGTAAAAAGACAATTTTTTTTTTCAAAATTTCCATCCCGAAAAATCCCACGAGATTCGTAAAAATCCCATAGGATTCGTAAAAAGACGATTTCTTTTTAAAATTTTCGTCCAGAAAAATCCCACGAGATTCGTAAAAATCCCATGGGATTCGTAAAAATCCCAGGGATTCGTAAAAAGACGATTTTTTTTTTTTTTTTTTTTGCAAAATTGTCTTCCAGAAAAATCCCACGGGATTCGTAAAGAAATCCCACAGGATTCATAAAAAGAGGATTTTTTTTTTCAAAATTTTCGTCCAGAAAAATTCCATGAGATTCGTAAAAAGACAATTTTTTTTTTTTTCAAAATTTCTGTCCAGAAAAATCTTAGGGGATTCGTAAATAATGATATATCACAAAGGATTCAGTATGAATCCCATGGGATTCATTGTGAATCCCATGGAATTCTGTATGAAATCACAAGAGATTCACTGTGAATCCCATGGGATTCAGTATGAATCTCAAGGGATTCATTGTGAATCCCATGGGATTCTTTGGTGCACAAGTGAATAAAATAAAACATAAGTCATATCTGAAATCAGCGAAAACAAACTTTATAGTGTGTATTCTAATCAAAAGTCACTACACAAAACATAAGAAAAGTGTGATATATTCATTTATGAAAATTAGCGAAACTACCAATAAGTCATATCTAAATAAAATAAAAATTTTATAGTGTATATTATAATCTAACAAACTCCTTTTGAATGATTCTTTATTTGTAAACTCAAAAACATTGCTTGTCACCTACTTGTACATAAAAAAAACAAACACAGCTTAAATTGTACATCTCTTTGGCCATGGAAATAGACTTCTTTTATTATGCATTTGAAACCGAGTACAATATACTTTTTGCCACTTAATATAGGGTCTAGATTAAATTGCAAAATCCTAGCGCGTACGAGTCACTCTCCAATCAACAGTATCATATAGCATCTTTTGGCCTTTACCTCATTGAAGAGTCACCGTCTCACTGTCCACACATGTCATCAACTGTATGTGATTTTCACGGTGATTCTTCAGCGTTTTCGTATCATGAGCGTTGTACTGTTAGCGAAAAGATTAACCACAGATCCGGCCGCCATGAATCCCGTCACCCCCGCCACATTATGAGGCTGATTTTGATCGGTAAGTGGCAACGGAGTACGATTGGAGCACCATATCACGTTTTGATAGTGCTATTTCGTCTCGAATGTCCATTGTTAGCACTAATTTTGATCAATTTTCAATTGGCGGTTAGGGTCTGTAATTTGGGGGAAAACAATATTGTTGGTGAGAGAAAGGATCGTGGGTGTGAAATGAAGAGATGAATGAAATGAGTAAATGAGAGCGTTAATTCTCAAATGGGGACTTTTTGTGGATTGCAATTCCCACCAATGACTTTTTTAGCTAGTGTTCCCAATTTAGTCAAGTGCTAATGTGCGATCGTGCGATCCCATTAATATCTTGACACGTGTCCCACCCACTATCTCTTGTCCTCCACTATCACTTGTCACTTGTACCACCCACTATCTCTTGTCCCCCATGTGTCCAGACAAAAATTACTTATTTACCCTTAGTTCTATAAGTCAAATAAATGTGCGATTTTGTACCTATTAAATGTGCTAATGTGCTAATTCGTTTTATTTCCAGATTCAAATGTGTGATTTAAATGTGCTAATGTACGACTTCGCTTTTATTTCCAGAAATTTGACATCACCCCATTCCCCACAAAAACTAGGACTTACGATGTCAAATTTGTCAAATTTCACATCACCCCATTCCACAAAAACTAGGACTTACGATGACAAAATTTGACATCACCCCATTCCAGAAATTTGACATCACCCCATTTCCAATTTTTTTCATTTTAATTCGTTTTATATTCTCATTTACTTCTTTTGCCATCACCCCATTCCCCACAAAAACACACTCAGTGTGTGTTCCAAAATCTTGAAGATCAACCCAAAATAATTTCCGGCGAGCATTAGCAGATTCCGGCGCACATCTACCGGAAAATTTTCCGGCGAAGTCTTTTGTTCACCGAATCGATAGATCGGTGTGTTTACATCATTTCTGGAGCGTTTTAGCTCCTAGCTCCCACCGGAACACCCCTAACGCGCCACCACCGCCTTCTGCCACCACCACCGAGACGCCACCACCCACCAAGATTCTTGAATCTTTATTACTCCAAATGTGTTTTAGATTAAAGATTGAACCCAAACACAAATGGGTTCAAGATTCTTGGACACTTTCTTCTTAAAAATGGATTGTTTTTCTATCAGAAAAAATATATAGAATAATGGGTTCTTTAAAGGTGAAAAAAAGACACAAATGAGTTCAAGATTCTTGGATTCTTGGTTGTTCAAAATGGGTCTTTTTTTGACAAGGAAACAACACAACAAAAAAAATGAAAAAATTGGAAACTGGGTATGAAGAAAAAGAAAGCAAAAGAGAAAGAAAATGAGGGGTAAATTAGTAATTTGATAATAATAGAAAAAAATATATGGGACACACCCACCTAACCATGTACTTTATTATTTTCTTAAAGATGTTATTCGCACGATCGCACATTAGCACTTGACCAAATTGGGAACACTAGCTAAAAAAGTCATTGGTGGGAATTTCAATCCACAAAAAGTCCTCATTTGAGAATTAACGCTAAATGAGATGGTTGTAACCTACCCCTGTTATTTATGAATGATATTCCAAAAATACCCTTTTGTAAGTAATTATATTAAAATAACAATTAATCTACACCCTTAGATTTAAAAAAGATGGATGGTTGAGATCTTGCAATTTGTTCTTTAGATAAATGCTGTTTCGTATTGAACTTTTCTTAGATTAACTTGTGAGGCTTCTTGGACTCTTGGGTATAAGATGGTCATGCTGTCCTCTTGCTTTTTCATATGGAAGAGAACAATAGTCTTGGTTGTATTTTCTGTATTAATGTCATAGCTGCAAATAAGTAACATCGAGGTTGTTAAGAAAAGGTTTAGTGAGCAATTTTTTCTTCACACTTTATGATATTTTGCTGTTTTTGTTCAAGTATTTATAAACAAGTTTTGACGCTTCAGTTGACAAGTTCCTTCGCGTTCTAAGTTTACTTAATTATTTAACTTTGAAGAAAAATTTTGTTTGTAGTCCTGCATATTTTTTAATAGTAACCAGGTGTATATAATTCATATCATTATTGATC
Organism: Artemisia argyi; assembly: GCA_030686995.1. Lineage (NCBI taxonomy): Eukaryota > Viridiplantae > Streptophyta > Magnoliopsida > Asterales > Asteraceae > Artemisia > Artemisia argyi. The sequence goes on along the minus strand of CM060698.1, from coordinate 134,145,865 downwards.
CTATAAATTGGATCATCGACATATCTTAAGTGTTGAAATGGAGGGATGGTTATTTCTTGGGTTTTATGGTTGTAATATCTTGCTTGTTAATGATAGGTGATAGCTTCCGTAGAATCTATGATTCTATGCCAGGGCTATTTTAGAGTTTTAGATTCCATAATGTAGAAGGACACGAAAAGCATATAGGGGCCTTAGTGATTAGATTGGACCTGGCTTATATGATGCATATGTTACTCATTTCTAACATGCTTGACAGTTGACATTTCCTACAGGCTTTACATTCATTTGTTTTTAACTGGACTATTTAGTGTCTAGCAAATAAAGGACAAGTTTGGACTTTGTACCTAGAGAAATCAAATTAGACTTCGTTAAAAAGTTTGTTTCAATAGAGCAGAGTTTTTTTGGTGACTGGTGTCGTTCCTTAATTTGTTGATTATCCTACATTACTACATGCCACACAAACTCGAACTTGGTAAAGTTCTTACGTAAGAGAACTTGTGGTGCCATCACAAGGAATGTTTAAACCAAGAGGGTAATTAAATGTGGTCATTGATAAACTGGAGTTGTTATACTTATTATTGCTTTCAAATATAATATTTTTCTTTGATTGGCACAATGCTAAAGTTTGCCAATTTCCAAAAAAAAAAATGTGCTTTTACTGTTAACTGAGCCTGTAATCAGAACTGTTATCATTGTAAATATATATTTTTTCAATGATAACTCTTGAGGGCATTATTAATTTGTTAAAGTTATCAGTTTGGGTTTCATTACCAATACCCCACTCAGGCAGGATTTGGGTATCGTTTTTGTTGTTGTTGTAGTTTGGGTTTCATTTCACGTCTGTTGTGGATGCTATATATAATGCAGATCATAAGAGATCACTTATTAAGATGGATCATAAGAGGTCAATCGTATACCTCTAGTTGAAACTGTGTATCCGATGCATGCTTATATGCACAATTTATCCCCTTATTTTGTATATTCCTGATTGAATACTGCTAGTGGATCGAGTTATTAGCTCTTGTTTGTGTCTTTACACTGATTTTTGAAACACGTATGTGCAGGTTTGCAAGCACCCGTTTTCATTCTCACCAGTATATGCCGAGAATGCCGCTACAAGGCTTCCTTTTCAAGAGTTCATAATCGGAATGGCAATGAAAGCATACCACGTGTTTCCGTTCTTTCTCAGGCTCAGTTTTATGCTTTCTGTATGGCTTCTAATTATTCCATTTATCACTTTCTGGATATGGCGCTTCTCATTCATCAGGAGTTATAACGAAGCCCAGAGCCTATTTTTAAGTCATATCTCCATTACAAATATTCTTATCGACTGTCTTCATGGATTCTTAGTATCTGCACTTTGTTTAGGTGTAACTATATTAACATTAATTATAACACTTGATTAAAAAAATACAATGTAATTTAATATATAAAAAAAATATAAAAAAAATAAATAAACGTTTACAACTATAACTATTTATTGCATTTTCAACTCTTTTAATAAATGTTATCTTTAGAACACCCCTAAAATGAATTATACATGTTATTATATGTATTGTACATTTGTACAAACTAATAAAAACACACAAAGCTTATACAATTTATATGCAATGGTTTTAAAAGTGGACCAGACCAACAAGTTCAACTGGTATAACCTGGAGTTGCCACTGGTTCGGCAAAAATGTTATCTTTAGAACACCCCTAAAATGAATAATATATGTTATTATACGTATTGTACATTTGTACAAACTAATAAAAACACACAAAGCTTATACAATTTATATGCAATGGTTTTAAAAGTGGACCAGACCAACAGGTTCAACTGGTATAACCTGGAGTTGCCACTGGTTCGGCAAACCAATAAAAGCCGTCCGAAAATGAACTTGAGAGAGTCGTCGGAACCGGTAAAAGCGAGTGAACCGGGCCGGACCAGGATTAATTTCTTCTTGTTGTTTTCATATTTATCAGCTCGTCATTGTTATTTTCTTGGTGTCTGGATTTTATCACAAGGTACCCGTCGCCGCAACATATAGGTACCTTGCTAGTTTTTTTAAATTACTTAAGAGCATTCATAGTGTTCGGGATGCGTTTGGTTCATAGGATTTGATGTGGGTAAAATTTAAGGGTGTGTTTGGTATGCCATTCAGAATACTATAGTTATGATTTTGATTACCATGATGTATCATAGTAGAAGTATCATTGGCATTGTTATTGTTTGGTGTAAATTTTAAGATAATTGTATCACTTTTAGTGGGGTCATTGAATTGCTAAAAGGAAAAAATATATCATTAAAATGCGAAAATATAACTTGTAAAGTATTAAAAATTAGTAGTAAATATAAAAATACATGAACCCCACATAAATGGTTAAGAAAAGTCACCCATCTAGACTATTATGGATCTATGATTGTTGACATCATACCTTGCTATTAAATTTATAATCAAACATTAACAATCATAGACATTTCATTCCTTTATTCAGAGTCTCCCATACTAAACACACCCTAAGAGCTTCATGTATGGCAACGAGCAAGGCTCGCCACGCCTACGTGGAGGCTTCGCCGCCACACCACTCCGCTTCATCGTCCCTCACCAGTGTTCGTCATTCAGACAATGAGCTAAAACCAATGCAAAAGAGCCGTTTGAGTGGGACCCAATTTAATATAAACGATTATATTTTTCAAAATATAGCTGTTTCACTTTTTATTTTTTATTTTTTTTCTTTATTTTTTTAACTAATCTCATTTTTTAACACTATAAATAACACACCATCAACCACAACAATACTTTGAATCACAATGACAATTTAAAGTACCACAACCCTTTGCACCGACCAAAGGTATAACAACCCGCAATTTTTCCATGGTCCTTACCCAAAATAATTAATTTTTCAAAGTTTACGTATTCGTTTTTATACTTAACTTTTAAATAAACTGCATGAATTGAGAGAACGAGCCACATGCGTACTGACACTCAGTTAGTTGTGACAATAATTAAATAAACTCAGTTTCAAGTCAATAAAAATGTTTTTATAATACTTGTATAAAAACACTCCCAAAAATGTATTTTATACATTTTTACTTGTAGCGTCAAACCGGGACACCGCGACTCACGCTTAAACTCAACGGGACACAAAACAAACCCGATTGGGCTTGCGGCCCGTATAACTCACTCAACCCAAACTGGGCCTGTGGCCTGTGGGAATTTCCAAACCAAAACGCACCCTGGAACTATAGTATTTGTTTTACACAAGAGTAGCACATGTATATTTGTTAAGGGGCTGTTTATTTATTTTATTTTTTTTCCTGTTTGGACTAGTAGTGTTGTTTGGAGTAAGGATCATTTGTACATATGTTGTTTCATTTTTCATACCAAATGACCCATCTTAAAAAACCAAATGCCCAATTTACCCTTGTCTTTATCAAATCAATTATGTACTATTTGTTTTATACTTGTGAGCCAAAATCAATAACAAATTAAACTTAAAAGAATCAAAAAAATTTAATGGTGAAAAGAACAGAAACATGGAAATTTGGTAATAAAGAAGAAGAAACACCTTAAATTATATATCTATAATCATATCAATTTCAATCAAGTACATGCTCTTAGGTAACAAATCGAATCAAAGATAAAAAAAATAAGAAAAAAATAACAAATTTCAACTACCAGAAACTTCAAAAAACACAAGATGAACAACATAATTTAGCATATCCGGTCATACCAAGTGATATGTTTTTAGTACCATCTAAAATAACGAATTTATTAGAGGGGAAAAAAAGAAAAAGAACAACCTTCAATCATATGTCGATCTATACATATGCAAAGATGAAGTGATAGACCCTAGAAGAAGAACATATATTAGGAGGAATTAAAGGAGTAAAGAAGAAAACCATGGGAGGAAGTAGGTGGAAGAGGAGAAAATGGTATTTGAAGAGGAAAGAGAATAAAAGAATAGTGAGGTAATTTTGTCTGTAAGCATCCTAGATGGAAATGACCCAAATTTTAGCCCCATTTCACATTCAGGATTTATGTTTAGCATAAGTGAAAAAGAAACACCAAAATTTCCTATTTCCATCTAGTTTTGTTACCATTTAGTATATTAAGTCAAAAAGAAACGGTCCCTAAGGGAACACATACTTGACCTTGTTATCTTTTGGGCAATTCTTTTACCCCACTCATAATCTTATTAAAAGACATGGTGAATGACCCTTTTTATGTCCTTGTTTTTCCTACCTTCCTCGATGCAACAACACAAACTACTCCCTTGTTTACTTCAAAACAACCTAGGATTTGTAGAAGTTGTTGAGGTTAGACGAAGTAAAGTACACATACATTAAATTGCTTGTCCTTAACACTAGCTTCAACCTCCCTCCTTTTTTCCTTATAACCCATTCTCACACACACCACTTTCTTCAAGTACACCTAGTCCATTCATGTCCCCTCCTAGCCATCAAGAACCATGGTGTAATCCTTAAATCCAATGTGTGGTCAACTAGCATGAAACTCTTCCCCTTCTATTCCCTATGAAACGACAGAAGCAAAGAAGAATAGGGGCCCCCTCTGAATCTCTTTTGTCAACCCTTAAGTCTAAGCAAGCCAACACTAAGCTCTCTCTATATTAGTGGCATCATTTACACATCTTATTCACCATAGTGGTGCAAATCTGAATCGGATAACCGAACCGCAACCGAAAGATAACAGAAAAATCGAACCGGTTTTGACCCAAACAGGTTTGGTTTTTCCATAAACCGCCGGTTTGGAACCGGTTTGGGATTTCAAAGAAATGATCGGTTCTGGTTTTTGGGAACCGGTTATTCTAACTGGTTTAGGGGAGAGGAGCGGGTTTTTTTTTTTTTTTTTTTTGATTTTTTGAAATTTCAAATTTTGAATTTTGAACTTGAGTGGGAAGGAGCGTGGGGGGCCGGTTTTTGAATTATTTGGGCTCAAAATTTACCATTTTCCATTTCTTGTTTAGTATAAATAAAAGTGTTATGTTTTTGTTTATTCACAACTTTCATACAAGCAAAAAACACTCTAAAAAATCAAAATCGAAAGTATTTTCATTAAAGGCAAGTTCAAACACCACCAACACCACTAACACCACTAAACATGGTTCATCAAGTGCACCTACGATTGTCAAAATTTTACCATGCGGTCGTGTAAGCGATCTTTGGGAGAACTTTAACTACGTTCTAATGTTGCATGGCAAGAAAAAGTCTCAATGTAAGCATTGCTTAAGTATAATGTCGGCGAGTTCCAACTCGACGTTGAGGGCTCATATCAAACTTAAGTATTGCAAGGCACTCAAAACGGTGCTAGAAGCGGGTCAACCGTCTATGGGTCAGGACGGGAGTATTTTTACATACGATCATGAAGTAGTTAGTCAACAATTAGCCGGTTTAGTGATTCGAAGAGGTTTATCGTTTAACCATTGGGATGATGAGGATACGACGGAAGTATTTCAGACTCATGTCCAACCAATGTGGAATCATGTAAGTCGTATGACTCTAAAACGCGATGCTATGAAAATGTGGAAAACGGCCAAACAAGATTTAAAAAATGTTTTTTTATAAATTTATATGGTTGTGTTAATTTAACAACGGATATTTGGTCCGCTCCTCATAATTTGCCACATTCGTACCTTTGTGGTACCACACATTGGATTGATCCCGAAAGTTGGCAAATGATGAAGCTAGTCATTTCATTTAAAAACTTTCCGGTTCCTTACACGGGAAGTGCTTTATTCAAAGTGTTGAGAAAAGTGTTTGTAAAATATAACTTGGGCCAAAAAAAATTTTCATTTACGTTGGATAATGCTAGTAATAACACAAATGCAATGGGCAGACTGAAAATGGAATACGAGCCACCCTTCAATGGAGATTTTTATCATACTCGATGTGTTGCACACATCATTAACTTGGCTGTGCAAGCGGGATTAAATGATCCCATAATGCATGAAATGAAAGAATGTTTCAGAAGAATGTTAGGCGATATTTTTAAAAAGGGTACTACAAGATATAATAAGTACATTCGGATGTGTGTTGATGCCAATAACCTTGTTTGTCACCTAATTTTGATATTGATACAAGATGGAATTTCACTTATCTTATGTTCATAGGTGGTTTAAAACAAAATATGACTTTACAATTTTTTTCATGACAAATTGTCGGCAAGGGGTAAGTGTGTTCCATTTTTGGTTGACCATTGGGATACTATTGAAAAACTAACCCGATTACTTGAAGTTTTTTTCACTGCCACAAAAAAATTATCGGGGGTTTATTATCCAACATCTCATTTGGTACTCGAGCAACTATATTTAATGTGTTCAACTATGGCCTCATTTGAATTAAATGGTGGTATATATACAAATATGGTGGAACCAATGAAAGAAAAGCTTAGAAAATATTTTGAAAATTTGCCACCGATATTTACTTGTGCGGCCGCATTAAATCTATGTTATAATGTAAGCGGGGTAGAGTTACTTATCGACTCGATTACAACGGATTTGGGGTGTTTTCAAACTAATGTGAACTTTGGTGATGATGCAAAAGTGTATTTTAACAATTGTTTGCAAGGTTTATGAGATTATTATTTTGAAAAATATGGTAACACAACTCCTTCAGTGAGTGCGGCTTCTTCATCATCGAAGTCGAATAATAGAGGGGTACAAGGCTTGCTACAAAAGTTAAGAGAAAATCCCAACAAACGGGCAAAGAGTGATCGTTTGACAAACATTGAATTTGTAAGATATAGCTCAACCGATTTTACCTTACATATTCCTCCCGAAGAAGTTGAACACTTTGATGTTTTGGCGTTTTGGAAAGCAAAGGAAACAATGTTTCCTGTTCTATCCCGAATGGCTCGAGATCTACTAAGTGTACAAGCTACTTCGGTATCTTCTGAATCCGCTTTTTCAACAAGTGGAATGATGTTATCAAACTAAAGATCAAGGCTCACACCAGCTTCTTTGGAGATGTGCATGTATTTGAAAGATCACTTGGACGCAACTAAGCGAAGACAACACAAAGCAAATCTTGAAAACACCATAGACTTCGAAGAAGATATCTACGAGGAAGAGGTGCAAGATGGTGTAGCCGAATTGCTTTCCGATGAAGAAATAAGACAAGATGCAGCTGATGCCGAAGCTAGGTCCATCGGATCCGAAGAAGACATTTCCGACTAGCTTTTCGATGTATTATGTTTTAAGTTTATGTATTATGTTTGATGTATTTCCTTTCATGATGTATTTCCTTTTAGTTGTATTTCCGAAGTATTAAATGAAAGTTGAAATTTATTCAGTTTATTTTGTATAAACGACGAAAATCGGAAAAAAAAAAAAAAAAAAAAAAAAAAAAAGTTAACCGGTTCCAAACCGGTGTTTAAAAATTCAAATTTGAACATTGGTGCCTTGGCGGGGAAAAAAATTAGGTTAACTGGACCGGTGGAATTTTTTTTATTTATTATTATTATTTTTTTTGAACGGGGAGGCGGGTAAAACATGGGGGGTCCGAAATTTTGAATTTAAATTTTGCCATTTTATATTTAGTATAAATAGAGAGGTTGTGTTTTTGTTTATTTACAACTTTTATACAATTCTGTACTCTAAAAATTCAAAACCAAAAGTAATTCACTAATGAGCATTGAGTAATGGCAAATGCAAATCAAGGACACGAGGCTGTTGTACCAATTACAACGTAATTGGTGCGGTTTTACCGTGCAACCGTAAACCAAAAATTTAGGTTAACTTAAACTACGTTCTAATGTCGGATGGCACGAGAAAAGCTCAATGTAAGCATTGCTTCCGTTTAATGAATCCCATTTCCAAGTATGCGTTGAGGGCTCATTTAACCAAGTATTGCCCGGCACTCAAGCTTCGACGAGTCGACGTTGAGTAGCTTCTCAAGGTTTTATGTTTTAAGTTTACGTATTACGTTTGATCATGTATTTCCGTTGTATTAAATAATAGTTGAAGTTTATTCAGTTTATTTTTTATAAACGATGAAAAAGCAAGCTAGGAAAAAAACAAAAACCGGTCCAAACCGGTCATGAACCGTACCCAAACCGGTTTGGATCGGCTAGTTTTTTTTCTCGGACCCGGTTTGTAACCGAACCGGTTAACCGCCCGGATCAGTTTTTGTTCGTCGTTGACCCAAACCTGTTCGGGTTTGACCTGTCGTCAAACTGAACCGGTTAACCGAAATGTGCACAGCTAATTCACCACAAAAACTAAACACAAATTCCTCTCTTACACACAAACACCACGACAGTAAGCACAAGGAGAAAAGAAGAAAAGGAGAAAAGGGTTTAGATTATTAGCAAACTAGGAACTCATTTGGGTTAAAGTATTAAGGAAGCTTGGGTTAGAAATCTTGTGTTGGTATCACTTTTCATTCGACATACACAATCTTCACAACCCACTGTAAGAATGTCGAACACTCTAAACTTATTTATCTTCTTTATTTCAAACCTTAAGCATGTTCTTATAAGTATAACATATCATAAGTTGTTATCATTGAAACAAAACTAGAGAATATGATTCATAACTATAAACATTCGACATAGATGACTAGAAGGTTGGTTTTGTTGTGTTTAAGAAACTTGTGTGGCAAATCTTTGGTCTCGTAACATACATAGCCATCTCGAAAATAAACTAGTATTCATGTTGTCAATATATACACATTTACATGTTGGCTTGTTGAGGTTTTGAACACAAAAAAGATAAAAAGAAACACTAAAGAAAAAGGTAAGTCTCGGGCTCGTGTACAAATGCTTATTCTGATTTAAACGAGCTTTTGCAAGTCTACTCGAAATCGGTTTACAATTTTGGTTTAGTTTGGATTTTGGATCGTAAAACTCACATAAGTCGAGCTACTTATGTGTGCGTATTTTGGTCCCCTTCGTTACCTTATTGCTTAGTTGTAAACTTGAAATTGTTAGTTGAGTTTTTGCTTGAAATCTGTTTTGAAATGAAACACAAGATAACACAAATCGCATACATGCAAACATCAAAACTGAGAATAATCATACATTGTCAAGCAAATACGTACATAAACTCGCACTATAAATATATAAGTCGCGCACCACAAACATCAAAGCATAATTTATGAAAATGAAATACAATTAAAGAGTTCACATCAACTTTCCCATTAGCTGTTTTTTTGCACTCACACTATTATCTTGTGCTACAATGCAAGAACTCTTCCGCAATCCACCAACCATGCTCAAAGTCATGACGAAAAAGATTTAAAATCATATATATGAAGCTTTTATTGTAAAATCTAGATCAATAGTCAGAAAAGCTTGTGTTATGTTTATGCAGGCAATGTGGATGTTTGAGCAAAAAAACTAGACTACTCGACTACTGATTATGGTAGTAGTTATAGCGGTGGCTGTTGGTAAGTTGGGGAATTGGAGGTGGCGGTCATCAAAACTAGAGTTAAGAAAGTTGGAGTCTGTGACCAAGATTACCAGCAATTCATATGTCATATGATACAGTTGCACAAAAACATTGTATGCAGCTACAATAAAATGGTTTATTAACTATTGTACTTCAGTATTCCATGCATAACTAATGAACTAAATAAGGTTCGAATTGGATGAAACATGTTTAATTTGGGATACCACTAAACTCTATATATATCTCTTGAACTTAATACACAAAAATGACCGATTTTAACAACATAGTAGGACACTGACACATAAGAGGCTCAATCATTTTAGACCAGCACAAACTCAGCACCTATTGGCAGATGATCACTTGGATGAGAATAATTTGGTAATCCGCCTTGTATACTGATCACATCTGCTTCTGGAAGCTCAAGGTAACCAACCGGCTCAATACCTTCAAAAGGTGTGAATAATATGTAATCCAGTGTATCAGTGAAAGCAGGGGTAACGTTTGTGAACTTTGGTTCACCCCTTGTGTATGCATAAGCACTGCACAAAGGCATTGGTAGGTCTTCTGAGCATTTTGCTGAAGGTTCCGCCATTGGACCACCTGAAACAAGATACTGGTATACCTGAAACATACATTTAACTTTCATTAGAACCTTAAAGTGTATCAACTAATTTTTTAGAGAGTGTTTATTAACAATATTCATGCAATTATTTCATGCATAGTAGCAATGAAAATTCAATGGTTTTGGTTTTGGTTTTGGGTTAGCCTATATTAAGCTCGTTACTCAAAATGGATTGTAAATTAAACCAAACTTGATTATTTTGTAACCAATTATCACCAAAAGAAATGATAGTATATATGTGTACCTGACTTCCAGGAACCGAATTGAAATCCCCTACAATGATCACTGAAGGAGCGCACTTAAACTTTTCAGACACCATTTTCTTGAACTCAGCTACACGTAATAAGAAATATTTCGCCTGTGCAAGCTTCACAGCAGCCAATTCTGGGTTCCTATAAACAGAGTTCAAATTTTTATCATGCACAGTCAACACATCCTAAACAATTATCCACCACACTGAATTTATAGAACATTATGATATAAATGGAATCGTTATTTGTTATTACCAGTGAAGATGTGAGTTGGCCACAATGACATAGCGTTCACAAGGCTCTTTAAACTTGAATGCAGCCATGATTCCAACATTATCACGTTTAAGTCGACGGTCCTTTGAATTATGTCCTTGCCCTATGCCAAAATCAAGAAAGAAACAGCATTATACTCGACAGCCCAGTCTTAAGAATAAATATAAATTATAAATAGAATCCCTAGTACCTTTGTTATCAGTATCAAGAGCTTTCCTTATAAGTTCATTACGCTCTAAAGTGTATCGCATCTGGGTAAGGTCATTGTACTCAATTCTATCCTCCATGACCAACTCCAACCTGGAAATTAAACAAACAAAAGGGTCGAGTACATGATTACATCTGATATAAACTATATAAAATGTATATAAATAGCATACTTGTTGTGCTTGTAGAAGATCCCGCATCCGTCTTGTTTCCTCCCACCTCTTTTAATGTAGATGCTTGAGTAACCATTCCACTCTATTTTCTTTTTGTAGAACCTTTTATAGTCATCTAATTCCTGATAACAGTTATATGAATTTTTTTCAATATGAAAACCGAGTTGATAAATATAATGTTATTATAAGGTCGTCCCAAGAACGAGTACTGATAGTCTGATACTATAAGGATCTAAACCTCAGTCAGTCAATGACTCACTACTTACGACATGAGCCAAGTGTATTATTTACGAGTTAAACTACTGAGTCGCCTTGTTATAGGTGTAATTTGACTAGACTAGTATGAGTTTAACAAATATAACAAAGGTTATAAAGAATACCTGCAAGCATAGGATATCAGCATCAAAATTCTTGAGAACATCAAGAATTACGGGCATGCGAGTTTCCTTCCTGTGACAATATCGCACAGAAGATTAATACTATTATCATAATAACTTCAAATCAATCATTAACCCAAAAAATTACAAGAAAATATGAAACTCGCCTGAGACAAGGCGATGGAGAGTGCGGGAAAATTCTACTTGTAGCTAAATACTGCAACATGAACGAACGACATTACGACAGTGAGTTTGCAAAGAGCTACAATAATTTCTAGTAAAATCATACATGCATGCAAATAATAAAAGAACAACTAGTTAACATATGTGCATACCTGAGCCAGAATGTTATACGAAACCACTCGAAGCTTAATCCCTACAACAACATAACACAACAAAACCATCAGTAACTGCAAAAAATATCAATCACATTAATTTAACCAAAACAACTCGATTGAATAATCGCACACGTGCATACCATCAGATTTACCAACATAATTAATCTCCTCGTGTTCTACTGGAACAAACTTGGCGTAAACTGTACTACCCATCTTCATCGTACAAATTTTACTGCACGTACATTCAGTCAATCAAATGATCAAAACATTAATTTATACAATGTACCATATATTAACTAGTGGTGATAGATTTATGAACAGAATAAGATGTAACTAATTATTTAAAACTTAATGACGTACTTGTGAATTCTAAAGTTATTATAATTATTTGAATATGTTGAATGAAGGGATGTGTTATATATATAATGACCTAGGCTCCAAGTATAAACAGAATTATATACGGAGTATAACTGTAAATTGTGACGTAGGCACTAAGTAATATATTTAGTTATTAAATTTTGAAATAACTATGTATTAGAGTCATACATTACGCACTTTGTATAATAAAGAATGCATGAGAAGTAATAATAAAAGACAAATACATACCCAAAAGTAATAAAAGTCGACACGAGGAAAAAACTTAAAACGAATGGAATTGAGATACAAACAATTTATAGCCTTAGCTTGTAATGTCGGTTGATTTCCTTATTTTTTTTCCGACCCAACCGCCATCCAACAATTAATCTTCGATTAAAGGGTGATCAATAAAAAGATAAAAAGAAAAAACTAGATCAATCTTAATCGAGTGTTCATTTTATGATGAAAACAATTAAACTTATTTTCGATCACCATCATATTTAAAACTAAATATCTTGTATAAACTATTGATAGTTAGATGAAACTAATTATACTATTACGACAAGATTAAAATTATCTTCTTATAAAGATCTAACATTGTATGTCGAAATTGTTTTTGGTGGTTTTGATATGTTACACTATAAATAAAATCTTAAAAATCAAACACTTTTTGTGTTAACCCAACCCTTAAACCTTAAAACTTAATCATAGACCCTAAACACCCTAACCTCTAAACCCTAAATACCCTGACAACTAAAACCCCTAACGCAAAAAACCCTAGCCACTAAACCTCGAAAAATTGAAGCGGTAGGTTCAAACCTCGTGTATTAGTTGACCAAAAGGTCAAAAACAATGGTTACCCAAAAAAAATAAACCCCAAAAAACCTAAACCATTAAACACTAACACCTAAAATCCTAAACCGTAAAAAGCCTAAACCACAATCGTAAACTTTAAACCCAAAAAAAAAAAAAAAAAAAAAAAAAAAAAAAAAAAAAAAAAAAAACTTATCGAAAGTATATGATGTAGGATTTCAATTGAAAGATAACTTTATGCTTGTCGGGATGTTATGATTAGTTTTGTATAACGATCAACGTTATGTGAAATATTTATTATTATTATTTTAAGTGTAAATCAATTTATGTTTTTGATAAAAATAAATCTTTAGTTTGTTTTGTGATCTCTATTAAACCAAACTCTATTACTAATATGATACTAGCGTCCGACACCACATATTTTACATGCGTTCCATAATAAATGTCTAAATTAATCGTTGGTGACAAGAATTAAAAAATCCCAAATGTTGTTTGTTGGCGTGGCTTTGTTCCACCCAAGAATTTCAGCTCAAAATCATAACATATACTAGGTATAACTAGTTTATATACTTTCTTGTTGGACAATACCTCGACAACAAACTCGAAGTTCGATCGCGAAACGCTAGATCGCGAGTTGTATCGAGCACACGTAACAAACACGAAAGACTACAAAAGAACCCAGAATATATGCACACGCTATACCCTCAACGAACCCTTTATTAAAAACCTAATAAAGCTTTTACAATTGAGGAAGAAGAATGAATAACTAGCATCCCCCCTCATCTCTATTTATAGAGATGAGAGGGTAAAAACCTTAGCTTGCAAGCCAAGTAACTAGTTTCTAATCTAAGTACAATCCTAAACTTTATTTAAACTAAATACAATTAATCCCCTTATTATTGTCTAAGTCACATTTAACCCCCTAAGTATTGCTACTAACATATAATAATTTCCACCTTAGGAGTAATACTTAGGCATTAACGATACTCAACATCTTCATCTAATGTTGGAACCTCGAACCGGGGACCGCCTTGAGAACCAGGCCTTGTACTTTAGTAAATTCCCAAGTTTAGCTTTCTTAGACTCCTTCACTTTCTTCTTTTTAGCAGCATTACCCTCTGCACCCTCTTGACCAGGTACTCCGGCTACCGTAATGTCTGCCCCCACCTTTATACCAAGGTGTACCTTTTCCTGCTCATTTACCAAGCAGCCCGTGTTTGTCTTTTCTTCAAGTTGCTTGTCCTCCAACTTTCTTTGAGCCATTGCAGCATCATCGTTACTAACCTGAACAACCTCAGCTTCACGATTCTCTTGAGCTACCTGCAGTTCCACCTCAAACCAAACACGTTCATCAACATGTACTCCATGGACTCCTGTTTTAACACCAGGACCAAGTTGTTTGAACCCAACTTGTTTATGACCAAGTTGTTTGAACCCAACTTGTTTGTGACCAAGTTGCTTGAATACAACTTGTTTGTGACCAAGTTGCTTGTATCCAACTTGCTTTGAACCTCCATGCTTTTGTACACCAAAAATCGTCACTTTTGCTTCAAGAGTATACACACAGTTCTCTTTCCTGATCCCAGTCATCATAACCCGACAACCTTTGATCACCTTGACTTTACCCATCTGCATCTTCACAGTATAACCCTCTTTTTCAAGAGTACCCAATGAAATCAAGCTTTTTCTTAACCCTGGAACATACCTGACATCTTCCAGTATAAAGCTTGAACCATCATGCAACTGTATCTTAACTTTTCCTGTCCCTTTGATAGTGCATGTCCTGTTATCACCTAACTGAACCTAACCACCATCAACATCCTTGAAGTCATACAAGAAGTCCCTCCTAGGCGTCATATGATAAGACCCACCTGAATCCATTACCAATTCAGTCATCTCATCATTCCCGACCACCACCAAGGCTTCTTCAAAATAGGCACTACCGTCGTCATCAGAAGAATCAGAATCTTGATTATGCTTACCCTTCTTAACGAACCCACTTGACTTCTTTCTTGGACAGTCTCTCTTCAGATGATCCTCTGAAAGACATATGAAGCACTTGAGTTTACAAGTTCCACCCCTTGACTTGAACCGCGAACTTCCACCAGAGTGAGCTTTTCTTGAATGATCTGACCCTCCCCTTACATATAACCCGTCACCAGTTTCTTCCTTTGTGCCTTCAGTTCTTTTCTTCAACTCTCTTGAATTCAGAGTTGCCAGAACATCCTCAATTGTCAAGGATTCCCTCCCATACAACAATGTCTCCATAAAGTTTTCGTAAGACGATGGCAACAACGTAAGTAACATAAGTGCCTGATCTTCATCCTCAATCTCGATATCAATATTTGCCAAATCAAATATCAACTTATTAAACCCATCTATATGATCACCCAGTTTCGTACCTGGACTCATATAGTACGTGTACAGCTTCTTCTTCAGATACAGTCTATTTGCTAAGGACTTAGTCATATACAGACTAGTCAACTTTTCCCAAATTCCTGCAACAGATGTTTCCTTGGTAACTTCCCGTAAAACCCGGTCTCCCAAGCATAGAATCAAGGTACTATATGCCTTCTTCATCAAAGCAGCCTTTTCACCTGCTTCCATGTCCGCGGGTAATGTCTCTAATGCAGCATCACATCCCTGTTGTACCATTAAAGCACGCATCTTTATTTGCCATAACCCGAAGTCATTCTTCCCATCGAATTTTTCGATGTCAAACCTAGTTATCGAACTAGCCATTCTTCTTATACCTTGCTAAAAACCTTGTCAAGTTGTTTCTTAACCAACTTTACCGACAAGCCTCACAAGTCGTGTGCAATATTCCCCTTGTTGCTATAAACCCTTCTTGCAAATCGAATTAATTAGAATAACCCTAAACCCTCAATTTCGAACAAGCAAACCCGACCGTTAACTTGAACCGCAAGTGAACCACGATCGAAACTTGAACCACAAGAAACCCGCAACAAGAAACCCTCGCTTTAATCGACTTTTATAACAGTAAAACTATTACCGATCGAAGTCCCGTTTATAATATAATTTCTTTGATGAAACCAAAAAAAATAATTATATCACTTTGTAGTATATAATAGCAGGGTACCCGCGCGTTGCGGCGGCGGGTACCCTGTAACTAAATTTTTTGGCAAGCGGTTATTTTAGATTATACGTTTTCCGTGATTATAACTTTATGGATGATGAGAATTTTGGTTTGAAATAACTTTATGAGATATCAAGTTATTCCATATAAAATAGCAAGGTGTATGCGCGATGTTGCAAAAGTATAGAGTTAATACTCGTTAATATTATTGTGGTTGGCTTGGGATTTAATGGTGATGAATAATAAATACTTTTATGTATCGATTTCAACCCAAATTAACAACTTAACTTCACAAAATTCGGACAATATTAATGTAGCCCAAAATTTTTCGGCTAACAATTTGTCTAGACCAAAATCCACTTACAAATAAAAAGGGCCTAACACCAATCCAATACACACCCTTACTTGCCCTAGCTAACCACCATAATTTTTTTTATACCAAATACTATTGCAGCCACACTGCACACTCTTTCTATTTTACAATCACACGCACCAACCACAAAGACTAACTCTTTCTCTTTATCTTAATCAAACCACAAATAGCAAATCTTTTGTTTTTTGTTTTCTTTATGGTGACATACGAATCGCAACAGAAGAAACCAAAAATCACCTTCGTTTCTTACCCACGAACTTAAACACAGACGAATGAAAAGCTCCTAATGTCATTTCTTTTTTGGCTTCTAGATCTTATACCGAAGGGTCTCAGGTAGGTACTTTTTTTTTTGAACAAAAGTGAGTTGGAATGAAACCGTTGTGTTTTGTTCTTGCCTTTTGATTTCGGATAGTCAAAAGAAGTGTATATTCTAAAAGAATTGTGATCAATATCTCTTTCGTTTGTTTAAAGAACAATTGTGTGAGCATATTTGAAAGAGAAGCTCAGATCTTGGTTTCGTTTTTTTTCCTATTTTATGTTCGAGTCTTGTTGTTGACGATGGGATATAGGTTAGTTGATGTTGTTGGTTTGTTGTTCGAATGGGTTATTTGATGGGACGTGGGTTGTTTGTTTCCCTACTCGTTTCTTTTCTTTTTCTTTTGTTTTTGTTCTCTCCTTGACCCATGGTTATGTTTACTTATGGTAACACGTGGCCTCGGGTTTTTGACTCATATTTATTTTATGGTTCGAAAGTTTTTGGTTTATGATGAAGTTCGGAAACCAAAATCCGGAGTCACAAAAACTGAGATGTTTTTGTGATACAATGTATTCGAGTGGTAAACCGAAACAAATACAATGTTTGTACAATAGGCTTATTAATTTGTACTTTTTAGTTAAGGGGTGTTTTAAAAGCTACATTAATGTTATTTGTTGACCGGTCAATTTATGTATGTAGTTGTGCAAAATTTAGTTGTACATTGTGCTTAAATACTTGTAATTTTGGTGTAGGGGGTGTTTTTAAGGCTAATTAATGTATAATTCTCTCTTTTGGTCTGAATTTCGTCTTATGCTTCTTTTGCTTGTATACAATGCTTTAATTGTTGTAAATATGAAAAATCCTTGCTTTAAAGTGTTGTAAACATTGCATAATTTTTTGTACATTTGAAATTTTTGGAGAGAGATTCATTTGCCTATTATATGTAGTATAGATTGTTTCACGTGAGAATAAATAAGAAAAACAATAGCCACTGATAACCTTTTGTTTTCTACCCCACGTGAGTTTGGTTTTAAATAGGAACAATAAAACCTTTCTTTATACTCTTGTCCACCGATCGCTACTACATCAAACGAATTTGAAACCTTATTATTTTTTTCTTTGCTCGAACCTTAAAACCAACTCGGTACCTCGATCTAACACTCGAACTTCGATGACCACAATAACCGCGGCTCTTGATACCACTTGTTGGACAATACCTCGACAACAAACCCGAAGTTCGATCGCGGAACGCTAGATCGCGAGTTGTATCGAGCACACGTAGCAAACACGAGAGACTACAAAAGAACCAAGAATATATGCACACGCTATACCCTCAACGAACCCTTTATTAAAAACCTAATAAAGCTTTTACAATTGAGGAAGAAGAATGAATAACTAGCATCCCCCCTCATCTCTATTTATAGAGATGAGGGGGTAAAAACCTTAGCTTGCAAGCCAAGTAACTAGTTTCTAATCTAAGTACAATCCTAAACTTTATTTAAACTAAATACAATTAATCCCCTTATTATTGTCTAAGTGACATTTAACCCCCTAAGTATTGCTACTAACATATAACATTTCTGGAATATGAAAAACAAAAATAAGGTTTTTAAGAATGAGACCAATACACGATTATTTTTTTGTTTTTCCAAAATCGAGGAGATCGGAATTTTAAAATCCTACTAAAATATTGTTTTCTTAATTACTACGAGGAAAATAGTCTTTGTGACGAAAATTCAGTGACGACTTATTTGTTGGTCACTATTTAGTCAATTGTGACCATATAATTTATTGTCACCAATTTTTGTCATTTGTAAAGTCATTATTGACGAGTCGCTGAATGGTTACTATTAGTCACTGAATTACATGCTGAAAGTATTTGGTTTAGAGTAGTGACGAGATTATTGGTCACTTATAAAAAATAAAGTAAGTGACCAAAATATTGTCAATAGTGGTTAGGGTAAGGATGCAGTAAGAAGAAAACTTATAATGAGAAGGATGAGAAATAACTATAACCACATATTTGAGAAGCGTCGACTTGAATTAGATGCATCTCTATTCATTGAGATGCATCCTAATTAGTTTCGAATGTACTTTTGAAATGAAAATGATGCAAAGTAGTACTTGCAACAAATTTGACCCGTAAATGACGAAAAATACATAGGATTTTCCTAACTTGCTAAAATGCATCTTATATATGAATATGCATCTAATTTTTAGCTAGAAAATATATTAGGTTGCATCTAATAGATTAGGGATGCATCTAATTCAAGTTAATGCATCTTTAATATGTGGTTATAGTTATTTCTCATCCTTCTCATTTTGAAAGTTCTTCTCATTTGATTGGACCCGAACTAGTCAACTTTTATTAGTCAACCACTTGTGAATGGTCAACCGTAAAAGTCAAACTAATCAAGCCAATTCTCCGTGGATAGTATAGTGTGTCCCCGGGTCGTTATGTCCCAGCGAGATTGAAATGGTGCTTTGGGAATCGTTTATGAGTGAGTGGTACTGAGGACAGTAGCCAGATGATTTGGAATTGATATTGCTACTGTTATTTTGATATTGGTACACAGATATAATATTCACAAAAATCAGATACTAGATATATGCACGTATTCACAATTCAGTTTTACGCAATCGGACTGAAAAAGTGGGATTTTGGTATTTAACAAACTACAGGGGATGCTTTTGACACTTTTTTAAAACTTAAAATTAAAAATGAAAATGAAATTATGAAAATGATTAAAATACTATATAAATATTACTTAATTAATTAAACTAATTAAAATCTAATTTAAATCTAATTTATATTAACTATTAATTATAACTATTACAAATTAAACTAAAAATTTGAAAAAACAATTTCTAAACTTAAAATAGAACTTGAAGAAAGTATAAAAAATAAAAATAAATATTTTTGTCTTTTTGTGGGTTTTTTATAAATTAAAAACTATTTAACTTAATTAAACTAATTAAATTACTTTTAATTACTATTAATACTAAATTAACTTAGAAAATTAAGATAAAATTTATAAAATTACTTAACCATCACTGGAATCCTAAAAAATTATAAAAACTCTAAAAATTATGTTTTAAGATTAATCCACTAATTATTTACCTTTTTAATTACTTTAATTCTAATTTAAATAATTAAAATAAGAAAAATAGAAAATGAACAGCAGAAATTCAAACTATATTTTCTAAAAGTATATTATACTATATTATAGCTAGGAAAAATATAAAAACTAAGTTTTACTTTCTAAAAACTAAATATGAGATTTAATACTTAATATTAATTAATAATAAAGAAAACTAAAATTAAATCTAATTAACACTAAATGACAAAATAAAAATCTGAAAAAATTATCAAAATTACTTTACTATATAAGGTAATTAATAAAAATATAAAAACACTAAGTACTTAATTAAAATCTAAAAATGAAAATTAAAATTAAGTTGAATTAAATAGAAACTATCACTTATTTTAACTTTGGCTTTTTTGGATTTTTCTTTTACAAACTTGTTTTACTACTGAAAATAAAGAACTTTTGTGAAAACACTTTTGAAAATTGCTTATAAATAAGCAGTAGCACCCCCTTAACCAAATCAGTTGACTTTGGTTGACTGAGCAAGCAAATAAGCTAAAATTGACTTGTGTGGGACCCACTAAGGATTATTCTGGTTCACTAAAGTTAAGTAAACATGTTTGAGCCAAAATAAGCACTTGGGGTACTCAGAATAAACTAATTTATCAAAATAAGCACTTTGCCAAAACAAAACCAACTCAGAAAAGGGACAAACTTATGTAGCTAAATTAGGTGGGACCCACAGAGTTTCAGGTCAAACCTAAGGTCAAATAATGATCCCTGGTAGGAGGGGGTTGGGAAAACCTAAACCTAGGGTTTGGGAACCACTGTGGTGGCCACAAACCACCACCAAAGTGGTGGTGGTGTGGTGGTGTACTGCTGCACAGAGCAGTTGGCTGCCCTGCAGCCCTCTTTGGAGGGTTGTGGGGCCCACAAAAAAATTCCTAAAAATGTAATGACTCTGGGATTATGAAGCTGAGGTGGTATACTACAAATCCTAAAAAGATCAAACTCTAATTATCACCACAAAATTCACAAATATTCCCACAACTTTTGGATTTCTGCTTAACATGCAATTTTGACTTTTTAAGATTAACTCTTGGTTTGACTTTGTGGAACTTTAAAGCTTGATTTAATGACTGAACATGTAGTACTAAGTTGAGATAAGACCAAAATAAGGTAGATAACCTACTTGTGAATGGAAATGAGGGAGTTAGCCATTACAAATCCTAACAGTGCATTCCTAAGGTGAGATTTAGAGTGACTTTGACTATTTTACAAATGACCACTGACTTTTATGCTTTACTTGACCTAATATCAACTGATATGACTTGTTCAAACCATATTTAATCACTGAAACCAAGAGAAACTTAGTGCACACTCTTGAACCAAACACTCCTTTAATGCATTTGTTGATTTCGAGTTTTGCAGCCCTAAAAAGGGTGATTTATCCTTGTAAAAAAACTCTAAAAATTAAAATAAAAATACCACTAAGTAAATAAACATAATATTAAGCTACAAACCAAATTTCAGGTCAAACGGACTTATAACGAAGAAATGAAAAATCAAAAACTAAATGGCTGGAATTTCGGAAAAACAGCCCTGGTGGGGCTACATTGAGGGCTTGTGGGGCCCACAGAAAAATTCACAAAAATATAATGGAGGTGGGACTTTGAAGATGAGGTGGTGTACTATCAATCCTAAAAAATCTCAGACTCTAAAACCCTACACAAAATTCTAAACAATTCATGCCATTTTGAGATTTTTCTGCACAACTAACTTTTGACTTTTTTAGTTTTTAATGAAAGTTTGACTTTATTGAACTTTGATTGCTTCTCAATGATCTAATATTATGTTATAAGCTAATTTGAGACTAGATTAGGCTATTCTAACTACTTATGCAATAGTATGAATGATATGGAACTTAAAATTCTAACAGATAACTAAAAGGATGAGATCAAAAGGCTTTTTGACTTTTTTCTAAAACAACACTTGATTTTATAGCTTGAATGTCCTACATAGACCTAATTTAACATGTCTAAACTGAAAACAAAAACAAAAACACCTCTGAGCAATTGGAAACAGCTTTTGCCAAACACTACCTCAACTAGGCTAACTTGTGATTTCAATGATTCAGTCCATGATTTCAATTCCAGAGGTTATAGCATGTTAAATTAAGTTCATTAAAGCACAGAAACATCAATCAACACAACAAATTCCCATGAATCATTACTATGGTCTTTTTGGCAGTGAAAGTGGAATATTAAGCAACAAAGGATTCTGATGAATAAGTATGTATCATTAAGCAATAATCTAACTAACATACACCCAATAAGCATAAATCAAACAAGATAAGCAGTTAACAAGCAAATCTACAGTATAATGCTAAAAAGTGAGAATATAGGCTTACAATTGAATCCAACTGAAAATCAAGTAACCAAGGGTACAAACCACAACCTAAAGCTTCCCATGAAGCAACTAAACCAATATCAATCCACAATCCTTCATGCTTCTGATTCTTACCCTTCTTTTCTTGATTTTTGAATTTTTCTCTATTTATTTTTGATTTTTGGTATTTTTGAATTTTTTTACTAAGAACTGAATAGAAAGCTTAGGAAACTTTTAAAAACTTATCAGTGACTTAATTTGAGCTTATGGAATAAGAAACAACAACATTAACAAGTTTCAAGTGAATTTGTCAAATTCATTTGAAATCAGAAAATCTAAATTTAGTGATTAGAACTTGAAATT
This sequence comes from Artemisia argyi, assembly GCA_030686995.1. Lineage (NCBI taxonomy): Eukaryota > Viridiplantae > Streptophyta > Magnoliopsida > Asterales > Asteraceae > Artemisia > Artemisia argyi. The sequence goes on along the minus strand of CM060698.1, from coordinate 134,123,492 downwards.
AACTTGAAATAAAGTTTGAAATACATGAAATTAACTGGATACAAGCTATTTTAATTGAAAGTACAACTGAATGAGTAAATTACACTACCTACGATTGTTCTAAATTAAAACTACACTAATACTTGCTCTCTGCTGCTCCTTCTTCTCTTTATAGCATCCCAGGGTGTTAGTGGGACCCACAGGGTCAAATCCCATCAACTTGCTTGTATTTTGGATCACCTATGCCTTCTCTCCATTTTTTGGCGGGAAAGGATTTATTTGCAATTTGGCTCTGTAAAGATGCCATAGGGGGGGGGGGGTTGATATGATTGGTGTCTTGGAAGGTGTAATGCAGCAGGGATAAGGTGGAGGGGTAAGGTGCAAGTGGTGCAAGGGGGGAATACCAGGTGGTGGTATTCTGGTTTTGGTTTTGGAGGTAAGGGAAGATGGGTGGTTTGACTGGTATTTTGACCAGAGGTGGATTATTTAAAACGGTTCTAAAAAGGGTGGGATAAGTGGGTGATGGGCTTGGATGTTGGAGTGGGCTGGTTGTGTTTGGTTTTTGGATTTGTTTTTGGTTTTAGTAGTATTAATGATCCGTTTGGTTACTTTGGTTACATAAGGACTTTTTTTGTAATTTCCTGAAAGTTGAGGGTCTGGTTTGGCAACTTTTAAAATTTATTATAAGGGTTGAAATTGCCAATTGTGAATAGTACAAGGGCTATGGATGATAATTTTCATTTTTTTGAATTCCCAGGGACCCGTTTTGCCAACTTGTAAACTTCAGGGACCAATCATGTAATTTTCACCAAACTTTCCACCAAGGACCAATCCTGCCACAAAAGGTTAGTATAAGGACAAAATTTGTTTTTCTCAAAGTTTTCATACCCCAGGGACTATTTTTGACAATTTTCCAAACTTCAGGGACTAAACTTGAAATTTTGTGAAACTTTGCACCAAAGGACTAATTTTGTAACTTTATGATTTAAAAGGACCTTTGGTGACTTTTTCAAGTTTTTAAAACAACCAGGGACTAGATTTGACAACTTTTGAAAGTTGGGGGACTGAAACTGCCAATTATGCAAACTTTGTGCGTTTTTCATCTGTTTTTGATTATTTTGCATTTGAGACATATAAAACACATTCCTGGGATATTTTTACTATTTTGATACAATATTGAGTGTTTTTAGATGTTTTGGCAGCTTAGAAAAAGTAAAAATGATGAGTATTTACACACTCATCATCATTTGATCCTAAGTTTATAGTGGTTAAGGATACTCCATAAAACATGTTGTAATATTGTTTCGATAAGCATTAAAGAATGAAAAAAATAAAAATGCCGAAAGTTAAATATAATTTGTGGAAGTTCAGCCAAACTTTAAAACTTAGTATTTTCAAAATTTACAAATTACTACTTATCACAAACAAAGAGTGTTTCATGAAAATGTTGGCATAAATTATAATTATGTATTTAATATAATTAATCTTTTGTTTTTTAAATTATAAAAAATTTGATCCATTAATTCATTGCTTTTTATTTTGTTGTTTGAGCAAACTAAGATCAAATTGGATCAAGATCTTAAGATCATATGGTAAATCGATATCGTCTTTGCTATAGTGTATCATAAAATTGTAAGATTTTTACATCAGGATCATAATTTTTATAATCGGTGAAAATTTCTACGGCACCCGATAAAATTTACAACAAATGCAATTTTTCTCAAAGATGTTACATATTAACCCTTTCATTTTAAATATGTATACACAATGCCTCCTGTATTTTACAAAATGCGTCCCACATTTGCTCTTGCTCACATATGCTATGTACAAATGATATCCCCAAACATACATATATATTTTTTTTGAACTACAAAATTATATTAAAAGCTAGCAAGAAGCTAGAAAAGAACAAATAGGAGAATTACAAGACATAAGGGATCAATGGGTTTTGAAGCCAATTGTTCCAAGAAATATTAGCTTTCCTATTCCTATTTGTGTACCACAAAAATGAAGTGCTCGTAACCTTGTCAAATATCTCGTTTCGGGCCATAGGATGACTGTTGAAGATGAGATGTTTTTGAAAGCTTCGTAAAGTCCACAATACCACACCAAAGATAGCTTGAAGCATCAATTTCCTATCGTCATGAATATGAAACTGATCAACATATGCAAGTACATCCTGAAGAGATGAAGGAGTTGGGTGGATAATCCAACCATGAGAAAACTTTATGCGAAACATATGTTGCAAGAGAACAAGTCCATAACAAATGTTGTATAGTTTCTGGCGAAGACGAACAAGTGTGACAAAGGATAGAATCAATCTCGACACCTTTATTGCTTAGATTCCACCAAGTAGGAAGACGATCATGGAGAGCACACCATATGAAAATATTGACTTTCTATGGAATAAATCGACACCGTCTAGTTGAGATGTAAGCATCCGGAAGAGAAGCATTATCTAAGTGAATACATGTTTTTTTAACAGTGAAACTATTATTGGGGTCAAGAAGTCATACCCATCGTCTCTACCCTCGGTAAGAATAATTGGATCAAGTAAAGTAATAAGAGTACTTAACTGAGTTGAGGTGATACCACCAGATATAGGGCGAGACCATATCCAATTCCATCCGTCATTCCACCTATCACGAACCATACAATCTTGGTTCACCTCTAAACGAAATAAGCGAGGGAACTGATGTTGAAGCAGAGCGACACCCATCCAATAGTCTTTCCAAAATCGAGTTGTTCTACCATCACTGGCATTCCTCTTTATAAAGTGGTGAGGGATTAATCCTTGGTCATTCATGGCATTGACATCTTTCACAATTCTGGCCCATACACCATTACCTTTCACTGAACAATTAAAGATAGATGAATCTCCATCAAGACTGTGAATCGCTTTTATAGTGATGACCTATAGAGCGTTAAGAGTGTTCAAGAATCTCCAACGCCATTTCTGGATTAAGGCGTGGTTGAGCGATTCCAACATTCCAATACCAAGACCACCTTTAGCTTTGGAAGCTAAAGTGGAATTGCAAGCAATCCATGGAATTTTGTACGTATTTCCATCGTTACCCCAAAAAAATTGAGTTCGAATAGATTCCAGGGTCTTGATGGCACATTTTGGAAGAGGAAATAACGAAAAATAGTATGTACCTAAAGCACCAAGAACTTAAGAGAGTAGAGTTGTTCGTCCACCAATGGACAACATGGATGCCTTCCACCTTGACAATCTGTTATATTTGTTGAAATCACATAATAGCTAAACAAAACTATGCATGTTCGACGTCGTTTGAAAATATGAGAAACCATGTTTTTTATACCCAAATGTCATCATAATACTGCTCACATGTCACTATAAGAACCAGACCTTTTTGCAGCTAAGACTTTTTTTCTTCGCCAAAAGTCACCAAATGATGAAAATGTGCCATTTTTTTACTTTGACTCTAACCCAGGACTACATACATGTTGTCGCCAAAAGTAAGTATATTCGTTATTTTATTTACTTTCTAAATTCCTACAAAAATAGAAGTTTGTGGCAACCTTTCGATATACATTTTCTTTTTATTTGTATCCCTAAGTTTTAGAGTATATTTTGTCATCACCAAAAGTTTTTTGAGTCTTTGACCTTGTCGGCCCCGTTGTATTTGTCACTTAACCCTTTTGATCGTCATTGCTAAAACCATCAGCGACGTCGTATTAACAACTTTTTTGCGACGACATGTGGTCATCACAAACTGTAGGCGGCGACTTTTCAAGGTTTAGTGATGACAAATGTAGTCAGTAGAACCCATTATCTTTGTAATGTGTTGTTTGAAATTGAAGTCAAATCATTACAAATATACTTTCATGTCAATGCGTATTGCGACACTTTCAAATGTACACAATGCGATATTTTCAAATGTACACTGTATATATTTGTAACACCAGAAAGGCAGAAACATCAACATATATTTAAGACTTCCATTAATTTTATGCAAATCTCATGTTCTGTATTTTCAGGTACATGTTTTCTAGTCCTCAACATTTTTTTTTATATATTTTTTAATTTTTTTGTATTTGCAGGCAACATATATTCTAGTCCTCAACTTTTTTCTTTAACTCCAAACAAACTTTTGTAACACAGTGTGCCTTTTATATCACATTGCTTGTTGAAATTTGGGAATTGTATAAGACAATTGGGCATGGCATGAAGTCGCTGGTCAAAAATTGGAGATGAGCTCATTATTGCATTCATTCTCTCCCAAGAAAATTGTTTCCGGACAAAAATCCCACATTTTAAGAAAACTACACTCCCTCCGTCTTAATATTATTGTCCATATTTTCATTCGGGTTGTCCCAAATTACTTGTTCAATACTAAAAATATATAGGAAAATTTGAGCGAGATTAATATATTAATGTTACTTGAAATTGTTATTACAAACTTTCAGTAAAACAACAATTAATTAGTTAATGGTAAAACTGTCATTCTACAAAAAGAAAGAGAGATGAAGAATTAATAATCATGTTTTTTTTAAATAGTGTATTTTTTGACGGCGGACAATTATTTTGGGACGAAATTAGTAATAATTATTGGTTTCTCCTTGTACATTTTACAAAATAACAGTTTTACCCTTATCCTATTATTTAAAACTTTGACTAAAGTTCGTAAGTCTTATTATCATTAGGTGCAAAATCTTAAACTTGCTACATTATTACCAACTATATCGGAAAGTGACAGTAATTTTAAGACAAACCGAGATGAAAAGATGGACTATTAGTATAGATAAGAGGGAGTAACTGATTTAACCACAATAACCATGAAAAGAGACGGGCCGACATCAAGTAAGCCGAGGATTCCATGCCATGATGTTCTATAAGGCCACCATCTACCACAAATAGCCCACTAAATTGATGTTTTATGAGCCCAAGTTCTTTTGCTTTTTTTTGCTTAGGCGTGTTCATTGGTTCGGTTATCGGGTTGTTCGGTTTATTTGGTTTGGTTGGTTATGTTAATTTTTTTTGGTAAAGCCAAAAATTGTATTTGAATTCGGTTTGGTTTTCTGGTTGATGTCCCGAATAACTCGAATTACATAATTTATAATTTTTTTCATTTAATTATATAGATTTTTAGCACCAAAAAAGATTTCAAGCTTAAAGAATGTTACATTTATACTTGGAAAGAGTTTTAATGGTATTTTTTTAATGGTATATAAATACATAAAAAATATATATGTTTATGTGAATTGTGTTTTCAGTTCAGTTCAGTTTTCATTTTGCCAAAACCATATTCAAACCGAAAACCGAATATTTAATTTGGTTTGGTTCGATTATAACTTAAGTTCAGTTTTGTTCGGTTCGGGTATGGCTTCGGTTTTCAGTTCATGTGGGTATATATCGATGATACATTGTTTACCTGTTTTTGAATAATATGTGTGTTTTGATTGCAATATGTGTCTTGTTGTGTGGTTTCATCATGTGTGTTCATTTGTGCGCAAGTGTTTAACTCCGTTTTAGAGCCGAAGCATTGATAGTACTATTGGGGTTGCTACCCCAGCCCCGACACTAGGTGTCGGTGGACGTTGAGAAATCGTGTAACACGTAACATTTGTGAGGTTCAGTTGTTGCAAGCTCGTGGTTTCATACTTTCATTAAGTGCTTATATTTGTATATCATATTCACTATTGTCCTACACTACTTATTTCACAGCTTCGTGGTTTAACTCTTAAACCTACGAGCTCACCAACTTTGTGTTGACGTTTTCGAGTATCCATTTTCAGGTGTTAATGAAGTTGTTTGGAAGGTTAAGTATTGGTCTGGCTTACCAAGACTTAAGACAAGACCCTCCCGGGTTATATCTCGTGGAGTTGCATTTTGATATTTCCTAGTGATGTTGTTTGACTTTGAGACACATGTTTAAAATTTAGATTGTTGTACTTATCCCAGTTGTGGGAGTTTGTGACTATCATCTTTCTTATGTGTTGCAATTTAGTATTTCTCTATTTTAACGTCTGTGTTCCTGACCATGAAGTCATACCCCGTAAATACCATTCCTCTACGCTATTTTTGGGGTGTGAGAAATGGTAAAGAAACAAGAGTTGCAAAAAAGTCAAAAAAAGTCGTGAATATGGACGCGAACGACGAAGATGACGTTGAGGCCCTAACACGAGTGAATACCCGTTGGACACGCGATGAAGAAAAGTTGCTAGCGGAAACTTGGGTGGAAGTTTCCCAAGACGCCGACATCGTAATGACCGTTCTGAGGACACGTTTTGGAACCAGATTATGGAGGATTTCAACAGAGCTACAAAATCTGGTACCAAAAATATGATCACGGGTAAATGGCCCAAGCTTCACGGTGATTGCCAAAATTTCAACGTTGTTTACAAACATTTGGAATGTATAAGCGGGTAAAATGACAGTGATCATCTCGAGAATGTAAAGAACAATTTTAGGCAACGCTTTGGTGGGAGAAACTTCCTATATGTTCACGGGTGAGAGGTTTTGAAAAGATACCCAAAATGGAACGCGAAGGACCCAATTGATCTGACAAATCTCGAGGATCTATTCGGCCCTAACAAACGACCTCGTCCCGTCGGCTAAAAATCTCGAGCTGCATGTCACAACCCCAAAATCGGGTCGCAGCGGAAAGGTATCCGGGGCGTGACTTCATAGCACAAAGTTACAGTTACATCGAAGGACCTACATGAGTCGTTTTGAAATACAAGTTCGATAAAGTTTAAACAGTGTTTTGAATCATTACAAATGCAAGATCTTCAACAATAAGTAAATATGCTTTTGAAAAAGTTATCGAACGATGAATATTTGCATAAGTCTTCAAAAGATGTGACTCGAAGGTTCATGCTCCATGATATGCCAATATACTATCGCAAACATGAGAAATACATGCTAGGAGTTCATAGGTTTAAGTATTATAAGCAGTGTGGACCACAAGATTTCTAAAACAATTGAATTCCAACTATGCTCATGAAAAGTATTACTGTTGCACTAGCTCATGACACCGAAGCCTTAACAGTTAGTTCATGTATTCACCTCAAACAGGTGTTTTGCCAAACACATGTACGACATCAAATGAAATGCGTCCATTTGACCAGTTGGAGTGACCAACCCGGATGGGGGAGTTTACCCCAATAAATCTATTCATAACATTCGCACTTACAAAGTAATTAACGGTTCATGATTTGTGGGGACATTAATGGCAAATGTGGTAACTTAAGCAATTCGTAAATGTTTTATGTACTTGTGTCCATATGTTGAAGGACTTTATGCGGGCTTGTTAACTGTGACATAGTTGACCTCTTGTTAGCCTAGGATTTAGGGAGAAGACCCACCTAGTTTACATTTGTGAATCACCAATGAAAATAAGTAAGTAATCATTGCACTAGTAGACACATCACTATCATTCGGTATATGAACTTGTTTGGTTTGTTCTTCCTAATATTGATCTAAACCTTATCCTATATTTGTTTGCGTGATATTAATTAGTTTAATTGCTTATTTTCTTTAGTAATTTAATTAGTCTCATGCTGAACCCCCCATATTACATTAGTTTAGGTTATTTAGTTAATTTAGATAATTAGAATACCTTTAGGTTTTTATTCAGGCAATTCACTCCTTGCGAACAACCCGTACTTACCATTCACTAGCTATAACTAATCGGGTACATTGTCCGTTAGTGTTAGTTTATAGGATAGTTCCGCTTAATAAAAATTTGTAACTCTGTTAAAATATATAGAATATAAATAACACCACACACGCACCATCAAACACCATACCCGCCACTAGGAGTGTTAACGATCCGAGTCGAGCCGAGTTTTTAGTTAATCGAGCTTAGCTCGCTATTTTTTCATTTGGATCGAGCTCGACTCGAGCTCGTAAAATATTTTTTAATCAAGCTCAAACTCGTGATCGAGTATAAATAATTTGTTCGAGCTCGATCTCGATACTCGTATATAAATTCATATCATTTTTTTTTCTTAGTAATTTTAAAGTCCAAATTGCTCGTTTATGAGCACGAGACCAATAGGCTCGTTTATTAGCTCTTTTTTTTTTGTACGAATGAGCTTGTTTAAAAGTTTAAATTTACTTTCCATGAGATAAAATACGAAGCTTATGACCACAATTTTATACTTTCTAACATAGATATATATTGATCCAATACTAACTAGTCAATCAACTAACTACAAACAACACGTTGGCAAAAGGATTAGCATATAAAAATAAACATCTAACTACTTGATGCGGTGAGTAGGTCCAGGACCAAAAGAAAAGGCCTTCTAATAAGTGTTAAACAAAAGAAGTATTACAAATACAAAGCAACAATTTTCAAAGGTAGACAAAAGTTCTGTAGCAAATCACGCTATCAAATAAACGGTTGCACACTTGCTTCAAGTCATCCAACAACCAGTTGAAGCAAAAAATGAAGGACCAAGTTCAGTAGCAAATCAATCTATCAAATAAACAGTACCACACTTGCTTCAAGTCATCCAACAACCACTTGCAGCACAAAAATGAAGGACCCGTTCAGTTGCATTCCATATCCACGATAAAGCTGCAACAACATAAATTCATTCCATGTAAAGAGAAAAGCTTAATATGAAAACAATTTAGAAAATTTATCAAATGAGTATACTAACTAAATTCGAGTTTCATATATCAAGGACATCAACCAAAAATATCTCTTGCGTTTTTTTTTCTTTTCTTTTTGGAATACAATAGCAAGTTAGTGACATTATTATAACTAATATCATAATAAGGTAAAGCTTGAAATATTAAAATACATACCTTATTTTTCTTTTTGACGCCATGTAGTTTCCGAACCCAATCTCCTCCACATATTAATGCTTGTACCGTTTTTGGTTTTAAAGAGGCACAATATGTATCGATTAAACAACCACCAGCACTAAATGTTGCTTCTGATGCCACAGTGGTGATTGGGATAGCTAGAATATGAGCGGCCATATTTGATAATATTGGAAACTTCGTCTCGTGAGATTTCCACCATTCCAAGATGTCAAAAGAGATAGCTGAATTATCTTGGCATAGATAAATACCCTATTCTAGATACACATCCAAATCTGATCTTTCTAAATCATAAACATCAGCTTCTTTCAAATGAGAGTAATAATATGAAAACCCTTTACTTGGACCAGCCTTCGCATTTTTAGCTCTTTGACTTTGAACACATGAGTTTGACACACTCATTGACTTACCTTGTCTAGTGCGCAACAAGGTAGCATAGTCGGCATAAGTCTCTCCTAAAAGTTGTTTCAAGTCTATGTTTTTCTGGTCTATCTCCTCCTTAGTATATATATCCTTAAAGTACAAATCGATTCTTTATTATATTAGCAAAAAACAATCAGTAGTTTTTGGCGATTAAAAGTAGTTAGCGGGAACTACTCAGGGTTGTTAAGATCCTGATTATGGTATTGGGATCTTAGGATCTTACAATTTTACAATACTATAAAGAAAAAATGATTTGATTCTATGTAGGATCTTTCGAGCACAATATCTAAATAGAATCCTAATCTTAATTTATCGATCCATTTCAATCTTATTTCGTTCGAACCACAAACTAAAAAGCTATAAGTCAATGGATTAAGTTTTAAAAAATTTAAAACACAAGAAGTCAATTCTCATAGACACTATATAATCATAGTTTAGGATGACAATTTTCATTAAACATTCATATAATTTTGTATATTTTATATAATAAAATAAAACCCCTAGTGGGGACTTTTTCATTTCAAAAAATCAAATCATACCTTATTTGGTAATAATTTTTTTAATTTGATTTTCTAAAAGATGTTTATATAAAATAAAAAGGCTAAATAGTTCCTAAATTTAACCAAATCTATAAACGATCGTGTTTTTAGAGAAAATTGGGTACAAAAGTTTATGTGCCATAAATATAAAAAGCAAAACTTTAAAAAGACGGAGCAATTTAGAAAAGCGCGAGGGTCAAAACTAAAATTTACAAAAAAATAAAACCATAAAACAATTACACTCGGTTCGAAATTCCAACCCAATTTTCTTTTAAACCAATTCTAACCCTAAAACAATAATCGAGCCACTTTTAACTAAATTGAAGAAAATATGCGTCAAGATAGTTTTTGTAGCAGTGATTCGGAACACAATCTTTATAATTTATATACGAAAGAACAAAAGTTATTTGAATGGCCTAAATGTATGATTTTTAATATTTAATTTCTTGATTTTATTTAAAATTGATATAGGGCTTTTAATTATATTTTAAATGGGTTTTTGATTTTGATGATAGTTTTGTTTCAATATAGGGATAAAAATTAAGGTTTGACTAAAGCGCTGATTTGATTATTAGCGAAGGAAAGGAAAAAGATTAGAGAGTAAGAGGATTGGTAGTAGTGAATTGGTAATTAAATATGCTCATGTATATACATGTTTCGTTTTGTCTTTGATATTATGATTTTTAGGGTTTAATTGGTGCTCTAATTACTTGGTTAATCCGTGATTGGTTTAGATGTTGATTTATGCATAAAAGTTTTTAGTTTATGAGTTCAGTTTCATACTTACTTGGTTACTGCGAAGTAACTATTGACATAACCTCATCATAATTCTTAACCTTATCACTACAAAAGCAGGATTTAGCTATTAAATGACAATCTTCATATACCAAATTGCATAACAGTATTCATATGATGGCTGGTTTGTTAGTCATCAAGGTCATAACAAATTGAACCATGTCACATTATATTGAATTTACAAACCTATTACGTACATGTTGTTCAAACTCTTTAATGCAACTTTGGTTTTTCCGATAAGCAAGAACAAGAGACACCAGGACAATCGCACTTGATTTTAGTGAGCTGAGAAGCACATTATAGTAACTTACTCACGTATCATATTACGGCTATAAAGCACAATTAGGTCGTATAAAGAAGTATGTTATGGTACTTTCAAATATTTATGTATAGTATAAGTTAACATCAAGTATCATGAATTGCTTTCATATTTAATTATAGTATAGGATAACATTTTTTTTATAGTATATACATTAGGTAGGAATTGTTAAAGATATAACGCGTAGATAAGAACATTTCTAGCAAGTGACTTAAAAGGAGTTGAGAAAGTTGCGTTCATGAAGACTAATAGGTTATTTTACTTTTCCTTAAGTTGTGGGAGCATGGAATCTGATTTCTGTATTGTGTCTGCAACTATCGACCAACATATTTTGATTGATGTGGCTTATGATTCAAGGTTATTGTAAGTGTACCACTCACTAAACGGATTATACTTGCTACTAGATAACTGTTTCTTCCACTAGGTAAGGTTAAATAAGATCCATAGGTTTGATTCCTTAAGTAGGTTTCTTATTCTTGCTTTTCTATTCAGATTTCCACTTAATAAGTAATCTGCAATTTATTTACATCCATATAACATGTTTGGGGTTATATATGTTGCTTGCGCGACATTGGTTTGAATGGGCTATAATGAATGCACGATGATTAACCGGAATAAAGTTCATATCAGCTAGACCACAAAAAAAATAAAATAAATAAATAATAATAAAAAATAAAAAAAAATAATAAAAAAAAATCATTGTCGTATGGAATGTTCAAGCATGTAACTTTTTATCTTCACTGCCAAATAAAACATTTTTGAATGTTTCTGTTTTGCTGGAATGTTCCCGAGCTTAAACCTTTTTTTTTTTTTAAATTGGAAGTTATAGAAAAAACTGGATCACTTGGATTTGATCCATCGATGTGGTTAATTAAAAAATTGGCCTACTGTTTGAGTTGTGTTTCATTTAGAAAATTGCGATTGAGTAATAATGTCTTCTTAATATAATCATTCATTTGTATTATGGATATTGTTGAATTAATCACAAGTGAGTATTATTTTCCATTTTAGTTGTACTATACATTTTTTTTAATATTACAAGCTACTGGCTCATGTAGTTATTATTTTCTTGAAATCTTGCATTTAGCAAGATTTATCAAATGACTGGATTAAAGAGGTACATGGGTTCCAAGAAGGGTAAAGTATCTTAAATGTTGTTTCATTTATAAGCAGAACCACGAACTTTGTTTTTCTTTCTTTGGTTAAATGCGTCATCCTATAGCTTTGTTTCGTCGATTGTATTATGTGCATGCTTAATACACTAAGTAGAGAAACTCATTCATTATCGTTAATATTATTCTTGCTCATAAGTCATAATAATTTAAAAAATGTATACATGATCGTGAATTTCATTTTACAAGAACTTGCTTCTTGCCACGAGATCTATAAATAAATTCTCAATTAATATAAATTGCAAATTGATAATCTGTCAAGTTGTTTGTTTTTAGCAATTTAATAAGCTTATATATTTTATTCTCGCAGGATAAGACAATATTTTATTCTAACTTCATGGTTCAATTATCCACTCTCGATATCAACACGATGGCCGTATTTAGCCTATGGTAGAATTGATTGATGAGGTAATCTTATTTTGTAGTTGCTTCTATTATCTATAACATATACCAAGTGGCACTTTTAAAAATGTGTTTTGTAGGTTATAGTACTCCTTGATGCCAGTTAAGTATGTGCATGTTGGGGATCATATATAAAGATTAAATGAAGGAATGCATTTAGTTAATAATGCAAGAACTAAAATCAAAGGGAATGCCCAGTATTCAGGTCAGCAATCTATATGCTTGTGAGTAGGGGTGTCAATTGGATCGGTGGCTAACGGGTATGTATAATATGACTTGCTATTTAGATGAGTGCATAAGTTAGAAATACATTTCAAGCGAAATTTTTACCATTTCTTCCCTTTTAGCTTATTTCTACTCATGTGACATATAAGTAATTGAATTGAAACTGGTATCTTTACTTTTGAATGTGTCTTTTATACGCATTTTCAAATTACATTTTGTACCGTAATTTTCTCAGCAAACATGTTTGCAAACTGTAATCTCCATCCTAAAATTACATTTACGTAACTTTATGCAAGTAGATAAAGTTTATGAACAAAGAAGGTAATCTCTTTTATTGTTTACCTCTGTCTTTTTCTTCATATCAAAGCAGAGTTGGGCACGTCAAGAGATGAAATATAGTTTAAGCTGGTTCTAGGCCATCTTTTTGTATAGTCAATGTCTTACTCATAATTACAAAATATGTGCTTAATACAGTATTGCTTTAATGCTTTGGATAATATTCTAAATTGGGTTGTTAGCCTTATTAAGCTGGCCCATTAGTTTGTACTTGGGTCGGTACTGCCTCCTGTATTTTGAACTTAGTAATAACCAGAAATTAGTTGAATGAAACTCATGATACAAAGTAATTCTCTGTCGTATGACTGAAAACCTATATGCCATCGATGTTGCCATTGTTGGAACCATTGCTGATCATAAAGAGGTATTTCTATGCCTCTTTTTTCTCGAGGTTTCAGTTCCAACCCATTTGTAAGGAATGGTTCAAAATTGTTTATCTTTCATAAACATTTTGGGAATGTAATTTAGTAATCATGTTATTCTGACCTCCTAATTGACATTGGCCATGCTCTTATCATTTTAATTTATATATTGGTTGATTCAGGTTGAGGTCAAATGGGTTGAAAGGACTTTTTATTTGGCCCTTTTATGCTTTTCATTGCACAAACGCAAGAAATCTTATGGAAACAAAAAGTTACACCAGAATTCAGGACACGAAGAAGCTGGTTGATATCTATCGGCCTTAACATCACGATAATGGTACATTGCTGAATCTTATAGGTGGTAAAATGGTGGCCAGTTGTGTTGGCTGACGGGTGCAAACGGGTTACCCGACAAACATTTATGTCACCCATACTATGATATATTGATTTAAATTAATTTAAGAGGTTGTATGAATGGAATATATATTGTTGAAGCTACTTTCAACTCATTTGGGTGGCTTTTTTAGTTACCTTTTTATCTTTTAGGGATAAAAACATAACCTGAATCAAGGGGCATTCTCTGGCAGCCTGAATATCATGTGATGTCATCGAAATCATGGTTAGTTATGGTAGATGAGAAAAAGTAGCTACAACCGGTCTACTACTGAAATCTCATTCGCAATAATATGCTATATGGTGTTGTAGAAGTGTGCAAAATATTGAGTAGTTACTGTGTGTTGAGTGCATATCCCCTTAACACACCAATCTAGGTTGAGATTATATATATCACAACTTTTGGTATTGTGATCTAGATGACCATTATTTGGACCTAAGTTTTAAGTATTTGTGTTCTGTAAGATGGTTCGAATATGAAACTGTTTTATGTTGTGCTCATTTTTTCAAATGCGTATGAAGTATGAGCAAACACTACAATTAATGAAATTTTTCTTAAATTGCCAAAAATAAAATATGCAAGTTGCAGATAGTGTTTTTTGTAGTTATTATATTAAGAAACCATAAAATTATGATCGTGTGATATAGGGTTCTATGCAATAACAAAACATCACACTTTGATTTGTTACGTTCATTTTTCGCATTCTACCTAAGGTGGAGGGTAATGGGTTGAAATAGATTTAGGTTAGAACATGTAGTTGTACTATGTCAAAAGATTTCCTAACTTCAATTTTTTCTCTACTACTACTGATAATGATTTGTGCATAATCAAAAGCTCTAAAAAATTTATATGCAGCCATGTCTGTAAGTTTACTAATGACAAATATGAGTTTAGAAAATGTCATTTAAATGCCACTCTCAAAATGGGTGAATTTGTTTATTCTGAAAGTTCCGGCCAATCTTATAAGATTTTAGGGAGTTTTAAAAGGTGTTGAAACTGATAGCACAAGTTGTACTTTGAAAAAATACCTTTGTTTTTTTTAAGATGGAACGAAGGGACTCGAGGTTTAACATGCGAACATGTAAAGAGAAATAAATGTATAACGGAAATTCAATAGACGATCACATATAAACATTGATATAACATGTCAAGGCAATGAGCGTATAGCAACAATCCAATAAACGATCACATAAAAACATTGACAATCGGCGTTTTGAATTTCTCTTGGCCAAATTATTGTTAATTGTTAGTTACCTTCTGAATCACCGGAATTTTATTATTATTTGAACTTTTATGTGAGTTACGTGAATCAACTAAGAGAATAATACGGATAACAATACATTACTAAAATCATTGCTATCAAAACCCCGTGCGTGCACGAGTATTATAACTAGTTTAGTATATAATGATTTGTTGATCTGTATAAATGTTATAGCACCAATTAAAAAAATATAACATTATAGTAGGATTTTAAAATTCTGATGCGATTTCGCAATCTCAATTTTGCAAAGATAAAAAATATCATAATTAGTAGGACGATGATCTAGACAACCTTATCACATGTCATGTATGTTAGTTGACAAACATGTCATTTGACTTTTCCGGTGGAAAAGTAGGCAACTTTTGTGTGGAAAACTAAATATAGCGGTTCTAAAACCATAAAACTCTTACAAAGCTTATAACTTTTTCAAGGATTCAACTTATGCGATTCATAGCTATGATATCAAGTTTGTTGAAACAGGTGTATGCCAAATACCTTTTAATTCTTTATTGAGTTTAATTCAACACATTTTTAATCTAGTGCTAAATCACATTACATAAAAGTACTGTAATTGATTACTCTAAAATAACTAATAACAACGATATACATCCATTAACTAAAAACGCTAAGCTAATACCTCTTAACAGTTATGGAAAATAAGAACATTAAGATTCTGTCATACAAATTATTCTTTGAATAAAATTGAAATATAAAATACAAACAACGCTTCGTCAGTCGCTATGTGTAAAAAATCAAGTCTTTAATTAAGTAGTTGAGATAAACACCAAATATGAAGGAGTACCTAATGGCATAATAGTAAGTCATCTAATATCCTCATAAGAAGTTTATACTTTAAACTTACTAGGCATTCATTTAATCATGGCTATGTAAACGGATAGAACTGTGACGAAGATACCTCAGTTAAACCGCGTACATTTGAGTAAAAAAGTTGCTCTTATTAAATAACTTAACCAAGAAAACCAAATCCGTTTATTTAATAATAATAATAATAATAATAATAAAAAAAAAAAAAAAAAAAAAAAAAAAAAAAAAAAAAAAACCCTTAACGTTTTTGTTCTAAATTGTGTGTATTACTAGATTTTTTATAGTATGTCGGTTTCTTCGTATGATAACCTTCCACGCAAGCATCCCCCGTCTTTACAGTCAAACCAACACCCAAACACAAACACAAAACCGTAAATAATAAACAAATAGATAAGGGTCAAAAAAACCAACCCGGCACACATTTTCGCGTCCGATCACCGTATTATTCATAACCTCCCATTCAAATCCCAACTACTTTTTATAAATTTTTTTATTTATATTTATACAACCCAACCGTCAGTTAATTAAAAAAAAAAAAAATTCAAAACCCTAACCCTAATAATCAACCATGGAGATAGCTCCGGCAACGGCCGTGAATCCAGCGGTGAACAGGTTTGATTACGACGATGATGATGAGGAAGGAGATGTGTGTAGGATCTGTAGGAATACTGGTGATGTTGATAATCCGTTGAGGTATCCTTGTGCTTGTAGTGGTAGTATTAAGTTTGTTCATCAGGATTGTCTTCTTCAGTGGCTTAATCATAGTAACGCTCGCCAGTGCGAGGTGCGCTTTTTCGCCTTTTTCGGTTTTCGCCTTTTTTTTAATTTGATTTAGTGTTTGTTAGCTGTATGTATTTATGCTTAGTAGTTAGTAGATGATATAGGCGGTTTCGGTTCGGTTCGGTTTGATTTTCATTTTTCGGTTTTGTTTGAGTTCGTGTATTAGGTTATTTGATTTAGTGCTAGTTGTTGCACTAGATACTACTATACGGAGTTACAGCTGTTTTTAAGTTATTGTCGGTGGTTTACAGTTCAGACGTTTGGTCGTCTTTGAGGCGATAATTATGCTTAGTAATTGTATTATGATTATAGCTTAGAGGAAAGTGTATGGAGCTGTTTTTAATTGAGGTTTTCTTCGTGTTTGTGGCTTGATTGTGATTTAGTTGATTGTTTAGATAAGGTAGTATTGGATCATTGACGTATCTTGAGTGTTGGAATGGAGGGATGGTTATTTCTTGGGTTTTATGGTTGTAATATCTTCCTTGTTAATGATAGCTTCCGTAGAATCTACCTGCAGCCCACTCTATGCCAAGGCTATTTTGCAGTTTTAGATTCCATAATGTAGGAGAAGGACGCGAAAAGCATACAGGAGCCTTAGTGATTAGATTGGACCTGGCTTATATGGTGCATATGTTACTAATTTCTAACATGCTTGACAGTTGACATTACCTACCGGCTTTTCATTCATTTGTTTTAAACTGGACTATTTGGTGTCTATCAAAAAAAAAAAAAAAAAAAAAAAAAAAAAAAAAAAAAAAAAAAAAAAAAAAAAAAACAAGTTTGGACTTTGGACCTGGAGAAATCAAATTAGACTTCATTAAAAAGTTTGTTTCAATAGAGCAGGGTTTTTTTGGTGACTGTGGTGTGATTCCTTTGTTGATAATTTCCTACATGCCACACAAACTCGAACTTGGTAAAGTTGTTACTTAAGGGAACTTGCGGTGGCCATCACAAGGAATGATTTAACCAAGAGGGTTTATTAAAATGCGGTCATTAATAAACTGGAGCTGTTATACTTATTACTGCTTTCAAGCATAATCTTTTTCTTTGATTGGCACAATGCTAAAGCCTGCTAATTTCCAAAAAAATGTCTTTTTACTGTCAACTGAAAGCCTGTATTCAGAACTGTTATTTATTGTAAATATATATTTCTTCAATGATAACTCTTGAGGGCATTATTAATTTGTTATAGTCATTAGTTTGGGTTTCATTACCCATACCCCGCTCAGGTGGGATTGGGTATTGTAGTTGTAGTTTGGATTTCATTTCATGTCTGTGGTGGATGCTATATATATGCGGATCATAAGAGATCAATTATTAATATGGCTCATGCTAAGTTTAATCTTTCCCAGTTGTCCTTTCAGCTACAATTAATCCCCTTATTTTGTATATCCCCGATTGAATACTGCTAGTGGAGTTTATTAGCTCTTGTTTGTGCTTATACACTGATTTTTGAAACACGTATGTGCAGGTTTGCAAGCACCCGTTTTCATTCTCACCAGTATATGCTGAGAATGCCCCTACAAGGCTTCCTTTTCAAGAGTTCATAATCGGAATGGCAATGAAAGCATATCACGTGTTACAGTTCTTTCTCCGGCTCAGTTTTGTGCTTTCTGTATGGCTTTTAATCATTCCATTTATCACTTTCTGGATATGGCGCTTCTCATTCGTTAGGAATTATAACGAAGCCCAGAGCCTATTTTTAAGTCATATCTCAACTACGGTTATTCTTACCGACTGTCTTCATGGATTCTTACTCTCCGCAAGTATAGTATTCATTTTCCTTGGGGCCACATCTTTGAGGGACTACTTTAGACATTTGCGAGAAATCGGGGGCCAGGAGGGAGACAGAGAAGATGAAGGAGATAGAAACGGTGCTCGTGTTGCGAGAAGACAACAACCTGTTCCAGTTAATAGAAATGTCGTTGGTGAGGGGAATGGCGAAGATGCTGGCGGGGCCCAAGGGATTGCTGGTGCTGGTCAGATGATTAGAAGGAATGCTGAAAATGTTGCTGCTCGATGGGAGATGCAAGCTGCTCGTCTTGAAGCGCATGTTGAGCAGATGTTTGATGGTTTGGATGATGGGGATGGTGCGGAAGATGTTCCTTTTGATGAGTTAGTTGGTATGCAGGGCCCTGTTTTCCATTTGGTGGAAAATGCATTTACTGTAAGTAAAATCTTCTATTGCTGATACTATACCCCATGATCATTCGTTAAATCATTTTCCTCATAGTTGCGTGCACTTAATATATTCCTTAGATGTTATGTCTTGCTCAACCTAGTATAGCTATATTACGTATTTGCAATGCACAACATTTGGGCCGTTTCACATACTATATTAGTGGATCACATAATTAAATTTGAACCAAAGGGGAAGCTGATCTTAGGTTTTAGATCTTAGATCACCTAAGTTTTAAATATAATACACGAATATCAGCAATATGAGCCGAAACCTTATGCTATAAAATGTATGATTGATAGCAATAATAATCTTAATGCTGTCATAATTGATTGTCAGAATCTAATATTAGTCTATTGACCTTATAGTCTGATGTAATTGAGTAAAAGTCTGTATCTCTATATATTGCTAGTTCAGCTTGGTAAAAGGGTAGGGGAATAGATATTCTAGTGATTTTGCTGACGGGAATACCGGATAACATTCATGTAAGTTGTAGATTGTAATGTTTTTGCTGAGTTATAATTGTGCAACAAATCAAGGAGTGAAAGACTACTTTGTAGCAACATGTGGGTTTGCGGAGCAAAAGTGATATGAGTGAGCATGCTTCATGTTAGGTTAATTATGTACCCCAAGCCATGGAGATTACCCCACACCCAATTCTTATGGAGACTCTCTTCTCATACTTCTGTTACTGTTAGCTACATATACTGGGTTGCTCTACGCACTGAAATATAGATTACTAAGAATCTGGAATGTTATGCTGTCATTACTCTTTAGTACACTATTGAACAACTGTTATGTCATGTTCTCTTTTGTTTCCATCTTTGTATGTCCATTTGTATGCTCATACTTTATGCCTTCTTTTTACCTACAGGTTCTAGCAAGCAACATGATATTCCTTGGGGTCGTGATCCTTGTACCTTTCCACCTTGGACGATTTATACTCTACCATTTATCATGGCTTTTATCATCCGCCACCAGCCCCGTGTTATCATCCGCTGTACAACTTAATGAACAAGCACTTGCCTTGGCCAATATTACATTAAAAAACGCACTCACTGGGGTAAAAAATTTAACATCTGATACCAACCCAGATAACAATATGATTGGTCAAGTTGTAGAGATGTTAAATGTAAATTCTACTAAGCTTGCCGAGTCAGCAAACAATATCACATCACCTGTTTCGGCTGACATACTAAAAGGGGCGGCTATTGGTGCATCACGTCTGTCAGATGTTACAACTCTTGCTGTGGGATATATATTCCTTTCCTCACTTGTGATATCCTATCTTGGGGCTATTGCGATAATTAGGTACACAAGAGGGGAGCCGTTAACTATGGGAAGATTTTATGGTATTGCTTCTATCGCCGAAGCTATTCCTTCACTCTTCCGGCAGTTTGTGGCAGCAATGCGACATTTGATGACTATGATAAAAGTAGCATTCCTGTTGGTCATTGAGTTAGGGGTTTTTCCTTTGATGTGTGGATGGTGGCTAGATTTTTGTACTATAAGAATGTTTGGAAAGTCCATGGGTCAACGGGTTGAATTCTTTTCAGCTTCTCCGTTAGCAAGTTCGCTAATCCATTGGGTTGTAGGGATTGTTTATATGTTACAGATATCAATATTTGTCAGCCTTTTGCGTGGGGTATAGCCTGATAACCTTTAACTAAATCATGTTCCATATAATAATTAGTAAATTACGTGGTTTGCGCAAAATCACTGAAATCGTTTCTTTTGAAAACGCAGTGCATAAATGGTCACTATGAGGGTATTTTTGCTGGAAACTAAATGCATAATTGGTCCTTGATAGGGGCCAACTGTGGAAGCTAAATGCTTAAGTGGTCCTTAGAGGGACCATTTATGCAACGGATATCTCCTCTCACGGACCATTTATGCAATTAGTTTCCAAGAGGAATGGTATTAGTGATTTTGAGCAAACCACCGGGACAATTTATGTAATTTACTAAAATATTTCTTCTCCTGTTAAGGCGAGTAAACTTTTTTACATGTGTTTTGCAGGTCTTGCGTAATGGAGTTCTTTATTTCTTGCGAGACCCTGCTGATCCTAATTACAACCCATTCCGTGACCTCATTGATGATCCTGTGCACAAGCATGCTCGTAGAGTTTTGTTGTCAGTCACTGTTTATGGTAGCTTAATAGTAATGTTGGTATTTTTGCCAGTTAAGCTTGCCATGCGAATGGCTCCATCAGTTTTCCCTCTTGATATATCGTAAGTTCAAACTATATATCCTCAATTTCTACCACTTACTGTATTTTTTCTCAAATTTACCTTCTGTCTTTTCAGGGTATCTGATCCGTTTACTGAGATCCCGGCTAACATGCTTCTGTTTCAAATTTGCATTCCGTTTGCCATCGAACACTTTAAGTTGCGGGCTACGATTAAGTCACTACTGCGCTACTGGTTTACTGCAGTTGGTTGGGCACTTGGTCTAACGGATTTCTTATTGCCGGGTCCCGAAGATGATGGTGGACAAGATAATGCAAATGGAGATCATGTAAGGCAGGATGGGATGCACGGTCAACCAGGTCAAAATAGACGTGTGGTTGGATATGTGGGCCCTGAAGATTTAAACAGCAGGCAGGCAACATCTGGTGCTGATCTGGCAGAAGAAGCTGATGTTGATGAACAATCTGATTCAGAGTAAGTTGTTGTAACCTTTTACTACAGTGTAATATCAAAATCCTGAATTACGTATCATTTTTAGTCACTGTACATGATTTGAATCTGTAAACAGTCTAATGAGCTACAAAAATTAATGGCAAATAATCACAGTTTGACTTTAAAAAGCTCACTAATAGTTTTTTTTTTTTTTTTTTTTTTTTTTTTTTTTTTTTTTCAGAAAGTGATAAAACACTATCATACTTTTTTATTTTTCCAGCTTCAGCCGTAGTTTTTGCTTTTGTAAATATATGTCGTCAAAGATGGCTTTGTGATTCATTTTGGTCACTTGTGTAAGCAAAAAAGATAATGTTTTTCATATAAATATCGAATCAATGTGTAAAAATGTTAATACTTTTTAATGATGTGAAAAGTTAGTTGAAAACACTAATATTACCAGGGATAAATTGACTCGAACGTGACACAACCATCTTTGAATGACCCATATGTACATAAAAGTAGTACAATGACTGAATTGGGCACATGAAAACATTCGTTGCTATTACATTGAAAGAAACGTTGTCTGTTCGCCGTCAGATTTCGGTAACTAAGGTTTCATATCTAACGTTCATGCTTTAGAATAGACATGCATTATCTCATCTTATTTTATTTCCTCTGTTTTACCAGGAGGTATGGATTTGTATTCTGTATTGTGCTGCTTTTACTGGTGGCATGGATGACGCTGCTAGTCTTCAATTCTGCTATAATTGTGGTGCCAATATCACTTGGACGAGCACTGTTTAACTCGGTTCCTCTTCTCCCGATAACACACGGTATAAAATGCAATGGTAAGGGTTTTCACTGGAAGCTTGTTTGTCATTTTTAATTGCACTGGAAGCTTGTTTTTCTGTTGCTACATTTGAAACTTACTGCATTCTTATTTGGATGGTAATATAACTTGCAGAAACAACTTAAAATACTTTTTAAACGCCTTTATGCTATGATATCTATGTTTTTGGGTCTGGGAATCTTCTTCCTTTACTTTAATGTTTAAGATGGCATTTAATATTTGGTTATTTTTATCACAAATGGGCCAAATAAAAAAAGTTACCTAAAGCTGAAAACAGGTCAGGCAGGTTGAAAAGTCGTCCAAACTGTATCTTGAAATGCATACAACCGTATAAATCACTTCATTCAAACATCTAGAAACATTCAATTTGACACCTCTAGTCAACGTTTTTCAAGTGCTTTCTTGTAAATAATGAATAAAGAATATAATGATATTCAAAGCTATCGTCCTATAAGCTTTTCACAAAGAAATTCATGAAAGCATTTGCAATTGAACAAGTTTGTTATCTCATTCCATTTTCATGCTTGAGAAATAGCTTCTGACCCTGTAATTGTCATTTCTTCTAGACCTCTATGCATTCATCATTGGAAGCTATGTCATATGGACTGCATTGGCTGGTGTAAGATATTCTGTTGAGCAAATCAAAACAAGGAGAGCTACAGTTTTAATCGGTCAAATCTGGAAATGGTGTTCAATTGTTGCAAAAAGTTCTGTATTGTTGTCTATATGGGTAAGGCCTTACATTTCCTGTTGGCTCTTATTTCACTAGCTTTCTTTCTTGTTTCACTTCATAACATGCTCTACCGTTTTGCAGATATTTATGATCCCAGTGCTGATCGGTCTCCTCTTTGAGCTTTTGGTAATCGTACCAATGAGAGTGCCTGTAGATGAAAGCCCTGTTTTTCTGTTGTATCAAGATTGGGCTCTTGGACTTATCTTCCTCAAAATATGGACTCGACTGGTGAGTTACTACATTTCTATTCAGTTAACAATGTATTAGTGTTCCTTACTTAGAGGCCTCTTTTCTTTAATCATGATTATGGTCTCATGATGTTGTCAGTTGAAATTGATACGGGTTCGGGTTGAAACATGTCATTAATTTAGAATAAATGAAAGCAGGCTGGGCAGACTTGTTTTTTATGAACACTTTTTTACTCTATTTGATACGGAGTATTATTTTTTGTTAAAAATTAATGGAATAAATATTATTTTCAAATCATATTGTTACCGTATATACATGA
The DNA here is from genome assembly GCA_030686995.1 of Artemisia argyi. Taxonomy (NCBI): domain Eukaryota; kingdom Viridiplantae; phylum Streptophyta; class Magnoliopsida; order Asterales; family Asteraceae; genus Artemisia; species Artemisia argyi. The sequence continues at coordinate 134,099,986 of CM060698.1, read as the reverse complement.
AATTATGCCAAATAATAATATAGGTGTATCTGTATGAGTTAAATATAGACTTTTGGCGGCTTTCAACGTGTTTGATCCATTCCCCTTTGGCTAAGATTATTAAAATAACTTGTTAGATTAAAATGGGTGAAAACTACCCCTCTAATTGTATTTAGTTTTTTTAAAATTTATTTTTATATATGTGTAATTTATGCTATGTATGATGTGAAGCGTGTGGTCATAAATCGTGATCATATCACGTGGGAATTTCATTTATATGTTCAAGTTTCATGTTTCTGATATGATCTTCCCTCTGCTTTTTATAAACAGGTAATGATGGATCACGTGTTGCCTTTAGTCGATGACAGCTGGCGAGTAAAGTTTGAGCGGGTAAGAGATAATGGTTTCTCGAGACTGCAAGGCTTTTGGGTACTACGTGAGATTGTGGTCCCTATCGTCATGAAACTACTGACCGCTTTATGCATTCCTTACGTATTAGCCAGAGGGGTATTTCCGGTATTAGGGTATCCATTAGTAGTCAACTCAGCTGTTTACAGATTTGCATGGCTCGGGTGCCTTGGTTTCAGTTTGTTATGCTTTTGTGCCAAGAGGTTTCATGTTTGGTTCACCAACCTTCACAACTCAATAAGAGATGACCGTTATTTAATTGGTCGGAGACTTCATAACTTCGGGGAAGATAAACAGGAGATCCCTCGTGAGGTGGGTCCCGTGGTCGAGACTTCGGGTGTTGTGGGACTTGGAATGATGAGAGTTAATGAAGGTGACGATGATTTAGGGTTGAGGCATAGGCGGAATATTGCTATAGAGGATTGAGACGGTTTGTTTTGGCAAATATATGGTCATAAGTCAATGATTGGTAAAATCATCAATCTATAAATTAACGTCGTTATGTGATTTTGTGTTTCTTTTAGTTTTGTGAATATGTTTGTGTGAAGGTTAGTCAAAGGGTATAAAGATACAAAACTTAATGTATTTTTGTGGGTCATATAATGTGGGTATTTACTGTAATAACATGTTTAGTCGACATTATTCGTTTAGATATTTTAATGTGAAATAGCTTCTTCATTCTTCACATGTGAATGTTTTATTATGCAAGTGGAGTTTTCCTGCATGGAATTGATATTGGTATTGTTTCTAGTACGTATATCATTGCTATAATCTACAGGTGTTTTAAATAACAAAAATAAGCCTATAGTGCAAGATGATTTGTAGGAGGATTTAATAGGAGGTTGAGCTTTCCTGTCAAATGGCGATGATTTGGAATAGGAGGTTGAGCTTTATAGTGAAAAATAACTATTTAATATTATTGTGTGTAAGATGATTTAGAGAAAGATTTAGTAGGAGGTTGTAGCAAAGCTCCTTCTCTCATAGCTTCTCATAGTATTGGTTCTTTTTCAAAGCATGCAAAGATGGAGGGAAATTGATTGAAGCGGCTAAGTCTTCTAAAATGACAAATAAACCAAACAAAATTACTCAATTTTTATTGGACCATTTGTGAACTCCTTTTGAACCATCGCCAACTCTTTTCGAAACTATGAACCCCGTAAGAACCCTTTTAACCACTTTTGAATCCTCATTAACCATAGATGAACTTTCGTCCGACCTATCAATCCCTCTCTTTTTATCATTTACTATTTAAGTTACTTTGTTTTAGCTTATTATGTCGACTAGCAGTTGGGAGCCCCCTTTTGTTTTTAGATACACGTAGTTAGTTTCCTTTCTTTCAGCTTTCACATTTAGCACACGCTACCGGTATAGAAATGCTTGCTTTTTCAACGTTGTTTATACATGTATATCCAAAATTGTCATGTTGCGTAAGTAATATCTTAATAAGGGAATGCATTTTGAAAATTGGATGCATCTGTTATCGTCTCTTTCTTTTAAGATCTGGTATATCTGAAATTAAGCATTTGTGAGCGTTTTAGAGCAACTAGCGACAAACGACTAGCGGTTTAAATATAATGCTTGTTTGACAACAAGCAACTAGTGGTTGAATCGTGTGTAACAACTTTTATTCAAAACGCTTTATAAAAACCATTTAGATCTAGCCGCTAGCATTTTAACTCTCAAATTACATATATGCCCCTTTTATTTATTTATAGATTTTTTTCATTAATGTATACGTCTTTCTACGTAATTTTACATTTATAAATACAAATACAACTATGTTATCAAACACTTTTATTTAACAAACAGCTACTGCTTGCTGTTACTGCTTATGCTACTTCTACGGGTTTGGGGATGGGGATCTGCCCCGTATTAATCAAGGATATTATCGGAGTGTCCTCTTTTGATGCAATTCTCGACCACAGCCGCACCATTTCACATTTATTATTATTTTTAGACCGTTAGCAATAACTTAAAAAATTAAAAACGTATTTAGATTTCCAAATCCATTGTCATTCCAATACCAATATTCATACCCTAATGTAAACCAAACGCACAAGTAGATAAACATAAGACTTTTTAGAACATGTGTTACTATTGGAGCTTTAGTTCAATGGGTGGAGCTCTCGTGCATGAGTCTCACGCTTATTCTAAGTACAGTCACTGAGATATGTGCTTATTGCTTGAGGCCGGGTACTTGAGAAAGGATCTAGTTGACATCCTTAAAATACATGAAATCAGAGTGATTTCACCGTTCTTCATCTTGATTTTTAGAACACGTGTTAAAATAATAATTAAATAAGTATCGTTAGAAAAGTCAGAATTAGACCAATTGCCGTGAACAACCAAACAAACAAACCGACTTTTCTAAAACGGTTTTGAATTACACTTTCACTTTGAATAGTTGTTCACCTTCTTCACGCTTCCCTTCACCTATATTTAAAAAATGTAACTAACTCTCTCACACACACTAAAACACACACACATATATTCACGCGCCCACAAAAACACACTCACGCGCCCCCCACACACTCACCTTTTCACTTTTTCAAAATGAACGCGATCAGTTTACCGGCAACCTGCACTTCCGGTGTCATTTCAGCCGTAGATTCTCATCGGTCACCGTACACGTCATCACAGTCACACGCTAGTTTCTTTCTCCGGCGAAAGTTTCCGGCGAGTAGTCATTCATTACGATTCTCAGGTCGTGATCATGTCACCGTTCGTTCTGTATCTGATCATACAAATAGTGTAAGAATCATAATATTTTATATAATTTTGTTACTCATTATATAATTATACCGTTTAGATCTGATAACTATAATAGGTGAATTGTTTGTTTAAATTTACGGTAAATGATCTGATTAGATGCTAGAAATTAAGTTATATCTAGAGCGAGGTTGCGGTTATTGAATATATTTGTTATGCTCTTATTAGTAATGAAGGTTAGGGAATCGGAAATTAAGATGTTATGTAGTTGCGCCTTATAAAATGTCTAGTGTAAATTGAGCCAGGATTTGATACTTTACGTGATATTGCTGGTGAGAATTTTGTATAAATTGAAGTCGATGTTGTGAGTTAAGTAGAAGAGTAGTTATAGGCGGCCGTTTGAGTGCGTTTAGATTCTATAAAGCATACTTAAAGACTATTGATATTAGAATAATAATATATCATGTCAGGGAAATAAATTAGTATAAAGAAAGAGGATAGGATTATGACGAATTGTCGAGATTAGTTTAATGAGAAAAGATTAATTAATTAATTGAATCCCTTGACTTTAGTTATGACCTTTAGATGCCTTCTGTTTTGCTGGATAATGATAATTTGACTTTCTTAGTTTTTTTTACAGTTGAGTTAGGTGCAGATCTCTATCGCTTCGACAATATTTGAAAACTTTTTTATCCATTAACATGTATCTTACTCGTGTTCAAGTATATTTTCTTTCTAAGTTATGGCATAATACTGATTACTGACATCCTACTCTGAGTTTGGTGACCAACATTATTCTGAAGACATAAATAAGCAAGAGTGAGCCAGGGGTAAAGAGGGAAGATAAAAGGAGAATAATATGTAGTAAAAGAGGATGGTACACCTAGCACAATTTCTATATTTTGAAACTTATAGATGTTCACAGTGTGTATGGGTGTATGGGACTCCCATACATAGACAAAACCACGCCGAGACATGCATCGAGTGGTGACTAAACTAGGCCGATAGATACTTTTGATTTTGAACCGCATGTTGTAAAAAATTCTATACACCAAGCTAAGCTTGAGTTACTCTAAGCAACATGCTACACACTAGCAATTCAGTTTCTATCTTCTGCCCTGCTGATCATGTACTTGATATGAACATGGTGCGTCCATAATCTGAGAATTTCTAGCTTGAGAGCAGAGCAAATTTGAGGGTTCCATATCCATCTGTGATTAGTTTGCATGTGTTTATTGGGGAATTGTATAGTTAGCTTTGATAATCTGAAACAATAACTACTCTTGAGCATGCTTATTGGATTGCAGGAGTTAACTTATTCTTTGTATCTCGTCCTTTTAGTTTTTTCCTAATATGGTATGTGAATTTGCAGCCAAGTGATGGATATACAGTTTCTGATTTTATGACAAGAAAAGCGGACTTGCTTGTGGTTCAACCATCAACAACGGTTGACAAGGGTATGTATGATTTTGAAGTTTTGCGAAGGTGAATTTACTCGTCAAATGTCAGATGTCAATTTTCTGTTTTGTATGTACAGCGTTAGAGATCCTAGTAGAGAAAAGAATCACAGGGTTTCCGGTGGTTGACGCTGATTGGAATTTGGTATGTTTTTTCCATTGTTATCATTTTGTAGCTTGAGTTCATGCAATGAGGTTGTTAGTGTAATACTATCCTCGATGATATGAAGTTATTGCGTTATTAAGAATTTACCAGTATCTTTTTAAATGTCACCAGGTTGGCGTCGTTTCTGATTATGACTTGTTAGCGCTTGATTCCATTTCAGGTACTAATTTGTATTCTTGAATTCCTTTGAATAACATTTATAGAGCTTCAAACATCCTGTCACATATGTTCATTCATTAATATCTTAGTTTGAGAGAACGAAAGGTGCATTGCCACAGCTGGCACTTTACTTTCAGATTTTGGATGGTCCGAATAACTTGTGACCTAATGTTGTAGTTGAATGTTAGATTTTGGGCTATAGAATAGCTTTTCACAGAATTCATGAGGTTAGAAAACTTACTACTTTGTAAAAAAGTACAGTATTGTAAGAAACGGGAGTCAATTCACAAGCCCATGCGCAATTATGAGGTTGTTCTGTTTTATATGTGCAACCCTTTGTTCTCTCCATATTGGAGGTTATGGATCAACAATCCAAGCAACCCCCCTGCTTGCTTCTGTATTTAGATTGCATATGCCACACCTTCGGGAGCTCTTACGTAGCTGGCTTTTCTGGGATCATTACTCGGAGGCCACACAGACCATAACTTTTGGATTGTTGATCGGTTGTGATAAGTTATTATTTTCATCATTCTTTTATTTTTACAACCAAAGACGAGCCTATCAAACTAAAACACATTAGGTGGGGGATTATAAGATCTGATTTAGGAAACAAATGAAAACCAGTATCGAAGCCATCCAAATTTTTATTTACCAGCGTGTCATGATCTATGAACCTTTATAACTAATCGTTGATCTTTGTAGTAGACTGTTGTATACTTGTATCATTGTTCACCCACCTGTAGACCCAGATTTATAAGTGCTTACAGTTTCAAAGAGGTGAAAAGTGAGATGCATATTATTTTTCTAATTTTTTTTTTTCTGTATCTTTTCTAACTGTCACACCGAGTGTATATAATTTGCGTTAAGCTTTCCAATATTATTGTTTCAAAGTACATTAGAGATTTCTGTCATGGTCATCCTCAATATTGTTTATAGCACCATGCTCACATGGGTATATTTACATATGCTGTATAGATCGATCTATGGTTTCTCTACATTGTCTTATTGGGAAGAAAAAAAATAAAAAATAAAAAAAATGAATGAACCTTTTTGGTAACCAACTAAAATTGTCTCAACCATAAAAAGGAGTCATTACTTTTGGAATGAAACGTAGAGCTTAAACTATTGGGCACATAGATTTGTTGAATTTCATGTCAGTTGAACGGAAAGAATGTGGTTAGTTGTGGATAAATCTTCTTGTTCAAGTCATAGGGGAAAACTTTGTAGGTTAATTCATTTAATTAGTTTTTATTTATATCTTTTTTTATGTCTATATATGAAATTGTACACTTTTTGCTGTATATGAATTTTTATAATTGTAGCTTTTATGTTTGACGCTGGTTGTACTCTCTTGTTCAATTTCAGGTGCTAATCACAGTGACACAGCCTTGTTTCCTGATGTTGATAGTACATGGAAAGTATGTCAATTTTCTTACTCTCAACAGTCTTGTTATTGCTGATGTTTTTATCCCTAATTATACTGTTGTGCTTCCTTTCCACAACAGTATTGGTAATTGACTAATTGCTCGACCACACCTCTTTGTCTGTCTTTTGATTGTAACATCTTAAACCTGTACCCTGAATGTGTTGCCAGCTACAAGTACATATCTAGGAATCTGTATGCTACATTTGAAAACTGTGAAAAAGACGAGATTGGAATGAAATGGAATTTTAAACAGTATCAAACTATCAACATATAGTGTAATACGGCATTACATATATTGATACCTTTGGTCGTATGATGTGTTCGTTATTATAACATCTATTTTGGGTTGCCGCCATTGTAAGATCTATCACCTATCACCCATCTACGTTTCCCCCCTAACAACCACTAATCTCTTTATGTTACCTACAATATTCAACATCCAAATCAACAGTATGATCTTTAACAGTCTGAATTCGGTTATCTAATAAAGCATAGTGTTTTGCCAGTGTCTTGAAATTTCACCACCACTACATCAGCTAGCAGTCATCCCGTTAACTTACATTTGTTTTATTTCTTCAAATTGCAGACATTCAATGAGATACAGAAACTACTTGGTAAAACTGATGGGAAAGTTGTGGGAGACTTGATGACACCTGCTCCACTTGTTGTTCGTGAAACTACAAATCTTGAGGACGCAGTAAGGTATGAAAGAGCCATTTTTTTTTTTTGGATCAGTTCATTGATTTTTTTTTTTTTTTTTTTTTTTTTTTTTTAATTAAAACTCTCGTTGTTACTGCCTATTACTTAAAAGTATTAACTGACCATATTCGTACACCATGAGTGTATATATTACAAGGGTATTACTTATTTCTCAAATTTGGGAATGTTTTTTTACCATCCGTTTGTTCACTTAGGTTGTTGCTTGAAACAAAATACCGTCGGCTACCAGTAGTTGATGTTGACGGAAAGCTGGTGAGGATGCTTCCCCTTTTTTTGCTATCTTGTGATTTTGTTACTAATAAGTATTTATTGAATGAGTTGCTAAAGAGCCTCTCTTTATCGTAATCTTATATAGGTTGGGCTTATTACAAGGGGAGATGTTGTTAGGGCAGCCCTTAAGATAAAACATGCAATGAAGAAGATGCAGTTATCACAAGAATGAGAGTGACTTGATACAATTTGAGCTTATTCATGGTAAAGCCTCATATTCTGCTGCTAATTCATCATTCTTTTCCTTAGTATATTTATCGTTCCTGAGCCTTACTAGGGAGACTTTGTAAAATAGAACACATTAAGATTATTTAGGCTGCTGTAATCTGGTAGCCATTTGTGGCTTCCGTGAGTCATTCACCATTCAACAACACGAGGTATTCTGATAAATATATATATAGATCTTCTTTCTGGAATATGTTATTGTTATTATACTTCTTTTAATACGGAGTAGATGTTATATAGAGACAGTATCATCTTCAGTAGGTTTATTGTTGAATGGGTGCAAACGTCAAGACTATTATTTTGGTAGAGGTTGTTGTTTGCTTGTTAAGCAACATCATGACCAAAAGTGTTCTATTCGTTAAGAGGTTTTGTAATTCGTTGAGCATTTGCTTAGAATTTATTGCATAATCTCTTTCTGAATCAACCATGGATCTATCAACATCAATTTATGTTCCTGCTGTTTATGGGTCATGGGCATGGGTTGTACATTAGTCAGCCATTTTTAGTGGTTTTACACTTTTACATGTCAGTGGGTGCACTTGACTCGAGCTATATTGACCCATTCTTGTAATTGCATATTGTACGTGTTGCTATTTTGCTTAAACCAACTTACAAATTGATCTGGGTGCTTCCAGTGGCCCACATCTTTTTGAGCTTTAGTGCTCGAACCAATTCTACTAAATCCAATGGATGTGGTTTATGTGAGCTGGTAGTCTAGAAACTTGGCAAGTTTGGGATATGTTGGCTTACTATGACTAGTAAAACTTGAACAAGTATGGTCCAAAGTCGATTACATCAAGTTGTTGAAGCTATCTAACCTACAAGAAAAGTAGTATGATTGCATTTTTTTCAACTACATGTTTAAGGAGCTTTGATTTGTACTGTGGCATGTCTTATAGTTACTGACCTTTACTTTTCTTCTTGGGGGACCTCATATTGCAATCTTTGTTTATGTACATTTTTATTCCCTCTTATTCTCGTTGTTAATCTTTTTAAAAGATGTGTTTTAAAGTATTCGATGTCAATATTGATCCACTTACTACATTCTTTTTAGATTTAAAAATATGACAATTAGTTGTTAAGTTGTCTTATCCATATTATTCAAACATGTGTCCCATAACTTTAACGTTGATGGTAGTGATTATTGCTTAATGACACCTATGATCAAGGCAATGATTACCCATAATGGCTTTAAAGTGGAGAACAATAATCGTACAATCAGTTAAACAACTTTGCAAATTTGTCTTACAAAACATCATTATTCAAACTGGATAAACTATGGTCATCATCTTTTTATATATATTTTTTGATAAGCAGTGTTAAATGCACTTTAGCATATACAAACTGCTCCAAACTTTAGCCATAAGATGACTCGTTTCATGCCCGGTTCAGTTTTCAAAACATTGACTATTGGTTATATCACAAGATGTATGTTACACAGGTGATGACAACTCAAATTTGTTAAGTTTTTAAAATGAATCGAGTTAGGTTGAGTACTTGAGTTGATTTGCATGCATTTTATTTGTGCATTGTTGAATAATCTTGTTTGAAAAAGTTAAACTTTTATAGATTTTGAGTGTCTTTTGATGCTTTCGAGTTTCGAACCATCTCATCCATTTTCAAATTAGCTAAATAATCTAATTTTACTTGACACGGTAACTATTAAAGTTGGTAGGAGACTTGCAACATTTTGTGGGATTTTTATGCCACTTTATTATACATTTTAAATTGGGGAAGATACTTTTTTGTCTTCCACTCTAAACTTAAGAATCCACTTTTCTGATTTTCTCAAAGTCCAATTATTGAAGATTAAAGAGTCTTCTTTTTATTTGTCCCAAAAAAGGGACTCGATTTACTTAAAAGATTATTTCTTTTAGAATAAATTCAAATTAAAAATCAATCAGTTCTTTCACTTGTTTGCTTTTTATAAACACATTTCTAGTGGTTGCTGATGATTATTAAAGTAGTTTCAGTTCTAAAATCCTAGTTTATTGGCGCATTTTGTTTTTGTTTGTTATTTATTTTTTATTTTTTATCTTTCAAAAAAGAAAGTTCCAAAGCATCGCAAGAAATTCTTGTTGAAGCGGATGTTGATTAGTTCTCAAGATGGCCCAATATAATCAGAAGGCAAGTGATTCTATTTAAAAAGTTATTGATCAGAAAATAAGTATATATTACTAGCTACATGTTTAAAACAAAAAAGCTAAATGCAATACCTTGACCAACTAGATTAGCGTGCTTCAGACATTTACAACTATACCAGTGGAGCATGAAAAGAGACACGATAACATCAAACCTCAATTGCTGGATATCATGTTGTCTTTATTTTTGAATTATCAAAAATATTAAAGGTACACATACATTTGAATTGTTTAATAAAGGTCCAAGTTTCTAATATGTTTTTGAATCAGTTTTTCATCATGTATTTCATGTTTTCATTCCAACATTTATTTACCCCATCTCTTGAACCAACTTTTATCGGAAAGCTTTTGTTGAGCAGATTCCTTCATTCATTTGTAGTGAATTATTATTGTTTTACCCTTGGATATCAAACTTTAGTAGATTTTAAAAGTCACTTATTCAATCAAACTTAAAACTATGATTGCAATGTTTAGCTTTAATTAGTGAAATACAACAATCGAATTTGTAACACTTTTAAGCTTGTAACTATATAAGTATAATACTTTCGTTTTTATTTCGAATGGCATACGTGTTTAAAACTTAAATTCATGATATTACATACCTTAACTTCTAAACCACGTTTCCGAACATAAATGTACATTCTTCCAACTAATACATAAATGTACATTCTTCCAACTAATAATTAAGTCATCAAAACATGTATCGTCCCATCGAAATAAAAACACATACCCATCGCTGTGGCTTGAGGGTGTTTTTGCCTAAGCTTGTTTTTTCGTATGAATGCATTTGACTTAGCTTATACTATAAGCTACAGTGTTTAAACTTATCTTTAGACTAATGAGGTAATTAATATTTTTGAATGAAAAATAAGGTTACACTTAAGAAATATGTATGAAATAGGGGTGTTCACGGATCGGGTAATATCTACAATAACCGAAAACCGAAACCGAACCGAACCGAAAAAAACGAACCGAACTCATAACCGAACCGAACCGAACCGAACAAAATATTCGGTTATCGGTTTGGATATGGGTTTGGCAATGAGAACCGAAAACCGAAAATGTATAAATATATATATATATATATATATATATATATATATATATATATATATATATATATATATATATATATATATATATATATATATATTTTATGTATTTATATATAAAAATAATCACTAAAAGTCTTTTTTAGTATAAATATAACATTATTTAAGTTTGAAAAAATATTTTCTTCTAAAAGTACATATAATTAAATGAAAAAATAATTAAAATGATGTAATTCGGGTTATTCGGTTCGATTTTCGGTTATAGGGGTTCGGTTTTTGGTTATTCGGTTCGGTTTTCAGTTCGGTTGAATCAAATTTGAATTCGGTTCGGTTCGGTTTTCGGTTTGACCCAGAAAAAAAATTAACCAAACAAATCGAACCGAATAACCCGATAACCGAACCGATGAACACCCCCTAGTATGAAAGAATGAGCTTCTAATTTATAAGCCCAAAATTAAGCTTAAAGAAACACCGTTCCCGGCCTTTTCATCATCGGAACGCCACCATTTAAAAAATTGAATTGCCGTTCTATAAAAAAATAATAATAATAATAATAAAAATAAATAAAAAATAAAATAAGACAAAATCGCGTAATTAAACATTTAATATGCAGTAAAATTATAAGTACTAAATCATGAAACTCGCAATTAAACTAAATCCAAAATTCCCATAAACACCAAATAACATTTCACCAAAAATATTTAAAACACCAATTAACATTTTACCAAATAGAAAGATGAACTTAATTTGAGCCGGAAGAAATATAAATCATTTATACACTTTCTATTCACACTAAGATAAAGGAAAAAGAGAATGATAGTAAAGTGATTGGATTCAACCTTTATTCAGATACTCATAATTGTTGAAAAATATTATTATTAGAGTGATTACGCCCTTGTACCAACTTTTATTGGAAAGCTTTTCTTAAGCAATTGCTATCATTAATTGTAGCTATTTATTGTATTACCCTTGGATAGCAATTTTCATTAGATTCTGAAAGTTACTTATTCAATCAAACATATTACTACCATAATTGTAATATGACAATCAATTTGTACGACATTTAAGCTTGTGATTATTTGAGTATCAATTTTTCTTTCAAATCGTTTTAAAGTACTTTCAAAACACGTGTTTAGAACGATAACGATATGTCGATATTACATACCTTGACTTCTAAACAACGTTTACAAACATAAATACACCTTCTTCTAACGAATTAAGACATCAAAACATATATGATATATTGTCCCATCGAAATTAATAACGTTAATAAAACAGATACCCATCGTTAGGTGTATTTATGTGTGATGAACTTATTTGACTTGCTTATATTATAAGCTCATTTTCTGAACTTGTCTTTTTTGACTTACGACCTAATTAATATTTTTGGATTGAAAATTTAGCTCCAGGCAGTAAATATGCTGGGGAAATTAGTTTTTTAAGATATAAGTCGAATCACACAAACTAATAAATCAAAAAATAAAGTTAAACGAACAACCAGCGACGAAGTTCGCGGCATTTTAGTCACCAAAACACCAACTGTTCAAGACTTCAAGCATCCAAACACCATCAAATATAAAGGTTTAAAATAAACCGAACATTCAGTAAACATTTGATGAAGCGGTAAAATATTCATTTACGTTCATTCATTTAACATATGAACGAACATGAACAATATTCAGATCCGCCTTTATTAAATGAATGAACATGAATTAAAATGTCATTCGTTTATTTATATTCATGAACGTTTGATTAAACGTTTATTAATGTGTGTCGTTCATTTATACAGCATTCTTTGAGTATGCATACAATTTTGTACTCGCCTAAACACCATCATTCATGGTAATATGTAACAAAATGATCGAATTCCACGACAAAAATCTACCTCTAACAGTAAAAAACCGTGTAATTAAACATTGATAATAAAACAGAAGATATACAGTAAAATTTTAAACAGTTAATCATTAAACTCGCAATTAAACTAAACCCAAAATTTCCGTAAACACCAAATTAACATTTCACCAAATATTAACCACCTCTATAAAACTCTATTCACATTTCACATAGTAAAAACTACACATCTTTTTTAAGTTTCACCCCAAGGTAACTATCATTAGAGATACACGACCCAAAGCACACGACCAGGCTTGAACCATCTATCGTCTAATAACCACCACAAAAACACTTATCACTCCGGCACAGTCGAACCCGAATCCCGACAAAACTGATAATTCCCACCGCCACCACCATAATCCATTTTCTCCACAACAAAATGCCCCAACCCACCACCAACCACCTCCACCAAATTCTCCCTACACAAAAACTCCTCACTCCCAACTCTCTCAACCTCCCTCTCAAACTCATGCACAAAAACATGAGTTTTACTATTACCACCCTTTTTAACTTTTTTACTCCTTGCCAAAACCCCCGCAGTAAAAATCACCGACAGCCTCCCAGGTGCATTTGGAGCATACCCACGTGGGCCATCAATTATTATGACATCCCATGTTACATCGTACACATAGTTCGGTAAGTCATTTATAGCCAGCTTACATTCAGAAAACAATAGATTCTGCACAGGTTTACATTCCTTTCGAACCTCAGTTTTAGCATCACGTATATTGTCTTTCAGCTCAGAAACCTTAGTACTAAAGCTGACGTCATACGCTTCAATGGTGGGGTGTTTCTCTTCCAGCTTGGATATCAAGTAGCTGTTCTCGTCTACAAAAGTGGTACGTCCGTTACCGTTAAAGTTAACAGCGTGAAAAAAAGGTGTTTCATGCGTCAGACCGAATACTAAGATGTTGGGATGTGGGTACTTTCGGATGACGTCAGCGATGGATTTGAGCTGGGGTGACGTCATGCGAGATGGGTGAGTTTGGTTTGGGGTTAAGGAGGCGTAGTGGAGGAGGGTATTGAAGATGGGTTGGGGTAAGGGGTGGTGGGGGGAGGTGGGGGTTTTGGGTGGGGTGGTGTTGGTGGTGGAGTAGAATAAGGTGGTGAAGAGGGAGAAGGTTAGGAGGATGAGGAGGAGGGAGAGGAGGAGACGGTGGGGGGTGGTGGTGAGGGGGGGTTTGTGGAGGAAGGGGTGGTTCAGGAGGATGAACTTGGTGCTGGCTTTCATTGGAGAGAGAGTGTGTGTGTGTGTGAAATGAATGTGGGAGTGAATTTGGGGGCTCGGATCACGAGGGGGTTGGGTTTATACACTGCGCGTAGTAGGACCCCGGGATGCAGACTCGGACCACGACTGTCTGATGGGTCATTCGTTTTTTTCTACAACAACTTTGTTTCGTTACTTTTTACCTCTTGATTTTCAAATTTTACTTACTTCGCGGTATATCTCCCTTTGAGTATGGTAATTGCGTGTATATCTGGCTTAAATCAATAGTTACGTATTTATTTTATAAATTTGAAAGTAATAAACTTCGACAATTTATATATGTTTAAATATTTATTTTATATATATTTAAAACTTAAGAATACATGATTAATATAATTTAATAATTAATTATCCACTATACCTATATCTACAGTATCACAATAATTTTCCTGTATATAACTTTAATTTTATTTACTCTATTTTACTTTTGTAATAATAATAATAATAATAATAATAATAATAATAATTAATTATCCATTATACTTTTATGTATAATATCACAATAATAATTTGTTCCGTTCCATCAGATCCTTACAATATCATAATTATCTATTCCGTCAGATTCTTCTTAATATAAGGGTCCATTTGTTTTGTTTATGGGTTTAGAATGAGATTTGGATTAAGTATTGAATGAAAGAAAAAGATGATAGAAAAAATAAATGATAATGTAAAATATTATTTTGTTTTAAAAGCAAATATGTACTATATTCAAATTGTTTATACAATTTTAACTCTCCTGAGCAATTAAATAATATAAAAGAAAGGAAAATGAACAAAATGTGTGGTGCTCAAAGTATAAAGAGAGGATATGAGTCCACCATTGTCAGGATAGTATCACAAAAGTCATCAACTCTAAAACCTTTATAAAAAAGTTATAAAAAAATTTATAAAAAATTTATAAAAAAATTTATAAAAAATTTATAAAAAAATTTATAAAAAAATTTATAGAAAATTTATAATTTTTAAAAAAAAAAAAGATAATAAAAATTTATAAAAAATTATAAAAATTTTAGAAAAAAGTTTATTAAAAATTTATAAAAAAGTGTATAATAAACTTTTTAAAAAATTTATAAAAAAAGTTTATAAAAATTTATAAAAAAATTATAAAAAAGTTTATAAAAATTTATAAAAATTTTATAAAAAAAAGTTTAAAAAGAATTGATAAAAAATTTATAAAAAAAAAAGTTTATAAAAATTCTATTTAAAAGTTTATAAGAAAACGATAAGAAAAAAAGCTTATAAAAAATATTTGAAGTAAATTAAAATTCCTCACTTTTTGGAGACATTCTAATTTCCTCATTTTAAGGAATTTTAATTTGCTTTGTCATTTACATTCCCCCTCTCTAACGAACCAAACATGATAATTGGGGGAATTTTAATTTTAAATTCCCCCAAATTCCATCAATTTGCTCCAACCAAACACCTCCTAAGAGGAATGAAAATTCGGGATTTGAATGATTGATTGTAATGAACTGAGAACACCAAACAGTGATTTTATAAAATAATTCCATTCCTTGAATGAAAAAGTCCTTAACAAATGTACCCTAAAAGCATCTACAATACATTAATTTTTTAAAGACTTGATTCATTTAATGTATATCACAATTAATTACCAAGACTTTGTTATCAGAATAAGTTCACTATTTAGGGCATCAAAATGCAAAAGATGTACTATGTGAGAGAGAAAAATGGGGCCAGTAACCCACATGTGAGAGAGAGCGGTGTGAGATTCAATACGAGAGATAGCGGATTCGAGAGAAAATGGCACTCAGGAAATAGATGGGAGTACAATGGTAAGCGCTTAGGAACTAATTACACCGGTGGGAAACGGAACTCTACGGTTTCATTTATGTTCTTCAATTATCCAAACGATTGGGGGATGGGGAATCTGTGGATGTTGTTCAAAAAGTTCGGAACGGTTTTTGACATGTATATGGCCCAAAAACGACTTCGTAATGGGGAAAGGTACGGATTTGTTCGATATAAACTGGTCATGGATGTGGAAGCACTATTGAAGAGGTTGAGGGAAATCAAGTTCGGGGGTGTGTCGCTAAAAGTATTCATTGCCTTTGACAGGAAGAATCCAAGCAACAGTGGGCTGGAAGGAAATAGAGGTGCAGTATTTGGGTCGAGGGCAGAGGATGACTGGAAAAGAAAAGTGACGAATGGTGGTACAAGAGATGATCGTAAATTTGTGGAGGTAGTTAACGGGAAAAAGGAAAACAGGGATAAGAAGGAGGTAAACCGGGAAGATAGAAAAGAAGGTAACGGAAAACAGGGTGGAAAAAAGGTTGAGGAAGAGGGGAAGGAGGAAGTTAGAACAGTTGAGATTGATGACGGAGAGATTAACACCGAGGTGCTCAACAAGAGTGTGATTGGGGAAGTGAAAAGTTTGTGTTACCTCTCAAAACTTACCAACTTATGTGAGGAAATGGGGCTAAACAATGTCGAAATCAAGGTACTTGGCGGTTTGGAGATCATGATGGTGTTTGACACAACGGAAACTGTCTCGAATATATTAGGCTGTATAGATCATGGGCTGCGTAGATGGGTACACAAGTTAAGACGATGGAACAAGGACTATATACTTCCTGGAAGACTAACGTGGGTCAATATCATTGGTGTCCCGGTTTCTTGCTGGTCGGAATCGGTATTCAAGAAAATCGCAGCGATGCACGGAAGAGTGATTGGGTCGAGTAACTGTAACATAGAGGGTAACCAAAGTTTGATTGTAGGTAAAGTGCAACTTCATACGTTTAATAAAGGACTTATAAAAGAATCCTTGTATGCTAAGGTGTATGGACGAAAGTTTAAAGTGGATATTATAGAAGAAGTGGGGGACATTATGGAATTTGAGGTGGAGGAAAGAATCAGTAACAGTGAGGATGAAATCGAGTCGATGAAAAGGCAGGAAAAGATCGATGGAAGCGATATGATAATCTCGGATACCGAGAACAGTGAGGACGAAAGTGAGGAAGGAACGGATTCAGAAGATGGCGAGAGTAATGGCGATGATGATAACGACGCAAGGGGTGGATTCCGGTCAGAAGAGGACGGTGGTCGGAAAAGAGAAGATGACGTGGAATCGAGATGTTCAGAAAGGCAAAGATTCGGTGAGACACCCGAGGAACTAATGAAGGAAGAGAATATGGCGGCGTCTTGGGAAGATACGAATGGGAAAAAAGTGAATGGAAACGTTGTAACCGATGATTTAAAAAATTTAGATAATCAAGGTGAAGATAATATGGCGGCGTCTCGGGAAGATACGAATGGGAAAAAGGTGAATGGAAACGAGGGAACAGATGTTTTAAAAAATCTAGATAATCAAGGTGAAGATGGTATTGATAACAGATATAGAGACATGAAAAAGTTGTATGAAATTAATATGACGGGCCAACGAAGCTTAAGTGGTTCAAGGCTTAAGGTGGTGGGTAACTCGGCCCAAGATGAAAGTAATGGGGTTGGGCCCAAGGTGTGTAATAGGTTTATTAATTTAGATAGAGCAGGGGACGGAAAAAATAAAACAAAAACGAGAAAAGTCAAACAAGGTAAGGCGGTGATTAATAAAGAGCACATGGCTGAAAATAGTTTGAGTGAGACTGATGCAAGAGGAGAAAAAAGAGACGATCACCCAACGTCTTCCAGTAGTAGTGGAGTCAACATAATTATGAAGAAGAGAAGAGCTAATGGAGTTGAGGATGGCGATGAGGCTAGCAACAAGGACGGTAATAATAACGGGGCAAAGGGTATAGATTTTGAGGTGGCAAACAAACATAACATGTTCATGGAAGGTGTGGATGATCGGATACGGAACAGTAACAAGAAAAATGGCCGAAAAAGTATTAAAAAAGCGAAGAAGGTAGCTAGACAGCAAGGGGTGGGAGGTTTGGGTACTTATGAAAAAGGCATATCTGATGTTTATAAGGTTTCTCAAGGTGAGGAGAATGGTGAGAATGAAACGTTCGTGTTTAGGAGTACGGGGCGAGCAGGGTCAGACAATAAAAGCTGCTCAATCAACATAGATCACGTTAAGGAGATTGGCGAAATAATTGGGGTATCATGGGCTAAAGCTGAAAGCGAGATGGTAAATGGCGTAAATGCAGTGGAAAAGGAGTGCGAGAAGCTGGTGGATAATCAGTAAGGTTAGTCGTCTATAGAGTCGTTTTACTACTTTGTTATAATGAAGATCATTTCCATTAATATAAGAGGCATCGGTGAGGTCGGAAAGAAGGGTTGGATTAAATCAATAATTAGGGACGAACATCCTGACATCATTGGTATTCAAGAAACTAAGTGTGGGGTTGTAGACGAGGTGTTGATAGAAGATTTATGGGGAGGGAGGGGTTTTGGTTTCACACAGCTAGCTTCTAATGGTAACTCGGGAGGGATTATAATGATATGGGACTCAAGTTCATTTTCATATAAAGACGGTTTGGGGGATGAGAGATTTGTGGCAGTTAGAGGCGAGTGGAAAGGTAAAGACGGTGACGTTTATCTGGCATGTATATATGGGCCACATGTTGGAAGACAAAAGGCGTCGTTATGGGATAGAATTAGTGGTTTAATGGATAGATTAAAGGGGGCGTGGTGCATCTTTGGAGATTTAAATGTGGTTAGAGGTGGTGACGAGAGGATGAATTCTCAGATCAATATTAAGGAGACAAATGAATTTAATGAGTTTATAAATGATGCGAAGCTTATCGAGATTCCAATGGGGGGGAGAAAGTTTACTAGAGTTAGCGATGATGGGTTGAAATTTAGTAAGTTGGATCGCTTTTTACTGAATGAGGAGTTTGGTAGTCTATGGGGTAATATCTCGGTGGTTGCATTGGATCGGAAGCTCTCGGACCATTGCCCGATTGTTCTAAAGGACGTCGATCTTGACTTTGGTCCGAGGCCTTTCCGGGCTTTTGATATTTGGCTAGAAGAGAAGGATATAGGGTACGTGGTGGCAGAAGCGTGGAAGATAGAGGTTAGGAGTAGGCGGCCAGATTGTCGATTCCGCGACAAACTTAAAAATGTCAAAAGTGCGTTAAAAAAGTGGAGCAAAGAAAGATTCGGTGCGGTTAATGAAAAGATCGAAAGGTTCAAAAATGAAGCGATGAAGTGGGAGTTAGAAGCGGAAAAGAGAGGATTAAGTGATATCGAACGGGATGCATGGATGAAGGCGAGGAAGGCTTGGGTGGATAAGGAATATGAGCTTAAATGTATGCTTCATCAAAAGACTAGGATAAAGTGGGATATAGAAGGAGATGAAAACTCAAAGTTCTTTCACTCGTTCATTAGACGAAGAAATAATAAGAGTAACATCAGGGGATTGATGGTGAATGGGTTGTGGTGTGAGGATCCTAGGTTAATCAAGGCGGAGATGGTTAGACACTATAAGACATTGTTCTCTGAGGGTGGTTCAGTACGCCCAATTTTCTGTTGTGATCGTGTTGAAAAAATATCAGAGGAAGATGCTGCATTGGTGGAAAAAGATTTCACTGAGGGAGAGATATTAGATGCGGTTCGAGGATGTGGGGGGGACAAAGCTCCGGGGCCTGACGGGTTTAATTTTAAATATATTAGGAAGTTTTGGGAAATATTCAAAGCAGATTTGATCAGTGCAATTAGATGGTTTGGTGAGAACAGGGAGATTACAAGAGGATGCAATTCATCATTCATTACTATCATCCCAAAAGTTACGGATCCTATAGGCCTCGGGGATTTTCGACCCATAAGCCTTATTGGGTGTTATTATAAAATTATTGCAAAGGTCTTAGCGGAGAGAATCAAAAGGGTTGTCGGGAAGGTAGTAGGTGACGTTCAAAACGCGTTCATCAAAGGAAGGTACATACTTGACGGTGTTTTAATTGCAAACGAAGTGGTGGAACATATGAGGAAGACTCGAAGCAAGGGCTTAATCTTCAAAGTGGACTTCGAGAAAGCGTACGATAGTTTGAATTGGAGGTTTTTATCCGACATAATGAAAAAGATGGGGTTCGGGAATAAATGGTGTTCATGGATTGAGTGTTGTCTTAGGTCAGCCTCAATGTCAATCTTAGTCAACGGATCACCAACGGAAGAGTTTTGTTTGGAGAGAGGCGTTAGGCAAGGCGACCCGCTTTCACCATTTTTATTCATTTTAGCGGCGGAAGGTCTTAATGCGATCATAAAAGAAGCGGTTGATAAGGGGGTGTTTAGAGGCATAAAGATTGGGAGGAATAATGTGATAGTTTCTCATCTACAATATGCAGACGATACTATCTTTTTTGGGGAGTGGAATAAAGACAATGCAAAAGCTCTTATGTGTATCCTCAAATGTTTTGAGGAGGTATCCGGACTTCGCGTAAATTACAATAAGAGCAAGTTATACGGGGTTGGAGCGAACGAAATGGAAGTTAGGGATATGGCGAGTTGGATGAGATGTGGAGTTGGTGAGTTCCCATTTACTTACTTGGGGCTTCCAATTGGTGAGAACATGAAGAGGGTTGGGGCATGGAATAACGTGGTGGAGAAGTTCAAAAATCGTTTGGCCGATTGGAAAGCTAAATCGATGTCGTTCGGGGGACGGTTAACATTGGTTAAATCGGTTCTAGGAAGCTTACCATTGTACTACTTTTCGATGTTCCGTGTGCCATTGAGTGTGATAAAACAACTTGAGAGTGTGAGAAAAAAGTTTTTTTGGGGAGGGGTGGGGGATTGTAAAAAATTAGCTTGGGTAAAATGGGATGAGTTGCTAGCCTCTCACGGGGATGGGGGGTTAAATATTGGGTCTCTTAGGGGAAAAAATCTAGCTCTTTTGGGGAAATGGTGGTGGAGATTCAAAAGGGAAGGAGGGTCGTTGTGGGTTAGAGTTATAAAAAGTATTCACGGGGAGAGCGGGGGGCTTGGTGATATTAGGGGGGTGGGGTCGGTTGGGGGGGGTGGGGTATGGCGTGACATCATTAGGGTAGGGGAGGAGTTAGAGACGCTAGGTTTAGAATTCATTTCATCTTTTGTCGGGGAAGTGGGAAATGGTAGTGATATTAGATTTTGGATTGATAGATGGGTGGGTGGTGTTAGGCTTTGTGATAGATTCCCGAGATTGTATCATTTAGATAGACATAAGGAAGGTAAGGTGGAGGAAAATGGGAAATGGGTTGATAACGTTTGGTGTTGGGAATGGGATTGGGTTAGAAATATTAGAGGGAGGGTATGCAAGGATTTGGAAGATTTACATATTATTTTGCAAAATGTTGTTATCAAAGTTGATTGTAGGGATCGGTGGAGGTGGGCTCTTCAAGAGAATGGCGACTTTACGGTGAAGGAACTAACAAAGTTGGTAGAGGAAAAGACTCTCAACGTGGATAGTGGGGGAGAAGAAACGACTTGGAACAATTTGGTTCCAAAAAAGGTTAACATCTTCGTATGGAGGGCGCTAAAGAGGAGACTTCCGGTTCGTGTGGAGCTAGATAGGAGAGGCATTGATTTGGACTCGATTCTTTGTCCTTGTTGTAACAATGCCATAGAAACTTGCGCTCATAGCTTGGTCACTTGTGATTTAGCAATGAGTGTGTGGGAAAAAGTATTCAATTGGTGGAAGGTGGGGAGCGTTAATGCCTTCTCTATTGGTGAACTCTTTTCTTCTAATGGAGGGGTTAATGTTCCTATTGCTTTATCTAGTGTTTGGCAAGCGGTAATTTGGACTTCCGGGTACTTCATTTGGAAAGAAAGAAATGCACGGGTGTTCGGTAAAAAAGTTTCAAGTACTAACAATATTATTCAAGATATCCAACTCAAAAGCTTTGAATGGATTGTGAGAAGATCAAACAAGTATAAAGAGTTAGATTGGCAACAATGGTTATGGGAACCACTCAAACTTCGGCTACCGTAAGTTTCTTAATATACAGTGGTTCGAGATACGGTGTTTGCTGAAATTAATTCTCTATTGGCTGTCTTCAACCAGTGTGTTCAGAGGTTATACAATGCGTCTGCTCAGGTTAGTTATGACAGTGGTTGCTGCAATTTCTTAGTGTGACAGATTACTTTTGTCCAGTTATTAGTGTAGTCACAGGTCTGATATACAAGTATTAGTTGGACAATATAGTACACTAGTTGTGGTGGCATTTATGGTTTAATATGCCATTGTTTGTGGTTTGATTTCTGTGTTAGGCTACTGAATATAGTGCAAGAGTTAGGTGTCATTCGAGATTTTTGGTCCCTTTTTGTCCCTTACTGGTATGAATTTTATAGCAGATGGGGCATGGGATTTTGGATGGTGGCTTAGTTCATTTGTATTGTAAGGTGCTTAGTCGTATGTTTGGGCTTGCAGTGTGTTAGTTTTTGGTCTTGGTCCGCTTGTATGCACCTTGTGGTGTTCTTTGCTTCCTTGGGTCCCTTCCTCTCTAATTGTCTTGATTGGGGAGGTGGGATGCCTTTCATTTGTAATTTGTTTCTTGGGTTTTATCCCTTTATATATGTTGCCTTTCTAAAAAAAAAAAAAAAAAAAAAAAAAAAAAAAAAAAAAAAAAAATTACCAAGACTTTGGATAATTACTTGAAGTTTATTAAGCCTTTGTAAAAAGATTTTTAAAAAGATTTTAATGCAATGCAAAAACACCGTTACAAAAAGCTTTTTAAAATAGTAAAAAGGGATTGTTAGTTTTTGCATTTAAAACGCTATAATTATGTTTGATTTCAACATAAAATATTAAAATCTAATGTTTATTTATTCGTCTTCACTAGAATTAAAAAATATATATGTGGACCAAATAGTGCACTAAATAACACAAACATCTTATACATCTCATTGAACAAAAGTAATGCTTTTATTAAAAAATGAATTATTTTCATGCAATTGGTAACATAAATCCAACTGACTATGATTTTGTAATAGGAAATCACATAATTAATTATTGGTTGTTGTAGAGAAAGGTTAAAATAGACATTTTATGTTCAAATTACATTTATCTTGTATTTTTGGGTTAAAAAAAATATAAAGTAATAACATGAATATATTTGATATTTTTAAAGTTTATGAAGGATATATACATAATTATATCTTTTAGTTAGATATATACGGAATTAAGAGGCTTTGGAAAAATATATATGCATTTCACCTTTACGGAAAATTGTAACTTTTGCAACATAATATGCACTTTTTCTTACTTATAAACAATTAGACAAATACGCGTGCAAAACAACGGTCTATAATAGCAAAATAATTATATTTGTAAAATCGTGATTCTGGTTCGACCTATAATACAAAGCGTGCGATTTTTGAAATGCAAAGTGTGTGTTTTTAAAAATTAATATAGTGTTTGTTTTTGAAAAGTTGTCAAGTATTAATCAATAAAAGACATAATTTAAGTTGCATGGTTTTGAAAAGCTGTTAATACTCTTTTTAATCCAAATTAGTCCCACTTTTAAAAGTTAGATAAGACAGTATGATCAAATTTAATTTTACTTGAATTTATTCTTACAAGTTTGAAAAAACACTGGTGATTTAAATAAAGGTAAAACAGTTACAAAACAATAATGATTAAGCTTTCAAAAAAGTGAGTTTGCAGTCTGTGAAATTATTCTAAGATGGAAAATTTACATTTATAATTATCTGAATTCTGAAGACAGAAAATTTACATTTATATCCAATGAGCTTTGGATACAAATATCCTAAATATGTTCCATGTCTCTAAGAAGAAAGATTTACTGTATCTTTTTTATATTCGTGATAGCTACGGGACAACGATGTGACTTATTTGAAAATTGAAAATCTAAAGAGAGGGAAAATAAAGACGAGAACCAAATTTGTTGGAGGGAAACTACAGGTAAAACGTAAAAGTTAAAAAACAGGAATGTGATATTTGTGGAGTTTGTATCTTTAAAAAGTGGGCTTCATTTTCTTGTTGGACTACGTTTTTCTACATATAATGCATCGAAACTCGAAAGTTTAAATACAAATATCAATTTTATTTTCTTGAATTTTCCTTAACTTTGCAAATGTCATACAGTAATAGTATCAATCTTTATTATGCTATGTAATAAGTAAAACAAAGTTAAAACCATTTTTTAGGAAGATAAAATAACAGATAAGGTTTGTATCAGTTGTTCTTCGGCCCTACACTAATAAAAAGGATTTTTAAGACGATGAAAGAGTATAATATTCTGCATTACATTCCATCTCCTAATCAAATTCATAGATGTGAGCTTAATAGAATTAGAATTTAGGGTATTTAGCATGTGATTCTTTATTTAAACATGTAAATGTTGACTATCACACAACTTTTATTCGATAGCAAGTTGTTGGTAAAAGCGTTTGGTTTTCATGATTAAAGTTTGATGATGATGTAAAGAATTTAACAAATCTTTATTAAATAACATGTAGTTTATTACATATCATCATTAGAAAATAAATAAATAAAATTACCTAGAGAGCGTTTGATATGTTATCAAGAACCATAATGGGTGTTGGTATAGGTATAACGTGAGCCCCTCTGATATGAAAGATTCATACATTTCCTTTTTGAGTGATATAAAGTATGAAATATATCTATATTTGAAAGATTTACATCTTAAGTCTTAACAAAACACTTGAATCATATCCGATATGATTCCCTTATTCCGATTCCTCCTACCAAACGCACCCTTAATGATTGTTAAGTTACTAGAAGGGTACTCGCGTTGCGGCGGCTGGTACCTTGAAATAATATTTTGTGGTGAACCATATATTTTAATTTATTATATTCTTTTTGACAATAAATTTACGGATATCAAGAATTTCATGTGACGTATTTTAACTTCTTAACTAAGGAATTTATTTCTTTTTTTTTTTGGGTCATTTTTAAAGCTATTCGTAAAACATGAGTCTGTTTGGCCAGTGCCTGTTCGGGCTCCAGCCCGTTTGGCCCGTACTCATTTGGGATCAAGCCCGTTTGGCCTGTGCCTGTTAGTGCTCGGGCCCATTCAGCCCGTTACCCGTACGAGCTTGAATATTTGTATAATATGCTTTATTATTGACTATGTATATTAGTAACATTTAATGTAGTAATTGTATTTAAGTTTGTTGTATAATATGCTTGATAATTTGTCTTTCTTATATAAGGGCTGTTTTAATAACTGCATTAATTGTATTTATTTACCAGTTAATTAATTGACTAAATTAAATATTTTGACTACATTAATAGTGTTTTATATTGTATTTAATTAATGTTAGTAAATGTGTTTTAATTAGTTTTACTTTTAGCTTAAGAACTTATAATTATATTTTAATGTTAGAAAACGTGTTTTAATTAATTGCATTTTTAGCTTAAGAACTTATAATGACGAATTTTAAGTAATTCTATATATAGAAGTCATTTATGCTTTATTAGATAGTAAGATATCAAAGTTAAGGTTCGAGTGACGCTTAATTAATGCTGTGACGTAAGTTACGTCGTAACAAATACGGAGTAATGACCAAATGAAAGAATGATATGATGTATCATCTAGACAAACATTTAAAATTTTGGACAACTTAAAACTTATAAATACAAATTGAAGTTTTAGTAACAAACATTACTCTTTCATTACTTAATTCTTTCCATATCCCTCTCCTTTGTTCTCATTTGATGACTTTGTTCTCATTTACTCATCAAATGGCACTCAATTCACATCTTTAATTTCAGTTCAATTATAAAAAGAGGTTCGAAGAAAAGGTGTGCTATTGATAAAGAATCAATTCCAAACCACAATAAAACCTATAATTTGTAGTATATGTGGTACATGGATGGATTATGCACCACCCTAAAGTTAACCCTAAACATATAATTCGCCTTTTCACCTTTTTTAATCCTCTAATTTGTCCAACCATTTTCGTAGTCCTTGACTTACTTTATAGCTAGATAAGGAACAAGGAAAAGTACATAATTATTGATCCGTAAATCAAGTAGTTCTTGTTCGAACCTATTTGAAAGCTACGTATATGTTATGGATCATGTACTAACGAGAGAATATCCTTTACCATTAAAACAAACTACTCCGTAACATTTTTTTTGGTTAGTAATGGCAAAATATACGTTACTTAGGCTGAACACAGTAGTTCAGTCGACCAAGTGGTCATCGTCGATCCTTGGTCGGTCGCCCTATTGTGGGTTCTTGGTTGACATCGGTCGTTAGACGACAAAAAGGAGAAGTTCGTCGTTTAGTCGACAGACTTTGGCACAAGCTTGTTTGTTTTTTTTGTTTTGTTTTTGTTTTTTTTTTTTTCCTTTTTCAAAAATTTTTTACTATTTAAAAATAAATTACATTAAACATTTAAAAATAAAAATTAACTTGGTCATTATTGTGCCAATTTGGTCGTCATCAGATTATCGGAGAGAGAAAGCTAATGTGACAGGGTCGCTCCAAGTCGCTACTGCGTTCAGCCTTAATGATATAAAAGAGTTTGTGACATGGCGCACATGATTAAAATGAAGAGGGGAGATTTGTCGGTGTGAGTAGAAGACACAATCGAGTTATGGGACCGGATGAATTGTGGGTTTGATATGGTTCACACAAAATGGAACCCATTTAGGTGTGTATACCATGGGAGACAAAATGGTTCGGTCAAGTGTCATTTACAAAATACAATCACATTCCACTTCATTATCATTATTACATCAACAATAGGGGCACTGTATTTGTCACATTTAATGTACAATTATTGTTTTCATTCTCTTTTTGATAAATCATATCTCAAAAGGTTTAAATGGATGAAAATACTTTGACCCGGATAATACACCTATAAATGCTGACCAAGCTTTTACCTCCAAAGGATTAGCCCTTAATGATGTTTAGTTGTTGTAGTGACTTTTGGCAAAAGTTAAGATCAAAACCATGTCGTGTTGTCAAATAGGCTCTTCTTTGTTAACTGCAAGTTTGGGCGGGGGAATAAGAGAATTTCTTTTAAATGAACCTTTTATGACAGTAGACTATTAAAATGAACTGTGCACGTGTATTTTACTAAAATGGACTTTCGGGCGATCTTCGGTTAGATATAGCATACCCGGCTCATACACAACTTTGTAACTGTTCAAGTGTCAAATTGCGCGCATAAATTAACTAGGCACGCTTCTTTTATTTTGATTTTCTTCAACGAAACTAGCTAGCGCACATCAACACACTTACGCGCATCAAATGTTCCCACGCATACTAGCCTGCACACTCAATAGCATATGCGCACATGAAAAATTCACAATTTACTATCGCATAATAGCCCATACGCGCCGAGAATTAGACAAAATTTCGAAAAAGACAAACCCGATGCGCACTTGCTTAACATCGTAGCCCATGCGCGCTTGCTTAGCATAAAAGTAAAGGATAGTGTTAAGTGTTCTCCATTGTGAAAAGTATAGTATTAATTGTTTGGTATAGGTCTCCATTGTGAAAAAACATTGAAGTCAAAGCTCGAAGCCTCAAAAGAAATTAAACACGCGTATGCATGTATCAAAGCACCTGGACCATTTTCGTAAAATAATTTATCCAGTGTTTTACATGTTTGTACATGGATAATTCAATCTATTGTATAATCTTTATCTAGGTGTATGGTGTATAGCGTGTATTGGTTTTAAAATGGTCAAAATTAAATACATGTCCTGAGTGGATTAACAAGACCCTTTTCATTGGATCAACACTTTGGATTTTTTTGGCACTTTCGAAATGATTTCATTTTTCGTCCAAAAGACTACAAAAGATTGCTCACTCTTAACGCCATCAAGCAACTTACATCTAATTGGATCTCTAGTACAGTAAAACCTCTATAAATTAATACTCGATAAATTAATAACCTCGATAAAATTAATAATTTGTCCGGTCCCAACTTGGAACCAGTACAAATTTGGACCTCAATCGATAAAATAATAAGATAATAATTTTTTTGAAACCCCAACGTATATATATTAGTCCCTATGAAATTATATATTAATAATTACTAAAAATTCCACATATATGTATATGTGTGTGTGAGAGAGAGAGAGAGAGAGAGAGAGAGAGAGAGAGATACACTTCAAAGTCCTAAGATTTTTTAGTAAAAAATGAATCCTTAGTCACTTGTTTTTGTTAAACTTAAATCTATTTAGTTTATCTTAAAATCTCCTTATTGCACTAAGAGTTGGTGCGTTGTCTTCTCGTATTGCAACAAAAAATGTTAATTTTATTTTCATAAAGTATGAATGTGAACTAATAAAATGTTAATTGGAACTTGTTTTTCAAACTTAATTTTCGTCTCTAATGAGCATACATTGTAACTAGCTAGTATATTAGACTTGAAAATTTAAGGGTCATGCGTAAACCTCTATAAGTTAATAAATTATTAATTTATCGATATAATAATATCTCGCTAAGTTAATAAAATATCCCGGTCCCAACATTATTAATTTATAGAGTTTTTACTGTATGTGTAATTGGATCTCTAATACGTGTAGGATTTTTTTTAAAGAAATGCTACATCATCAAAATTTAATATATATATATATATATATATATATATATATATATATATATATATATATATATATATATATATAAAGGGTGTTATAATAAAAAGTGTAGGAAGTGATCTCAACCATTGGATTTAAATTACAAATTTATAAAAACGGAGTGGCGTTTTTATAAATATTACAAACTTGAGGGGCAATAATGCATCAACTTAAAACTTACACCTAACTCTGAAATAATCAACTCCCTCTCATTAACTCCCCATTCCAATCATTTCTTTCTCTCTCTCGTTTCTATTATCTTTCTAAAAACCCTAAAAATCATCTCTATTTCATTCCGATCAATCAAAATTTAGTGCATCGATTGATTAATGAATGGCGAGTAAGAATCTACCACAAAAATCATTACCTTGTAAGTTTTTTATAAAAATATATCATTATTTACTGCATCGATTTGTTATTATTCATACTAATAGTTCATTTTTTTATGAATTTAGCAAAAAAAAAAAAAGAGTTTAAAGATGAATGTTGAAGCAGAAAAAAGAAAAAAAGTTAGAAAACAAGCGGAAAAATTGATAGCAGAACCATCAGGTAAAAGTTATTTGTGATGCAGTAGAATTTATTTTGAAATAAGTTAGGGCAAATAAAGTTTATTAGATGTGCGAAGTGATTTTGTATGTTTCATGTCTTATATGATGTATTAGTAGTTTATATGTGATGTAGTAGCATTTATTTTGAAGTAAATTAGATTAAATAAAGTTTATGAGATGTGCGAAGTGATTTTGTATGTTTTCATGCCTTATATGATGTATTAGTAATTTATATGTGATGCAGTAGCATTTATTTTGAAATAAGTTAGGGTAAATAAAGTTTATGAGATGTGCGAAGTGATTTTATATGTTTCATGCCTTATATGATGTATTAGTAGTTTTTTGTGATGCAGTAGCATTTATTTTGCTGCGTGTTAGAAGTTGAATGCTTGACTGTTTATGTGATGCACTAGAAGTAGTATTTAGATGCAGTAGTGATATACTAAACTTCATTTTCTAGTACTCGTGATGTACTAGAAAATGAAGTTTAATACACTAGCATGTATGTTGATATGTATGATTTAGGCTAAGTCAGAATATAAATCGATTATGAGATGTGCGAAAGATATTTTGTATGGTTTATGTCTTATATGATGTATTAGAGGCTTATCTGAGATGCACTGATATTTGATTTGCGGCGTGTGTGGCTAAGTTAGGGTAAACGTAGCTTATGTGATGTGCAAAAGAGATTTAAAAAGTTTGATGTCTTATATGATGTATTAGAAGCTAAACTGAGATGCACTGCTATTTGATTTGCGGCGTGTGTGGATAAGTTAGGGTAAACGTAGCTTATGTGATGTGCGAAAAAGATTTTAAAAGTTTGATGTCTTATATGATGTATTAGAGGCCTAACTAAGATGCATTGCTACTTGATTTGCGGCATGTGTGGATAAGTTATGGTAAACGTAGCTTATGTGATGTACGAAAGAGATTTAGAAAGCTTGATGTCTTATATGATGTATTAGAGGCCTAACTGAGATGCATTGCTACTTGATTTGCGGCATGTGTGGATAAGTTAGGGTAAATGTAGCTTATGTGATGTACGAAAGAGATTTAGAAAGCTTGATGTCTTATATGATGTATTAGAGGCCTAACTGAGATGCATTACTACTTGATTTGCGGCATGTGTGGATAAGTTAGGGTAAAGGTAGCTTATGTGATGTACGAAAGAGATTTAAAAAGCTTGATGCCTTATATGATGTATTAGAGGCCTAACTGAGATACATTGCTATTTGATTTGCGGCATGTGTGGATAAGTTAGGGTAAAGGTAGCTTATGTGATGTACGAAAGAGATTTAAAAAGCTTGATGCCTTATATGATGTATTAGAGGCCTAACTGAGATACATTGCTATTTGATTTGCAGCATGTGTGAATAAGTTAGGGTAAACGTAGCTTATGTGATGTACGAAAGAGATTTAGAAAGCTTGATGCCTTATATGATGTATTAGAGGCCTAACTGAGATGCAGTACTACTTGATTTGCGGCATGTGTGGATAAGTTAGGGTAAAGGTAGCTTATGTGATGTACGAAAGAGATTTAAAAAGCTTGATGCCTTATATGATGTATTACAGGCCTAACTGAGATGCACTGCTATTTGATTTGCGGCATGTGTAGATAAGTTAGGGTAAACGTAGCTTATGTGATGTACGTAAGAGATTTAGAAAGCTTGATATCTTATATGATGTATTAGAAGCTTAACTGAGATGCACTGCTATTTGATTTGCGGCGTGTGTGGATAAGTTTGGGAAAATGTAGCTTATGTGATGTGCGAAAAAGATTTTAAAAGTTTGATGTCTTATATGATGTATTAGAGTCCTAACTGAGATGCACTGCTATTTGATTTGCGGTGTGTGTGGATAAATTAGGGTAAATCTGTCTTATGTGATGTACGAAAAAGATTTTGTGTGGTTGATGGTTTATATGTTGTACTAGCGGTTTAACTGAGTTGCAGTAGCATTTAATTTATATGATGTTTTAGTTGATTAAATTAGTTGCAGTACCTTTTATTTTACAGCGTATGAGGATAAATTAGGGTAAATATAGATTATCTGATTTGCAAAAGTTATTTTTTATGTTTGATGATGGTTTAATTGATGTACTAAAAATTGAACTGAGTTTCAATTGGTTATTATGAAACAGATGACGAAGAATCAGACGAAGAAGATTCTGTTAAAATAGCAGCTTTTAAAGAGGCTGCTAAAGAAAAATGGAATGAACTACTTCGTAGTCTTGTTTTTGAACATGCTGCAAAAAAGAAGAAAAATGCAGCCGGAAAGATTGTTGAATATTCTGCACCAAAATTGAAGAAGAAGAAAACCATTTCTGTTACTGAATGCAGTACAAGTGAAAAGAAAAGAAAGGGTAAAAGACCTGCAATAGAAATGGATTCTGAATCAGATTCTGAAGACTCGTATTCAAAAATGGCTCTTGTAAGAAAGAAGAAAGTTAAAAAGGAAAAAGTTAAATGTGAAGACGAAGGTTTAACACAGGAAGTTAGAATTAATGAACCCAAATCTATCAAAATAAGAATGTCACCGAGAAATCTAAAGAAGGTTCTAGAGAATTTAAGAAGTCAACAGGTGGAGGAATTAAGAAAGATGGGATTTGGCGAGTTTCATAATAACTTCAATTTTTATTCTATACCATCCGAATTAGGGTTGTGGGTGGTTAGAAATTTCGATTCAGAAACCTGCTCGATTACAATGAATGATGGAAGAAAAAAAAATTACTCGAGAATTGGTTAGGGATATGCTCGGAATCCCAATGGGTGATATGAAAGTTGAAGCACTTGCAGAGAAAAATCTTTATGAGGAGACTACTGCAAAATGGAGAGAAATAATGGAAAGTATTGTTGTTAAAAAAAATTTATATATCGAAGTTGGAGGAACATTTGTGCAGTCTAACTGAAGTGGATTGGGAGTTTCGGGTTGCTTTCCTTGTACTGTTCTTCTCCATATTTGGCCAAGGAAACAAAGATGGGGAGGTAAATGAGAGAATTATACCAATTCTCTCTAATACTGATAACGTGTCTCGTATGGATTGGTGCTCGTACGTTGTAGAGTGTATGGTCAAGGAGTGTTCCGGATATCAGCCATACAAATTTTTCAGTGGACCATTACTTTTGCTTGTTGTAAGTTTTCTATCTTTTCTTACATTGTGATGCACTAATTAGAAAAAGTATGATGCAGTATATATAGATATGTGATGCACTAATAATAAATAGTATGATGCAGTATATATATATATATATGTGTGTGTGTGTGTGTGTGTGTGTGTGTGTGTGTGTGTGTGTGTGTGTGATGCAGTATAATTTGAAACAGGGATGCATTAGATATAAAAAATATGATTGTCTGATTCAAAATAATATGATAAGAGAGTATATATAGATATGTGATGCACTAATAATATGTGATGCACTAGAAAAAGTATGATGCAGTATATATAGATATTTGATGCACTAATATTCACTCACATACAATAAAAAATAAGATTATTTTTTAATACAAATTTATTTGTTGCAGATCATATATGTTAATTCAACGATATCTGAGACTGTCAAAGTGGAGAAAACAGTACCAGCGTTCAAGGCATGGAGTTCAAAACTTTTGTTAGAAAGGCAAAAAGAAGAACTCGCATTGGGTTTTGGATGTCTACCAATTGCGGAAGGTGTTGAGGTGATTGAACCACCGATGAAAATGATTGAAGGACCAATGAAAAAGAAGAAATTAGGTAAAAAAACAAAAGAAGAGTGTAGCAGGTATAATATATAAAAATATTAAATATTTTTAAAAAGAGAAACTTTTTGAAAAACTTGTTTATTTTTAATTTAATTCTATTTTTATGTACTAACAGGGGACGAAGAAGGAAACATTGCATATCAACTGCAGACTCCTAAAATTGATCTTAAATATGGACTTTATGGAACAATTGATATGGAAGAAGCAAGTAAAGAGTTCAGATCAAAGTCTTTTGAGGTATTATTAATTAAAAAGTATTTTATTCTGTGATGCACTAGATATTGAAAGATGTACTAGAAGTTTAACTGTGATGCACTAGATATTGAACTTAGATGTACTAGAAGTTTAACTGTGATGCACTAGATTTTGAAATTAGATGTACTAGATTTTTAACTTTGAAGCAGTACATTTAATTTATAAAATAATAAAAACACTGTAATGCAGTAAGCTAATTTTGTTTCTTTTAAATGTTTAGGAAATGAAGGGAATTATAAGAGACAATATGGTGTTGTGTAATCAGTTGATGCTGGATATTGATTACAAGTTGATGATAGCTTCGAGAATAAACCCTGAGGATGAAGAGTTGAAAAAACTGGTTGAAATTAGGAAGGATTTGTTTGCTGAATCTTATAATGAACATGGTCATAAAAATGGTGATGATGCAACAAATGATTATGAAAATGATGGAAATTGTTGGGAGAATGTTGATGTTGCAAAAAATCAGAATGAACAAATGGGTGATCAGAATAAAGAAGATGGTGGAAATGATGGGGACAAAGGCATAAATAAAGATGGGATTAAAGATGATTTGAATGAGTCACGAAACAAAAAGACATCTTTGAATGAAAGTCATGATTTGATTGTTATGAAATACTTTCTGGAAAAAGTGAGTAATAAGGAAAAGAAGGATGATATATTTGGGACCAACCGTGAAGTTTCGGGACAAGATTTAGTAGCAACAAAATACAATGCTATAGTTCCATTTGATATTGATTTAAATTCAAGTCAAGGCTTATCTCAATCAACAAATGAGAATGAAAATCAATCACAAGAGATGCAGTTTGATTACCATGAAGATATTGTACAGTTGCCCGAATCTCAGGAACCGAATCTCACGGAAAATACATTTTCAAGTAATAACAAAAGAAGAAAACTGGATGATGAAGATGTTACACTATCTCAGCTAAGTTGGGCAATTAAAGACAAAGAAACTTTGAATGAAACTGAGATGGTTGACCAAATAGTAAAACTGCCATTTCTGTCAACCGGTATAACAGATGAAGCAAAACAGTTAGCTGCTGATGCACCAAGTGTCATTCATGATAAATCAAGTGTTAATGCTGATGCACCAAGTGCCATTCCTGATGAACCAAGTGCTAATGCTGATGCACCAAGTGCCATTCCTGATGCACCAGGTTCAAATGCTGATGCACCAAGTGCCAATGCTGGTGATGCACCAAGTGCCACTTCTGATGCACCAAGTGCCACTGCAACAAAAGCAGTAATTGCGACTCAGCCATACCATAGTACCAAGTTAAAGCTAAAAAGAAACAGTTCTGGAAAGTATGACGTTGAGAAGGATGGTAATTCAAATGAAGCCAAAAAGACAACTGTTGATGCGGCAAAAGAATCAGTTGTTCATGTGATTAATGCGATTCCGGTGAGTTCTGTTGCGCCTGTAAGTTATATTCCATCTGAGAAAATAGAAAAGGAAAAAGAAGTTGCTGCAGCAACCAAAAAGCAACCGGTTAAATGGGCAAAAAAGGTAGCAACCAATGAGGAACCGGTAAAAAAGGGAAGGGGTAAAAAGGAAGAAACAAAAAAGGAAATGGTCAAACCTCAAAAAGCTCCATCGAAAAAAGCAGAGCCTAAAACAGTTCAAGAGAATACACAAAAACCTAAAAGAGTCCAAAAGAGAGGCGCAAAAGATGTGGTAGAGGATAAAGAGGATGATAAATTGAAGGAAAAGCGTATAGTAAAGCCCTCTAATGCAATGAAGTCGCCATACTATGATAGGAAAGTTCATATCTTTAAAAAATGGAATGAAGCAGATATGAAACTTGTTGAGTACACGTGGAGTGACAGCTGTCCTGAAAGGTAATATGTTACTGCATCACTATTCACAAGATACTGCATCAATGGTTATATGTCATTGCATCTGTTTTTTTATTTTACTGCATTATAATATATATTACACTGCATCAATACTAAAATTTTATAGAATCTTAAATGTGCAGTGAAATTGTATTTGAATCGAATGGATTGCAAATAGAGGGTGTCTTTTTCTTAAGCCTATACCCTGAAGTTGAAGTTGCTGCACCTGTCATAGATTTATGGAGCAAAATACTAAACTATGAGGAGCAATTCAGAGATGACATTTCACAGAAGAGAAGTGTTTATTGTACTACGTTAATGCTGGTGCGTAATTCAACTATATAATATAGCTAAAATTAAGATGTAACATATTTATGCTTATAAAACGTTTCTTATTTACAAAAACAGCCGCATCGTATGGTGGATTTTGAAGAAGGAAAGGAATTGGAGAGAAGAAGAAAGACATTCGAAGATAATCTTAACTGTGTTTTGAAAAATTCAGGAGTGAAAGATATTAATGATGTTGGTTTGGTAAGTAAAATAAATTGATTTATTATTATGAGTTCCAATAATTTAATTTTTATAATTAATTCCAATGATGACTAAGCGTAAAAATGTCTGCAGATATTCTTTCCTTGCATTAAGATCACTGAAAGTGGGTCGAATCATTACTATCTCATATGCTTTAATATGAAGAATGGTAATATCGACATACTTGACAACGTGGACAATGGCATTGAAGATATCTCAGTTCGATATGGGAAGTATGCACAAGCTCTGGTCAGTATACCTAAAAATAAAAAGAATGTTTTTTACTGCATGAAAATGAATTATTTACTACATTGTAAACTTTTTACTGCATCATAGTGTTATATTTAGTGCATATAAGTTAAACTTTTGTCATATTTAGTACATATAACACTATGATGCAGTAAAAACTTTTGTCATATTTACTACATTGTAAACTTTTTACTGCATCATAGTGTTATATTTAGTACATATAACACTATGATGCAGTAAAAAGTTTACAAATATGCAAACAGTTAAAAATTTAGTACATCTAAGTTCAACATAAAAGTTAAAAATCTAGTACATCATATTTTATAAGTTTTAACAAATATGCAAACAGTTAAACTTCTAGTACATCTAAGTTCAATATCTAGTGCATCACAGGGTAATAAAATAAATAAAATTAATTTAACAAAATCTTATTATTTTTCACAGATTGATACATTTGTCAATTACCTTGAAAGGATAAAGCATCCAAAGGTTGCTGAGATATGGTTGTCGATCCCAAAAATGGTGCCATTAAAGTGGAAGACAACTTACAATGCTGCTGACTGCGGAATCTTTGTCATGAGTCACATGGAAATCTATCTCGGGGAAGGTGTATTTTTGTTTGAACTACAAGATGAAGGGGTACATCTGAAACAACAAGTAAAGATGCTTCGCGCAAAGTACCTGACAAAGATTTTACTAAAAGATCTTAATGACCAAAAGAAGAAATTGATGAAAGAAGCAGAAGCTTTTTGCAAGAAAGAAGGAAAGAAATCAAAGATCTTAACTCATGTTGATGTTAAAGTTGATGCAAACTTGATGAAGATGTTTAACGACACTCTAATCAAGACTCTTGAATAGATCAGTGTTGGGAAGTTAGCGTTGGATATATTTTAGATCAGTGTTGGGAAGTTAGTGTTGGATTACTTAAAAACTGAAATCTTTTGGATATATTTTAGACAATGTCTCTATGGTTATATTTGGTTAGTGATCAGTGAATGAATTGTACTTTGGAATTTAGACAATGTTTCTATGGTTACATATGGTTAATGATTGAACAAAATTAACAGCTTAATGATCAGTGTTTTTTATTACTTTTATTTATGGTTTCTGTTTTATAATTATTTCATCAATATATAATTGTTACTGCATTATAGTTCATTATAATTACTGAATCAATATATACTTGTTACTGCATTACGGTTCATTATCATTACTGCATCAATGTATACTTGTTACTGCATCAAATAGATCATTCATACTGATGTACTAAGACAATAATAGCATGTTGAGAAAACTAAGCCAATCTTCCATTAAAACTGTATGATGCACCTTTCTTTCTTTACAATTGAATTGAGTTTTTTATGGGTAAAAAAAAAGGAAAAATGTAGAATGTTTACAAGTGAATCATTTTTTTATTCGTAAAAAAAAGAAAAAATATAGAAAAAAATGTTCATTTTTTGCGCGTAGATTCTCTCAAACCAGCTCTTTTTGTTGTATCTTGTGCTTTGGTTTCTTCGATGGTCGAGCCTGTTGACAAGTCCTGGAATTGTGTCCTTCCTTCTCTCCACATACCCCACATGCCCTTCTCTTTGACAGTTCTTCAGCAGATACTTCGACTCTTGGCTTCATTCTTGAAAAGACACCGGTTCCTTTAGTTTTACTCTTCAATGGATTGTTCATTGTTTTTTCTTCAGGCTCTTTAACACCAAGCATTGACCCAATAACAGCTTTCCCATTCATTTTCGGAACTGCCGGAATATCACTAACAGCTTGATTCAATAACTCTTGCATCTTCTCTTTGTAGATATCTAACTTGCTTAAGTCATGTACCAAACGATCAACAGTAGATTCAAAAATATCATATAATTCCAAAACTTCATTCCTTACTGCATCTGATGCACCACTGATTCTGGGAAGAGCTAATTTTGAAGGTTTCACGTTCTTTAACCACCGTTTCTCTAAGTAGTTTCGGGGAAACTCCTCACATTGTTCATCCTTAGAACATAGAAACAATGGCGACATAACATGCCATAATACTTGTACCGATTACAGCTACAATGGAGTTTCATCGCAGACTTACAAAATTCAACCTACAAAAAAAAAATTGAAAAATTAATAAAACCTATGATGCACTAGATGTATAACTATGATGCAATATATACAAACTATGATGCACTAGATTTATAACTATGATGCAGTAGATATAAAAAAGTGATGCAGTAAAATATGATACCTGATAAACATTGTCAACGAGCTCTCTCTTCTCAAACTGGGAATCACGAACTGAATATTTTTCCATACTCTCACTTTGAACAACGTTCAATGCAATACAGAACTTATAAGAAGCAAGCATCTCATCTTGCACATCAAAGAATATAGTTCTTGTATATAGGTTAGATGCGTCTTGTTCCATCAGAAGGTCTGTTTTGAATTCTGGAGATCTATACCTTGAATCATGGTCATTCTTACGCTCAATGTACCTCTGATACTCGATAGCAGTGTCGTGGTGGCTTAAGAATTCAACAAGGGAAAGATGGGGGCTGGTCCATTTACCAAAAAAATGGTTCTCACTTTCGGATCTTGAAGTGGTACGCATTAGCCCTACCATATGAACATCACGCAAATACGCTGGTATCCATCTCTCTCTCATTACAAACATTTCACCTAACCATTTATTATCAACAAGATCAAAATCATTTATCATTCTCTCCCGCTCTTTCTCAAATACTTCAGGTGAAATCTGGTCGGTCCAAACAATATCGCATATGCGCTTTTTAAAATAAGGCCCACTAAATAGATCAGAACCAACCTGGAAAAACAGAAAATTGTTAATATAATAAGAATGGGAATGGATATAAATTATTTTACTGCATCAGTTTATGTAATAAATAAAATTGCATCAATTTGAAAAAAATTAATACATCAACGGTTTTCAAAATATAAAAATCTTTTTAGTATGAATGGATAAGAAAAATTAACTGCATCATCTAATATAAGCTACTGCATCATAGGCATAAGTACTATAAAGAAATACTTTCGTACTCAATTTCTGCATAATATGCCACATACACAGTCGATGCCTTGAATTCGGGAAGCATTCTTCTATAGCTATCTTCATTGATGGATCTTGATCTGTAATAACAACATTTGGATCCTTCCCAAAAGCATTTTTGAATTCAGTAAGTAACCATATGTACGCTCCGGCAGACTCATCAGCAAGCAACCCGTAAGCAAATGTAAGACAACGATTATGATGGTTGATACCCGTAAAAGGAACAAATACCATTTGATACCTACATTTTATAACATATAAAAACAGTATATATAAGTCAATAACAAATAAAACAGTAAATAAAAAAAAATCAGAATACGGAACAGAATGTACTTGTTAGAACGAAATGTCGCATCAAAGGATACTATATCACCAAATGTTTGGTAGTCACTAATAGCTTCTTCATCAGCCCAAAAAAGACCAACCAACCGATCGTCATCACCTAAAATAAAAAATTAAAATAATAATAATAATAATAATAATAATAATAATAATAATAATAATAATAATGTGATGCACTAAATATTATAACTGTGATGCACTAGAGATTATAAGTGTAATGTAACGAATAAGTGAATCACCTTTATAATAATTGACATAAAAGCCAGGTGAATGAAGCTTTCGACTAAGCAGCTTTTCAACAGCCATTTGAGCATCTCGGTCTCCAATAAAAACACTAATTTTCTTCTTATTGTTCTTACAGTCACTCTTTGTAACACCAACTCTATCAAAGCCACCATACAACTGTTTCAATAACCTAAAACCGATTGCAGGACCAAAATTTGCATTCGAAACTTGGTAAAGAAAATGTTGCTTTGTATATCCCATATTCCTAGAATTCTTCATAAAAATCATATCCTTTTCTGCTACGAGAGGATGGTTATGTCCGTCTTCAAAATTAGTAACTTCATAAACATTTTCAAATTTCTTAAGAGTAAGTGAGGCTAAACAGCCACATCTAAAAGAAGCCTTCCTCATTTTTTGCTTATTCTTAAACTCGCCAAACTTAATAGAACCATTACTGGATTCACCTTCTTTAGAGATATTGGCATTTGAATTTTCATCTACAGATTTCCCTTTCAAAGGTAACCCTTCTCTTGAGCAATAGAAGTATTTTATAGTTGTCTCTTTTGTACCTGCAGCCTGGTACTGTCCACCTTTCCTAATATCGAAACCGCCTTTTTTACCATAAGCTACGTAGAAACTATAAGCCTGATCAATTGAAACAAACTGACAACCTTTTATAGGTTTTTCGCCGCAATCAGGATACCATGTCCTATTGCCATTATCGTCACAAATATAATAACCAACGTGATCTCTAACTCGAACACTTTCGACCTCAACATCTGAAAGGATTGCATCACAGTTTTAAATATATTGCATAACTTATAAAAAATCATTGCTCATATTTTAAACTATGCTTAACAAAACTGAAAAAACAAAAACATTAGAACTAGTGCATCAAATTATAAAATCAAATACATCACACATATATCAATTTAATCTATTTGAGTACAATTTTATTGTACAATTTTGAAAAGTACAATAAAATGAATAAGTGCATCATAGAATTATTTCTACTGCATCACAATTATAAACTATGAATAAGTGCATCATAGAATTATTTCTACTGCATCACAATTATAAAATATCAAAATGATGAAATTTAATATCTGATAAAAAAAATGTACCTATAAACTATAAACTATGCTTAACATCAGAACTAGTGCATCAAAATATATAATCTAGAACATCACACATATATCAATTTAATCTATTTGAAAACAATTTGAACTAAAAAAATTTTGATTAATGAAATACAAACTTTCAAACTAAAAATCAAAACACTACATTCTAATATATACTGCATCAAACACTATTAAGTAGCAATCAATAGAAAAAAGCTTTAATAGGAATCTTACTATCAGAAACTGAGGATGAATTACTTTCATTATTTACAGAAACTGAGGATTCAATGGTTGATGATTGAATACTCATCTTCAACAACGGAGATAAACGGTGGGAAACGGTGGGAATACGGTGGGAAACGGTGGGGAATGGTGGGAAACGGTGGGGAATGGTGGGAAACGGTGGTGGAATGGTGGAATATGATGGTGGGAAAACAGAGAGAAAAGCGTAGGGAGAAAACGGTGGGGAAGGAGAAGAGAGATGAATGAGCAAAAAAAAGAGATTATATACCCTATTTGTTTTGGGAATTGACAAAAATACCCTTGCAAGCATAAAAAAAAAGAGGGGACTAAGGGGGACACATGGCAGCATGTGGTGGCTTCCTACACTTTTTATTATAACACACTTTTTATTTTAACCCAAATATATATATATATATATATATATATATATATATATATATATATATATATATATATATATATATATATATTAATGTGGTTAATGTGATAGTTTCTCTTTCTTATTTTCGTAATCCATATGTCATTGGCACATCACACATGTAAGTGTGAATTGTTTTTTATAAATATTAGAGTTAATGTCATTTTTCGTCCATGTGGTTTGCCGGGTCAATCACGTTTAGTCTCTG
Organism: Artemisia argyi; assembly: GCA_030686995.1. Taxonomy (NCBI): domain Eukaryota; kingdom Viridiplantae; phylum Streptophyta; class Magnoliopsida; order Asterales; family Asteraceae; genus Artemisia; species Artemisia argyi. The sequence continues at coordinate 134,058,890 of CM060698.1, read as the reverse complement.
CCGTTAAAATTCGTCGGGTTTGGTCCCCATGGTTTACAACCCATACGGGTTTGGTCCCTTGACCAAGTTATCCGTCAGTTGACCATGTAAAATGACAAAAACACCCTTATTATTATTATTATTATTATTATTATTATTATTATTATTATTCAAACACTACTAAAAACATAAATTTACACAGGTTTAAGATCCAAATATACAAACAAAACATATCATCACAGGGCAAGATTTAAGATCCAAGATTTAACACTACTAAAAACATAAATCCAACAAAGATCCACGCTAACATAAACACTTCATCCTTGGTCCAAAACAAAAAATTTAGTAGAATGATTATGGACATCACAATCATAACCAAACACATTCAAATCTTTATCCTCATTTTTCCAACCTCCAACATACCTTAGCTCATAGCATATTTCCAGCAAGTAAACTCCTTTCTGTACACAAACCTTATTTGGAAAAAAAATTATTACTCTTATTTAAGACTTGGCATTTCATCAAACACTTTATATGCATCTCTTTCACCCTGTTTCTACAAATGGTAGCCCATTATTAAGATGTCTACCATGTATCAACAACATAAACGAACTTCACTCAAATCAGAACTAACACCATATCATGTATATAATGTTCATATTAATGATGAGGACCATAACCATAAACAACCACCATCTCCGACGCTCCACCAACACCCTTCTCAACCGCCACATTTCCCACGCCATTACCATCTTCCTCCTCATCACTATCCAAAGTAAACCTCCCCTGATCCATCCGTTGCTGCGTCTCATCTCCAAGCGGCTTATACATCAACGACTCATTACTCACACCATACTTCCTACTAACCAAACTATACACCCCACAAACAAAACACACCAGCAATGCCAAATGACAATTAAACTGCAAAGTTGCAATAGCTCTCGCTCTATGAAACTCCAGATGCCCTTTACACCTAATCGTAAAATTCCCTCTACTCTTCTCCTTCATAAAACACCCGTCCGTTATCCCACTAGAATAAAACGAAACACCCATTTGCACAAACCACATCCCTTGCAACACCAACCCAACTCCTCTCCCCAACCTCGAATAACTCGAACTCCCATCACTCCCTTTTTCATCAAACAATTTATATACATGATATGGTGACTGGTTTATGGTGTTTGATTATGGTGATGGTTTATTGATGGGGTTTTTGTTTAAGATGAAATATTTGTTGATGGGTTAGTGTTTGGAGGGTGTTTGGCCGGCTATTAGGTCGCAACGGTGGGGATTAGGAGGCGGTGATGGTTGTTGATGGAGGTGATGGTGGGATGGTGAATTGGTGATGGTTAGCGGTTATGGTTTAGAGAGATGAAGATGAAGAAAGCTAGGGAGTGAAGAGTGTGTGGTTTGTTTATTTATTTTATAAAAAAATATATTGAAATGACAAAAATAGCCTTCTACTTAACAGTCAAACTAACGGAGTTATGGTCAAGGGACCAAACCCGTATGGGTTGTAAACCATGGGGACCAAACCCGACGAATTTTAACGGCAGAGACTAAACGTGATTGACCCGGCAAACCACAGGGACGAAAAATGACATTAACTCTAAATATTATAAATATTATCTTTTACCTCCTTGTAATTATTTCCCCTAACTCCTTGTTAACACTTCTTAATATACCGCCGTTAAAATAAAGTAAAAAATAACAATAGTTATTGTATCAGTCCGTTATTGTATCTCAATTTTCAACTTTGTTGAAGATTATTGGCCGGTCTTATTTAATAGAGTAGTATATTATCTTTTCGCCAAATTAAAAAGAAAAGCAGCACCTTCTTGTGTTTTGTTTTTCAGATGAGAAGTTATAAACTTTTTTGAAACAAAAAGAGTAGCACAATCCCAAGAAATGAAATAAGCTTAAGTTTTACAACAACACAATGATTAACACACTCCATAGCTACGATTTATAACCTAGCTTGACTATAATTGGGTCGCAGCCTACATAATTGGAAAGTTCTGACAATATTACTACTAGTAATATTTATGATATTTTAGCATGCATGTATAACAGACTAGAAGAGAAAGAGACTGAAAAGGATGAAAAACATGTTACTGCAGAGCTTGAATGTCGAGATGAGGAATGTGAGAAATGTTAAGCCAATACTCGCCAATCTCTTTCTCACACCGTCTGCTTAGAATCTTACATTGACGAATGCAAAGTCGATTAAGATCCTTGAAATTTTGTATCTCATCTGGTAGTGATCCTAATCTGTCACAGCGTTCTACAACCAAGGACCTGAGCGTTAAAATGTCACTAGGCAAAGAACCTAACTTCGTGCACTCTTGCAAATACAAGTCCTTGAGTTTTGTGAGGTTACTTGGCAAAGAATCTAATTCATAACTCCGTATTAGGTCTAAATTTGTAAGTTCCGAGAAGTTAGAAGGCAAAGAAGTCAACGACAAACAATCGTATATCTGTAACTCCTGTAAACTACAAAATAGAACGCTATCCCTTGATCTTGCGTTATCATCATCATGGAAACACTTTAAAGAGTGCATGTTTTCCAACGTAATACACTTCAGGCTGGGTAATTTCCCAAGTGGCGGAAGATGTTTACAGTTAGTAATATCAGAAAAGTGAACACGAGCTAAATTCCTTAATTTGACCAGCCAACTCGGAGAAATAATATTTCCAATGTAATTGCTTATAGTCAGATTCTGAAGAACCGAACTTGGTTCCAATCCCTCAAGAACCTCTTCATCAAAAGTTTCGTGTTGTTCATGCTCAGACCACTCTAATATCAAACCCACCAGATTTCTTTTATCTTTCAGATTGGCACTTTTGGCATCCTTTAAACCTCCAACATTCTCAAGTCTTGATAATTTCAACTCCCAACCAAGAAGATTCAGATGTCCTAGTTCCCCTATTTGGGCACCCTCAATTTTACCTACAACAAATTCTGAAAGCCTTCGAAGGTTAGCTAGTTCTTTTATTCCAACAGGCATATGGTGGAGTGCAGGGCAGTAACTGGTACCTAGACGTTGAAGATTCCTCATGTACTTCATGCCTTTAGGAAACTTACGGAACTCATAACAAAATTTTAGAAGTATAACTTGTAAATTTTGGAGATAAATAATCGCCTCTGGTAGAACTTGTATTTCCGAGCACGATATTTTCAAGTATCTCAAATGTATTAGCTCACATATTGATTCCGGCAGTGTCGAGCTTACAAGTCTGTTCAAGTGCAGCACCCTTAGATAGACATGGTTGGAGATTTGTGTAACGCCACTTTTAAAATCATAATCAAAGACCAACATTGACCGTAATGATTTCATCTTTTTTAAATCATCTTTTGGTAAATAAAAATCCTGACATGATAAACTAAGATGCAGTACCTCCTCATCCAGAGTTATCAACTCCTTACCGGCCTCTGTAACTAAACAATCATGTCTCATCACATATCGTGCTAGATCATGCATTAGATCATGAATTTTACATATCTTACCCCTGTGCTGATCTTCCTTGACATCTTTGAAGAAACACCTCCACACCAAACAATTAAAAATCTCTTCACCTAGCTCATACAACCTCACTTCTCCTCTAGGTGGAATAAAGCCATTTGCTATCCATAACTCTATCAGTAGATTCTTACCGATTTCATCACCTTTTGAAAATAGACTACAATAAGCAAAACAGCGTTTCATATGTGGAAGCAAATTGTTGTAGCTTAATCTTAAAGCAGGCAAAATGCCATTTTCTTGGAGCTCCCACATGACGTTGTCGCCCACAATCTGCCATTCACCTACACTACTTTTTGACACCATTAAGCTACCCAAAGTCTTCACTGCCAGGGGTAAGCCTTTGCATTTCTCAACTATCTTCCTTCCAATATGCTTCATTTCCTCTGTGTTTTCTCCCTCTCTCCCACCTGAGAATGCAAGCATCTCGAATAACGACCACGCAGCCTCTTCTGATAATTCTTGCACGTTATACTGCATCTCAGTAACCTTAGCCATCATTAAACTAGTTGCATTGTTCCGCGTCGTTACCATAATAGTGCTACCTTTTGCTCCACAACTAAGTGCTTTACATAGCTCCTCCCACTTTTCCATATCCTTGTTTTCGATCCAAACATCATCCAGTACAATAAAAAACTTCTTCCCTCGTAACTTGTTTTGAAGGCATACTTGCATTGCATCCAATTGCGAATCTTTCGAGCCACATATTGATTTAATTATTCGTCTAATATCAAACACATTAGAGACATAAACCCAAAACTTAAGCTCGAAATGTGTCTTCACCATTTCATGGTTATAAACTAACTGAGCGAGCGTGGTTTTTCCAATACCCCCCATGCCCCATATAGCATATACCCGAACATCACCAACGTCATTCACACCTATATTTTGGTTACAGATCGTGTGAATCATCATCATCTTCTCTTCATCCCTTCCATAAATTTTGGACAAGTTTACAAGGGAGCTAGTTTCTTTTTGTAGAATCTCACCACTATATCCCACGGGATCTCCACTTAGGGCATCTAATTTAAACTTTGTTCTATTAGCACCGATGAGATCTAATTTTTTCTTTATGTTCTTAACTTTGTGAGCAATCCTAGTTTTGACCATAAGCCGATTATGGCGAGAGGAAAAGAAAGCTCTTACCTTGCATTTGATGCCTTTTTCATTCGTTATCCTTTGTATCAGATCATGAGTTAAGGCTTCGTCAAGGACGTTTTCCACCTCCAAAGAAGCGGATCTGAGAATCCTGAGCCATTCTTCCACGTCCTTTTCCTTTGTTTGGCTCATCTCTGCGTCATGAAGAACAGCTTGTATCTGACGGAAAGTGTTGTTGAGAGCTGAAAGATCAGTCTCAAGTCCCCTAAGTTGGCTAGCTACAGAGGTCAATCTCCCTAACACATCCCTTACAAGGGCTGAAATAGCGGCATCAGCCATGATCTTAGTTATTGTTAAACCAACAACCAAGTGTACGTAAAATGCTCAACGCACAAATAGATTAGAGAAAACTCACACAGAAAGAAAAGAAGTGATGATTATGAGAACAATTTGTTCACATAATAGATTAGTCAAAATTCTAGGATCTTTGATAATGTATCAGACAAAATTACGTAATCCAATAAATTAGTTCACATTAAACAATGATTGACGCTCGTATAAAAAAAGTAGATATTACCCGCGTATAGTGCATTTATTTTTTTTGCACATGGAGCAGTACTAAACTACTTTGCAATCACACAAGCCATACTTATCTAGTTATCTCATATAAAAGTTTTAAAAACTACTAATTCCTTAAAGATCAAAAATTTAGATCAACATCATCCAATTTATTTAATCAACATTGTAGATTAAAACTAGTTTTTATTAAAATTAAATGTATTGAAATAATTATTAACGGAAGGTCAATATTGTCTTTTCACGTGACCCACCTAACACCTCACCATATATTTGGTTCCAATCGCATGTGATTATTAGTATACTCACATATGACTTTTAATACAATCGCACGTGATTTTTTTTGAGTAATCATGGTTTCCGATCATTTGACCGACTAATCTACAGTTTGAACCCACTGCCACACAAACTAAAACCTGGTAAATCCCTCTATTTTCAGGAGGTTTACGTGGCCATTTCAAGGTTGTTTGCATCTAGCAGGAATTGAACTTAAGACCTCACACATTTTAGAGTGATAGTCACAAGCCATTTTGCTACTAGGCCACCCTTGAGTGGTTAACGGCACGTGATTTACCATCCAAACATATTCATATGTAATTTTATCTATAACAAAATTTACTTCTAGATCCGGATTTAAACCTATTTCCACCATGATTTTCATCATCTATAACTCGATTCTCACCAGCAACTACATGATTTTCATCACTAATAGTTTAATACACGTTTTTGGAATGATATCACGAAATAGATGTGTTTAGACTATTTAACAAGAATGTATTTTAACAAATGTATTGTTGTAATACTTGGAACAGAAAAGTACTAAGAAACAGTGGCGGAGGTAGAAAATTTTTCGTGGGAGGGCCGACCCGGAAAAATATTAGATGGGAGGGCCGAGATTTTTTTTTTTTTTTTTTTTTTTTTTTTTTTTTTTTTAACACATAAAATCGCAAATAAATACACTAATGAGCTTAGGCCTAGGGGGATGTTAACAAAGCAAACTTTCAAAATACTGACGTCTATTAACAGTTTCTTGAATCAAGTAATATAACAATATAAATTTCATAAAAATTCCTTAACCTAGAAAAGAAAAAGATAAAGAAAACAATTTAGACAATCAAAAAGGTTAAACATAACTGTTAAAGCTACGTTTAAGAAACAAAAAATGCATAACTGGGTTGTATATAGAGTCGGTTGAAGGAGCTTAATTCAGGGATAGGCAATTGTTATTAAAGATATAAAGAGTTAATGCTTGTCTAGATTCCTTAAACCTAGCCCTAAAGGCTACGTTCAGAAATTTTCATGAAAAAGCAAACTTAACTCTAATGGCTATGTTTTAAAAAAAAAGTTTGTGCGCAACAAGTGGTAACTACTCAGGGGTGGCCTAGTGGCAAAATAGTTTGCAGTTGTTAGAGTAAAATGTGTGAAATTTTAACTTCAATTTCTGCTAGCCGCAAACAACTGTGAAGTGGTTATGCTAACCTTTTGAAAAAGGAAATATTTACTTTATTTGAGTCTATGTGATGACGAGTTTGGATCAATCGGGAAGAAAAAAAAAGTTTATGTAGGTTAATCATTTAGAGAGGTGAGTTAGTTATCACCAAGTTAGTGGGTAGTTATTACTAATGTACAAGCAAATAAAACATGTCTAAATATATTAAAGATAGTGCTAAGAGCATCGGGTGTGGTCTTCGTCATAGCTCGCCACTTCTACGTGAACCTCTTGCCATCCCTCACCACCATAAGTAAAGCCTCAGCTCGCTGTCGCTCGCCAAACTCCATCTCGTCGTCTGCACGACGAGCAAAATTGTTTGCAAATTATCCGTTGGAGTGGGGCCAAGAAAGAGATAAACATTTATAAATTGCCGAAGTTGGTGTAAACGAAAATAAACACATACTTTGGTGGCTTATTTGTTTGTTTTAATAGATGAGTGGCCTATATGATAATATATGATAAAAATTGAAAAGTTAGCAGACCTTCATAAACATTATCCCTTTCTTTATTTAGTTCATCTAAATTTGTTTAATTAGATAAACCCTAAAACTATATAAGACGTACGCAACTCATGCAAGTCTCATCATTCATATTAATTAACTTATATTCCAATTTCACTGCCTCGTGTATAATAAATCGAAACAATTAACAGCAACTTCTAATCGTCATAATCATCATCCAATGGCGAATCACAACATTGAGGGCAATATCCTCGAACTTACTGGTATTAATTACTTTGTGGCTTTTCGCGTTCTTATTCAATTGTCTTTGCGTTCGTTCTTTTAGATAATTCAATAGTTTAGTACAGTATATGTTTATATTTTTTTGATTAAAACGGTATAACAAAGATAAAAAGTATACATAATACTCGTTTTTGTTATATGTTTGTTCATGTTCAATTCGTTTACTTAGCTTTACTTAGCTTAACTAAAACTATTTTCATAACTTTTTGAAAAAGGAACGCTAAAGAACGAACTAGACTTTTGTTCGTGTTGTATTATTTTATCAAGGGAACGCAAATTTTGTTTATGTTTACGTTCCAATCTCGTTGGACTAATTTAGTAAATTTATGTACACTGTGATTTTACACTTTTCGTATATAATTTTTATGTTTACTTTGTGCTGAATCATATTTTGTTATAAATGTATACAGTGGTAGGCTGCAAGAACCTAGGGACATAGAAGCGCATTCAACGCTAAATCCTTATATTTGTGTTGAATATGGAAGTTACGAAAGTCCCACTAGTGTTTGTAAAGGTCCTCAGTTCTTTCTCACTTTTCTTTAAATGTAAATAATTAAAATATATGTGTTAATCGTTTTAAATTTAAATTTAAATTATTGTGACTGATGTAACAGATGGAGCCAATAACCCTACATTTCAAGAAAATTTCGCATGTAGTTTGATTAACGGATTAAGAGAGTTGAATATTATTGTTTGGGATAGCAATACTTATGGTGATGAGTTTATCGGCAGTGGAAAGTAATTGCTTCTTCTCTTCTTTGTGTTTCTTTTTCTTTTTGTACTGGTGATGATGTTTTGGCTCTGGCTAAACTAAATTTCTTTTATGGATGTTCTTTTGGGTTTATAGGGTTCAATTGGCTAATGTTCTTTCTCGTGGATATGATGATAGCCCTTGGCCTTTGAAGACTCAAACTGACAGGTTCGAGTTCTAAGTAGATTGGTTTAAAACTTCAATATGTCATAGTCACACAAGTGTTGATAAGAACAAAAACTAAGGCTTTTCAGTAGGTTTTTAACGCACAAGAAGAATTAAAACTCGTATATTCTAAAGATGTGCAAGCTTCATTATAAACGGGTTAATGGAGATGAATACCTCTTCAGGTTACCTATGGAAAGTAGTGCCTTTTGGCTCTAATATATATACGCGGCCTAACCGGTAGTTCCTTGGCCATTTTCGACTCTTTCCTAGCCAACACAAGATGTTCAACCTGGGTCTCTTTTGAGATGCACTTATATATTATCAAGTCTGTGTTACACTATAAGATACTTATAACTTGTGGAATGTATTTTAAGTAATGGAAGAGCTTAAGTGCATGAGAAATCAACTATAAGGACATACATCATATTTTAACTCAAACACTTATCGTCGGTGGCGAAGCTAGAAAATTTTCAGTGGAGGGTTAGAATCTAATTTTTTTTCCTAACGCTATTTTTCGGGTAATATGTTCGGGTCGGGTCAAAAATTAAATACTATTATTATTAAAAAAAAATTTCAATCACTAAAAAACTATACATTTGTCCAAGACAACTAAACATTAAAAAGGAGACAGACGGTTGGTACCTGGTTCGATTCATTGAAGAAATTAGAGTTCAACCTTTCTACCTTTAAGATCCTTGAATTCTTCAATTATGGACTCCGCATCAAACTTGTTAGCAATTTCTTTTTCTATGTAAATCACCATACTATTTGCTAGATTCTGATCTGACATCTTATTACGCAGGCGATTCTTGAATATCTTCATTGCCGAAAATCCCCTCTATGTTGTTGCAGTCGAATTGAAACCGGGAGTGTCAAGAGTATCCGACACACTCTTTCAACCAAATCGTACATGCTATTTTTTCCAGTTTCCACAAGAGTTTGGCAGAGATCAGAAAGAGTTGCTACCTCACTTAGCTTGGCATTATTTATCCTTTCAACTTGAAAAGTCTCCAATTGACAACGTAATTGATTTCTCTCCTGCTCAGTAAAGTCTGTAGGATAATATTTCTCAACAAGAAGAACAATGTGATCAATATTAATCTCTTTTGAACATAAAGTCGCACCAAGAGATAATAACTCTATTGATTGCTCACTGAATCTACAATCCAACTCATGTATTTGCTTATCCAATGTCCCCATAAACAAATCTACTCGGTAAAAATGTTCAATGTAACATGAAGATCTTTTTTACGAGGCCGATATCGGGTAGATCTATATGGAGCACTCATATCGGGCATCTCTATGTCATGTCATTGACAAAAAAAAAAAAAAAAAAAAAAAAAAAAAAAAAAAAAAAAAAAAAAACCTTTCTCAATTAAAGAATCTCATCCATCGTTTCTAAAATTATTTAGACTAACCTTTGTGGCTGAAACTAAATCCATTGCATTAAGGATGTCTTGGGATTTCTTTTGTAATCCTTGACAAAGTGTATAAGTCTTTTGCATCACCTCTTTCATCATGTGAAGAACAAACACAAACTTAAATGACTTCAAGTAACTATAAGCCATACTATCATCTCCACGTTTAGCACGGGTATTACGAGTAGTGTCGTCCATTATTCCCTTGAGATCAGCCAACGGCGCAGCTATATATATGTGGGGGGGGGGGGGGGGGGGCCGACCCCCCGAAATTTTTTTTGCGATGAAGGGTATATAGTTTTCGTGTAGAAAAATTTCGGTATATTCGGTTTCGACCCCCCATTTTAATTGTGATTTTTTTTTTATACATTAAGCAATAAAATTGATCCATTATATTTTACATAAACCCATCTACCCAAACTAAAATCCATTAACAAACCAAATCCCAAACTAAAATCCATTACTTAGCCCATTAAAAAAAAAAAAAAAAAAAAAAAAAAAAAAAAAAAAAACGGAACAATAACAATTAATAAACCAATTAACCAAATCCCAAACCCTCCCCCTTCGACCCTCATCTCCTCCCACCTTCCTGGCTCCTGCAGTCCCACCGGCCACCGCCGACGGCCGACCAGCCTCCGCCACGCCTGCCGCCGCCTGCATCGGCCCTTCTGGTTTGTTGTCTTTAAATCTACTTGTCTTTTATTTCGAGATTTAGTAGAAATTAGGGATTTAGTAGAAATTAGGGATTTAAGTAGAAATTAGAAATTGGGGTTGAAAGTTCAATATGGCAGCCTGACAGGAATTGTCAATCGTGTACCACTAATATAAGTTCTTTGCAATTTATGTTGGTGTAGGACAGATTTATAGATTGTGACTATGGTGAAGAATAAAACCATAACTTCATTTTTTTTAAAAGAAAGAATGAAGAACAACAAGTAGAAGGAATTGATGATGAAATTCAAGAGAGTAAACATCAAAAAGGTTCAACAAGCGAACCGGTTATTGGTCCGAATATTTGCAATGAACAACCTTCTGAAATTCCACAAGCTAACATCAATGAAGTGGATGTTAGTAGCCTAGAAAGAGAACCTGCTAAATGACTTGAAATGTGGAAATATCCGGTTGCGGTACGTGAGCAAGTAAGGCTAGCAAATATATCATTAGGAGTGTATCAACCTAAGCTTGAAGAGTATAAGCCTAGAGGTCCAAAGAATAATCTTCGTCGATTTAAATTTGCTTGGTTTGGTATGTTCCCTAATTGGTTAGAGTATTCTCCAACAACACACATGGCTTATTGTTTTCTATGTTATTTGTATAAGGATAAACCAAATGAGCAAAGTGGTCACAGTGCATTTAGTTGTGAAGGATTTGACAATTGGAAAAAAGTTAATGATGGAAATAATTGTCCTTTGTTGAAGCACATTAAATCTTCAACACACAAAAAGGCATTTGTGTTTGCTACTAATTTAGTGAATCAAGAAGCACACATTTAAAATTTCATAGAAAAACAAAGTGAAGAGCAAAAAAGGAAAAACCGTTTAAGATTGAAAGGCACAATTGATGTAGTTCGTTGGTTAACATACCAAGCTTGTGCTTTACGAGGACATGATGAATCTTCCAATTCAAAGAATCAAGGTAACTTTCTTGAATTGCTAAAACTATTAGCTTCTTATAATGATGAGTTTGCAAATGTTATTTTGGCAAATGCTTCTTGTAGTTCCAAGTATACATCTTTCGATATCCAACAAGAAGTTCTTAGTATTATGGCAAATAAAGTGAGAAGGTATATACGGGAAGAAGTGGGGGATTCATGGTTTTGTATCATGGTTGATGAGTCACGGGATGAATCCAAAAAAAGAGCAAATGGCCATAGTCTTAAGATTTGTTGATACGAAAGGGGTGATACGGGAAAGGTTCTGGGATTTAGTTCATGTCACGGATACTGTTGCGGCGACTTTAAAGGCTAATTTGTGGAATAGACTTTTGAATCACAACTTGGATACTGGAAAGTTACCTTGATTCTTTGAATTGGAAGATTCATCATAACCTTGACCACGAATTTTTCCAGTATCAAAGTTGTATCAACCTATTGCTAGCACCATCATAACCTTGACCATGAATTTTTCCAGTATCAAAGTTGTGATTCAAAAGTCTATTCCTTAAACTAGCCTTTAAAGTCGCCGCAACAGTATCCGTGACATGAACTAAATCCAAGAACCTTTCCCGTACCACCCTTTTCGCATCAACAAATCTTAAGACTATGGCAGTTTGCTCTTTTTTGGATTCATCCCGTGACTCATCAACCATGAAACAAAACCATGAATCCCCCACTTCTTCCCGTATATACCTTCTCACTTTATTTGCCATAATACTAAGAACTTCTTGTTGGATATCGAAAGATGTATACATGGAATTACAAGGAGCATTTGCCAAAATAACATTTGCAAACTCATCATTATAAGAAGCTAATAGTTTTAGCAATTCAAGAAAGTTACCTTGATTCTTTGAATTGGAAGATTCATCATGTCCTCGTAAAGCACAAGCATGGTATGTTAACCAACGAACTACATCAGTTGTGCCTTTCAATCTTAAACGGTTTTTCCTTTTTTGCTCTTCACTTTGTTTTTCTATGAAATTTTCAATGTGTGCTTCTTGATTCACTAAATTAGTAGCAAACACAAATGCCTTTTTGTGTGTTGAAGATTTAATGTGCTTCAACAAAGGACAATTATTCCCATCATTAACTTTTTTCCAATTGTTAAATCCTTCACAACTAAATGCACTATGACCACTTTGCTCATTTGGTTTATCCTTATACAAATAACATAGAAAACAATAAGCCTTGTGTGTTGTTTGAGAATACTCTAACCAATTAGGGAACATACCAAACCAAGCAAATTTAAATCGACGAAGATTATTCTTTGGACCTCTAGGCTTATACTCTTCAAGCTTAGGTTGATACACTCCTAATGATATATATGCTAGCCTTACTTGCTCACGTACCGCAACCGGATATTTCCACATTTCAAGTCGTTTAGCAGGATCTCTTTCTAGGCTACTAACATCCACTTCATTGATGTTAGCTTGTGGAATTTCAGAAGGTTGTTCATTGCAAGTATCCGGACCAATAACCGGTTCGCTTGTTGAACCTTTTTTACGTTTACTCTCTTGAATTTCATCATCAATTCCTTCTACTTGTTGTTCTTCATTCTTTCTTTTAAAAAATAAAGTTATGGTTTTATTCTTCGCCATAGTCACAATCTATAAATCTGTCCTACACCTACATAAATTGCAAAGAACTTATATTAGTGGTACACGATTGACGATTCCTGCCAGTTTGCCATATTGAACTTTCAACCCCAATTTCTAATTTCTACTTAAATCCCTAATTTCTACTAAATACCTAAATAAAAGACAAGTAGATTTAAAGACAACAAACCAGAAGGGCCGCTGCAGGCGACAACAGGCGTGGCGGAGGCTGGTCGGCCGTCGGCGGTGGCCGGCGGGACTGCAGGAGCCAGGAAGGTGGGAGGAGATGAGGTTCGAAGGGGGAGGGTTTGGGATTTGGTTAATTGGTTTGTTAATTATTATTGTCCCGGTTTTTTTTTGTTTTTGTTTTTTTTTTTTTTTTTTTTTAAGTAATGGATTTTAGCTTGGGATTTGGTTTGTTAATGGATTTTGGTTTGGGTAGATGGGCTTATATAAAATGTAATAGATCAATTTTTTTGCCTAATGTATAAAAAAATTTTCACAATTAAAACGGGAGGTCAAAACCAAATATACCGAAATTTTTCTACACAAAAATATATACCCCCTACATCGCAAAAAAAAATACGGGGGTCCCCCATCCCTATATAGCTGCGCCGTTGCTTATCGTATGCAGTTATGCTGGCGAGGTACGACTGATAATGCATTATTCTCATGCCAAAGTAAGTACAATTCATGTGTGACATTTCTAAGTAGTTTAGGTCAAATTATTTCAAGTAATTTAGCATTTTCGTTTTGTTGGTCTTGATTCAAAAGTTAATTTGATCAGAAATGAAAATGTAAATCTTTATGGCAATTATGTGTCTTGATTCAAAAGTTAATTTGATCAGAAATGAAAATGTAAATCTTTATGGCAATTATGTGTTATCCAGTGGCAAACTAAACAATGCTTTTCTCTCTCTTTTTTTTTTTTTTTTTTTTTTTTTTTTTTTTTTCTTTTCTTTTTTTGGTCATTTGCATACAGAACTCTGCAAACAGTTCTGCGTCATCAGCTCTACTATATGATGCATCAAGTGCATACTATAATGCTATGTATTCCGCACCGCCACCAGCTCCATACATGCTTTTTCGGCCATTAGCTCCAATCCTGCTTTATTCGCCACCAGCTCCAATCCTGCTTTATCTGCCACCAGCTCCAATCATGTTACATCCACCATCCCCATACCCAGCTCAGGCTGCCCCAAATCCTCCTCTGCCACATGGCTCGCATTGTCCTTACGGTAACTGCATGTTCATCCTTATTCATCATCTAAATTTGAACATACACTTGGCTTATCTATATACTAACGGGTCAATTTGGACTAAACTAAAAGATTTAACATAAAACGAAACTTGGACTAAACTAAAAGATTTAACATAAAACGAAACTAGTCAAATGTGTTAAACACGCTGAAACTGGCATCCCAAATGGCCAGATGGTATCAATGTAGCAAGCCATTCAGATTGCTTTATTATTATTATTATTATTATTATTATTATTATTATTATTATTATTATTATTATTATTATTATTATTATTATTACCCTAAAGTTCATTTTATCATTGTAACTAAATAGAATACAGGCAACCAGTTTTAACTCATTGGTGGTTGTTAGAGGAATGGGTGTGGTCTCGCCAAGGAGCCTCGTTGTCCAACGTGGAGCTCGTTGGAGCTCGCCACGATACCGGCTGAGGCTCGTCGTGGCTCGTTGGAGCCTTCCTCCTCGTGCAGACGACGAAACAAAACCACTGACAATGTGTAAGAAAAAGAGAAAAGTTGCATGCATTTGTATTTAGAAACGGTAATATTACCGTTTAAAAAACCAAACGGTCAAAAAAAAATTCTCTCTTTTTTTGTTTTAAAAAACTTTTACAACCCCTATAAATACCAAACCATTTTCACATACTTTCATCACTACAATTCAACAATATATATCTTCTCAACTCAAAAAATATATAACTTTCATCACTATATCTCAAAACCCGAACGAACCCGGTTATTTCACAACCCTCCTAACCTCAAACCAACGATACGGGGGATCGTCAAACACTTCTACTCCCTCGTCGCAAAATTCCCCACAACCTTCATCGCCATATGGTTCACAACCTTTCAATCCGATGGGCGTTTATACTAATCAGCACACTGTGGATGACCCTAGAGGCAAGAATATGCTTACCGGGAAATGGACGAGGATGAACGGCGGCTGCCAAAAGTTCAATGCTATATATAAGCATTTGGGGCATCGAAGTGGTGAGAATGAGCATGATCAAATCAACAATGCCAAGGCGAGTTTCGCAAAACGCTTTGGTGCAAGGGGTTTCACGTACGAGCATGTTTGGGAGTTTTTGACAAATTACCAGAAATGGAATGCTGAGGAGCCGTTTGACATTTCTTGTCTTGAGGATATATTCGGGCGGACGCACGACCTAGTCCCGAAAGAGCCAACAAACGAGCTGGAAAGAAACAAAATTCGACGGATACGTCGAGCGATGCGAGCTCCAGTGGGAGTCAACCGAGTACTTTTTCGGGACAATTATCCGAAAAGTATACGCAAGCCAAAGACGCTCAAACGGCTTGTTACGAGGCGAGGAGGAGGAGGGAAGAAAGGGCCTTGGAAATGCAGGAAATGCAGATGCTCATGCTAGATCCCGGCTTGGTTACTGACCCGGTCAGAGCCGAAATCATTCGCAGGAGACAAGCAAAAATAACGAAGAAATACCAACAACTCGATGAGGATGCCGATGAATAAAATGTTTAATATGCAAGTAGTGTCATTTTTTATATTTTCATATTGTTTTTTTTATTTAAGTTTCGTATCGTTTTTTTTCCCATATTGCAATTTTTTTAATTTGAAGAAATAAATTTAGTTTGGTGTGTTATTTTTATTTTTTGTGAAATGAATTTAATTTATTTAGTGAAATAAATAAAAAATAAAGGTGTAAGTGGTGAGCCCCAAATGAGTAAGTTGAGGTTAGTTAATGAGTGAGGAGGGGGTTAGTTGTGAAGAGATGTTGGGGTGATGTGACACCCGTGGGCCCAAATGAGGAGAAATACTTGTTGCCATACCCACTCCTCTTATAATCGACAAGAAAAAATAAAAAAGTGGTTTTACGACTTTATCAACCCCACACACCACAATAATCAACCTGCTTATTTTGCCACCTCTATTTTTATAACTTCCGAGGCTTCTCTCTTTACGGATCCGTATTTTATCTTTATTAACAGGTTCTTCATGCCCCAGAGCGCATCCTACACCTAATTGAGATAAAGTTTCTGCGAATGAAAGGAAGAGGTTTTCAAAAGGCAAATAGAATAGTGATTGGTTTGAACAGGATCGGGACCTTTAGAGTTAAGACGCTTAAAAATGTTCGATTAGGATCCACTCAGATGATTTTTTAAAACATATATTTGGTGCGGAATATTCGAGATATATATTTTGAGACACCATTTGAATACTTGCTGGAAATTTTTTGTTTGACTAGCTTTGATTTTCTTTCTCTTATTAATATGGTTGGATGTATTCATTAATTTCTTAAGAAACTGCTTCTTGCATAGCCATCTTTAATACATGGGTCTTATTTTTTGTTTACGGGTGAATCTGTTGCCATTAGGGGGCTCATGGGTTGTTAAAAAAGAATACATCTGTCAAAATAAAGAAATTTGACAAGCAAGAAACCCTTGATACCAATCTGTCATAAACAGGTTCCAATACTAGGAATAACCTGAGCATTACATGTGTTGAAAATTGTTCAATCTGTGTGCAGAAGCACAACATGAGGCACGCAATAAAAAGGTTTGTTGATATACTCAAAGCTATAACCTTTGACTTTTGGTTATAGGGTGTTAATGGGCACGTATTTATTCAGTTAGGCTGGACACAATAACCAGGGTCAATCCCCTCCTTTTCTCTGCCACGTCAGCTTTCTCTCTCCAGCGACCGATTCAGTGCCACAGTAAGGGTGACCAAGTTCATTTTTTTTTTTACTTCTAAACGTTTTATTCAAACGGTAATATGGAAATATGGATCAAAAAGCAACACCAATGGAAATGACAATCGGTCGCAGGCTCGACCCTTTTCGTTTTTTTTCGTCCATCGAATCGGTCGCGATCGAGTATGCACAACAAAGACGACCGAGTGTGACCGAAACGACCGACTCGGTCTCGGTCATTACTGCATGCAGCCTTATACCGTTTGCTTAAAAAAAATTCATTTATGCGGAAAACGGAGTATGAATTAGATTATGTTTTATTTCCCATAAATTAATTTTTTAAATGCACCAATCACATTTTAAGTCTAAGTCTTTGTCATACAAATAAATTGTCTTTTAGAGTTAATCAATCAAATGGTTTCGAGTTCAAGTAATATTGAGCGAATTACGAAATTGATCGTTTAATAAGGCTATAGAATGCACCAACAGGAAACTAGCGGGAAACTCATTTCCCAAGCAGGAAACTCAATGCAAGCCATACGGGAATTTGCAAAAAGCATCTCTAGCGGGACTCTACTCACGCACTTAAAAGCATGCATACCAACAAAAAGAACACATCCTCCAAGAAAATCATAGTATTTTATATCTTTTATGTATTTATAGTGGGTATGTGTGTATTAGGCTAGTGGGTGGGAATACCACCCCTTTCAAACGGCAACAACCAAAAAAGTTTCCCTTGCGGGACTTTAGTCCCGAGACAATAAAGAGGATAACTGGATAAGACACCAACTTTGTCTGGAAAGAAAATATATTTTATTGGTTTTGTGGGTGGATGTGTGTGTAATGGAAGTATTATTAAATAATAAAAAATAAAAAAAAAATTAAAAGAAGAGAGAGAATGTGTTTTATTGATTGAGGAAATGTTGAAGGAAATGATAAATGAGGTGTTTTATGATGACGTGGAGCTGATGTGGCGAGGGAAAACACTCAACTATACCCTTCACACTTAGAGCATTGGGTACCGTTGGTGCCATGGCTTGGTGTCGTGGGACTTTTTTGCTGCCACGTCAGCAAAAAGCTCCATGGCACCAGAAAACCCACGGCACCACATTTCAGGGGTATTCGTTGGCATCAGAATTTCTGGTGCCGTCTGCCATTTTTTTTTCCTTTTACATAAAATAAAACATACACAATATTAACTAAAATAAACTTCATTAATTTAAAAAAAAACACACGCATTACAATTAAAAAAAAAATTGCATGAAAAATAAGAAGTATAACTTATACTAATGTGCAAAGTCTTGTTATTTTACAAACACTTAGAGCCCAAAAGATTAAGTTATTAAAGCCCAAAAGAAGTATAATTTATACTAATAAGAAGTATAAGTTATTAAAGCCCAATAAGAGTCTAAAAGATTAATGTTTGACAAGCCCAACAAAAGCCTAACCTAAACTAACTAGCAGCCACCATAAGTTCACAAATGTCTTCATCTTCCCTTTCAGCCAAACCTAAAAAAAAAAAAAAAAAAAAAAAAAAAAAAAAAAAAAAAAAACTATACAAGCAAACGCAAAAAACACAAAAACAACCACACACAAACATGAATACAAACACATACACACACACAAGTCCAAGTTCTTCAAGAAAAAAAAAAAAAAAAAAAAAACCTTACCCGACGGCGCTGAGCCGTGGCTGTGGCGCGAGCACCAATGACGCGACCACCGGTACGGTTCGCCGTCGGTTTTTTTTGGCTGGTGGTGACGGCGCGAGCGACGGCTCAGCCGTACCCCATGCTCTTAGGGGTATTTTTAAATGATAAAAAATGAGAAAAAATATAATTAAAGAGAAGGATTGCGTTGAAATTGCTTAAAGAAAATTGAAAGAAAAAGTTTAAAAGAGAGAAAAAACTGATATGAAGCTTACCTGTGAAAGAAAACGTGTCACGACACCCTTCACGCTAATGTGAGATATTTAGGTATCTTTTAAAAATACAATAAAATAGCATGTATTTGTCTTGGGATTGTCTAACCAATGCCTTAAGGGCATTGGTTAAGAAGGCATGAGCCTTAAATAAAAACATACAGGACCCACACATTAAGTACACTATTCAAATTAAAATATATTTTTTTTGTCTTTTTTTTTGAGTCCACACCCTTCTTAACTAATGCCCTTAGAGCATTACTTAGACAATCCCATTTGTCTTTTATTGCAAAAAAATACTACGTTTTTCAAAAGAAATTAGATACCTTACCATTCTTTGCGTTGACTTTATTACTCGTTTTTCAAACGTCAGACACATGACGATACGCGGCAGAACGTTCCAGACTAAGCTTAGGCTTTACCCTATATCACCAAACTATTTCCAGGAATCATCTTATAAACACGTTATTAAATTACTCCAACTTTTACACAGATTCAGATGCTATAAAAACACTATTTTAAGTATCATAACCTATATCAGTTACAACCTCAATTTCGATTTTATGTATAATCAACCTTCAATTTCACAAACTTATCATCCTATGGCAAATCATGGTATTCATGGAAATCTTCTTGAAGTTACAGGTACCTAGCTACTTTTAGTTTTTTTCTTTTTGGTAACCTATACGTGCTTATTGCATGTTCATACAAATATTTTTACGGTTTCCTCGTTTATAACTGTTATTTTCACGTTGAATTTAGTGGTAGGATGCAATAAACTGAAAGACACAGAATGGTTTTCAAGGCAAGATCCTTATGTTTGTGTTGAATACGGCAGCAACAAATCGCGCACTCGTGTTTGTACAGGTCCTAGCTCTTTCTCACTCTCTTTAACTGCAAACGCATTCGTAAATTGTGAATTGCTTAACAACTAATACTGGAATTGTTGGTGTAACAGATGGAGGCAAGAACCCAAAATTTCAAGAAAAATTTGTATTTAGTTTGATTGAAGGGTTACGCGAGTTTAACATTATTGTTTGGAACAGCAATACTCTTACGCGTGATGACTTTATCGGCAGTGGAAAGTAATTGCTTCTTCGCTTCTTTGAGTGTTTTTCGTGTTGGATGTGATTGGTTTATTGATGATTTGGAATGATTAAACTTATAGTTTTCTGTTATTTCTTGTGGTATATAGGGTCCAATTAGCTAAGGTTCTTTCTTGCGGATACGATGAAAGCTCTTGGCCATTACAGACTAAAACTGGCAGGTTAGTGTTCTATTGCCTAATATTTCGTCTTAATGATAGTAAACTGGTTTGAAACTTCAGTTTGAAACGAAAATAAAAAATTTACCCTTTTCAGCACACAATTGAGCCAAATTGCTTCATTACATGTGCTGTTTTTTTTCTGCAAAAGATGCATACTATTAATTTTTTTTAAGTTTGCTGTTGTGTTACCTGGAATATGGCATGTTAGTAGCAGCAAGTTTGGGAATATATGTAAATCTCTAACTCAAAACTTATCTTATACAGGCATGCGGGCGAAGTAAAATTAATAATGCATTATTCCGGTGCTAATGTAAGTACAGACCTGTACAGTTTATGTTTAATGTTTCCATATGACAAGTAGTTTAGGTCCAGTTAGTTTGCTTTTCTCAGTTTTTGGTATTTGGGTCTAATTAAAAAAATGGTTTTGATGGTACCCACAAATCAGTGGCTAACTGTTTTTTGTTTTTCATTTATATACAGAACTCAGCGAACAGTTATGCGCCATCAGCTCCAACATATGGTGCATCAAGTGCACCCTATTCATCTATGTACTCCGCACCACCACTAGCTTCATCCATGTCGTATTCACCAACCACGAGCGGGGCTTATTCTTTACCAACCCCCTACTCATATCCACCAAATGTAAATACTTATCCACCATCCGCATATCCACCTAATTTAAGTGTTTATCCACCACCGCCATACCCACCTCAGGCAGCCCTTTATCCTCCTCAGCCATATGGCTCCCATTATCCTCCTGAATCAGTCTATCCACCAGTACAACCTTATGGCTCTCATTATCCTTCTGGTAACTCCTCATCCTAATTCATCATCTTATTTTAACTAAAAAAATCTTATATAGGTAGCAATTTCAACCCATTTATGTACAAATGGGTCTATTCGGGCTTAGCTAAAAGATTTAACTATATAGAAAATGGGTCAAATTGGTCGAGACTTGAGGGGTCAACTGGGTTAGAAAATTGTCCCAAATGTTTAAATATGCATTAAGCCTTTTCAATCCTTCTCTTGTACTAATATACTTTTGCAATCATATTTAGGGCATTAGTTATTTGTGTCCAAAAAATGAATTAAAAGTTTTTCTGGGTGACCCAACTCGACTCATTACTAAACTGACCCATTTACTGCCTCTAATTTGTAAACCTCCCCAGGCCCCACTCCTTTACTAAATGTTGATGTTGTTTTCACTATTAGGTACTTCATACTCGGGAGTGTATCCTCCACCTTATTGAGGTAAAGTTCCTGCCTATACAAGGAAGATGCAGTGAAGCAATGCATAGAAGGCAAGTACATACAGTGGTTGGTTTAACAACTAGGGACCTTTAGACTGTTATTGTGGGTTCTGGTTAGGAATTATTCAAATGTTGATTTAAGAAATGCATTTTATGTGTGGAAATCACTCAAAATACGTATCTTAAAACGCCATTTGAATACTTGATAGAAACTTTTGTACCGATTCTTTCTCTTTTTAATGATGGAATGTATTCTTTTATTGGTTATAAAAAAAAATCTTCTTATGGAGTCATTTTTTAAGGTGGCTTGTGTTTTTATTTCACCAGTGAACTAGTTACTAGACCAGACCTGTAGTATAGATACATTTGTTTGAGGTATTGCTGAAACCGATTACATCAGTCAAATGAAAGTGATATGGCATGATAGATTTTGTTAACTCTACTGTATGTGTAAAGTGTACATGGAAACATGACCCAATCTAACCTCAAATACGACATCCATTTCGCATACATTTTAGCCTAAAAGAGAGTCAATCAGAACATGCTTATAAAAATTAATCTAATAAAATGAATCTCATGGATTGATGAGCTTTGCATAAATCTCTTCGACTGCCCACCGCCCAAACAAAATTTTCGATCTTAAAACATCACCTAATGAACTAGTAACTGAACCATCAACTGTTGGTTAATTACTCAGAATCTAAATTTGACCACATAGTGCAAGGCCAATTATTGCTCAAAATTTTTGGACACCGACATGAAACCTTCATACCAATCTTGCTTTTTGCATAATTCAGCATATCGAATGAGGATTTGGCCAAGTAATGTTCCACGGTTCCACCCAAATAACAAGCTTCTTCAAATAATTGTTGTGATCTGAGACAATAAAGGAATTGAACATTATACGAAAACAATGCTTATTCTAAATGAATATGACTAAACAATCAAATCAATTCACCAACAATAGGATCAAATTAACAGTAAGTGACTGACTATATTTCCTTTAACTGGATAAAGATAACCAACAATGTAGTTAACACCTCACAAACTTGACAAAAGCCGAGACCCGGCAATTCCGGCCAAGACCCGATTGGGCCCTGCTATATCCGGCCCAAACCCAGATAGACCCGGCTATATCCGGCCCAAACCCGGTTAGAACCGGCTATATCCGGCCAAAACCCGGATATATTCGGCCAAAACACTACTATTCCGGTCAAAAACCGGTCAGACCCGGCTATATCCGGCCAAAACCCGGCTATTCCGGCCAAGACTCGGCTATATCCGGCCAAGACCCGGCTATTCCGGCCAAAACCCGGCTATTCCGGTCAAGACCCGGCTATATCCAGCCAAAACCCGGCTATATTCGGCCAAAACCCGGCTATTCCGGCCAAGACCCGGTCAGACCCGGATATATCCGGCCAAAACCAGGCTATTCCGGCCAAGACTCGGCTATATCCGGCCAAGACCCGGCTATTCCGGTCAAGACCCGGCTATATCCAGCCAAAACCCGGCTATTCCGGCCAAGACCCGGCTATATTCAGCCAAAACCCGGCTATTCCGGCCAAGACCCGGCTATATTCAGCCAAAACCCGGCTATTCCGGCCAAGACCCGGTCAGACCCAGCTATATCCGGCCAAAACCCGGCTATTCCGGCCAAGACTCGGCTATATCCGGCCAAGATCTGGCTATTCCGGCCAAGACCCGGTTAGACCCGGCTATATCCAGCCAAAACCCGGCTATTCCGGCCAAGACCCGGCTATATCGGTTAAATCCGGTCAAGACCCAGCTATGACCCGACTATATGTGTAATATTCAAGTTAAAGAAGTCAGTTGTGAATGATGAGCGCAAGGATAAGCTAAAATTTTATGATCACTAGTAACAATTTGGTTTCCTTTTCTATCCTTATCATAAGAAAGAGAGAAACCATGTATACACATTGCATGCTTTTTTTATCACAACCAAATGGCCTAGTAGTAAGGTTTTTAGTTTCTTTCATAAAAGGTCAAAGATTCAAATTTAGCTAGGGGTGATCATCGGTCGGAAACCGGACCGGACCGGCCAAGACCGGACCGGACCGAAGACCGAGAACCGGAAAACCATAGACCGAGACCGGACCGAATATGGTCGGTCCGGTCTCGGTCCGGTCTCGGTCCGGTCGGTCTTCGGTCGGTCCGGTCCAATTAGGCAAGTTTTTTCGGGTTTTTGGTCGGTCCGGACCGGACCGGACCGGACCGACAGGACCGAGACCGAATTTGGCAAAAAGCTTAGACCGAGGACCGGACCGAATGTGGTCGGTCCGGTCCGGTCGGTCTCGGTCCGGTCGGTTTTGTCGGTCGGTCCGGTCCGGCCGGTCCGTTTGCTCAGCCCTAAATTTAGCTAGGTGTGCATATTTGGAGGGGCGGCCATTGAAGGGTCAGAAACTGTCCTTGGATTAATCTAGTGAGACCGTATACATCTGAGTCAAGAAAGTCCTTGGATTAACCTAGTAAGACCGTATACATATGAGTCAAAAAAGCTCGACGTCCCAGGGAAGCCTTATCCTTGTACCTGGTTATTACCATTTCATTGATTTGGGAGACATCCATACAAACTTTATCATAAACATACTTTATCTAAAACAAACCATGTACGGCTGATTTGGGAGATAGCATACATTAGTACAAACTTTTTCATATGAGCAACAAGACTTTTTTCCAAATGTTTGACAAACTAACGGTACGCATACTATGATGGACTGGGTATATATGTTGGGTGATTCCTATGATAGTATGATACTACACCGGTTAGATTGTTTGGGGTGATTTCTATATTAGATTGTTTGGACACATTACAAAATACTTCAGATATCATTTGATATCTTTTACGATATACATTTAAATCTAATCTAACTAGTAACTAGTACTGTAATAAACATGAATTATATTAACTATGTGCTATGTTCTTTCTCACTTTCTTCGCCTTTTCGACTTTTCGTGTTTGCAATGATATCGCTATCCAGACAAGCCATACAATTGGTTGAAACATCAGTTTGATGTTTAGACACATCCAACTCAACAAGCCAATAAAGATCATACAATTGTATGCAAAAGTGAGTTGTACACCAGACATGTTTTCTTTCAATTGCAACATAAGAATACTGGTAAATAAACTTGTTGAAACCACATGGTTTCAATGACCTATAGAACGGAAACTGAACCAGCATAATATTTTCACTACGGTTTCAATGAGATCCGCAAATCAACAATGAAACAAGAAACTGAAGAAAGTACAAGACGCTTCAAGACTAAGATCAGCATCACACTAATAAGGAGAGAAAAGCATACTCGTCGATTAGAATCAAACTGCAAAATCTTTAAATTGAAATGATCCATATTCAGTATTAGAAATACCAAATAAGCGCCGAGAAACGTCTAGACTCAAGAAGAGTTATACCAGGATATATAGGGCATCACTCATCCATGAGTGTTAAAAGCTTCCTATAGTTAGTAAGTTATGAGGAGCTCGGTTTGTAAGATCACGAGCCTCCGGTTAGCGCGGTTGTGAGTGTTTTAAGTGTTGTTACATTGGCATCATAAAATGATAGGCTTGTGTAAGGCAAATTATGTTTCTTGCAATATACATAGACAATGAGGCTTGAGTAACACACCAAAAACATGAAATATCTCTTTCAAAGCGCGCAAACGTGCCGCTGCAAGCAAAATCTTTTGAGATAAACTGCTTCTTCTATATACAAGATATCCGAGTTTGAAATCCCTCGGGATATCCTCTCCAAAAGGATTAAATCAACGGGGAAACCCTGACCTACCCCTTTTGGGTGCCGACTTACTCTCCCTTAGAACCTAGCCCAAAGCAATGAACACTTGTTCCAGTGACGTTTAGCCAGGAGTTGAGATCGAATCCATGACCTGTTTCTCCAAAAGTCCTCATCGACTAGTCAACTAGACGTTTGCGATGGGGGAGTGATACCACTAGGGCAATGGTGAAATCCCTCACGATATCCTATGTCTATCGATAAGGTTAAGTCGTTGATTATTTTCCATTAATGCAACCTACATGTAAATAGTCTGCCAAAATTTTATGCAACATTTTTTTTTTCATGTTTATCAATATACGTATGAATGATTTTCGATTTAGTGCATATATACCAAAAGTCTTGGATAAAATCGACAGTTCTAATTAACTCACTAACAAAAACTTTTCTCATGTTATAACCTAAGTGGAACAAACATAGTATGATTTATATGTTGAACAAATTAAATGAATATGCTATGTAAACCAAATTAATGCACGTACAATAAAACACTTCTGAGATCGAATACGTGGCTATTACAAAGTTTTGACAAGCTTTCTCATTGATATATTCAATCTCTTAAATTAAATATGTTGAAATTACTTATTCATGTAATGGAGCTTTAAATTAGAAATTTTATTAAAGATGGTAAGTGTAATATAAATGACGCAGCAGCAGTATCTTCTTATTGATTAAAAACGCGTATATTTATACACATAATCATTTGCTATAAAAAAGACACGAATAATTCTCATCATATTCATATCCAAAATTTCCAATTCATTCGAGATCATGTTTACTCAACCTTCGGTTTCACCATTCACAGCAACTTATCATCCGATGGAGAATCATGGCATGCATGAAAATCTACTTGAAGTTACTGGTACATTAGCACTTAAATGATGCATTTTTCGTTCGTGTTTGTTTGTTAACAAGACATAACATTCATTTTAGTTTATGTGTGATCATGTTCGTTTTTTCAATTAACTGATTACCCAATGTTTACAATCAATACTTTTATTTATGTTGATTGGTAATTAAGCAAAAATGAATCTTAACTTGTTCATGTTCATTTGTTAGATAATATCAAGAATCGGGCGCGGTTTTTACTTGCTCTTAAGTTGTATTAAATTGTTGGAC
Source organism: Artemisia argyi (assembly GCA_030686995.1). NCBI lineage: Eukaryota > Viridiplantae > Streptophyta > Magnoliopsida > Asterales > Asteraceae > Artemisia > Artemisia argyi. The sequence continues at coordinate 134,032,601 of CM060698.1, read as the reverse complement.
TAACTTTGTTAGTATGCATATATTTGTTGTGCTTGGAAAAAGTTTCATATAAACATTTACGTTTACTTTGTGCTAATTTGAATTATTTTATATAATTACAGTGGTAGGCTGCAAGAAACTGAAAGACACTGAATGGATTTCAAGGCAAGATCCTTATGTTTGTGTTGGATACGGAAGTAACAGATCACGAACTCGTGTTTGTAAAGGTACTCTTTCTCACTCTTTCTAATTGTAAATCAGTAAATATTTCTGTTTTAGAAGAGCTGTAAATCAGTAAATATATGATTTAATTGTTTCAGATTTGAATTAAAAGTATTGGTATTATTGTAACAGATGGAGACAAGAACCCTATATTTCAGGAGAGATTTGTGTTTCGTTTGATGGAAGGATTAAGAGAGTTAAATATTGATGTTTGGAATAGCAATACTCTTTCGCGTGATGACTTTATCGGCAGTGGAAGGTAAATTCTTCTTCTATACTTAGCGTGTTTTTCGTATTGGTGATGATTGGTTTATTGATGTTTTGGCCAGTATGGTTGGTCTTTTTGGGTGTATAGGGTTCAATTAGCTAAGGTTCTCTCTTGTGGATATGATGATAGCTATTGGCCATTGCAGACTAAAACTGGCAGGTTTGTGTTCTAACACACGAGTTTTAGTCTTTTAGTAGTAACTGCTGCTATAGTTAATTATATTTATGTTTTGAAACTTTTGGAACTCGGAAACATAGCTAATGTTATAACTCAAAACTTATCTTATAGGTATGCTGGCGAGGTACAATTGATAATGCGTTATGCCAATGTTAATGTATGTACAATTCATGTCTCACGTTAAAAGTAATTTAGTTTGTTCTAGTAATCTAGTGTTGTTTGTATTCACTACAAGTTAAAGAAACTTTGAAATCTCTGTGGCGAGTGGCTCATAAACTAGCTTTTTTTCATTAATATACAGAAGCCCACAAACAGTTACGCGCCTTCAGCTGCACCGTATTCTTCTATGTACTATGCACCACCACCAGCTTCTGTAGCTCAATATGTACTAGCCTCAGCCGGAGCTTACTCTGCACCATCTCCTTACTCATATGCGCCGACTTCATATACTCATCCACCATCCCCATACCCGCCTAATGCAGGTGTTTATCCACCAGCCCCATATCCACCTCAGGTGGCGCCTTATCCTACTCAACCATATGGCTCCAATAATCCTCATGGTAACTCAACATATTCTGATTTCATATCTTAATTTGTAGTAACAGTTTCTATTCATCTTATTTATTTGACCCATTTGTATACTAATGGGTATTATTGGGTTAAGCTGGTGAAAAAGTATTTAACTTAAAAAGAAACAGGTACCAAATTGGTTGAGGGTCAAATGGGTTGAAAGTCATTTGAAATTCATCCCAAATCGCTCCTCGTTCATATTGTTAATGTAATAAAATAGAATGAATTTGTAATCATATTTAAAACATTCGTCGTTAAATAATCTCCAAAAACAATAAAAATGTCCTGTTACATCAGCCCAACACACAAGGTTACTTAACATCCTCATTTTGCGATCTATATTCTTGACCTCTCCCGGGCTTCTCTCTTTACTAAATCTGGTTCTTGTTTGCATTATCAGGTTCTTCCAACCCAGGACGCACGTTTGTCCAATCGTTTTTGGAGTCCTTCGTTGAAAATTTATAAGAGAGGTTTGAACAAGTTAGGGACCTTTAGGTGATTATTTCATAATTTTAGGCGTGGAATCATTCAAAATACGTATCTTATAACACTATCTCAATGCGCTGCTGGAAACATTTGGAACAACTGGCTTTAAGTTCTTTCTCTTGTATTAATTCTTTGATGCCATCTTTTTTAAGTGCTATCTTATTTTTGTTTTTAAGTGCTATCTTATTTTTGTACACCAAGGAATGTGTTATGATTTTGTGTTCATGGTTTCTTTAATCGGTTACATTGGCAAAACAAAGTAATTTGGCTAGGTTTTTTGGGCAGGATAATATCCCATAATTTGACATCAAATCTTATACCCAAAAGGGTTTTAATCAAAGCATTGCAATTCAACAGTATATAGATTCCAGGCATGAACTCCAAAGATGAAATTAACGAGCTGTGAAAAAAAAATTTTGAACTGCCTGGATGAAAGATTTTGGTCATGCAAGCTCCACCACATGGCTTCAACAAGCAACGAATTATGATTATAGCTTCATTACTTGAAATCCAAATTGACCCCCATGATGCAAGGTTTATTCGCCAAAAATATAACAGTGACATGACACCCTTCTTACAATCCAGCATAAACTGGTTTAATGAATAAAGAATTACCCAAATGATGCTCCACTGGGTCTAGCATGAACCCGTTGAGGTTGTCATAATTCAACATTTTGGAAAGATTACTATCTTCCCCAAATATTTGATGATCTCGGATAATGATGTAGCGTATAATATATCATCTACGAATTCAAGTTGAGTAATAAACGATAAGCGTGAAATATCTTGAATGTGGGATGTTTCTCTATTTTCTGAGCCGGCCATTTGTAAACAAGAAACTTTTAAATGGAGGTGTTTCTTCTAAATTTGTGTCAATCGATAAGCCTTAGTAGTTCGATATGTTCCATTCGTTATGGAGGTCCAAATCCATTTATCTTCTTTAATTGTACTAACTTGGAAGCTTATTGTGGCTACCTCTGTCACATAAGCACCAACTCGCTTTCAATCTCCAAGAGTACACACAGACCATAAACAAGTAGTAAGGCGACCGCAACCACAACAAAAAACATACCCTAAATAAATAAAATGAAAAAACCTCACACACACAAACACAATTCATTGTTATGATTGGGTGACAAACCATAAATTCATTTCAATTGGGGGAGGGGGGAGCGCGTTCTATTTGGTTGGGCTAATGGGGGGACGTGGTTACCAACTCGGTTGGTTAGGTGATTGTGGTTGTTATTGGCATTGGTCTAACACCAATGTATTTCATATATCCTATTAAACTATTATTATAGAAAATGTGATTTATGAGTGTTATAACCTTTACCGATGTTCTAATGCGATCATCTTGTTTTTATTGAAAGCTAACACAACTCGTCTTGTGGATTGACCATAAAGCTAAGCTAGTATTCCTATATGCATAAGCTTGCCATATATATTTAAAGTTACTTTAATTAATCACCAAACTTTGCTAAACAATATTACGGAGTATAATTTTAATAGCAGTCGATCACTTTCCTAGTTTAAATGTACCGATCGGAACCTTATTTACGTATAAAATAATGAGTTTAAATTGGAAGTTATTATAAACATACTAACGGTTAATAATAAAAATAAATATCACGGGAACTCTACTTCCGCGAAGCATTCTATTGCCTCATAAACACGTACAATATACCCAGTTTCGTTTCCTATAAATAAAACACAATTGCAACTCTCCTCATTCATACTAAAATCGATTGCAATTTAAGTTCGATCCTTAGACATGTATAACCAACCTTCGATTTCACAAAGTTGTCAGCATAATAATCAACATCCAATGGCGAATCATGGCATTCATGGCAAACTTCTTGAAGTCACTGGTACTATACATGCATTCGCATCTTAGTTTAACCTCTTACACTAACTATTATGTTTTTTGTGTTCGTGTTAGTTTGTTAAGAAAATAAGTATGTTGTATGTGTTTTATGTTCTTTCATTAAACTAGACAATGTTTGTCAGAATTTATGTTTGTTCTTTGTCAACTCGTGGTTCATTTGATATAAGGTTTTTGTATAAATAAAGAAAATTTAACAAAATCTTGTTGATTTATATTGGTATGATAGAAATTGTCAGACTAACGTGTTAGTATGCATATATCTGTCTTCTTATAAAGTTGTTACCTTTGTGCTTATGCATGTATTTCAATGAATATACAGTGGTGGGCTGCAAGAAACTGAAGGACACTGAATGGATTTCAAGGCAAGATCCTTATGTTTGTGTTGAATATGGGAGTAATAAAAATAGCACCCGTGTTTGTAGAGGTCTTCTTTCTCACTCTCTAAAACTCTAAATCATTAAGTATATGTTAATTGATGTACAAAATTTGGATTTAGATTTTAAATTATTGGGTTTCTTATAACAGATGGAGATACGAACCCTACTTTTCAAGAGAAATTTGTGTATAGTTTGATTGAAGGATTAAGAGAGTTGAATATCGTTGTTTGGAATAGAAATACTGTTCAACATGATGACTTTATCGGCAGTGGAAGGTAATTGCTTTTTGTCTTCTTTGTGTGTTTTTCGTGTTCGTGATGATTGGTTATTTAGTTTTCTAATAAATGGTTTCATGTGTGTATAGGGTCCAATTAGCAAAGGTTCTTTCTTCTGGATACGATGATAGCTCTTGGCCATTGCAGACTAAATCTGGCAGGTTTGTGTTCTAATGGACGAGTTTTAGTATTATAGTAGCAATTATTATTAGTTATTTAGCTTATGGATGGGGAATGTTTTGGAATTGAATAAATGCAGTAGAAATTTGTTCACTTTGCGGACATAATTGTGTAACTTAAAACTTATCTTATACAGGCGTGCTGGCGAGGTGCGATTGATAATGCATTATTCCAATGCTAATGTAAGTACAATTCATGTTTCACGTTTAGGTTCAATTTGTTCAAGTAATCTAGCATTTTTGTTTGTATTCAATGAGTTAAAGGAACTATAGTGTGTTACATCTTGTGGAGATTATGTGTTTGCAATGGCTGATAAACTATTTCTTTCATTTATATACAGAACACAGCAAACAGTTATGCGCCATCAGCTCCACTATATGGTCCAGTAGCTGCACCCTATTCCTCAATGTACTCCGCTCCACCACCAGCTTCAGTAGCTCAATATCCACCAGCATTCACTGGGGATTATTCAGTACCATCTCCCTACTCATGTACACCAAATTCAAGTACTTATTCACCAGCCCCATACCCACCTAATGCAGGTGTTTATCCACCATCCCCATACCCACCTCAGGCGGCAACTTATCCTCCTCAACCATATAGCTCCAACTATGCTCATGGTAACACCTCTATCACGATTTATCATCTTTATTAGAATAACCAGTTTTATTCATCATCTTTATTCTACATGTATAAAAATGGGTCAATTTGGGTTTAACTGGTGTAAAAGGCAACGGGTCAATTTGGTTATGTTGGTCAAACGCGTAAAACTCAACCAAAACGTATTGTAATGTAGCAAGCCTTTCAAAATTTCAAACCAACTTTCTTTATAGTCCATACTCCATATTAACAATGTACTAAAATTAAAAAAAGTGGTTTGTGTCGGCCCAAAATACCACGTTACTCAACCCGCACATACATTACCACCCCAATTTCGGTAACTCCACAAGGCTTCTCTCTTTACTAAATCTTGTTATCGTTTGCATTATCAGGTTCTGCGTACCCAGGAGGGTATCCTCCTCCACCTTATTGAGGTAAAGCTACTGCCCACCGAAGGAAGATGCAGTGAAGAAGTTCTTAAAAGTCAAATAGTATAGATCGTTTTTGTTAAAGTTTGGTTAGGAAGAGAATACTTATCATAAAACACTATGGTATCGATAGCAGGAAAATTTTGTAGACTGACTTTGATTTTCTGGTGGAATGTGTTCTTTTATTTGTTATCTTTTTTAGTTGGTTCTCTTTTTTTTTTTTTTTTTTTTTTTTTTTTTTTTTTTTTTTTTTGATTGCTTACCAATGAATGTGTTGTAAATAGGGTGTTTATGGGTTGTTAAAACTGACTACATCTGAACCAAAGTAATATGACTAAGTTTTATTTTTTTATCCAAAAATATATTTCATTAAATTGACATCAGATATTATGCACAAGAGTACCAACCAGAGCATGCAGGTTAAATACTAGTTTAAAGTTATGAACTCAAAAGATGTAATAGATGTGCTTACCGAATATCCATTTCGGTTGAAGTTCATATGTTGACATTTTTATTTTATTTTTTTGTATAAGATTCTCATAAATACATGTTTAGTTTTTAACAATTTGAGTCACAGGTTTGAAACCGCATGACCTTAATAATTAAACTCTTTTTCGTGTATCTTTAGTCTTGTTCTTCTTGGCCCGTCCTCTCCTTGGCGAGTCCCCTTATCAATAGTCGAAGATGTGATCGGTTAAATGTTTAAGTTCTAAATTTTCAAATGATCGGCTCGACTACAAAAACCAACTGACCATACTTGTTTTGGTTGGTTTTTACCGGAATGTTAATGGTTAGACAGTTAGACTTATATCAACAATTCAATCAATTTGGTGGATTAATTACAATAATTATAAGATTTGTCTTAAGTTTATCTTATGTTTATCTTATTAGGAAACTTTATCTATTTAATCAGGAAAATTTATTTTAAGTTGGTGTAGAATAAGGATTCTTAGGCCTATTTGACCCAAACTTGTTCTCTTTCTTTTTTTCGCCATAATTAAAAATTCAATTCTGTATAGCTCTTCTTAGCTAAAAAACACTCACGTTAAATTAAACAACCTTCTGCTATCTTCATCATCATTCGATGGAGAATCACAGCCTGAGGGGCAATGTTCTTGAAGTTACTGGTACCTGTGTCTACTTTTCTTCTTTCATTCTTAATAGATATGTGCATATATATTGTGGGGAAATATGTTGCATTATATTAGTAACAAATTTCATGTTTTTGCCCCAGAACGTTTATTTTTACTGTATGACCTAACCATGCAACTCTGATTTGTTAGCATATCATGACTGATTAACTCTTATATTATTGAAAAATATACAGTATATGTATAATTATATACTATCCGTAAATTGTTAGAGACAAAAGTAATCAAATAGTTAAAAGAAGTTAGTTACATAATCTGATAGTCATATGGTAAAAATTAAATAGGTACCTTAGTTATATCAATTGGTAACAAAATAGAAATTTTATACTTATAATGAGAATTACTTCAATGTTTGTTAAGTTTCTGCGTAGTTTGAAAGTGCGTATACAAAGGTTTTATAATTTTCCTTGAGTATAATTTCTATTTTCATAAAATATGCAGTGGTCGGGTGCAATAATCTGAAATACAAAGAATGGATATCAAAGCAAGTTCCTTATGTTTGTGTTGAATATGGAAGTTACAAATCACGCACTTTTGTTTGCAAAGGTATTCTTTCTCACACTTTGTTAATATAAGTACATGTGCTAAGTAACATTAATGTTTATGACTGATTAAAAAAATTGAATTATTGGAATTGGTATAACAGATGGAGGCAAGAACCCTATGTTTCAAGAAAAGTTCGTGTATAACGTGATTGAAGGATTGGGAGAGTTGAATATAAGCGTTTGGAATAAGAAATTTTTTACAAATGATGACTTTATTGGCAGTGGAAAGTAATTGTTTCTCTTCTTTTGTGTGCTTTTTTCGAGTTGGTATTGGTTTATTGATATTATGGCTTGATAAATTCAGACTGATACTTTTCGTTTCTATATATGTTTTCTTGTGATGTATAGGATCCAGTTAGCTAAGGTTCTTTCTAATGGTTATGATGATAGCTCTTGGCCCTTGCAGTCTAAAACTGGCAGGTTTGTGTATAATTCAATATCTTACACTGCAAAAACTAGAATTGCTTGAAAGAATTAACTGGATGATATTTGGTGTGCGACTTAATACAAAATACCTCACACAATTTTGAACCTCATTTAACTTTTTACACACTTCATTATGCGTTAGTAACTTTTAGGGCATTCATAATTTTCTAACACAAAACTTATCTAATAATACAGGTATGCTGGTGAAGTACGACTGACAATGCATTACTCCACTGCTAATGTAAGTACAATTCATGTTTTGCTTCACTAATCGACAATTAGTTGAGTTCCAATTTCAAGTATTTATCACTTTTATTTGGTGCTTTATAGAAACATAATTTTCATTCGTGGTTCTCGTCCAAAAACTTATTAAAGAAGAAATGAAATGTGCTTCTTTGCACAAAATTGGTGATGGGACTTACAAAAGGGAGAATGAAGGAAAATAGTTTAGTATAAAAATAGATGTTATTGTTTGCAGGGGCTAACTTGTTATTTTGTTCATTTTTACAGAACCAGGAAAACCCTTATGAGCCATTAGTTCCACTATATGGCGCATCAAGCACAATCCAGTATCCCCAAGGTAACTAATCCTGGCTCATTATATATTATGAACAAACAGTTTCTAGTAGATGTGGCCATTTCGACCAATTTATATACAAACATGTCAATTTGGGTTCAGCACAAAGATCTAACTAAAAAGGAAATGGGCCAAATTGGTTGAGAGGGTCAAGCGGGTGATAGTCCTCCGGAATATGTTAAATTGTATCCAGCATTTGAAATCGCTTTTCATCCTATAAAGTTCATATTCTTATTGTACTATTGTCATAGCATAATGGGGAGGTCACGGGTTCAATCTGTTTCCTCATGTCAATTAATCATTGTTTTACGGGATTTGCCTCTCACGTGTTAGTTGTGGGACTAGTCGGCGTGGGGCCACTTGTGGGTCGAAATCACCAACACATTGGCTTTTAGAAAGTTAAATATCAGTATAAAATTAAGTGTTTGTGGATGGCCCAACTCGACCAGTTTCCACATCTGTTTTCAAACTCCCACGGGAGTCACTTTCTACTAATTCTGGACTAAGATTTCTTTTCATTATCAGATTCTTCATACCTGAGAGAATGTGCTCCAGCTTATTGAGGTCAAGTTCGTGTCTACAAAAAGTGAAGCAAGGTCAAGTTCGTGTCTACAAAAAGTGAAGCAATGTATGAAGGCGTAGTATAGTGATTTTTTCAACATGCTATGGGTTTTTTTTAGACAGTTATATTAAGTTTTTTTAGGATCTACTCAGATGGTGATTTGGGAAATATATTTTACGGGCACATTCAAAAAACATATCTTAAAACACTGTTTGAATGGTTGCATTTTCTACGACTAGTGCTAATATTCTCTGTTTTCTTAATGGTTGATTTTATTCTTTTATTTGTTTGAAAATGGGATCCATATTTTCTTAGATGATTTCCGTTTGACATCAAGTGTAAGTAGTAAGTACAACAACAACATACCCAATCCCGCCGGGTCGGGGTATGGGGGAGGTAGAATGTAGACAGATCCTACCCCTACATCAAGTGTAAGTACAATCAACTAAATCATTGACTACTGATTTGTTCCTCGAAATCTATATGCATAGTGCCAGACCTAACAAATTCCGATAATCATGGAACGCTGACAGAACCCTTATTACCAATATTGAATAAACTAATTTAATGAATGAGGTATTACCCAAGTAATATTCAACCAATATTACAATATCTGGTATCCCTTTGTCAATGATAAGCCTGAACCGTGCAATATGTTTCATTGAATCCTAGGGTCCAAATCACCATATCTTCTTAGATTGTTCCGACTTGAAAAATTATGAGAAAAACTAAAGTTTGAGAGTAGACCATGCTAAATGCTTCATGGTTGTAATCATCAAAGGGTTATCAGCTTCTTAAAGGTCATGTTTTTAGCTAATCAAAAGATCAAAATTGTTGTAGATTCATAAAAGCTAATCATAAGGTGGTTAAATGTATTAATAAAGCAAAGGGCGGGGCATGCGAATGGTTTGCAATATGAAACAAATTTCGTATAAAATTCTGAATGTCAACATCCTCAAATGGTTTTAGCAGTGCGAGAAAATCTATACGAAAAAGATAAGCTAATTACAAATGATTTGTAATTGCGAGAAGGGGTATATTCTGTTATTTATCATAAAGTTTGTCATGATGGTCCAGTAAGGATGCTGATAGGAAGTACTCACCACCTTATCAGAACTAATGCACTCGATTAGTTCTCACCACCTTATCAGCACTGATGTAATACAATAACGACTTATACCCGATACCAAGTAATAGACATTTTATTCATCGTTCAGATTTGTATTTGCAATTTAATTGAATGCAACATCTATGCATCAATTATTGCATTCAGATAGTCTACAGATACTGTTGACCTTGCAGTAGAATGTAAACAATAAAAATTAGATTGGAAACGCTTTATCAATATATGCTAAACAAATCAAAAGTCACCAAAAATATATTTATGATCAGTACAACCACCCCAACTCGTTTTTATTAGAAACCTTCGTTCATTTTCTGCAATAGTGCAACTTTTGCAACATATATAACGCATTAGTTTGTAAGTCGCCCAACCTCAGTTGGTCTGGTTACTCCATGTTGCCCCTTCTACCTGGTAGAGTTTATATATTAAGCACAAAGCAATTAATTAAGGCCCAAGCTAAAGAGAGACTACTTTCCATACCAAAGGAGTCACTTGAAAGCATAATAGACTAATCCTAGACATTAGTACATTAACCTTAACATTGAGAAACAAGTAGCAGTACCTAGAATCATTAACAGAATTACAAGTAGTGACACCATGTGCTTCATGGGTATTTTAAGCACACAAAGCATAACAAACTTGAACCAACAAGAGAAGGTTATCATCCTCCTCGCATATGGGCACCTAATTCGCCAAACTGGTCATCCGTTTCAACCGTTTCATCAGACAGGCGAACTGCATCAAGCTTCTGTTTCAGGACATCAATGGCATTAATCACCAGCTGAGAGGCTTTAACTGCACCCGTGGATTCAACAGTGAAGATGAAACTGTCCTCTTTGGCATAAATTTCAACTAGTCCTGGTTTCCCCATGGCCTCGACCTTCTTTAGCACTTCGTCATCGTATGTGTATGCCTCTGGATCGACCACTTCCACCTGATTATAAGAAACACGAATCAGGATATCAAATAGAAACACACTCATATGAACTTTTTTAAGAATGGGTATGGTTGGGTTGACCACATTCCTTGTTCTTCTTAAAAGTACGCACATTTAACTGCTGATTATGCTTACATTACTACAATAATCTAAATATTTGCATAATAATTCAGGTAATCGCATATATTAAAGAATCACTTTTAAGTAACTTTCAACCCATTTGACCCGTTCCTCTGTTAGATATTTCTTAATATGACCCATTTGAGATAGAATGTAAATGGTTCAAATAAACACCTCTAACAGCAATTGCCAAATCAATGAAGGTTTCATATGACCCACTTGAGCCGTTGGAGATAAAATACAGCCTGAATCGACCTACTCGTAAGTAAATTGGTTGACCTTCCTATGCCTATTTTTCATAATTAACAAATTAATTTACCGCTCTGTGAACTATCATCACGATATTGACTCGCTTTCTTTAATGAAAAGACATGAATACTTGATTATCTTCTTTTACTTCTAGCAATGCTTTTTAAATATTACGTATTGGACCTGTTAAGCGTTAAACTTATTTTCATTTCAGCTCTTTTTACAGTAACATGCTGAAATTACGTTGACTGGAAATCTGGTATTATGAGAAATATTAAGTTCTTTTGTCTTAACTGTATAGTTGCTAGGTACATCTTCAAAATGATGTTGCATAGTGAAATAATGATTTTGATGTTTTAGTAATAGGAGTCGTAGAAACCGTGCGAGAAATATGCTTTGGATTATGTATAACAGCAACCCATTGTAAGTTAATGTTATCAAGATTGCAATGATCAACAACATGAAACGATGCCTCGCCCACCTCGTTAGAATACTATATGAACGAAATAACTAAATATAGCAAGAGTAGCAAGAGGCCCGTTGACCAATTTAAAGGTAGTATAAGTCATTTTGGGCTTTTTTTTACGTAACACAAGTTTGACTTTTTCTTCCATTAAGTTGCCTTCGACCAAATAAGAATCTAAATCATTACAATTGCTTAAAAATTAAAATATACAACATGAAATCTTTGACAAACCAACCAAATCAGTCATAATATTTTTATATTTTATTAGTGTAATTAAAAATAAGTTATCTGTCAATTAAATCGTTTTAAATTTTGGTCAAATTAATCAAATGAATAGTCAGCAGCTTGGACATTAAGATAGCTGGACAAGGACGACAGACAACTTGACTTGAAAAAAGATATGCTAACATCAATAATTACTTATTTTAGACAATTATACTAATTAGATTAGATAAGTTCACATTTCTAAAAAAAGAAACATCTTCGAGCAAATATACCCCCTTCTACAAAAAAAAAGAACTATCTTCATACTCAAATTCACAAATAGATAACCAAAAAGCATTAAATAGATAACAAAAAAATCAAGAAATATCTCCCTTCTGCCCTATATTACAAGAAAAACTTTTCCTTAATCATCCATATTCCATATCCACTTTCAACCTTGACATACCCTGAAAGTCAGGCAAAACACATATCACAAAACAATACAAATACAAAGTGTTGTGTATCTTTACAAGTGTTGTATTTCAATTCTATACATATTAGAAACTCATCTACCCTCTACAATATCAGATAATGAAAGTGACATAGAAGAAGAAATCCCATTTCTAACCTCCCCAAATGTTGGATGTGAATAAAATGATGATGATCCGGAACTTAATGTTTGAGCATATTTTGACCATAGATCTTGTGATTTCATACTTTCTAACAAGTAAACTTCCATATTTTCACCTTCTACTTCATCTGCTTCACTCTTATTCTTCCCTTCTAATGCCTTGACAATTTGCCTCATTGTAGGCCTTAACTTTGCATCCGGATGAGCGCACAAGAGTCCCAAATGTAGCACCATTTCGACATCTTCATTGTCAAGCCCACCCTTAGTTATTAGCTTTTCTTCTATGGCATTTACAAGTTTGTCTTTTTGCATCAGATCCGATACCCAATTGAGCAAAGGGATGTTTCCTTCTGTTATTGGTCTTCTTCCACACATAACCTCAAGGATTAGAATCCCGAAACTAAAAACATCCGTTTGTGTTGATGCTCGGCCAGTTTTAATTATCTCGGGTGCTAGGTACCCTGCAGTTCCTACCACCCGAGTGGTGGTAGCCACTTGACCATGTTGGTGCATTCTAGCTAACCCGAAATCACCTAATTTTGCATTCATATCTTTGTCAAGCAACACATTGCTTGACTTTATATCTCTATGTAAAACCTTGGCTTCCCATCCTTCATGTAAGTAAAAAATTCCATTAGCAACATCTTTCAAGATTCTCATTCTTTCGTCGAAATTCAAGATTTTGGTATCATCTTTACAATCAAACAACATTTTATCCAAACTCCCATTTTCCATATAATCATAAATCAAGATCAAACTACCCTTTTCCTTCTTACACCATCCTCTCAATCCAACCAAGTTTTTATGTTTCAACCTTCCAAGGCTCGAAACCTCAGCCAAAAACTCACGAACTCCATCATTATTATCATGTGCAATCCGTTTAACCGCAACCTCATTACCACCAATAACCCCTTTATAAACCTTCCCATTCCCACCAATCCCAATCACATTTTCATCACTAAAACTCTTGGTCGCCAAATCAACTTCTAAAAACGGAATCCTATGAGGCCAATATTCCAATTCCCAATCCTCCATATCCGCTTTCGCCTTAGCTAACCTCCTCTTCCTTGTAAACCAAACAAACCCCCCACAACCAAAACCAACCACAACAAAGAAAACCCCTAATGTAATCCCAACAACAAACCCTCTAGAACGATAAAACGGGTCACCGGGCAACACAAACGAAGGCAAACCAAACGTAACCAACCCATCACTCAACGATATATTCTCATCACTAAAACTCCATCCCAAAATTCTATGACTTTGAGTCAAAGCACCGGTAGCAGCAGTGAATCCAACATACATTTCATCCTCAAAAACAGCACTTAAATTCAAGAAAACATTCATTAAACTCCTTCTCGGCTTCCTAACACCAACAGGAGCCATAGTCACATTAATCTCAAAACCCTCATAATCAATCCAAACTTGATAATTCTCACCATTATTCAATCTCAAAACCCTAAAATCCCCATCACCATCATCATAATAGCCAGCTTCACTTGAGTTAACAGAAGTTAAAGAATTAACATCAATACCAACATGGTTATCATTAATATCTCTAAATTCTTCATTGCTAAACACATCAAACTCAACACCAAAAACATGATTACTTACATTCCCATCAACTTGCCTACTAAAAAGACCAAGATTCTGTGCAGCTGCCGTGTTTGCAATCCCAGTGACAGGAGTGAACAAAAACACTAACCCATGTCCAGGAAGTACGTTCCTAGTAGGAGCCATAGAAAATATAAAAGAAGTATAGAATCTGGTATTGTTTCCGACCAAGATTCTTTGTGGGTATAAAGCACGACCTATTTGAACTGGAGTTGAGTTTGTTAAGGTTAAGATGTTGGATTGGATGGAAGAGTTGCCATATAAGGAAATATTTGTTGAGTTGAATGAGTTTATGAGGAAGTTGATAGCAGTTGTTTGTGGTGGTTGGAGGATGAGCATGGTGGTGATAATGATGATGATGAGGTGCTGGTTCATGGTGGTGTGAATGATGATGATGATGAGGTTAGTTACTTTGGTGGGAAAGAAGATTGGATATGGAGGTGGTGGTTGAGTTTTATGATTGTGTGTTAAATTTTGCAAATAAGAGATGACTTGGTACGGATACAAGCGGCTTTGTCAACAAAAGATAAAGTCGGGTGTGGACTTTTGTCGAATAAATGAAATATTTTAATGTTGGAAGATGCCGTGTTTGAACTAAAAACATGCACCACTAATAAAGTACTCCTATTTACTTTCCATTTTTGGGTGCTCAACATACGAATTTACTGGGTTTTTTTAGACAGTTATATGAAGCTTGTTTAGGATCTAGTCAAATGGTGATTTGGGAAATATATTTTACGGGCACATTCAAAAAACATATCTTAAAACACTGTTTGAATTGTTGCATTTTCTACGACTAGTGCTAATATTCTCTGTTTTCTTAATGGTTGATTTTATTCTTTTATTTGTTTGAAAATAGCTTCTCCATATTTTCTTAGATGATTTCCGTTTGACATCAAGTGTAAGTACAACGACGACATACCCAATCCCGCCGGGTCGGGGTATGTACATCAAGTGTAAGTACAATCAACAAAATCATTGACTACTGATTTGTTCCTCGAAATCTATATGCATAGTGCCAGGACTAACAAATTCCGATAATCATCGAACGCGGACAGAACCCTTACTACCAATATTGAATAAACTAATTTAGTGAATGAGGTATTACCCGAGTAATATTCAACCAATATTACAATATCTGGTATCCCTTTGTCAATGATAAGCCTGAACCATGCAATATGTTTCATTCCTAGGGTCCAAATCACCGTATCTTCTTAGATTGTTCCGACTTGAAAAAATATGAGAAAAACTAAAGTTTGAGAGTAGACCATGCTAAATGGTTCATGGTTGTAATCATCAAAGTGTTATCAGCTTCTTAAAGGTCATGTTTTTAGCTAATCAAAAGATCAAATTGTTGTAGATTCATAAAAGCTAATCATAAGGTGGTTAAATGTATTAATAAAGCAAAGGGTGGGGCATGCGAATGGTTTGCAATATGAAACAAATTTCGTATAAAATTCTGAATGTCAACATCCTCGAAATGGTTTTAGCAGTGCGAGAAAATCTATACGAAAAAGATAAGCTAATTACAAATGATTTGTAATTGCGAGAAGGGGGAAATTTTGTTATTTATCATAAAAGTTTGTCATGATGGTCTGGTAAGAGTGTCAAAAGGGTAACACTGTTAAAACGAAAATTCAGAGTTGCTGCAACACTTCTCTCCTCAGTCGTCTCAACAAATTATAGCAGATTTTTTACAGTTTGCCCCACGAAACCTTCGTTAGAGGTCTGATTGATGTTGAATACGTAGGAAGTTCTCACCACCTTATCAGCACTAATGCACTCTATTAGTTCTCACCAACTTATCAGCACTGATGTAATACAATAACGACTTATACCCAATACCAAGTCATAGACATTTTATTCATCGTTCAGATTTGTATTTGCAATTTAATTGAGTGCAACATCTATGTATCAGCTTCTTAAAGGTCATGTTTTAAACGACTTATACCCAATTATTGCATTCAGATTGTCTACAGATATTGTTGACCATGCAGTAGAATGTAAACAATAAAAATTAGATTGGAAACTCTTTATCAATATATGCTAAACAAATATATTTATGATCAGTACAACCACCCCAACACGTTTTTATTAGAAACCTTCATTCATTTTATGCAATAGTGCAACTTGCAACATATATAACGCATTAGTTTGTAAGTCGCCCAACCTCAGTTGGTCTGATTACTCCATGTTGCCTCTTCTACCTGGTAGAGTGTATATATTAAGCACAAAGCAACTAATTAAGGCCCAAGCTAAAGAGAGACTGCTTTCCATACCAAAGGAGTCACTTGAAAGCATAATAGACTAATCCTAGACATTAGTACATTAACCTTAACATTGAGAAACAAGTAGCAGTACCTAGAATCATTAACAGAATTACAAGTAGTGACACTATGTGCTTCATGGGTATTTTAAGCATACAAAGCATAACAAACTTGAACCAATAAGAGAAGGTTATCATCCTCCTCGCATATGGGCACCTAATTCGCCAAACTGGTCATCCGTTTCAACCGTTTCATCAGACAGGCGAACTGCATCAAGCTTCTGTTTCAGGACATCAATGGCATTAATCACCAGCTGAGAGGCTTTAACTGCACCCGTGGATTCAACAGTGAAGATGAAACTGTCCTCTTTGGCATAAATTTCAACTAGTCCTGGTTTCCCCATGGCCTCCACTTTCTTCAGGACCTCGTCATCGTATGTGTATGCCTCTGGATCGACCACTTCCACCTGATTATAAGAAACACGAATCAGGATATCAAATAGAAACACACTCATATGAACTTTTTTAAGAATGGGTATGGTTGGGTTGACCACATTCCTTGTTCTTTTTAAAAGTACGCACATTTAACTGCTGATTATGCTTACATTACTACAATAATCTAAATATTTGCATAATAATTCAGGTAATCGCATATATTAAAGAATCACTTTTAAGTAACTTTCAACCCATTTGACCCGTTCCTCTGTTAGATATTTCTTAATATGACCCATTTGAGATAGAACACGACCTATGTATATGTAAATGGTTCAAATAAACACCTCTAACAGCAATTGCCAAATCAGTGAAGGTTTCATATGACCCACTTGAGCTGTTGGAGATAAAATACAGCCTGAATCGACCTACTCGTAAGTAAATTGGTTGACCTTCCTATGTCTATTTTTCATAATTAACAAATTAATTAAACTGGTCATGTGACAAGAATCCCAAGTGAACCAGACACATTATCCATCACGTCTAGATATTCAACAGCCAGAAGAATACACACACACATATTTGATATTATGAAAATAAGGCCCTCTTAAAAGATATCACATCCACCGTCAACGATTCCAGTTCACCAACTAACCAAAAACGAATTTGGTGCAAATATATGCCATACCAAATTTTCAAAATTTCAGAAGATGGCCATGCACGACTGCACGTTGCAACAAAAACCGTAATAATCCTCCCTCATGCCAGACACAAGCCAAGTAAAAAAAGGCTTAAACCACTAAAAGCTATTTAACTATAATAAGCAGAAGCTGTCTACTGACAAATGCATAATGAGATGCGGAGTACATGTTAAATTTATCAAAGACAATAAGAACAGAACAGTTTCCACAAATCAGATCAGACTGCAGATTATCAAACGAAATTATTATGTGGATTATGCAAACTATAATACTCCACAAAGACCACAACACTTGCTTTGCTACTATTCTTACGAATAATAGAGGAAATGCATTAAAGTTTTTTTAATAGTAGACGCACATAATCACATAGGCGTGTAAGAATTTATGTAATCTCATAAGCGAGTAAGAATTAACTTTATATACAAAGATACACAAGATAAAAATTAAACCAACCTGCTGGGTATGAGGATTGATGCCAAAGACTTTAGTAGGGCTGCTTTCAACCACGCTAGTCTTCTCCTCGAGTGACAAAGTCTCCATCATTTCTTCATTGATATGAATCTCAGGCTCATACATGAAAGTGACAGTTGCAGCAGGTGACCACTTTGCATGATCTTTTCCAATTCCCTTTCTAGCTATTGCTCTTAGCCTCAGCTCTTGCCCTTTGCGTAGTTTCACAATCGTAATCCCCCTAGGCACAAAAAAAACGACAAAAGATTCTGACATCTTTACTTATCCCAAATATCTCAATAGACAAAATCTATGGCAGTTTCACAAGAGGAGTTTCTAATCAAAATAAATATAGGTTTAGACTCAACTCCAGAACACTTTGTCGGAAGCCTTACTAACGCCTTTTTCAACAGAACAAGTAACCAAATATTATTTATGTCCATTGCTTTGTAGAGCAAGTATACCAACTCATCACAAGAAGCATAACAATCAAGTTGAATACTGAAAAACGAGGTGAACCTCATGCAACAATCTCAATTCATCTGATTTAGTTACTAATACAAAACCAAGCAGGCCAAACAGTTTTTTTTGCATTGCTAGCATCAACTGCTAACGATAGAAGGGTTAGACAAGGGTCCTGCTGCAATAGACAAATCTAGAACAGGGTCTAATGCAAGCATCATTACTTGTGCAACAGAGAGACACTTTCATGGCAAGAATCTATGGATTCGTAACTTAGCAACCTTAAAATTATGTAATGCAACAGGCCAACATACACAAGACTACAAAAGAAGATACCAGCATAACCAAAACAATTTGTGTATATCTAATAGGGAATGACAGTATTAACTACACAATTTGTTAGAAAGAAAACAGTTGCCAGATTAAATACATCAAGTTTTTATCATATAGTTCGAAGTAGTTTGAACTTGGTATAATCCATCAAAAAGACAAACAGTTGCGTATATGTAATACATGTGTTCCATCCTAAACTAGTGGACTCTACATAGTTGTGCAGTTCCGTAACAAAAATTCTTAGAATGTAACCAACATGCTTTTTGAATAGACTTACTTTTATGACTATGTCTCTAAATCAACAATCAAGTGAAGATTTACAGTAACCTTGGCATTGGCAACTCACTTTAATAATAGAAAATAGACCAAATACAGTTTTGCCCCTTTCAATATAAATCTAGAAGCTGAATCACATCTTGCTTTCACCTAGGCAGGTTATTATGATCTCCAGCCATCAAAAAAACTCGATTACCATACAAACGACCCTAATACTTGCATATCCTTTATAAAACGGACACCAATGATAAAAGGATGTGAAAGAAGAGAAGCAGGAGCCCAAAAAGATCTGAGGGTATCAAAAATCAAAAGCCCATAGAACAGGAAAAAACAGTCTATATGCTAATACGAACTACAGCAAGCATCCAATCTATTGATTATTAAACAGCTAATGTTATTCCTATAAGCAGCAAAAAGGGTGAAATACAATATAAATAAACAAAATGCAGATGATAATGTTTGTATTTTCTTATTCTGTACAAAAAACGCAGTAATCAAATAAGAGGTTGTTTGAGTATTCAAACAAAATCTGAAAACAGCTTATTTGTATTCTTAACTCACATAATGAACTTACAAAAACATCAAATTCACAAAACCTAACTAGCACAATAAATCCGCATCATAATTCACAAACATACACATTACCACTAAACCATTTGGTGGGGCGTCATGTATCTACTTAAAAACCCCTAAATTCTCGTCTTCTAAAACCACTAAAACACTACGAGTAACACACAAAACCCCAACAAAACATACATATACACATCATCAAAAAACGCAAACAGAATTATACCTCTGCTCCTCGCCGTTATCAAAACCAACATCCCCGGAGAAATCAACGGGCACAACCGTATGATCACTACTATACAAATCCTTACTAGTCACATCCAACGTATTATCATTAATACACTTAGCCCTCAAATGAAACTCCACCGAACAAAACTCACATTGCCCATCCCCATCACACGCGTCACAATCGCGCGAAAATCGCATACTCATCGCACGCTCACTGGTTAACGGAATCAACCCCAGCCTATGCGCGATAAACTCGTCGTTTAGGACAGAGGAATTGACCTCGATTTCGACTAAGTCGATTGCGATAGTGGGGACTTCGGAGATCATGACGCGACGGAGGGCGTTTGCGACGGAGGCGTCGGTGTTGCGGAGTTCGAACTTGGCGTAGTCGTGTTTGAGTTCTCGGATTTTGATTGTTGGGTAGCGTTGGTATGATTTCTGGCCGTCCATTTTTTTGGGGGTTTTGGGGTTAGGGTTTGGGATTTTGAGAAAAGTGTGTTTTAAAAACCCTTGGATTAATTGGTAGTGATGACGAGGTGGAAAAGAAAGTTTGGTAATGTCATTTTGGACCTCCTAGTTTCTTTTCACATATCTTTTTGCTTAAAATGTAGGGGTGAGCAAAACCGCTCGAGTCCCGACAACCGACCCGATCCTGACATAAATTGATAGTCTCGAAACCGAATAATAGCTTCTCGGATCGGGAGTTGGTTTGGATTTTTAGCATTTTCGGGATTTTGATCGGTGCGGGACGGGTCGGGGCGGGCCAAAACCGACAAAATACAAGCAAATCAGCCCGAAACCGACTATACCGAAATCGACAACTTTCGGGTCGGTATTCGGTTTATGATTTTGGTGCTTTTCGGGATCGGGATTAGTCGGGTCGGGATCCGGCCCGATGCTCAGTCCTATTAAAATGTATATTTTAAGGGTCTTTTAGTTGGTGAAAATTTTCCTATTTTTTCAAGAAATTTTTCATATGAAAAGAGAAAAATTAAAAATCCGTTTAGTTAAACTTTTTTTCAACAATTTTCAAAAAACGTGAAATTCTTATTCTCTAAATTTTAACTAAATGTTTGAAAAGTCCATTCTACTCCTCTCACTTTTTTCATTCTCTAGGAATTTAGAAACGGAAAAACTGGAAAAAATTTCACCAACTAAACGGCCTCTTTTTTTTCTATGTTCAGTTTGTAAAAAAAAATAAGGATATTACATTATGTAGAATTTCATCTATATCCTTACAAAAACATCAAATTACATCAAATATCCTTGCAAATTTCATAATTACGTTAATATCCTCTCAAAACTTAAAAATTCTCAAATATGTCCAAATATACAATTCAACTATAAAAAAGTGACTCATTTAAAACTCTATAAAAATAATGACCAAGACTATTTTACTCTTCTCTTCAACACTCATTAAATTAATTAAAAAATAAATTAAATTATGATTTATAAGAATACTAATATAAAAACCACTACATTGTTTATCTTGCAAAATAAACTTCAAAATAATGATTTCAAATTGATGGTGTTTATTTTATGAAGTAAATCAAGAAATACGATTGTTTATTTTCTTTATATATATATAGTGTTGTATTCCATACAGTACCAATATTAGATGCAATACTTTACAGTACCATTTAAATGAATCTGGACCATTAGATGAGTTTAATCAAAGGTTAAGATTAAAAGTGACAAAATTGCAATTAAACAAAAGATAAAGGTTTCTTTTTCAATTAAAAACAAGTTTGAAAGGGTATTATCGGTACTCCACTATAATTCTCCATAAACTGTCCCCAAAATATATGGATCTGGAAAATTTCATTTTTTTTATCGGTTTCTTCCCCACCGAAATCCTCACCTCCACTGGACCATCATGTCTCTCATTAAACCTAGCCGTCATCTATCTTGTAAAAAAAAAAAAAAAAAAAGTCTCTATCATCGATGAAGTTCGTCACAAATTAAACAGTTGCGTAGTCTTGTGATTTGGTTGTAATTAAAGAGGTGCGTGGTTTTGAATATATTTTTTTCAATTTGTTTCTTCATTAAATAATATCTTCAATTGAAAAAGTAGGCTCGATTTGTTTCGATTTCTATTCAAAGATTTATTATGTTGTCGTTATTAAAAAAAGAGTTGCATTGACATTGAATTACTAATCTGCTAATGAATTTTCTTGTGGGTTTATGATGGTAATGGTGGCATGGATTAGTATGTCGTTTTGATTTTTTTTACATTGATTTTGATTGTTACTAATGGTGTTTTTATTTTTATTTTATTTTTGTCACTTATTTGATTTGTTTGTTACCAATTTGTTGGTGTCTGTTTTATTTGATTTCTAGAGATCAGGTGTTGGATTATTGTGCAAAAGGGGTTTTGGGATAAGCTTATTCGAGTGTTTGTTGCTTATTGTACTTTTTAATGGTCTCGTGATAAGCTAGTTTGTAGGTGTAGGTAGATTGCGTCAAATGGAGCTCACAGAAAATAAATATGTTTCTTGGCTATTGAGTTTATTACCTGATTCTTTTATGTCATTGTGTCATGTGGTTAGATCTAAAACAGGTGAACATAAAAGAATAATTAAAACATTTATGTTCAAAACATACATGTTTAAAACATATATGTTTTAATTAATGGGATCTAACTAATGAAAACCATATATGTTTGAGAACATGATTTTTTAAACATGTATATTCAAAACATATATGTTTTAAACATGTCTGTTTTAAAAAATGCCTATAAACATGTATGCTTAAAACATGTATGTTTTAAAAATATGATTAAAAAGTTCATTTCCTATTTAGTTGAGGTTTAATTGTTTTATAGTATGTTTGTATCAGATTAATGAAGATGGCAATAGCAATGAAGATCTAGAAGTGGATACACACATAGATACATGATTTAAATATGCAGCATTTGAAGAAATACGATTATTGAAGGCGCGCATATATGTTCGACTTTTTAAAATGTTGATAACAATGAGTTGCACATATGTCCGTTTGCGTTAAATATTATTAGTGCATACATGTATAGATCGATTAGATTCAAATATATATATTTTTTTTCTGATTGGAAATTTGTATTTCAATCGATATCTACTTTTGTGTTTAACATATATGTTTTTATGTGCAATTACCATTTTAAACAAAATAGGTTTGACAAAACACATATGCAGTTTAAGAAAACATGTCTGTTGAAAAAAAAATTTAAAGAAAAAACAAAAAAGTAAAAAAAAAAATTGTATTTTTTAATTCCAAAAATTAAGGGGTTTATAAAAACGTTTTTTAATTAAAAAATACAAAAAGAAAATAAAAATGTGTTTTACTATTTTACCCTTTTGAATTAATTAAAAAGATTTAATAATACTTAATTCTTATTGGTCCAAATTGGTACTGTAAAGTACTGCATCTAATATTGGTACTGCATAGAACGCGCCCCTATATATATATATATATATATATATATATATATATATATATATATATATATATATATATATATATATATAGGGTAAGGTTCTAGAGAAAAGTGAGAAAAAAAGTTATAGGGTTTAATTTGAAACATCTCAAACTTTATGGGTATGTTTTAAAACATACCCCCACCCCCCCCCCCCCCCCCCCCCCCCCCGCCCCGGAAAAATAATTTTTTTCCCGCAAAAAAAGATTTTTTTTGGGGGGCAAAAAAAAAAAAAATTGGGCCAAAAATTTATAACCCTGATGCACCTTTTTTTTTTAGTGCATCTCAGTTATAAAAATTGGTGCATCTCAGTTATAACTATGATGCACCAATTTTTATAACTGAGATGTACTAAAAAAAAGATGCATCAGGGTTATAAATTTTTTGCCCAAAAAAAAAATTGTTTTGCCCCAAAAAAATTTTTTTTTTGGCGGGAAAAAAAAATTTCATTGGGGGGGGGGGGGGGGGTCGTGGGGGTGGGGGGATGCGGGGGGGGGGGGGGGGGGGGGGGTAGGGTGTGAATTTACAAAACCTCCTTAAAGAATGAAGGAAAATACAATTAGGTCCCTGTAGTTTGGTGTGAAAAAAATGAGAGGAAGGAGGGGCTGATTTGTACACTTTTCTCACTTTTCTACCAAAGTGGGGTTTTTTCATGATCCCACCTATATATATATATATATATATATATATATATATATATATATATATATATATATATATATATATATATATATATATGTATTTGATTTTCAAAACAATAATAATGAAACCCAAATAAAAAAGAGTGAAAGGAATTGCGATTAAAATAGGGCAATGTTATACGTACGGGGACAAGGGTGGCACGCTTTTTGTCTCCTCCTTGTCCTCTATTTTTTTTTCAGTATAACTCCGCTTTTTGTTAGTTTCTGTTTTGTATTTCTGACAGTTTTAAGCATTTGACATATTAAACTTTACATGTTTTGTTCCGCACTTTCAGGTTTATAGCTTTTTTATATAAACAAAATTATATAAAAAAAAAAATAAATAAAAAAAAAAAAAATAAGAGGTGGGGCTAAAAACTAGAGGAGGGTGTGGTCAACAATAGCCTTGAAATATTGCTTCATGATTGACTTATGAGAAGGAGGCTCGTACAGTAGAACATTCAGAGGATGACATGACCAGCTATAAATGAAAAGGCATTGATTTCCTTGATTAATCAATATGTACAAAGTAATGGGGAAGTGATTGGCACACTCACACTTTTGATTGGGACACTCAATTGTATAGGTTGTTAAAGCACACTGTAAGTACTGTACGAGTATGTAAAGCATATACTATAGTGTCCCAATCAAAAGTATAAGTGTGCAAATCATTTCCTCAAAGTAATATAAGCTATTTAAGATATTTAGCAATAATTAAATTATATATTTGGACATATTTGTGAATTTATAAGTTTTGAAACGATATTCATGTAATTATAAAATTTGTAAAGATATTGATGTAATTTGAAGGTTTTGTAAGAATATGAATGCAATTCCCCCATTTATAAAATATAAAAACACGCTCATGTGACATTGTTTTCTATTTTGAAGAAAAAAATATGAGTTATAACGGGAAAAAAAACATAAAATTTTGTTTTGTAATTTCTCTTGTTAAGTTGAGAAAGTATGTTTTGTGATTTATAGATAATGGATTCCGAAAAGTTTGATTTGAACATAATCTCTATTTTTCTTGTTTTATAAGTAGTATAAAATATTTTGTAAAAAACAAAAGTGTTTTCTTTCAACTAAAGTATCTAAACAATAACCATCTAGAATTACGATCAAATGAGAAAAATAATTAAAATAAAAATGATAAGAAGTAATCACAACTGCACATTTCAGATGTATTTAAAAAATAAATACATCTCCCTCTTTAAAATCTTCCTCTTATTTAAAACGAGCAGATTAGCCCGCGCGTTGCTGCGGGGCGATTGCGTTATGTTAACGTATTTTTGAGTAAGATAGTGTCTGAGAAAGTTCAATAAGTATTTAACGAACAACTGAATTGAAACTGATTCAGTTTTAATTAACTTCAGATTTATTTATACAAAAAAATGCAACAATAACGTTGCCAAAAAATGATTGTTACCTCATGATCAGGCAAGGCTTTAGTTACATGTATCTATACATATGAGTAGCTGCTAATTTGTAAGTGTATCCTTTTGTATGTTTCAAGACTTTATGCATCATGGAGTTGCAACGTCAACATCGATGACTAAGACAACTTTATTGGCGTAGGAAAAGGAACCTCATATGTAACATACATGTCACCCTTTATGCTCCTCATATACATTGGCATCCTTTCATCTTCAAACTTGCAGACCTCATTTGGTTTTGTGGAATCCTGCATAATCAAACGCGCCTTGTACGTTAGCAAAGACCGGACATGGTTGCAATTCTAATTAATAGAAACATAATTTTACATAGCAACTAAGATATACATGTAATAGGCTAGTAATTGTCATCAAACAATATGGTTGTTTTGTGCCCATGTCACAAAAGTTGACATCGTTTTCTTGTTGAACTTGCCTCTATTACGAAGAGTGATTTACGATCTTTAGCTACGACTTTGTTCAAAAAAGAAACCATATATGCTCATTACATTATTGATCAATCATAAACACAATACTAATCACACAAAGTGAAATTAAAAATTAGCACTTGTATTATATGAACAACATATAAGATTCATTAACTGAAGCAAAAGGTTTTTAAAGGAGCACCTATCATAATATAAATGTCACTTTCAAATCTTTGGCACATCTTGGCAAGGCAATATGACTTTATTTTCAAACAAAAATGGTATTTGATATGGCTTACTGTTCATGCCGCTTTATCCGTTGGAGGGCATTTGATATGGCAAGGCAATATGGTTTATTCAATATTTAACTAACAAAATATGTCTCACTAAGATTTAAGAATTGCATCTTATAAAGTTACAGTAGTGTAATCCATATATTTTGCTATTTCATGGGCTAATATGACTAAATGTTGTCCATGAGGCCTATTACCACAATCAAATTTACACAGAAATTAAGTCTAACAAAAAAATATTAAGTACTAATATGATATAAGAATCAGTCGCTAACCAAACACCCCATTTTAACGACTTTTCACCTTTACTAACGGCACAACCTGGCGGCTGAGCTTAACGCGTAAAATGTTGAGTTACTATTGTGTCAATCATGCATTAAAGTATAGCCTAGTTAAAGGTGTTTAAAGAAGTATAGCCTTGTTAAGGGAGTTTGAAAAGTAATTTACGTGGCTTCGGGCCAACCCTCTTTGTCTTGCTAGCATAATCTTGTCTGGATCTTTAGGATACTTGAAAAAAATTTAAAAATGTTGATTATAATATAAGTAGATAACCAAGCCAAAGACAGTCGGCCATATATAGGCCATATATATAAAGACATAATATAATGATAACAATATGTTGTACGTGACATTTTGTGGTAATCATAATTACCGTATTACTTGCAAATTTAGAAAACAATATTGTCAGGCAACTTAACTTCCTCGCTTCAACCAAAACCTATTTTGTCTTGTTACATCTTTTCCATCTTTAAATCAAGGTTAAGCCCAACTAAGTCTATGGCAAACATCACTCGTTTTTCCATCTATGAAGAAAAGATTAACTATTTAAAAAAATGCAATAAATCATATAGAGAAGGAAATAAGTGATTAGGGATGAAGAAAATGCTCAAATAGCCAAGCACAAAGAATCATCAGAGAGCTTCAAGTGATTAGAAGTGGGTTCACATCTCAATCTGTTCTGGCTCAATTCCTACATCATTTGATTAATGAGTCAGTAGGGGGTTTAGGATTATATGCACCATTTGTAAACTGATAAGTTTAACCAGCAGACTAAGTTACATGAACTTAAACTGCTTAAATATTCATATATAGTAATCATCAAAACAATTTTTCCAGTTACGGGTTGAGTATGAGGTTCACCTTTATGTGAAGCTGCAAAGACTTTATATAGTCTTCACAATCATCAACAATAGTTTCTTTGTTTACCTGCAGAATTAGAGTAAATACATTACGTGAATTTGGAAGTCACATTCGAATTCGAAAATGTAACGAACCTTGACCTAACATGACTAATCCTCTTTGATCTAAAGAAAAAGCACAAACACCAAATTACAAAAAATTTCATACTCAAGTTGCTTTGCATTGGAAAGGCTATCAAACATTAACATACATTAGTAACAAAACGATACAGTTGTCCTACGTAACAGATTTTCAACTATTTTCCACAAATTTACAGTAGGGCATGATCTCAAACTTTTTGTAATTGATGCCTTCGGATGATGCTCGAAATATGATATGGATAAAAAATAGAGGTTATGGGGTATAAAGTTAAAATGGGTTCAGGTCCCAACTCAACCAGCCATCCATTTTAGTTCCTATACTATAAAATTTTGTAAATAATTAATAGATTACATATATAATTGCTTCTAAACGAATAAATTTAGGACACTTCAAGCGTTAAAAACCTATTTACGTGGATTTTGACCCATGAACATGTTTGGCATATTTGACTCTTTTATATTTTACATTATTTCTTATAATTGACCTGTTGGACACATTATCAATAAACATTTTTTATTGAAAACTGGAACTGAGTAAGAAACATAACCCCCACCCCACGTAGACACACACACGTGTGTATTTATGCTGGAATCAGTCTCCCCAAGGCTCCTATGAGTTTCTATTTATGCTGGAATCAGTCTCCCCAAGGCTCCTATGAGTTGCTCTGATTTGCCCATTTATCGCGTCTCTCAAGCAACGTGAACGACTGAAATTGTTTGGAAAGTGAGTGATAAGCTGCCATGGGATATGCAACGCAAGCGTGACCATGACTGCCCGTTGACAGAATGGAGTTGCCATTTGAAACCTGCGAGAAGCAGCAACATGTAGGACTAAGGTATTATATCAGATATTTGATTACAACAGAAGTTTAGTTTGGATTTAAACATCGACTTTATAAAGTTGCCACCAAAATAAATCAAAAACTTCAATACAAATTACTAAAAGCATATTAAAGATTATTACCTTTGCAATTATAACAAATCCAGAGATAAAATGGCAAGAAATGAGCAAAACCGTACCATAGAGTAGTAACTGTAGTCCTTTTTAACTCGATACATAGTAGTAACACAGTAGTCCCTTTTAAAGTCGATACAAATCAGCCGACATCCCAATTAAGTACAAACCTGGAAAAGTATTCCGCAAGCAACAAAACAAAACATTTATGCCATCAACTATAAACCAAACACATACAAAAAAACATAAAACATAGCAAAATTAACTAAGGGGCTCTTTATATTGGCTTATTATATAACCCATCAGCTTATTCAGTTCAGCCTATGTTTATGGCTTATTTTATGGCTTATGATGAGCTTATTTTCTAGGTTTAAGCATACTAATCCAAAAAAAAAAAAAAAAAACTAAAAAAAAAACAAACCAAAACTCTCACTGCCATTTTTACTTAAGACATTTCCTCGAACATTTGGTGTGCAACCAAACCAAACCATTTTTTTTTTAATAGTAAATCAAGAGAAAGCTGGAAAAGAGGAAGTTTATACCCTGGATCATAGGCAAGAACGCCACCAATACACTACCACTGCAATTGAAACCCCATATCCATGAATCGGCACCTGCTGCAAAGAACCCATATTCCTACTAAAATCTGAAAACAAAAAACTCAATTCAATACTTCAAACTAATAATAATAATAATAATAATAATAATAATAATAAAAATCATAATTAAAAGATCTGAAAAAGGTTTTGTTTTTGACAAAAGGGTTTGTCTGTTTTCCTAGTGGTTTGGTTGGAAGAAAGTTCAGGAAGAAGACGGAGAGGGTGAAGATGATTGAGGCGGTGCAATTTATTTGCTGTCAAAAAAAGAATGGGAAGAAAGTTTCATCAACAGTGGAATACACCAAACCTGTGTATCTCCCATGCCAAAGTACACTGTTAGACACCACATGGATGACTCAGATTCAATTGTACAAAATGTTAGGTCTGCCATAGGTGCTTAGTGCACCGACTAACTGTATGTTTGAGGTAATTAAGGATCTTAATACTTGAACAGTATAAGTCCCCAAGTTTGCAAGCCAATGGGCTTTTGCCAAAATAGCATGCTAACACTATTCAACCTTTGACTTGGCATAATATGACTTTATGAGCCAATCAAATTCAAGATTAAAACCTAAAGTATAACTTAAGCAAACTATTAACTGAAAATGCTTTTTTGGTCTTTAGAATATAGGATAATATATTACTAAAATTTTTTCTTATTCTTCACATTTTACTTCCGGATCCCTTCTCTAACCATCTATACTCTATCTAGAAACACAAGATTATTTAATCTATATATGTTCAATAATCAACAGCTTGGCCATATTCTACATTTGAAAATTTGACTACACGTTTGTTTGAAAAATGACAAGAAGACAAAACACCACAAATAAATAAACACAATAAAGTAAAACATAAACCGGAACATACTTGTGTACAACCTTAAAAAATGAAAAACCCCTATAACCATGCTAGCATCTTCATATTCATACTCACTCTTATGTTCCCTTTTATGTCTTTAGCAATTGATATAATCACATCAACAACACCACTTACGATCAATCAAACTTTAGTATCCAATGGCGGTGCATTTGAGTTGGGCTTTTTTACTACAGGTAATAATAAAAATTTGTATGTAGGCATTTGGTACAAGCAAATTCAAGAGAAAACATATGTTTGGGTAGCTAATAGGGACAACCCAATAACTACATCTTCCGGGCAACTAATAATTGGCGAAAATGGCAACATAATACTTGTTGATCAATCAGAAACTTCAGTCTGGTCGTCGAACCGCTCTGTGCCTGTGGTGAACACTGTTGCGCAACTTCTAAACAACGGTAACTTTTTATTTTACAAGATAGAAAAAGTAGTAAACTTAAGTTACATTTTGGTCGTCGAACCGCTTTGTTTGTAGTATGCTTGAAAGGGTATATATTCGCAAATATTTTATTAGTAGTGTTGTAGTTGACATATAAAAATTGGTTTTTTACGAAACAGGTAATTTTGTGCTTCGACGTGAAAATGATGAAAATTCAGAGAATTATATTTGGCAAAGCTTTGATTTTCCGACGGATACCTTGTTACCCGATATGAAACTGGGGTGGAGTCGGAAAACAGGAAATACTTGGTTTTTAACGTCATGGAAGAATAACATTGATCCTGGTTCCGGTGATTATTCTTTTAAAATGGACATAGAAAGTTTCCCTGAGCTTGTGATATGGAAAAATGATACAAAAATTACCCGAAGTGGACCTTGGACAGGAAAAATGTTTAGTGGTACACCTGAGATGGAAGGGGTTAGCATAATGAACTTTGAACTTTTGGATGATTCGGACGAAATTTATTATTCATTTGAAATGTTGAATAAGTCCGTTTATTCACGAGTGATTATGAATTATTCGGGTATTTATGAAAGATACACTTGGGTTGAAACAACAAAATCTTGGAATTTGTTTTGGTCTTATCCTAGTGATATATGTGATAATTATGGTGTATGTGGACCTTTTGGCTTCTGTGATGCAAATAGTGCTCCAAGATGCAATTGTATGACTGGATTCAAACCAAAAGACCAACAAGCATGGGACTTACGAGATGGGAGGGGTGGTTGTGAAAGGACATCTGATTTGGACTGCAGGTCAGATGAGTTTTTACCAATGAAGAACATGAGATTGCCTGATGGATCGAAAGCGTTTATTGATGAGAAGATGAATTTGAGTACGTGTGGTGAGATTTGTAGAAAGAATTGTTCTTGTACCGCATATTCTAATATGGATACTTCTGGGGGTGGATCTGGTTGTGCGATTTGGGAAGTGGATCTTATGGATATGAGGCAGTTTGATGATTCTGAAGGTGGTGGAATTGATCTTTATGTTAAAGTTGCAGCTTCTGATATAGGTATGTAATAAGTATGTTTCTAAATAAAACTCAAAATTGGAAGTATAGAGATTAATAATAATAAGTTTGTTTGTTGCAGTCCGATCACCGACTACAGGAAGTTCTCAAAATGGTTCTGGCAATGGCAACCATGTTGTGATGATTATCGCCTTTAGCATTGGTGGTGGTTTTTTTGTGCTTATTATACTATTTTACTTGAAAAGAAGGAAAATATCCAAGACAGATGTACAAGGTAAATTCGACATTTTAGAGTCAAACACATTAGTTTACTGTTTTAAAGTAATCATTACATATGTGTTTGAGATATGTCGTGTTTATGTTCTAGATGCATTAGATCCACAAGAAAAAGGAGAAGCTTTCTTATTGAACGATAAGGTTAGTATGCCAAGTGAAAGACATTATTATCAAGAAACGAAGATGGATAAACTCGAATTACCTTCGTTTGATTTTACAACTTTGTCTATGGCAACAAACAACTTCTCGGATGTAAATAAACTTGGGCATGGTGGATTTGGATCTGTTTATAAGGTAGAACTTTTTTTGTAAGAACATTACATATGTCAATTTGGATAATGCACCATGTGAGCATCAAATAAACAAACTGACATGTTGCTGGTTGATAATATCAGGGTATACTAACGGAAGGCGAAGTTGTAGCCATAAAAAGGCTCTCGACAGTTTCTGATCAAGGGATTGAGGAACTTAAAAATGAGGTTACGTTGATTGCAAAACTTCAACATAGAAACCTCGTTCGAGTACTTGGATGTTGCATTGAGCTTAAAGAGAAGTTGTTGATTTACGAGTTCATGGAAAACAAGAGTCTTAATACGTTTCTTTTCGGTAAGTTCCTTAAAATGTTTGTTTTTTTCATTTGAATAGCCTATTTGTTTGAGATTATAACTTCTTTTTGAAATTGGATGTAGAGAAAGAGAGTGTAAAGCTAAATTGGCAAATACGATTTAATATCATATGTGGTATTGCTCGAGGGCTTCTTTATCTTCATCACGATTCAAGATTTAAAATCATTCATCGAGATCTCAAAGCAAGTAACATTTTGCTTGATAAAGAAATGAACCCGAAAATATCAGATTTTGGTATGGCACGGATATTCGGGCGTGATCAAACTGAAGCAGAAACAAAGAAAGTGGTTGGAACATAGTAAGTATCATATTGTTGTACCTTAATTAAAAGATCTATAGCTTATGGGGTAGTATCGGTTTGCTAATCTTTAAAGGCTTATTTGATCTAAGAATTAGCATGTACCACTTGCTTAGCAATCTCAAATATAAACATGGTATCATTTGTATTTTTTATGACATGTTTTGTTTTTCCTTATTAACATCTCAATTCTTTTCACCTAAATCTCTTGTAGTGGTTATATGTCACCAGAATACGCGATGGACGGGTCTTACTCAACGAAATCAGATGTTTTCAGTTTTGGAGTTTTGGTGCTCGAGATAGTAAGCGGTAAAAAGAACAGAGGATCTTCTTACACAAGTAGCCAGCTTAGTCTCCTTGGCTATGTAAGAACCAACAGTGCAGTTTCAAGTTTTAAAAGTTTTTTTTTTTTTTTTTTTTTTCTTTTTTTTTTTTTTTTTTTTTTTTTTTTTTTTTTTTAATAAAAATAAAAATTATCTCCTAGCTACTATATGGACTTATGGAGCTTATATACACTATCAAAGAATTGTAAGTACTTCCTTGTACTCTTTTTAGTTATCATGTATTAACCAAATCTTTTATCTTTCAGACATGGATGTTATGGGGACAAAGCAATCCTTTCGAATTATTAGATGAATTTCTCGGGCCAGATTATTCGGAAGATGAAGTATTACGATGCATACAAATAGGGTTGTTATGTGTGCAAGAACAACCAGAAGACAGACCAAGTATGTCAAAGGTGTTGTTGATGTTAAGTGGTGAAACTGTACAATTGCCGCAACCAAAATGCCCTGGATTCTATATTGGAAGACGAGATAATGAAACTTATTTTTCAAGCAAACAATATGATTCCACGACCATAAACGAAGTCACAGTCACTACACTAGATGCTAGATAACGAAACCAGGTTAGCTACCAGTTCTTATCGATTGTACATCATAATTAAGTTACCATTTTCCTTCAACCGATAGAACTTTTTTCCCATGAGTAAAGGGGAGAGTATGTCATATTTTTTATGTAAATAGTAAGATTTTAATACTAGACCACTAGATCATTTTATGGTTTACAATTCTACAAATACTTTCTTAATCTTATGACAACTATTTGCTTCTAAAATACACACTATTTTAGTAATCATTATATTGATTATCAATCAAATATTACTTTTACATTTTAAAAAACTTTTTGAACAGTTGTAACTTGAACATTGACTTTTATTTTGACTATAAAACTTTCGGATATAAAGATTTTGTCACAAGTTTTTAGTTAAATGTTTCTTTGGTTTATAGTAGGGGTGACAATCGAGTCGTGTTCAGGTTAACCTATTCAAGTCTGCGGGTTAGTATAACCTCTACCAAAAAATGACTCATTTATTAATCGTGTCAAAAAACTCAACCCTAACCGGGATCTGCATAACACGTGTAACACAACAAATTATATAGTGAGATATCTTAGATTCCCTTTGGGAACAATAAATACAAGGGTTTGTATTTATAGTGTGATATCTTGGAGTCCAAGTTTCACTTGGATTCCTCTTGGGAACCCTTGATCGGCCGAGCAAAGGGATAAAGAGGGGATTCTAGATCCTTCTCCTTATCTAATTACACTCTAGTCCTCGTAGTTAACATTTAATGCCTGTTAACTAACTTCCGTTAAGTAACTATTAATTAACGACCGTTAGTTAGTTATTATTGTGATTTAATAATTAATATATTACTATAATATATAAATTATATTAATTGAATCTTATACGTAACGCGTGCGACCCGTAGACTAATACATTCCGAACATACGTGTTCAAAACATGTTCACAAACTAACACTTCTGCACCCAACAAATTAAACTTAAATGTAGGCCAATCGTTGTTGCATCATCCGACAAGCCTATATGATCATATCCTAAATAGATGGTTTGTAATTAAACATCAGTACAAGAAGATTATAACAACGATGTTTTCTTGAAACAAAAATAAACTTGTGAAAAACATGAATTTTTCATCCAAATGTAGGAAAAATATTTGTTTCACTTCTTGCTTTTGACTATTAAGTTTGTCACTTCACCTAATGATTCAACCTTTTGTTTTCTAAGCAGTGTCCTCTCTCTCCACCAAGATGGAAAATTATTCATCCATTTGCTCTTATAATATTGATGTTTTACTCTGTAATGATTTTTAATACAAATTTGTCAAAAGGTTGTGTTAAAAAGTAAGACCAGTAGATGAAAGGTATCAAAAAGCATGATGTTTTACCAAACACTTGTAACTAAAATTGATTTTTGTCCGTGACAAAAAAAATCTTAATATATTATTTCGTTACTTAGAGTTACAGCTCTTAAGATTTTTTGGACCACTTCTTTTACCAGTAGTATTTAAGTACTCTTTTTTTCTGTATGAGATTATAAGTTTTAACTTATAAGAACTTGTCGACTTAAATCAAGATAATTTTGTATGCATACCATAGAATCGGCAATCTTGACCCGTTATATTAAAGCTGTTGGGAGACTAGGGGGAAGTGGAAGCGGTATTTAGGTTCTAAGATGTACATAGAACACTAGAACAGCAAGCTGTTAGGTGTAAATGATGTAGTTCCAGGCTCATAGCTCCAAAAAGGCATAGCTAGCCAGTATCAAGAATGCTCAATGCATAATTTGTTAGGCAAAAACTAGCAGTGAAAGGTTTTATTTTCACACTTTCATTAACTAACTCTATACATATAGAGCTAGGAAACGGGTTAGGCATATGCTTATGTTCATTATATTAAAGAATAATGACATTGGGTGAGTGATCGGGTTACCTGAATATTCTAGCCTACAGTACTTGGCTTATATGGCTAATGTAACTGAACCGAACGAGGACTCTTGTACATGGATGTAGGCATACCGCATATGTCATTCTTGTGGACAAACTAAGTGTGCGTTGTTTTCATGCCTTTTACATTCATGTTTATGTGACCCATTTCTACACGGGTCTACATGATTTCCAAACATCGTGTTTATGTTATGTAGAACCTCGACGATCACCAGATAATACATGAACAAATTAACCTATGGACAGTCAAAGATCGTAATACATTCACCAAAGATATTGTACTGAGTATTTGATCTTACTTTCGATTTGATGGTGACAAAATTATTTGAAACTGATGTACTTATACGTACACACCCACTTATAGCAAGTGGCTCATGTGCACGAATAACTCGAATATATTTATAACATCAGTTTTCATTTGTTGATTTATCATTAACCTGTAGTTTGTCATCATTAGTAATCATTATCTTCAACAATAACTTGTCAACCCCTTGATTTTATATTATTATCTTAATTTGGTGACACTTTAATGATGATTCTTGTTAAATTTTAAAGTAAAAATAATACGACGGAACGCTAAAAAGTACTGTAATACTGTAACTAATAAGGACAACTGGAGTCCAAAATCTTTTTGCTCAATTTTGGCTTTTGAAAAGGCAAGTGTTGCTAAAAACTTAATGTTTAAGCTTATTTTGCTAGCTACATTTCCTGCAAAGATGATATCTTCAATCTTGGGTTACAAAAGGTTTGTGGTAGGGGTGTTCAGAATTCGGGTAATACCCACATAAATCGGAAACCAAAACCGAATCGAACAAAAAAAAACTAACCGAATTCGTAACTGAACCGAACTGAACTAAATATTTGGTTTTCGGTTTAAATACCGCATTCATATAAATACATATTTTTTTTATATACTTGTACTAAACGAGTACCCTTGCATAGCGACGGGATTTCTAGCGACAAACAGTTATACTTGTGATGTTATGCTTCTAAGTTGTGTGTGTTTAATGTATTAGGTTTGAATGGAATAAACAAGTTGCCATAGATAGATTTCAACTTCATATTCAATACTTTCCGCAATTTGAAATTTCCAGCCATGTTTCAACTTCACATTCAATACTTTCCGTTATTAAGTGTTATAAAGGCATTATGGGGATTGACCAAAAATTCAGTTTTCACATTTCACTTTGAATGTTTTCATTTTATAAGTAGTATAGATAAATAAAATGACCATTAAAATTATTTAATAGTATAAATATTGCAATTTTTAATCCTGAAATTATTATTATTATTATTATTATTATTATTTAATCAATTAAAAGTAAGTATTTCAGGTTATTCGGTTCAATTTTTGGTAATACTTAAAAAAAAATTAACCAAATCGAATAAACCAAATAACCCAAATCTATGAACACCTTTAGTTGCGGTTTGGTTTGCTTTCTTTTAGCTTCTGAATGTTGTAACAAAATGATTTGGTTGATTGCAAAGAGAAATTTAAATGCAAGGTTGAAATAGACTTGAAAAAATAGTGTGAGAGTAATATATTAAAATAAGGTTATTAATAAAAAATTTAGAAAGAAGAAGTCTTTGAATATCAAAAGAGAAATGATATACATGCATAAAAACATGCTAAATGATATATCTAAAACTATATGGCAATAATTTATTGGTTTGTAAATAAATGAGTTCGGCTACTAAAACAAATAAACCTTTGACACATACTTTTAAGCATATCATTAAGCATGTTTTTAGAAATGCATATCATTTCTTATATTAAAAATGAATGAAGGAATAAATGCTAATAATATGTTGAGAATGACTTTTTTTGCATGGGAGTGAATAAGTTAAGAAAGGTTGAGATTTACAAGTTGTTAATGCGTTGTTGATTTTCTAATAAGATTTATAAAAAAATTGTGAATGAAAGTTTTTATAAAAGTGGATATAAGGAAAATGGAAAAAAAAAAATTGTGCATTAAATCGTTTTTTCTTTTTTCTTTTTTTTTTTATTTTTTTTTATTTTTTATTTTTTTTTGTGAATTAAAAAATCGTTTTCGTTTCCAACTTCTTTTGACTTGTTGCATCAAAATTTTATTGTTTATCAAAATATAATAAGTTGAAATTTTGTGCATCAATTATTATTATTATTATTATTATTATTATTATTATTATTATTATTATTATTATTATTATTATTCATCAAAGTTTTGTTTTTTGTGCATTTCAAAAAAATATAAAAACTCAAAATTAGAAAAACTTTCTTAAGCACCAACATCCTCAATCCTCAAGTAAATTTCTTACGCATGTTTGTCATTTTATTATTTGTTCCCTATCAACCTATTCTAAACATTTACTCACTGACACATTATCAATTTTGCAATAGTTTATTATCCCTCAACCTATTGTTTTAATAACTCTTTATCAACCTATTGCTCTTATGCATTCACTCATTTTTAAGTCATTTTCGACTCTTGCATCAGAGATGCTCTAAGAATTTTAATAGAGAAAAGGAAAGATATTGTTAGTAGTAACTATTATTATTGATAATTGATTTGCACACACAACTGTTTATCAGCACACACTAACTTAAGCATTATACAGTTATATTGTATATTCATCATGTTTTTTAACTGCTTATACATTTAAGTATGCAAATCAATAATCAATGTGTGAAAATCATTTCATTATTAGAATTGTATAATCCTTCTGTCACCCTGGATTGAAAGGGGTTATCTCGAGGGGCGAAACTACATAGTGGTTAGGGGGTGGGGGTGCCCTCCATGCTTCGTCAAAAAATATTAATTTTTAGTGTAAAAAAAAATTTTGGATCATTTTACCAAAGTGCACCCCACTACAAAATCAAATTACCCCTACATTAAAGTCAAACAATGTAAAAATCTTATATCTCTATCTTAATTATTAAAAAATATCAGTTTTTATAACCATTTTATCAAAGTGCATCACGAATTTTATCAAAAAAAAAAAAAAAAAAAAAAAAAAAAAAAAAAAAAATTGTCTCACGTCCTCTAAGATCTTGGGTCCGCCACTGGTTATCTCGTAGTCCTTAATTTGTGAAGATGCGTTGTTATGTACTACAGTACATTTTATTTTTTCTATTGAGGCCGAACTTAAACCCGTGCATTAAGAGATAGTTGTTCATGCACTAATAATAGATGTATATATTTTTGAGGGGAAACAAATTTAAAAAAAAAAAAAAAAAAAAAAAGGGTATATTGAAGTTAAGTAATATTCCTGTTCAAAATCAAGTTCAAACATTATATATCCGGATTTTTAAATTTATTAATTTAAGAATTATAAGTATAAGAGTATAAGACTTGCCATGCGAGGGTGATGCATCAAAGCTTACCTCCCGTGCGACAAGGTTATGGGGGTTGCTTAAAGGTGACGTGTGAAATCATAATTGGAATTAAAAGTGGTAATTTTAGACTCATTGTCTATTCATCAGTTAAGTTAGGTAAATGAAATGATAGGTTTTGTTGGGTATCCATTTATATATGAGTTCAAATGAACATTTGATATAATATTTAAATGTAAGCAGTGAATGGTAAAAAAAAAAAAAAAATCGTTATTTCATTATTTTTATTTTTCACTAAAGAAAAGTTGGAAACTTAATGGGTCAACCTGACGTATAACAGTTTAACCACGGACTCATTTAGATTCGTGTTTCTAATTGGCCCATCTAGATTGGGACCGTTTATACCTAAACCCAGCTAACCTTGTGACTCGGCCCGACCCACTTATTTTACCATTTATAACCTGAGCCATACGGTAAGTATTATGGATGAGCGTAAGAAATTACATATTTATAAGTGATAGAATGAAAGAAAAAGAATTAGATAATACGACACTCAAATACCAGTAACAAACGAGTAAAACTACACCTAATTTACTAACATTATTTTTCTAACTATCGGAACTAAGTCAAACTTAAATATGAAAAGTTAACTACTTACGGTTAATTTAGTGGTAAAAAGCTTGTAACTATTGAGAGTTATCAAGTTCAATTCTATGTGTTAAGGGCAAACAATTTTAAATGAACGGTCCAACCTTCTTGAAAAGAGGAGACTTTATCAAATTTAAGTATGCGTCGAGTGGGCTCAAAACTCGTGTATTAATCGACTAAAAAGTCACTAAATAACTAAATATGGTTAAAATAATAAAGAAGAAAAAGACTTGCGTATGAAAAGTTGAAAAATGTAGTCAAGCTGATCGGGGTTAGGTCATCATAGATGGCTCGGGGGCTTGGATATCGACGCTTGAGAGTACGGAGTAACGTGCGCCACTAAAAGTCTTTTGTGGCCAAAAATGTACCCCAATGCAGAAACTAGTGGGTCTGTGTCACATCGACGACAGCAGGAATCACGAAATTTGAATCTCGTGTTTTTACCTACTCCGTATTTTACTTTTCTTTTTTAACTTAACAAAGTCTATTTATGCATATCTAAAGATTTACTGTTATCTTTCTCATAACATATCTCAAAACTAAGAAATATAATTAAGTGTTTTAAAACTAAACTGATTATACTCGTTCAATAATTAAAACTACCCGTGTGATACAACAATAGTAAATAACAGTACATACATAACTGAATTATCGACAACAAAATTTCTAACTATGACTGTGATTGTGTGAGTTTTTTTAATTTTTTAAACGTATCTAGGCTTGAGTGAATTAACTTAGGAAGGTTAATATAGCCATTTCTTATTGTTGTCAAAAGAATGCAAATTGGTTTTAAGGTTATTAATGTACTACTTGCTACCTAAAATTCCAATTAAAATTTTCAAATGTTTATGTATTATAGTAGGTTGTTTGAATTATGCTCCTTTTTTATGATTCATCTTTTCATGTGTACCGAAACAAAACCATGAGATGTATAATTGTACTAGATAACTCGACGAGTCAAAAAGTGTGTATCTAAACTCAAGAGGGATTATAAATCCCAAATTTAGTTTGTAAATAGTCTTATGTTGTGAACCCAATGAGTAACTTTCTGATTCAATGTATGATGGCGACTTTGCTTGATAACTTCGTCCACACTTCTAGGCACGGGGTGTTCCCCAAATAGGTATATTCTTATTCGTTCGAAACTCTAACAAATTACAAACATATAATTAAAAATCATGGTTTAATTTTATCAAAATACGTACACCGGATAAAACTATACATTACTGCCAAACTTACAACTGGAAACTATAAGGCCGGTACAGGGACATTTTACCAAACTAAAAAACAAACCAACTATACTTTTTTCCTACAATATATTCCTTCATATCACTTATTATTATTTCTCTAATGCTTTTCTTGCTGTCACATAAACCTTGAATAAGAGTATAAAACCCCTTTACACAAACATCTTCTTATTCACTATACCACCATGTCCACCACTAGCACCACCATTGTCTCCCTCCTCCTAGTACTCCTTGCTACCACTGAGGCCGCGATAACAACTGTTTCATCAGATATCGCGGCCTTAAAAGCGGTTAAATCCGCAATCAACCCGAAAACTATCCCTTCTTTCACTTGCCTGTATTCATGGGATTTCACTTCTGACCCTTGTTCACCACCACATGTTACTCATTTTCTATGTGGATTATCTTGCTCGGGTAATCGAGTTACTCAGCTCACACTCGATCCCGCGGGTTATAAAGGAACTCTTTCGCCACTCGTTTCGAAACTTACTGAACTCATAACAATCGATCTCTCCGAGAATCAATTCTCGGGTCCAATTCCTAGCTCGATCTTTTTTCTGCCTAAACTCGAAACATTGATTCTTGGGTCGAATTCATTCTCGGGCTCAATCCCACCCACGATCACGAACTTAAAAAAAATTCAAACACTAGACATGTCACACAACTCATTATCAGGGCCATTACCCAAGTCGTTAACTTCACTCACTGAGTTAACTAGACTCGACTTAAGCTTCAACAAATTCACCGGTTCAATCCCACACCTTCCAAAAAACTTAATAGAACTCGCGATTAAAGCGAATTCGCTATCTGGGTTCCTCCTAAAACAATCATTCAGCGAGCCAGCTCAGCTCGAAATAGTCGAGCTGAGCCAGAACTCACTAACCGGGACAATTCCCGGTTGGTTTTTCCTTAAACCCTCGTTACAACAAGTCAACTTCGCAAAGAATGCTTTCACGGGACTCGAGGTCCCAAAGCCAATAAATAGCAACCTCATTGCTATTGACATTGGGTACAATAAGTTAACCGGCTACGTGCCAGTTAACTTCGCAACGTACCCAATGTTGGCCTCGTTAACATTAAGTTACAACAAGTTACGCGGGAGGATCCCTTGGGAATATAGTAAGAAGTCGACTCTAACTCGATTATTTCTCGATGGAAACTACTTAATTGGGTTGCCGCCAAAAGAGTTTTTCACCGGGAAAACGTCACTTTCCGGTAGCTTAGGAGACAATTGTTTAAAAATGTGTCCGGTATCTTCGGAACTTTGCTTGAAATCACAGAAACCATTGGCTATTTGCAAACAAGTGTATCGTGGGAAACAGAAACCAAAGTCATAGAGTTAGTTTATTCTATTTTTTGTTTACATATTTGGTAATGTACTAATGTACTCCGTATATTTTTTGTTTTTTATTTGTATATTATTTTTAGTGGAATCAAATAAGCAAGGAGTTACGTTGTACGTATCTATTATTAGGTGAATCATGTTATTTTATTTGTGGTATCTCAGACTCATCAGATTATTCAAGTGGAAAAAAAAAATTGTTTTTTATTTAGTTGGTCGTTGAATACAACGGCTGCATACATACGTTTGATTTATTGATAATACTAAAGTTATTTATAGAAATATTCCATAACTACGTTGTTAGAACTTAGAAGTGTTAAATTAATACGAGTATATGCCTACAATAAAGCAGTCTTAGCGGAAATTAAAGTTTGTTACAAAGAAATTATAACAGTTTATTTTCTCACAGATTTTTTTTTTAAGGACAGCTAATATAGTTTCTGTATAATTAAATTATTGAACTTAATATTTAGTTAAAAAGGTTATGTTGACACTGAAAGATAATCATGGCAAAAAGAAGCACTTCGGAGGCCAGTTGGCTTTTGTCTTTTTCGTTTACCTCTCTACTAAGCTTTATCCACAACTGTGTTTGAAAAAGACAATAATGTCTTTATTGAGTAATTAATCTAAGAAAAATGATATATTATATCTAATCAAAACCATAAAGTAATTTTTATATTCAAGTTATAGTTTTTACTGCATTCTTTTGTTAAAAAGCAATTTTATTGCCAGAACAATGTTAACTTGTTAAGTCATAAAATAAATTCTTTCTTAAAGCTAGATGTAGTGTTTGACCACAATCATCTTCGTCAACTAATCGTCATATC
This sequence comes from Artemisia argyi, assembly GCA_030686995.1. NCBI lineage: Eukaryota > Viridiplantae > Streptophyta > Magnoliopsida > Asterales > Asteraceae > Artemisia > Artemisia argyi. The sequence continues at coordinate 133,990,037 of CM060698.1, read as the reverse complement.
AGTTTCTCACTAAAGTACTTAACCCATTACCACCATCAGCATATTATATAATAAGATAATCAACTTCGTCACTCAAATATACCCCAAAACTCACCCACTCACATACAACAACTCGGTCGGTCTCTTTTTCTTTCACCACAAGTTGGTCTACCGATCGACCGACTTCTCACAAAATCCTTTCACAGACACGTCAAAGATGGTGTCTGTTTTAACTTCGGCGCGTCGGTGGTGGTCATGCAAGCATCGATCGTGCCCTTATTACACCTACTCTAATGAATTAATTTTATCGGGCATCTCGTAAAACTTTTTAGAATCAACTTTGAGATCGCCTTTAAATGGTAAAAATTGAGCTTATTTTTAATGATGTCAAGTTTTGTCATTTTAATTGTATTATTCTAGGCAAACGATTTTTTTTTTTTTTTTTAATTAATTCGATCGAGTGATTCGATTACATTAGTAATGTTGTTTCAACATCGTAGTAACTGGTTTTGGTAGATACATCCAATTCTTTAACGTGTTAAGATATTAACATTTCTACACATCACTGTTTTGTTATCAGAAGTTAATAACAAAATTAAGTTCTGATAATATTAACATTAAAAACCGTCTTGAATTCATTCACGCAATTCTCGTTCAGCAGTCGGGTTGTTAGGACATGCACATCATCAGTAGTTTTGGTTTGACGTCTGAGCCGTTTGTGTATCAATGTGTCATTAATGATTATAGATAATCATTCAACTTTTCATTACTAATTAGTTATTGGTCGACATAGATTACGTCTCATAAATCATAAAATCATGTGTGTGTTTGAATTTATATAGTCATACTATCCGTATACATAGAGTTTTTACATAATTTTTTTATTATATGTTAATATCGATTAATATTTTGTATGATCATAAAAAAATATGTGTTGTTCTTATATGTATACTCTCGTCTGTTTATTTTGATCTCACACTTTCCCGTGAGCAGGGGCGAAGCTTGGAAATTTCGAGTGGGGGGTCGGGATTAAAATTTTTTTTTCCTAACACTATTGGGGTCGAAACCGAATTAAATTGGGGGGGCGAAACCGAAAATACCGAAATTTTTCTACACGAAAACTATATACCCCTACTTCGCAAAAAAAATTTCAGGGGGTCGCCCCCCCCCCCCCTTCTTAGAAGCTGCGCCCCTGCCCATGAGTCCTATTTTAATATTTATATTTCTGTTAATTATAACTTAAGCCGTATTTGATTTTTAAACTCGCGGTGGGTTAAACTTGTAAAGTGAATAACATGAGTCGTATTAAATGCTGGTAGTTTTAAAAGAACACATTTTTGGATGTTCTTACTTAATCTCATAAAAAGAAATAACATTAGTTGTTCGTATATATAATCTCGTATATTTATTTATATGCATGTCATAGTAACTAATTCTTTTCTTTTTATATTTATAAATCTGTGTAAATACATTAATTATTATATACTGGTAATAATATTTATAAATAACAACATTTTGTTATATTAGTTTTATAAAATCTAAAGTCTTGGGTATAAAGTCTAGGTAGTATTAATTAGATTAATAAACTAATTAAAAAACATAAAAATTGATAAGTATAATTAAGTTCATATAATTTATATGAAATTTAACAGTTAAAGTTTTATAAATTACCTCATTATTATTATTATTATTATTATTATTATTATTATTATTATTATTATTATTATTATTATTATTATTATTATTATTATTATTATTATTATTCACATGAATATATTTTGGAAGTGAACATTAATATGAAATGGGCAAAGTAATATTGATCTTTTATGAATTTTTGATCCGCAAAACTTACATAGAACATTATCATGCATTCCTTTCCAAAATTTACTTGATTGGCTAATTTTTTTGACTCGAGAGACTTGGAAGTTTCACCCCCTAAATAATATGTAGTATAAATGATTAACAAGTGTTATCCACAATTGACTAATCCACGTATGGTGGCTTCAACGATACTTAAAAAGTAATAATATCTCATAAGTAGCAATCCATCTCTTTTGGTGCTTGATTATCTCAATGTCACTTTTTTATAACTTTCCTTACCAAACCTTGAGTACATTATACAACTCCTAATTAAGCACACTTAATTGATTTCTTTTGGGCCGTGGTTCGGAACAAACCAAAAGGAGGTATTTTTACTTTATATTAGGATATGTTTGGCAACGGGTTTATCGAGGCTTATAAGGGTTTAAGCTTATAAAATAAGTCTTGTTTTTCACACAAATTTATGGAGGCGTATGACTTATAATATAAGTAATAAGCCTCCATAAGTCCAACTCCATAAAAAATGTCTTATATGAGCTTATAGCTAGACAGATTACTTAAATACACTTTAAAACATAATGAATTATCATCTAAAAGCTGAAAAAAAACATGTGAATTTAGTTTGATATATTTTTATATGATTTTACATTAATAAGCTTCAACTTCAATTAATTCGCCAAACAACTTCATAAAAATATAAGCTTCGGCTTTCGGCTTATAATATAAACCCCAGCCTTAGCTCTAACCCATTGCGCCAAACATACCATATACATAGATGAAAGGAGGACCATGGTCTAGTTTTGAGCACAGGGCATCTTTAAAATGTATGTTGCATACATACATATACAGTTAAATACATAAGGTAGACAAAAGCAATTAGACGCATGGACCCAGAGGGTTCTCGAGAACCCGATAAATGTTTGCCGCCTATTGTAAATTTTAGTTAGAAATTATCAATTTTTGACTTGCTACTAGTCCTGAAATTTTGTATCACACATTGTCTTTTTTAGTTACTCCATAATTAGTTACAATATCTGTGCACGCACGGGATTTTGACATAAATTCTTAATTATATTTTAGTATTGCATATTTTGAGTTAAAAGTTATTGCGTATGAATATACTGTACATAATTATACCAGTTTAGGAACTGTGTTTTACCTTAAAATTTTTAATTATATATTAATAGTGGATTTTAATTAGAGGAAAGTGAATATGGCGCTGTCTCGCATGTAAGTTTACATGCGAAACCAATCTAAATCACCTAAAATTATACTACTTTGATTGATTTTTTTTTGAAAATTTTTAGTAGTGAAACTAATGTATGAGTAGCACAATGCTTTTTAATTGTGACTTTAATCAAACAATTGTTTAATATAGAGTGAGTTATTTAGTTAACAGAAAACACCCAACAATATGATATGAAAGAAACATATATTATAGTGAACACTATTTTAACGATGTTATGATGCAATGAAGGAAAAACACTAACATAATGAAGGGACATAATACAAATGAGATTTCTTTGATGTTTTCTTATTGAACGACATAGATTTAGAGGGGTTTCGCATGTAAAATTATAGCCTCATATTCACTTTCCTCTTTTAATTATATATTAATAGTGGATAGTATGATTTTAAAGCTAATTGAATAAAAATATATATTATAATTTTAAATATTAACAAAAACAAGAGATTTTTAATAATGTTAGAGGACAAAAGGTAAAAATGCCCCCTTGAAGTGTAAATACGTTGCAAATAATACCCTTGCAAAATTAGGAAAAAATAAATAAACAAAAACATTTTGCGTACATGTTGATAGGTGTCTGGGGAGTTATAGGACGATAGCATAGCAAAAAGTGTTGTCATATTAACACTTTTCCTCTGTAACTAAGAAATTATAACTTAACGAAACAACATCATCTCTCCATCACTAAAGTTATATACGCCCCCCCTCACATTTAACCCAATAAACACAAATACAACAACAAAAATGTCGTGTAACTCGGTTGGTTAATTTGACGCGAAGTAAAGGTAGGATGCGAAGTGAAGCCATAAGACTTGTGTTACAGGGCACCAACCAACCCAATAACCCTTCACTTTACCTTTAAAAAGCAAAATATTACACTATATAACATGTGTAATGGAAGCTAGCCAGCTAAGAATTTGATGGAAACTTATCAATTGACAAACTGAATGTTTGTCCACTAAAGAGATGAGCACTATATAGGGATGCTATCATTTGCTAGGTTCCTGTAAAGTTTGTTTTAGTACCTTGCAAAACTTGAAATTGTCCTTTCCCTTTAACATATTACAGATTCCATTACTACAAGTTTTAATCAATTTCATATATTAATTAATAACATTGTTAATTTAGTTAAAAGTAAACGTAAAGTGTCATAAAAATGATTGCATTTCGGTTACAGAAGTGGTTATTGTATGTTAAATTGTCGGTTATTTTAATGTTTTATCCACTTAGGGGTGATTAAATAGAGGATAGAGATCTTATCATGTTTATACCAACATGAGAGATTGAGAGGTCATGTTGTAAAATATTGTGAGTGTAAGCAAAATAATCGGCCTTATACTTTTTACTTGAAGTGGACTCATTTTCATTTATCATCTCTTTTGATTGGGTAACATGATGTATCATGTTCATTGAAGATTAGGGGATCTCAATCCTTAAATATATTTGAGTAAAAATAATATTTGTTAATGTGCTAAAGTTATATGACGAATTTAACGCCTCACATAAACAAAGTTATGGAGTTCACAACTATCTTTAAAGATGATTTTTTTTCATCTCATAATCGCCAACAATTATTGATGCATCGTCGCTATTACTGTAAACTACAACTGATCATCGTTTATTTTATTTTATTTTCTTCCTTCTTCTTCTTCTTCTTAAACTCGCTGCATTGCACAGACATCCGCTAGTGACAACTAGACGACTTAAGAATGTTTGCCTCAATAACAAAAAAACACCAACTATTTAAAATTTTAATATGTAAAGTTCAATATTAGAGCCCACTTAGGCACGTTAAGTGTTCCATGCATCTTGATTTCTTTTTTCAATGAAAACCAATAATCATCGCTCCAGCAATTCATTATATATTGCTTTAATAATATGTGTATTGGTTTTGAGTTTTGAAAATTTATTATTTTGGTTTTGAACTAGTTGTGGTCGACCACCTTAAACTACGATTTTGGAGACAATCCTATGGCCGTATAAGAGATGTACCCAATACACATTGGATACACACACATGTAGGTTTGTACACCCAACGTAAAGGAATACAAATACATCGAAACACTAGTATAGTAGTATATAGGTTCGTTGTCTTTTTTAAAGTTGTTGTATGCAGCAACAACAACAAACTCAATCCTGGAGCTTTAAAGTTGTTGTATACGATAATAAAAATTAACGTACTACACTAAACCAGTAAACGACATCGTATGCTTGCTATAAGGGTACATTTACTCAACAACTCGTTACTTTTTTCTTATAACATTTTCATTATGTGTGAGGTAAAATGGAATAACAAGTTTAATCATTCTAATCTTATTACAATAATATTTCGATCTCTAGATACTCCACGATATATCATGGTTACTTTAGGTCACCACAATTATCATCTTTCTTAGTACAACAATGTATTGTCACCTTTCAATGTATATCGGTCAATGACAACTTTATTTCATGTATCAGAAACATATAGTGTTCACTAGTAATGTATTTGTAAAGCATTTCAAGAGCAAAGCACCCCACACATGATTACATTGTCTACATACGCGGGGCCAAACAAGGAAAGTGTAAGTATTACACCACACATGGACGGATCTTAGTGGAGACAAGGGAGGGCCACGGCCCTTCCAAAACTTCGATGTTTTACTTATATTGCGAGACCGTTAGTAGTTTGACTTGAAAAAGAGTAATGTTTACTAATGCAATAAGAAGTTTTATAAAAATACAGTGGATAGTGGATACCGTACTTGCTCCAACCTTAAAATACTACAACTCATTTAACACATCCAAACACGCCCATAAATGCTACCAAATAATCGAGATTCCATGCATATTAAATGTCTTGATAAAGAATATAAAACGAAGTGTATTCGACAATGATTCCTTATACAACTGTAGAGAGAATATATACGTGCATGTTTATGTTGGCTAAATTAAAATAATATAAAATGAGTAGTTTGGTAAAGAAAAATGGAATATATTATTGGTAAGCGAGATTTTTCATCAAATATTGTAACAAAGTTATGCTTTGTTTGATTCTATAAACTTAAAATAGATAATACCAACATTTGTTTGTGGCATTTTATTATTAATTGATCAATGTTTTTTAAACCTATTGTTTACATAAACTAATTCACTCTTACGAGAATAATCTGAATTGTTATTGTCTTGTTTATAACATAAGGAGAATTGCATATATATATATACTCACTAAAACTCAAAAACTTGCATATTTTCTTAAAATACAAGTTTTTAATGCATGATATATAATGCAAGTTAAACATGTTTTGAGTATATATATGCAAATATGCAAGTTTTAGTGGGTATATATGCAATTGCCCCTATAACATAATAGCAAAACCATCTTTGTGCAGGATAAAACAATTCAAGTAATCTTTTATTAAGGGTGTGCTTGGTTAGTAGTGTCGTGATGATCGTCAATTTTTATAAAAATAGCTATAAACCACTTGAGGATAGAAACTATCATGAAGGTTTGTGATCGAACAACTAGAAAAATGATTTATACTTTAAGGGTTGTTTGGTAACTTGGATAATTTGTTTGACGTGCCTTACACGTTTTTTTTTTTTTTTTTTTTTTTTTTTTTTTTTTTTTTTGGAGTAGTATTAGGATTAGTAATAAGTCGGCTAATTTGTTTTGGTTTCAAGAATAGTTTGGATTGTATTTTGGTTTGTCGATCCGAGGATCTGCTTATCGTCAAATTGTTGTTTGGTATTTGGCATATCATTGTTTGGGATTTGATTACTATCATATTCTCCTTGGCATTTAGGCTATATTCGATTGGACCAATATTACAGTATTTGGGAATTTGTTTGATACTCGAATAGTCGAATTTGTTTTGAATATGACTGGGCATTGTTTGTCTGATCTACTTTTGTTGGCATTTATTAGTTTGAGTTCAGGTCAATCTCAATAATAACGATTTTTCAGTGACTCTTTTTTTTGAAGATTCACCTATGATAAGGTTATTTGAGTATTTGTATTTGACTTTGGATTGTAACCCTTATCACTCACATAAGTGGATCGTTTGAATTATAAGTATCATATTTAGGGCTTTTGAAAGAGATTTTGAATTATAATAGCCCATTTGTCAAGTTTGCTTATCCACTTAAATTTGTTTGACACTTAGCATATAAGTTTGGATATTTTGAGTCTTTTATTATCATGCTTATGTAAAAAAGAGCAAGGTTGGATCAAGTGGTTAACACCCTTGCCTCTGGAGACAGAGGTCAAGGGTTCGATCTTCACCCCTTGCAAGGCCGGAGGTCCTTTTCTACCTTTGGTAGAACCGGAAGTAGCCTCTCTACCTTAGGTAGGGGTAAGGCTGTCTACGTCTCAACCTCCTCCATACACCGTGGAAGACGGTATTGGGACTCATAACCCGTGGAAGACGGTATTGGGAGTTACTTTACTTTACTATTATCATGCTTATGTAATTTGTTGCTTGAATTTTATTGTCAGATGTTGAAGATCGTTTGATCCGATTTATTTGTGTGCTTTACCATTGTGAATTTGTTGGTTACCTTTTGGTTATTCATATGGAAGGCATCAACGTTTGTTTTGGACCGATTTTGTTTTGGAATGTTTTTGAGAATTAGTCGTTTGTTTTATCAACACAATTGAATTTGTGTTTTGCATAAGACTAGTGTCTTTAACTTTTGGAATTTTGAACTTGAATTTGAAGTTTCTTTAGGATTATATGTCTCGCGTGAAACAAGATCCGTTTGATTCGAAGTTTCGAGAAGGTGTTACTAAACATGTAGAGGAGTTCAAGTTACATTAAAGATTGTCGAAAGTGACTTAAACGGTTGCTTAATATCTTTAGTAATTTGTTTGACGTGTCCTACACGTTATGGTATTTTTGTATTTGGTTCGACAATTTTGAGTAAAGCCCCCGCTTGTCGATTATGTTTGTTTATTTCTTCCTTTGGTTACTAACACAAACCTTTCTCCAAATCTCTAAACTCGAATAACGTTTCACTCACGCTAAATGTCAATCATTTTCGAATAACGATAACATCATTTGTCCTCACCACCTTCAAGATTTCTATGCTCAATACGAGTATGACAACGAAGAACAACCGGTCAAGTTCGACACGAATTCCAAAGAATACTCTTCGCCACTCAAAATGTTTGGTCAAGTATTGAGTGGTCCATCCAACGGAGTCAAATTGCTACCGATTCCAGTTTGATCCAATCATTGTCCAAAACGAAATCTTTCAAGAACAATACCATTCAAATCAAACCTACCAAACATGTCTAAGATATCATCTCCATGATCATCTCAAGTATTGGGAAATTGTTTATACAAAACTTGGTGACAAAGGTAAACATCCAATTGTAGTTGGTTAATTTGTACGCCGCTAATCTCTATATATACAGATGAGGTAAATAGAGATGAGGGGAGTGGGAATGCTAGTTTCTACATTCTTCTTTGCTCATTCTTTAATTAATACAATGTAACATTTGAGGTCACTTTTGCACCAAAAAAAAACATTTGAGGTCACTTGTGTGCTTACTTTGAGTCAATATTCCGAGCTAGCTCACAAAGTTTGTTGGTTTTTTATCCAACACTACGGGCAGCTAGCCTCACAGATTCTACGAGTTGGGAGAGATATGCATGATCCAGGCTGTGCTACTTTGTTAGGGATATTGCTGGTTAACCATGTTAGACCTTCATATAGTCCTTGCCCAGTTGTTGCAGAAGTACTCTGAATGTGCCTGATAAAAAAAAAAAAAAAAAAAAAAAAAGAAGTCGTAGCATATTATCTAGGTTTTACAGTAATCAAAGAAGTGCCACGTCATTAAGTAAAGCAACAGATATATATTAAAAATAAATAAATCACAGTAAGTATAGTAGTCAAAATCGTATTAGTTGTTATTATAGTGTATTGGTGAGATTTAAATCTGTGAATACCTCCTACAAATCACGAGATTCAGAAACTATCATTCAAATGAGAAATCTATTGAAAAGGAGTTTTCAGCTTCTATGGATGTTATCTTGCACAAACAGCTTATAAACAATGGAGTTCTATAATATTTAAAAAAAGAATTGGGTTCAAATAAGAAATCGCAAACTATGAGGTTAACGGAAGGTTGTGGATTCCTAACAAAAATTGTAATATTGAGTCACTGTTTTAGGTGTGGAAAGGATCGATGATATAATATAAAATCACTTGCTTGATGCTTTGATGGAAAATGAAACAAACAAACAAATAAAAACATCTGATGGTAGTATGAGCAGGTTGGGCAACGAGTCAGGTTGTTCGGCACGTCCCAAAATACTTGTTTTTCTTCTTTTTTCTTGAAGTTACAAATAAAATAATGTTCTAAATTTGGTTATATCCTTTTCAACCATGTCCATTCAAACCAATACATTTAGTTTTACTCATTTGACCCGCTAGAGGCCAAAGATAACCCAAATCCACATTGTGTCGATAAATATGTCAAATTTCTACCTCTAATATCCCTAAGTATTCTATAAGAATATGGTCATTTACCAACGGTGTTGAGAAATACTGTGCAATTTGAGTTTGTCAGCAACCTCAGATACACGCATAGCATTTGGCAAGTCTTGCTTATTGGCAAAAACAAGTATGGTTGCATCACGCAGTTCATCCTGCATAAGAAATGTATATTAAAGAGAATTGGTGCACACTGGTTCTTATATGCCTAATCAAAGGTAGGCTTAAATAAAAGAGAAGTTAAAATTATCAAAAACCTCATGTAGAAGACGATGCAACTCATTTCGGGCTTGGTAGATTCTTCGTTTGTTATGACTGTCTACCACAAAGATAAGTGCCTGGGTATTCCGATAGTAATGTCTCCACAGAGGCCGAATCTGTAAACATATGAACCCCAATATTTAGCACCAGCGAAATAGTATAATGAATTTATAAGTTGGGATGCATTTTATTTTGATTAGATGTGTGGTAGATTGGACTTATTTAATAATTTATGGGTCGATTTAGCTTATGTACATCTCTAAAGGGGTCAACTGGGTACATTCATAGTGATGATGACATCAAAAGAATTGAGTCAAATAGTTCGAAAATGGTCATACAGGTTGAAAGGCTCATGGTGTGTATTTTTTATGCGAAAATCCTAGTTAATCATTTTATTAAACAAGAAAAGCAAGTACTTTTTACAGTATACATTTTGTAGTGATTTGTTTTGAAACCCAATATTTATTTATCAATATATTAATGAGTTTGGAAAAAAGTGTTTGGGTCAACCCAATCCGGCCCTGTACCACTGACCAACTGTTTTGACACGTTAGACAACTCACTTGAACCGCCCAATTTTGCCATCTCTGAGTTTGGTCTAATGAAAAATACGCCATCTAGCTATGTCCCAATAATGGCAATATGCTGTATACATTATCTGCTATAATGCACATTCCAGTTTCATCTTGACAGAAAATCATTGTTAACATGTATACATGCAAGCAAGATAAGTAACTTATAGACTGCATGTTCATACCTTATCTTGCCCTCCAACATCCCACACAGTGAAACTGATGTTCTTGTATTCCAGAGCTTCCACATTAAACCCTTCATAAATACAGAACTAGAAATATTAACTTTTGTAGCAATTAACATGCAAATAAATGGAAGACAAATAAAGGATATCATCAAGACCAATACCAATGGTAGGTACAGTTGCAACAAAATCCCCCAGCTTTAGTTTATACAGAACAGTAGTTTTTCCAGAATCATCAAGACCTAGCATTAGAATCTTTATGTCACGTTTTGCAAGATGTTGCCTCACTCGAGAAACTTTTGAACCCATGTTCAAACTGAACTAATATATCAACAACTAGAACTAAAATGCCTTGTATTTATACAGGGAAAAAAGAAAACACGTATACCATTCCCGATGAAAATGTGAAAAGATGCTTAATTTACATGAAGGAATAAGTGCCATGTTATCCATGTGATACTCTATTATCAAGTATGAATAACAAAAGGGCATATTAAAAAGGAACAAAAGTTATTATGCTTCATACTATCACGGTTGGAATGAAAGGTTACGGAGAATAAGAATCTGGCCAAGAGTAGACAAGCATAAAGGCAGTCGCTTTCAGGAGCTTCTAACTGAGATTCTGTACATAATTAGAAGGTTTTAATCTGTGGTTACATTATTTTCAGAAGTTAAAGGTGACAAGACTAGAAACCCGAAACAACTCATAAATCCAAGATTAATAAACGTGTAGTTTTTTTACCAACCCATTCAAACAGCAATAGAACTCCTACTTATCTGAAGATTCTCAAATGCTTACATTGTTATTGGCATCAAAATCAAATATATATCACGTTACAGAATACAAATAAAAATATGAAGAAACTACTGTTTTTAAAATAAATACACAAGCTTTACAAAGTGCAAGTTATGTATCAGTGTTATCAATTCTCAGAGGCAGACTGGAAGATGAAAATTGCTGTCAGAACGCCCACAAGTGCAGTCACTGCCAAGGCCACTGTCGGCAAGGGTGATGTGAGGCCAAAATTCTGCCAAGCCAAAATGATACGCGGATGTTAATATGGGTATTTTTATATATTTCAAGGTAGTAATTATAAAATATGCACAAAGAGATGTGAACTTGCAGATCAGTTTCACACTTGGGTAAGATTGCCATGGATATAAATCAAGTTAAATTATAGTAAAATATAGTCAACGCAGAATCAGGTTCTTGTGCTTTAAATCATAACTCATCTGGAAACTCCTTCAATTTCCATTATGATATTTTGACTCCAATGGTGAATGGGGTCTTTTCGGACAAATAAAAGTAGACGAAATTCTAATAAGATCTAGCATTGTAGTGAACTTTTAAATCTTAGGAATAAATAATATATATCATGTCAAAGTTTGAGATGAAACTAGAACAATATGACCACAAAAACAGAAAGGTATCTCTTACCTGTAGAATGATTATTACTTATAACCATTTATTGCATTATTTTAACCTTTTTCAGAAGGATATCCAGGAAGTTAGTTTTGCATATGTCACATAAATATTCCCATGTCCACATTATGTGGTGGGAAAGAAGTGATGTTGGGTGGACAGATAATATTAATTTAGATATATCACATTACTGTATAAAATCAACACCTTAAGGTCTTCAAGGTGAAGTTAATAAAAGAGCTTCTATTTCATACCTCAAGAAGCCCCTTCCCTGTTGATATTTCAACACTGATTGCCACTGCAAATCCAACCATTGCTATGCGACCAAGCCACATATCTAAACCACTTCCATCCTTACTACTTTGCTCACATCTCACAGAAAATGCTGCGGCCTTACGTACTAGAGCCTTTTGTTGATAACTTCTGCATGTCACTGAAAAACAGAGTAGTTTTTACATATTAGCTATCACCCTCCTAGATTTTGGCATGATCTTAAGAAAATTAAGCAGTTGTAAGTAGCTATCATTTGCATATAGTCCAAATATCAAAATTTGAGCCCCTTGTATCATTTTGACTTATGCATTCGCGATCAAATTCTATTTAAACAGGTAAAAGTTTTGTATAGTTTGTAACCGCGTGGTAATTCTAGTACCAACCATTTAAAAGGTATACTTCTCCCTCCCTTTTAAAAGAATGAGATATCAGTTAATTAGTGACATGAAATAAATTCATGTCATCTTCAGAACTCGGATTTACAAGAGATTTCACTTAATATGAAATTTCGCAGTAAATACTGCTGCAAGTCTGCAACTAGAGAAACATTTTTGTTCGAAAAAAAACAAAATTACTCGAGACACATTGGTCCATGCATTCAAATCAATCTTATAAAAAATGTGATAGTTTTAATATACAAATTGACCTAATTCCTAATTCCAACGACCCAAGCTAACCATAAAACTGACTGAAACTATAAAAAGTTATACACACACATACCGAGAGGTGAACCACAAGTAAACGTTGTCCCAATCCGGGCCAAACTGGGTGATGGTAATTGAGAAATAGCAGAGATTCTAGCTGAAAATTTACACCAAAAGCAGGTCAGACTTATGAATTTACTGAACATAAATAAAAATAAAACATCTACATTAACAATTTTCCTCCATTTCATATATTATTGTAACATTAACTGAAATTCACAGTAAAACATCTGAAACTCATAAACTTACTATGCATATCTCAAAATCCAAAAACTAATTACCCTGTAACACATCTGAGTTAAAATTTAACCTCCATTTTTCATCTATTTCTCATTACGTCAAACTGAAACCTAATAATTTCACAGTACTTAAATCAACATCCAAAAAGCTAAAATAATCTGACCACATCATGCACACCATTCACATTTGGCCTCCATTTTATTGATTTCTCATTACACCTAGCTAAACTTTAAACAAAAACCTCTAAAACTTGGAACTTACCGACATATTTCATAGTAATACACCTAGAGTCACAATGAATCTTCTTTTTATAAATATCTTGTAACAAATAACAAAACATCATGCCAAAACATCTGAAACTGAAATAAATCAAAATCCAAAAACTAATTACTATTAATAAAACCTACAAGCACAACTAACCTCGAGGTTCTAAATAATTAACACGGTTACAAACAACTACATTTACGAGTAGTTATTCAATCGTATCTGGTTTAGTTACACCCCAGAGAACCACAAACTGGGGGGGAAAAAAGGCAAGTGACACAAAAGAGCAATGTTAGAACCACATAAATAATCAACAAAAAAATTCACAAGCCGAGGGTGATTGGTTGAATCAGAGAGAGGAGAGAGAAACTACCACAAAATACATCAATCATCTGCAGCGTGTGGATTTTTTTTGTGGATTCTTTATGTTGTTCTAGCATTGCTCGACACAAAAAGGTAGTATTAACTTTAGACCAATTTAAGTTACCACTGAGGTGTGGCCTAGTGGCAAAAGGCTTGTGACTAAAATCACTAAAATGAGAGAGGCCTAAAGTTCAATTCATGCTAGGTGCAAACTACCATGACATGGCGACGCCAACCTCATGAGAGGGCTTTACCCAATTCAAGTGTGTGTGGCGGTGGGTTCAAAGTTAAAATTTTGTGCAATGTAAGATTTTCTGACATTTCGAAGGAGGTTACATGTCATAATTTTAGCTGAAATAAAACATCACATAAACTAACCACTTCAGCAAAAAAATGAGCAGTATCGGAAAGTCGAAGAAACATTAAAACACCATACACTGGGCAAAAATTTAACTTCGAAACCTTAAATTAAGGGGAAAAAATGAATACCTTAAAGTATAATTGAGCTAAAATAGGGTACCCAAAATATTACATAAATTAAAAACCTAATTACTCTATAACACAACCTCCAACTTCTAGATTACCAAATTGAACCATAAATTAAACGAAAAAACTTGGTACAGAAAATTAAAAAGTGATTGGTGAAATGACAATTGAGAGAGTGATATACCGGCAGTTGAAATGCAAAGAGCGGAAGAAACTTGAGCTACCGCCATTGTTGAAGTGAGTGAGAGAGAGAGAGTTCGTTATAACCTCTCGATGTCTATCTCCTCTTTGTTTAAAGCAGACTAACGGATTTTTTAAGATGGGATATGTTTATGTTTAGATAAGTCCTTGTGGTGTGTGACTAAATGACATTCTAGTCCCTTTTGTTTCAGATATTTAGGGGGTGGCATCGTAGTCGGTTAAGGGTTCGGCAAGGCTCGGCGTCACTCGGCAAAACAAAGCCACAAGCTCGGCATGAGCAAATCGGCAATTCATTCGGTAACAATTACCGATTCGGTGTGACAATGGGTATTTAATTTTTTGGACCGTTGCAACATTTTAGGGAGTTACCGTTTGAAGTCTTGTTACATTTTCAAAAAAAAAAATAATACCCCCTTTAAATCAACAATTCATTTTACCATCTTTTTTTCAAATCACATATTCACAATCACCAATTCACTTTAAAAATCAAGAACATGGATCCAAGTAAATCCCAACAAGGTTCAACATCAAAAGGTCGAAGTCGTGGTCGTGGTCGAGGTTCTCGACAACATCCCGTCCGGCCTCCACCACATGGTCAAGAAGCATACTATCCCCGACCTCCACCACAACCTTACTATCCTCAACCTCCACCACAAGTCTACTATCCGGCACCTCCACCGTTGAATCCAAGTCACTATAATATAGCAATGACAAGCGAGTTCAACCCTTTTAATGACTTTCGAGACGGTCCACCAAGACGTGAACAAAGTGTCGAAAGAGAATTACCGTTATACGATTATGAAGATGATGAAGATGAAGTTATTCTCGAAACCCAATTCCCAAATCCAATCGGTATACTTTTTATTTTATATCGTTATAATATATATATATATATATATATATATATATATATATATATATATATATATATATATATATATATATATTTAAATAGTTATACTTTTTTTTGAATCGTTATTTACAAATTATTTAAATCGTTATATTTTTTTTTTAAATCGTTATAGTTTTTTTTTAAATCGTTATGTATAAATTTTTTAAATCGTTATATATATTTTTTTAAATCGTTATATATTTTTTTCAAATCGTTATCGTATTTTATTTCAAATCGTTATATATATATATTTTTTTGTTTTAGGTGAAGAACAAAATGATGATGACGTTCAAGAAATAAAAAATCCGGGTAAAGTGGGAAAAAAGAATTGGACGATCGACGAAGAAGTATTTTTGGCAAAAGCTTGGGTTCATGTCTCAACATGCCCAAAGGTCGGGAATCAACAAAAGTCCGATAGCTTTAGAGGTAAGTTTATGAGTCAATTACTTAAATGAACTCTTTTCTATACCATCTTATCAAAATGGTCCGCGCGTATTTCATTTACAAAAATGGTTTATAAAATTGTGCCACCATACAATGGAAGACATGTGTTGATCAACAAATATGATTTTGACATGTGTTACAACCGCGCACAAAAAAACAAAACAAAACACAAACTCCAAATCCCAAGCGCACAACCACTAAATCCAAAATAAAAATAAACTTAAAACCACAAAATCCAATTGTCAAGCGCACAGCGCACTTTCATTTGAGCATCGATTTGTGCGCATGAACATAAAAAACCATAAAAGTCCAAACATAAAGCGCATAAGCGCACAACTGGAATTCTCATTTGTGCGCATGACTTGGCCATCTGATTTGGTTTCATAGAAGAGGACTTTATTTGCTAATATTGTCACGCATGAGTATGGGCATTGCACTCTTGAACGAACGGTCAAAATGACATACACAAATTGTATTCGAGGAGAGACGTATGTACAAATAATATCTACGATTTGAAAATTGATGTCCGCATTTTGAATGAAATGCAGATGGTAAAGTGAAGATAAGATGAATGGAAAAGATAAGAGATGGTAAAGAAGAGGGAGAGAAACATGTTTTGTTAGGTAGATGGTAACTTTTAACGTTTGATAAAGAGATTTTATGATAAATGTTTGAGATACTAGCGCACACAGGCGCACATATATCAAAACGCGCTATAGTCTCTTTTCATAAACTGATTCAATTTGGTTCATTCTCGTAAAATAGGGTAGGAAATAGTCCACTTTAGTAAATAAGTTTAAGTTTATTATTTTTTTTTTTTTGGTTGTGTTAGGAAATTTCATATCTTATTTATTGACAACTTAACCATTTCAGCTAAAAACATGATAAGTAACATCTTTCAAAAGTTAAAATGATTCTTTGAAAACCTAACAACGGGTAAGTCTCACTAAGTTCCTAGCTAGGCCTACACCATGATCGTTAGAACTCCTTTTAAAAAGTAAAACATTTATAATCGAGGGTTTTGGCAAATGTGGTTGAGATAGTGACGTCATATGTGAAGTGGTAAGAAGAGTTGATATGGCATGTCAAGGTGAAAAATGTGAAAATAAAATATACATTGAATGTTGATATAATTTTAAAAGTAACTAGCAGGATCCCCGCGTGATACAGTTGCGTGCACCCTGTAATTTAATTTTTTTGATTAATAATTTATTTTATTTGTACGTTTTTTGGCAATAGCTTTACTGATTAGTTTTTTATGTCAAAAGTTTGATGAAATTTGGTTTGTTTGTATTATTTTATTTATTATTTATTTTATATTTTTGTTTAGTATTTTATTTGGTTTGTACAATATAAAAACATATTTTAGTTTATTATGTTCTTTTTGACAATAAATTTACGGATATCAAAACTTTGGTTTAGCTCGTGTCCGTTCGGGCTCGAGCCCGTTTGACCCGTGCCCGTTCGGGCTCGAGCCCATTTGGCCCATTGCCCGTTCGGGCTTAAAAATTTGTATAATATGCTTTATTATTTGTATTAGTGACATTTAATGCAAGAATTGTGTTTAAGTTGATTGTACAATATGTTTGATAATTTGTATTTCTTATGTAAGGGGTGTTTTAATAAGTGTATTAATTGTATTTATTGACTATTTAATTAATTGTATTTAATATACATAATGATCATTTTAAGTCATTAATTTTAAACTTTAATTGCAAAAACAAAGTGGTGTGTACAAAGCTTCTAAACTTGTAAATGTCTAATTATATTTCATTTATGGTATTAATTGTCTAATTGTGTTTGAATCACTTATACTTTAAGTTTCTAAACTTGTAAGGCTTACTTTTAAGCAGTGTTCTAAAAGGCGCGCCAAGGCGCCGCAAAGGCGCGAGGCATGACCTCGCTGCTACGAAATGGACCTTGGCGGCTGATCTAGGCGTGACTCAAAAAGGCGTGAATAAGGCGAGAAAAGGCGTGAAAAGGCGCGCCTTTTGGTAAGGCGTGGCGCCATTTTTGGAACCAGTTTAATTTTTATTTTATTATTTTTTTATTTTTTATTTTTTTTGAAATGTTTTGAACTAGTATTTGGAATTTGAGCTATTTGACATATGAGCCTGGTAATTATATAGTAAGTAGTAGTCTAAATGTCTAATATAGTACGAGTAATATGATCTAAAATTATAAATACATAAATTTATAAATATTTTTTTGCGGCTTTAGTGAAGCCTTATGAAACGCAAAGGCTCCGCCAAGGCGTGTAAGGCTTGAGGCGCGGCCATGCCGCCACGCCACGCCTTTTATAACATTGCTTTTAAGTATTCTAATTATAGTAGTCATTTATGCATTATAAGATAGTAAGATTTTTATTTGTATCCTTAAAATATTTCATTTTTTTTACACCATTTAACTATCAAACTTTAAATTACGTTTATATTTAAAATATGGTAACAATCGGCATAAACATGTAAAAACCACATACTAATTCGTACTTTTAATATATAAAATTATATTTGTTATGTTTGTCTTTTCGTTACGACTAATACGAATATAAATATATACTCAATCCGTCACATATTAAATGTCCACAATGATATCTTTATTTGTCCCATATTAAGTGTCCACTACAATAAATGAAAGAATCTTGGTAACGAAATTTCCAATTTTATCCTTTGTCTTTAATTGCAAGAATTTATATTTATTACACCTAAAACTTTGTGCATGTATATTAATTGAGGGTATAATTGTCATTTGGTTAACAATCAATTGTAATAATTTAATACACCTAAAACTTTGTGCTTTTGTGTTATGGACACTTAATATGGGACGGAGAGAGTAATTTTTACAAACGTGAATAATTTATGTAAAATCATGTAAAAGGTGTAATAATTTTTAAAAGATTTCAACTTACAATTTTCACCCTTACTTAATATATGAATATTCACAATGTGATTGTAATTATATAATGTATGAATTAATTAACATAAAAAGAAGTTTTTAATATATATTCGATATGTTTTTAATTTGTTTGATTTCATATTGATTACAAAACAATTCGGTTAACTTTTAACAATAAAGTGTTATGACATATTTTTACATATCTTTAACTATTAAGTAATCGAGATCTATTTCATAATATGAGAGAAGGAAGGTTGAGGTGGTTCGGTCATGTTAGGAGAATGCCACAATCAGCGGCAGTAATAAGAGTCGAAGCGCTAGTAGTAGATGATGTGAGAATGAGGGGTAGACCCAAACTCGAATGAGAGGATATACTTAAGCTAAGCCTGACATGTTGGAGTTTATCTTGTCCGAGGGCATGACATCAGATAGGAAGGCGTGGAGAGATAGAATTGGGATCTGCGGGTAGCTCAGGCTAGGTGTCTCGCGGGTTTAAGTAGTTTTGACGTTAGGTTTTTTAGCCGTCTCTTTGTTTCCTTGCACCTGTGTTATGGTTTTCGGTGCCCCGTTTTTGCTTTGCCTTAGTTTTAGGCCTCGTGCGTTGCCCTGCTTTGCTTTGTGTTGCTCTCTTAGGTTTGCCTGCTTTTCTTGGTGCTTTGGTTCTTGTGTGTTTTTGCTTTTGTGTTTGCTTTTGCCCGTGCCCCTTGCCTCTTTGCCTTTCTTCGGGTCCCTTGTTTTGTTTGCTCTGTTTGCGTGTTTGCCTGCTTTTTGCATGTTGTTCTATGCTTTTTGTGTGTTTGATTGTTTTACCCGCATTTGTTGGAGGTCTCATCGGAAGTAGTTTCTCTACTATCAGTTTATCTGAAGCTAAGGGTAGGATCTGTCTACATTTCTACCTCCTAATATGCTGCCCCGCGGGATTGGGTTTGTTAGTTGTTGTATGTCCTTATTCTTTCTCTAGAAGGAATGTAACTTTTTCCACTAGAAAAATGATTGAAAGACCTAAATATATGCCTAATTTTATGCTTTTAAGAATGTGGAAGTGTTTTATTGGTTTGTAATGAAGTGGGTCTATCTACTGTCACCCATAAAATGATGTCACATAAGATTAGACATATAATTAGGCACATGAATTCGGCATTGATTGTATCAATGCTCTTTCCGAAAGTGAAAATGTTTGATTGGTTTGTGATAAAGTGTATTGACGTTAAAGACACATAAATATCTACGTTTGACAAACTACACTATTTCCCCCAGTCAAAAAATGTAAACACTACTCCTACCAAGTCGTACCGGAATCACACCACAGTCACCGTCACTAACCGTCGCAAAACCCTCACCGTCACACCTCCACCAACCACCGTCCACCATCACTTTCCTCCGGTCAGCCACCTCATCTACTCACCAACACCTTTCATTTACTTCATCATCATCATCATTATTTCCCCTTCACTTTGATCACCGTCATATCATAAACCCTAACAAACTTACGTCACGTCCCGTAAACGTATCATACGCTTCGCGTAATGATTACAATTATTCGGAACACGCTCAGGTAGTTATTTCATGGTACATTGTTACTTATAGATATTTTTTTAGTGTAATTGTAAACCTGAGCCGTAGATTAATAAGATCACGCCCCCATAGACGTTGTCTGTTATAAAAGCATTTGGTAATTTAGTTGTATGTGTGATTATAAAGTGTAGAATAACGTAAAAGCTAAACGCTAAATGCTTCTTTAAGTAGCATTTGAAAAGTAAAACACTAAACGTTCCTTGCCAAACGAGCATTCAATTTTAAATGTTAAACGCTCTTAAAAGCTCCTTGCCAAACATGCCCAAAGTGCCAGAATCACATTCGTTGGTTTTGATTATCATGCTTCTGATTAGGGGTGAAATGGCGTTATGGACTGTGATTCAATGTATATTGTCTCATATATTTGGCAGCGTTCTTTAAAACGTCGTGTTTTTCTAGAAAGTATTGTATTTGTAAAGATTTGTCTCACTTTTCAATAAAAATTGAGCAACTGAGCAACCAAACAGCCTTATTTTTTGGAATGCTATGTTACCAGCATTTTAGATTTTCAGGATATACCGAATCAAAATTCAATATGGCCACTTGTTAATATACTTTGCCAAACCATTTTTGCTATCTAAAAATCAGTAAACTTGTATACGCGTAAAATCGGAAGTAGTATATTCCTTTATAGTATAAATAATTTGTGATGGCTTTGGTTATCTCTGTATCACATGCCGTTTCCATTGAAGTGTTCACACGTTTAGTTGATTTGGAATGCATGTATATATCTGTACGATACAGATTCTGGAACCATTCATACAGGGGAATTTTAGGCTTTTTGGCCTGCTGTTCAAATCTAGTCTTATGTAAATATATATGTTTGTGCCTTGCCTTTCAGAAACTTCATGTTTTGTTATTATTGTTGTGTAGGTTGTTAAGAAATTAGAGAAGACTTCAAGGTCTTTCAAGAGGCGGGGTAGCTTAGGATTCTGGTTACAGCTAGTGTTTACAATTGTATCTGCGGTCATTCTTTCATTTTCTAAAATTGCCACCGGAAATATCTCTTCACCAGTTACATTTTTTGCTACTGCCATTGGTATTGCTGCCGCTTTCCTCTCGACATTCTGGTCATATGGATATATTCGTCTTTCTGCTGGGCTTCGGAAAGCTGTCAATGACCCTTCAAAGGTAGTATAACATCTTCTATGAAAGCAGTTCCGTATTCTGCATAATTATATGGACAGATGGAAGATTACCAATATATATATATATATATATATATATATATATATATATATATATATATATATATATATATATATATATATATATTTTTAACTATGTTGTATATGTGGGTAGCATATATCCAAGATGTTATATTATCAATATTGAAGATGTTAAGCTGCTGAAACAGCTAAAGAAATAACTTATTTAAGATATATAAAAGCAATAATCTTCTACGTTATTTACCAACATCAGCATGCTTATTTCTTTCAGGCACCGCCTTTTTCTAACGTTATACAGAGCTTGAAAAATGGTATATGTCTGAATCTTTTGGGAATGGGTGCGGCTATTATTGGGATGCAAGCTACTTTAGGAATGCTGGTGGCTAAGGCTCTCACCGCATCAGGCAACCCTTATCGGAGCGGAGGCAGCCCAATCCTAGCACTGGATATTTTTCTAGTACAGGTAATATATTATAAATATAAATCAAACATCGCAAAATATTTAGTATAATTGAAGATAACCCTACATATTGTTGAATAAAACAAAAAAAAGCCCTGGTTACCTTTTCTACTGTAAAGTACTGTAATAAAGTTTCAGAAAGTAAAAAATTGAACATTTTTGCCCCTCGGCATGGTTTTTATTAGATCTGGCATAAATCAAAATGGATACATGCTTAATACTTGTATGGCTATGGCCTATAAAAAAATTGAATACTTCTGTCCCTTTTATATTATCCTTCTTTTTAATGTGGTTACTGGTTACCACTGCAAATTGTCTTATGTTAACTAGGAATTGCCTAGTAGTTATATCTGTGTTGTAAATCATTTTTATCATTTATGCAGGCAGCGGCAAATACCATCTTATCACATTTCTTGGGACTTTTTTTCTCACTGGAACTACTTTGCGATGTCACCTTACCACTTTCAGAAGTCTAAGTCCGTAAGGTGTCATTTTATGAGTGGACAATATTTGCTTTGTATTTAGGAGAATAAACAGTTGATGGTTAAACTTAGTTTCATGAAGAGGAGGGGGGGGGGGGAGGGATGGGGGTTCTGTTTCAACGAGATTTTTAGGAGAAAAAAATGTGCAGATTGCATGAATGAAACCAGTAGTAATCTTTCTTTCTGCAGATATGTTAATAGATCATCAGTTTGTGGTGCATTTAGTTATTCCTATTAAAGTAACCAAATTCTAGGTTATTGTTTCAACGAGATTTTTAGGAGAAAAAAATGTGCAGATTGCATGAATGAAACCAGTAGTAATCTTTCTTTCTGCAGATATGTTAATAGATCATCAGTTTGTGGTGCATTTAGTTATTCCTATTAAAGTAACCAAATTCTAGGTTATTGTTTCAACGAGATTTTTAGGAGAAAAAAATGTGCAGATTGCATGAATGAAACCAGTAGTAATCTTTCTTTCTGCAGATATGTTAATAGATCATCAGTTTGTGGTGCATTTAGTTATTCCTATTAAAGTAACCAAATTCTAGGTTATTGTTTCTAACATCTTGAGCATTTTTTGTGACGATGCCAATAAAATCATAGTTTCACATTACACATCAACATGTGTGTGGACCTGATTTGGGTTACTCATACAACAATTGGTGAGGTGAATAAAATTTTCAAGCTCATACCAGTTGTAACTTATTTCGGACGTCTGTTTGGTTTTTCAGCCACTGTAACTTGCTCTACAGAGGGGCTTTGCATTATAACTGTGATGTTACAATCACACTAGTGATAACCTTTTTTGCACAAAGCTGTCCGATACGCACCAAACTGTCTATTTATAGTTGCAGAAAAAGGGCAATAATTTCAACTGATTTATAATTTATAGGGGTAGACTTATGGTTACCTCCAAAACGTCAAATGGTTTAAGTAGTATGATTTAAGTTATCTGGATATATGCATCTGTAGCCAAGAAAACCACAACTCGGTTTATGTTGAAGCTTAAGAAAACAAATCGGTTTATGTTGAAGCTTAAGAAAACAAATGCATGAGTCAGCCGGTTCAGTTAAAAATCAAATGTATGAGTGGGCAGTCTAAGCCGACAAACTCGTGCGACCTGCCCAATTTGCCACTACTAAATTACAGGTTTCCAGTGGTTCTGAATAGCTCTTCTCAACTGCGTAGAAAGTTATACTTCGGTGATATAACTTCCACCAAGAGAACAAATCAACAGTCCATATACAAGATTTCCTAAATGATGTTCTACAACATACTTCCAATCAGATGAGACCTTGTCGCTATAATAATTCACTCTCCACACAGTCAAGAGACCACCGTAGAATTAAAAATTTACTTTAAAAGCAAATTTTAGCGCGGGCCTCGACTCTTTTTGAGTAGCTCATTGCCAGAATTCTAATTCTACTTGAGATTAACAAACAAACATCCTACTTGTATTCAGATACACGTAAATTTTGTTCATTCATCATCACCCGAGTCTTGATCTTGATCTTCCTCTGAAGTTTTTTGTTCCTTATGCTCTTCGTTGTCACCTGCTTCCAACTTAATCTTCTTTTCTTGTTTCTTTTGCTTCTTTTTTTGGCGTTTCAAACGCTTCTTTGCAGTCCGCTCTTCTGCTTCTTTTAATCTTTCCTCTCTTCTCTTGTTAAATTCTGTCACTTCTTTCCTTTTCTGATAGTCGACGTCCATTCTTGCAAGCCGGTCTTGTTCTTTCCGTCTCATTTGTCGATACTGTTCCAAAAACAAGTTTTTCAGATAAAAATCACTAATGAAATATAAAAGTTAAAACAACACGAAAATGCAGACATGATCGAAGTTTATAAGACAAATAAATCAATCATTCACTTTCTAGAAATCTGATGCGCGTTGAATAAAGGAGAGAGTGAAGTCACGCAAAGACAGACCTTTTGTGCAACAAATAACTTAATTTACGCTTTTTATCATCAAGAGTGGAAACACATCTTCACAACAAATAATTTAGTTTATGCTTATTATACTCATGATTTTGGCAGTTGCTATTGATACAAGTTTGAATCCTAATGCCATATAAAAGTGTCACTGCATGGAGTCACTGCACCATCTTTTTGCATGTTTACAGCACATCTTTTTGCATGTTTAAAGCACATCTTTTCACATTGTACAGCTATTCATGATTTTGGCAGTTGCTATCATACAAGTTTGAATCTTTATGACCCCCGTCAATCTCAGCTTCTAGATCTGTACAGTGCCTCCAGAGCCATTCTAAATTCTAACAGGATGTGGAGAGTAAAAGCTATGACTGCCAGAAAAAATAATAGCTTCCTACGAGACGATGCCCACTGTGTATTATCTTAAGAAAATCTTTCCAGAATAAGATTATCGTCTAAACAAACATTAGAAACATATTCAATTCTACCATATTCCCCAAAACAAATATGGGCTTGTTCCTTGCATTTTAAATAATGCATATATAGCTTACTGATTTTCCTTTTTAATGTAGATTGTGTTACCGACATGTTTATCCAAGACACAGGTGCATAGAAGATTGATATGAACAGTACTGCAATAAGTGAATGTATATTGTTGACCCCTTCATGTTTCTTCTACATCTATGTATTAAAGTTGGTTTATGAAAGAGATGCAGGACAAGCATTTAGAAATGTTTCATCACCATAACCTAAAGGCATAAGGATTTGTACAAGATACGCTTGAATGATAACCCACTAACCATAAGCAGAGGGGCTACATTGAAATCCTTTCATCTGTCTAAAATGACAACATGATTGCTTAGCCATATCATCCATTAATCTATTAATGTTCCATTCTATTAGCCAATGTTGAGTTACTTATTTAAAGTCAATGCTTTCCTCAAATCATATATTTTTTCCCTGTCTCTTACTTTTCAACCAAAATACAGCTAGGCAATTTATAGTTTCTTGAGAAGAAGAAAGCAAAATCTAACATAGGCTATACGGAATTACGGATAAACCGGTTGCTTACAAAGTATAGATAATGTGTAACGAACATTAGATTGTTAAAGATAAAGACATCACTTAAGGTACACCATTTTATTTTTTATACACATAAATGAATTTTAAAATGCATGCTTAGATTTATACATATATCATGGTAGCTTAATCGAGTTTTTCTAAAGGTAAACAGCAATAGCATAACTTAAGTTACTAATTCTTCCACCAACAAAATATACACATGTATCCTTTCAAAACATAAATAATAAATAGACCGAAAATCCATAGAACGCCAACTAACTCAACCAGCAGTCTAATTAATAAACTTCAGCACCTACATGCACAATATATAACTTGACAAACAAAATAAAAGGCGCACTGTTATTCAAAGTTACATCTCTATATTAATGTTTATGTTCAGCAAGCAATATGTGTTTAGTAGTAGGTGTTAGGCGCGGCTCTTTGTTTTTTTAGAACAGTTTGGTAACGTAGTTGTATCTGTAATTCTTTAGTGTAAAAATAGGTAACATCCCGAAACACTTATGTTTCTAATAGGACATTCTTAACAAGCACATCACATTCTAAACGCTAGTAAACGCTCCAAAAAGCTCGCCACTAAGCACATCCTACTTCTATACTATTTTCTAAACCATCTATAGGTCATCCTATGCAACATTCTTCACATCTATTATACATTCAGTATTTAATCAACGTCCACCGCTACTAATTATATCTACCAAACGGCATAAAATTATCGATCCAATTCGAGATTTCGGAAACTAAATAAGTACCTGATGGAAGTCACCAGAGCCAGAACCAGCAGAACTACCAGAAGTATTATTAACGCGAACGGGAACTAAATCGATAATACGACGTAGTTTCACTTCCAGATCCTCATCCTCCTGACTAGCTACTGGAGGTGTGTATTCAACTAGAGCTGATGATGAGCTGTTTGGATGACGTGGCGGTAACGCTGAGATTGCTGTTCTATCTGATGATGGCGTGGATGATGAGACTATCTGTAACTCTTTTGACATTTTTATCGCCTGAGGTAATCAAACCCTAAGTTTTATTTGCCGGATTATTGTGCCGGAATGTCTCTTTTTTTATTTAAGTTAAGTTATATAAAGTGTTGGCTCCCAGTGGGCTGTTTTTAGACGTTTTTTTGTTGGGCCTGTATTGGACTTTGCTATTTTTTGGTTACCCAATTAGTTGAAGTTAGACTATAAAACCATATCATAAGTTTATAACTCCAAATCATAAAACTAATACTCTCTTCGTTTTAAAATTATTGTTCATCGATGAAAACTACATAGATTAATAAAAATATATTTATTACTGCTTTAATTTAGTAAAGGACATTGAAATTTTTTTTTACACTTTAACTATTAATTAATGATATTAACACGGACTCTTTTGATTTGTGCACAGAAAATTGATGTTCAAAGACTATTATACCCCTATACTTCCCATTTAACAAACACACCCCACTTGCGATTTCTAACTTCTACTAAGGCCTATGGGCGCATTTATCTCATCGCCCTTCTACACCCACCAGGCCACCACAACTGTGGGCCTGCGGCCGTCACCAAGCTTTGATTATCCGTGTTTTAGTTGTATATTCGGAAACTTCGTAAGAATTTTTTAGTAGCAGTGCTGTTTGTGGATTGAACAAACTAATTTATGTTTTGTTGCTACTATATCACCAGATTAAATGGTGTGGGAAAATCCATACCAAATTTTTGGTGGTGGTGCTGTATGAACTCAAAGAGTCAATATAAGATGCCAACGCATCAAATATTTCTTTAAACTACAACGATCATGAATTCTTTCTTTTTTCTAGTATGCCCATCCCAAGATCTTTGATTTTATAGAATGATGAATTAGTTTTAATAATAGTAAAAACCAATTTTATCGGCAGCAAAGGGAGGAATGGAAATCTGCAAAACTGGGAGCGTCAAGAGACAAAAAATGGGTGGAGTGTTAAGGGTATAACGGTCTTTTAACATCAAATTTCTGTGAAATCCAACGTTATCTCAACTGCCAATCCAAACTCTTTAACCAACTGAAACGCATCTAACCGTTGCTCAGCATATAGCGGCCATGTAGCCATTGGAACTCCGTACCACAGACTTTCTTGTACGGAGTTCCACCCACAATGGGTAACAAAACCCCCAATGGCCGCGTTGGAAAGCACGGCTTGTTGTGGGACCCATCCAACCACTTTTCCCCTGGCCGCTGTCCGTTCCAAGAAACCGTCGGGTAAGACCTCACCAAAGTCCTTGTACTCACCAGGGAACCCTTTTAGGCCTTCGGCCGGAGGACAGCGTAAGGCCCATATGAACCTATATCCACTCCTCTCGACTGCAAATGCTATTTCTCTTACTTGTTCAGCTTTGAGCCAACCCCTGGAACCAAAGCACAATAGCAAGACCGAAGACTTTGGTTGATCATTCAGCCACTCTAATATCTCGAGGTTTTCAGCAGGCGGCTCGGGTTTAATAATGGGACCGACCGCGTAAACTGGAGGGGTTTTATCGTCATACGAGAGTAGAGCATGTTGTTCCAACTCGGAAAATGTGTTTACTATTATACCTTTGGCCTCTCTGTACCTTTTAATGTAAGGTAAACTCCTTTTCGACCAACTATACTCATCCGTAAAAACAAAAGGCAAGAGACTTGGTGAAACCGGGTTAGCATAGCTTGGGATCGCCAACTCGGTCCCCGAGCTAAGCACTTCATGCACCACTTGACCATGATATTCTTGAAGAGCTTGAAAATAAAGGTTAGTCCCAAGAAAAGCCGCATTAGATGCAAAAAACACATAAGTCGGCAATCTAAACTCATTGATCACGTCCATAACCGACGTACAAAGCATACTAACAACACAAGCAGCAAGTCGGTATGTTGGATTTGGGTCAGCTAATCGACTAGCCAGAACGTCTCTTAAAAGAGGCTTTTGTCGCGCAAGCACGAGGTCACGAAGCTCACCGGGGTATTTGTTGTACCCTGTGAACGACTCTAGAGGCAAAGAAGGGAAACGAATGAAGTTAAGACGCTCGTTGGAGATTGTGGACGAGAGGAAGCTGGTAAATTCAGTAGCGACTGGGTTGATAGGGAGCTCGACTATAATGACCGTGATTGTGAGGTGTTCGAAATGTTTGATCAACAGGTTAGCTAACGCGATAGTTTGGCCAACATGGCCCATGAGGGGGGCTGGAATGAACACAAGTTCTAGTTTCTCCATTGAATCTGAAGGCTAGCCCGATGGATCAATCTTGTGATAATTTCATGTGATGCACTTTTTGTTTATTTATATTTGCAGTGTTTCCAAATCATTGTAAATGTTTATTTTGCGCATGTATTGATACATGTGATTTGGATGCATCCTTGACCCACCAATGTTATCAGTATCGACTATCGAATAATGTAATTTTTTTAGTGACAAGGTGTTGTTATCATCATCTAATTATTTAAGTGGGGTATTGAGTTAGTACTAGACTAGTGCTAATATAATTCTGACCTTGAATTTATTATTCATTAGAGAAAAATTTATACTACTAAAGGAAAACGGCGCTAATGGCATGAAAACGTGCCTAAGAAGATAATAATTATGGAAACAATTTTCCAAATACACCCTAAATAAGGGATGGCTTCTTTTAACTTTTTATTAATTAAAAATAAACTGGAAGCATTATTTTTAATTTTGCGTTTACGTAAACAAAAATGAAATAGTTAATATTTTAAAAGTTTACTGTTTGAAAGGATTTTTATATACGATCAAAACGAGATCAATATTATTATTATTTTTTTTTTTTTTTTTTTTTTTTTGAACAAAGATTAATTTCATTTCATTTCAAACCTCACAAAAGGAGGAAGATACAACATAACAAGTTACATCGAAACATAACCTCACAAAAGGAGGAAGATAACAACATAACAAGTTACATCACAAGACATACACCATATAGTTGTAACAGCATATAACAACACCTTCAAAGGGTGGGGGGAATCACCCGAGTGAGCTGACTGAAAACAACCATATAAGGGTGTAGCTTGACAAAAGTGTTGGAAAAATGGTTTACAAAATGAGTTTTTGTAAAACTTTGGACATAATTTAATGTATGTATATGTTATATATATTTATGTTTCTTGGTGGCGTTTTGTTCTCCTCCAAGAGAGCTTCGTAACAAGCTAAAGTATGTCCAAAATAGAGCTAAGATGAATGAGATATCGTGTCTCAAAGTGAGGCACGTGAAACACAAAATTGGAAAAGTCCCACATCGCCCAAAACAAGAAGTGAATGCTTGTTTATAAGGAATAGTTGGTATTTGCTTCCAAATTCCTTTAGGTGAGCTATGCTCCCACTCCTACGTGCGCGCGCGCAGGGGGGGGTGCAGATTGTGGGATTTCTGGACAAAAATGAGTTCGAAGCTACTGAACTCATGCGAGCCCGCGCGACCTGCGGACACGAATGCAGCACCGAAATCTCGCCTACGTGTTGCTGCAGATTCGGGGGTCTTTCTTTCCAGTTTCTGTAAGTCTATTTTAGGAATAGATTTCAAACTTGTGGACAAAGTTTACAGAATATATTGTTGTGTAAATAAAAGATATGCAAATCGTGTTTATTGAATAACAGATTTGCAAATCGGGTTAAAGTTTAATAGAAATTCTGTCTTGGTGACCAAGACAAGTATTCCCTATAAATTAAACCCATCTCATTCGGTTTTGGGACACAGAAAAATGCTGCTCTTTACCATTCGAATTCCAGCACTCTCGTCGATCAGAAACACGCAAGATTTCCGTGACCTTTCAGGCAAGTAAGTCAAGTCCGGCTGTACAACAGCTTTGGACGTTGTACCCTGGGAAACAGACGGCGAATCTGTTTTAAGGGAATCGTGTTTACACGAGCCTCGTTCCACGACTTTTACTGCTTTCTTTTATTTACGTTATATATAGTGTCTGTCTTCTGCTTCTACTCCATTCTGTCTGTATTTAATTTTCTGTTATTTAATTTCTGTTATTTATTTATTATAATCTGATTTTATAAATAAAAGTGTTCACCGTCTCTCACAAAAAGTACACTAAGTACATAATACATACAAAGATCTACTAACTGATAAAGTGAGATAAATTTGTAGTGTTAATAATATGAAAGAGTTAAAATTGCCGTTCTAAAAAAATGCTACTTATGAAAATACAACCCCGATAATTCACAAAGAAATATTGAAAAACTAAATATGGTTTGTAGGTTATTGGTACCCTTCCTTTTGTGATAAGTATAACTACACCTCTTCTTCTAAATTTTTATTATTTTTTGTTTTTTTTATTATAAAACTACAAAATGAAAAATATGAAAAATAAAATATAAGGTTTGACAAGTCAAAAGTAGTTAAACATAAAAAATACGGGGCAAAAAACCATAAATAATTATATCATCATGTTCATAAAATTGGTAAAACTGTCGAAAAAAATGCAGAAAATAAAATATAAAGTTTAATAAGTAAGAAGTATTAAAAGTCAAATGCATGATACAGAACAAGAAAACAGAAGAATTTGTCTAATACAGTCAATAAAGTGAGTGTCATGAAAGTGAGAGGTGTAAGTGAGTATTATACGACCCGTTAAGGTTGTATCGATAGTAGGCACCGCTTTAAGCGGGCGCGAGCTCCATAATAAGAAAGAGGAGAAGAACAAGAGATTAATTGATCTCAAATTTAATTAATTTTCATTAATAATATGAAACCTTAAATAGACGCTCATAAGATAATCTCATATAAACACAAATACTTATCTTAATATGACTACAACACATATCCTAACACGACTCTAATATATACAGGATAGTTATCCTAATAAGGTATCCTTGTGCCATCATCCACATGCGTTGGAGTACAAATAGTACCACCCATTTTAAATGATATCGTGATTTAACTCATCCTTAATATATTATTGTGTTTTGAAAAAGACCGAAAATTGAATGTGTTGCTTTTCTATACTTATTTTAGTTAAAAAACCGTAACATGTATAAATCTTTTGAATGTGTGGCTTTTCTGTACCATGTTTAAATTGAATGTTTTGGTATAATCTTCTGTAGCAATGCCAGGTTGCCCAGGGAAGCAGGCACAAGCTTACGTCGTTATAAGACATGTACCAAAACATTTGATGGAAAGCTCTAACATGACAAAAGAAAAAAAAGTGACTGGGTCCAGAAATTAAAAGAGTGTGGATGATGGCCAATGCCAGGATTAAAGTTTGCCAAATGTTCCCTTCAAGAAAGTGATCGTTCACAACTTTTGCTTTTTCATTTACACTTTCCATCTCTTTGTCTTCTTTCTACCTCCGAATGTTTGATAGATTTCTTTTTCATCATTATAAATATTTATTTCAATGTAAAACCCCAATGTGCTAAATATAAACTAGAGCTGATAACCACAAGGGGTGACCCAACGGTAAGAATACCAGCCTTCCAAAGAGGAGGTCAAGGGTTCGAATCCAATGGGGAGAAAATTAATCCCCTTGTGGCCACGGAGGTTCACCTGCGCCGACTCCGGGCTATCCAAAAGGATAGTCGCCGTGGGATTAGTCGGCTCGCAATGTCGAGTCGGAAACCCATGTTACCAAAAAAAAAAAAAAAAAAAAAAAAACTAGAGCTGATGATGATACTATCTGTTTTTTACTGTATTTAAGTTAAGTTATATAAAGTGTTGGCCCCCATTGGGCTGTTTTTAGATATTTTGTTGTTGGGCCTGTATTGGACTTCGCTTGGTAATACCCCACAAGAAGCAAAAACAAAAGCTGAAAGCCTGAAATGCTGAATAGAACCGAATGGAAGTGAACTGTATTCGTAACCGAACCGAATTTGTTAAATCCATACCAAATTGAATTAAACATTTAATTTTCAGTTTAAATATAGTTTTTGCAACATGTAAACCAAAGCGAACCGTATATGATGATTGATGAATAGCTCTTTTCTGTTGATGAACCGCATATGATAAACAATTTGTTTTTATTGATGCAACGCTTATAATGAATCTCTTTTTATCGATAAACTTTTTTTAATGGACGTTATTGATGAGCGACTGTTTTTATAAATGAACAAATATTTATTGATGAACAACGCGTATGATAAATACTTTACCGACACTCAATAATTTATAATCTATGGTTATATTCACTTTTTATCGGTTGTTAAAAAACTTAATATTATGAGCTAAAAAATATGTTGTTGACAATTTAAAATTTTTATTGTAAGACATCTTAAGTTAAATGCATTATGGTAATTATTATACATGCATAGATAATCGCATTTTAAACACACACCAATAATTTTATATTCACTGAATATTTGTGTTACCGTTGCCATATATTTTTCGTCGAAAAAACCAAAGAAATCATTGACGAACGAATTTTGCAGCTCGCACGTTACGCGAGTCTTGCATAAGCTTATTTTTATAGTGGTGTATTGATCTCAGTGATTATATACCTTTAAATTAGGGCAAATTCTCAAAAAGGGACAATTATTTTTCGGATTTATTTATATAGTACAAACCCAACCTCATTTCTCAATTTGGTCAAGTGCGATCGTGCGATTCTCTTAGTTTCCTTACACTTGTCCCACCCACTATCTCTTGTCTCCCACTATCACTTGTCACTTGTCTAGACAAAATTACTTATTTACCCTTTCTCTCTCTCTCTTTTATATCTTTAACCACTCTTCTCTCTCTCTTTTTTCCCAGTCACCACCACACCACAGATAAACACCACCACGCCACCTCATCACCATCACCACCTGATAAACACCACTACAGATCTGCCATCACCACCGCAGATCAACACATCTTTCTCTCATAAAAATTTCGGTCCCCACCCCGTGACCGCCACCAGATCTGTTGGTTGACTGCCACCGGATCTAAAACAATATGCTTCACCGGAGAGGTGGTGGTGGCGTCTCGGTGGTGGTGACAGAAGGCGGTGGTGGCGCGTTAGGGGTGTTCCGGTTGGAGCTAGGAGCTAAAACGCTCCAGAAAGGATGTAAACACACCGATCTATCGATTCGGTGAACAAAAGACTTCGCCGGAAAAATTTTCGGTAAGCGGCGCCGGAATCTGCTAGTGCTCGCCGGAAATTTTGAATATTCCGGTTAGTAGAGAGAGAGAGATATGCTTCAAGATCTTTGAAGAGGGTCTCGGGTAGATTTACATTTTTTTTTGTTTTGTGTCCAAACCGAGATATGGTGGGGTTTTTTTTTTACTGAGAGTTCTAATAGTTTAATAAATTTGTCATTTGTTTTATTTTGTTAGGGTGACTGTGTTTATGCTTTTACTCCTATGTCACTCTTTCTTTTCTTTTTTTCTTTCATGGTTTTCTTTTGCACTTTAATTGAGTATAGTCATATTAGGATTATAATATACAATTTGATCTGAATGGGACCGATAATCACATCTTATAGTATTTTATAAAAAAAGGACAAATTTAAACATTTAATTTGCCGAAATCTGGAAATAAATTGAATTCGCACGTTCGCACGTTCGCACATTTGAATATGGAAATAAAGTGAATTCGCACATTCGCACATTTAAAAGGTAGCAAAATCGCACATTTATTTGACTTATAGAACTAAGGGTAAATAAGTAATTTTGTCTAGACACATGGGGGACAAGAGATAGTGGGTGAGACAAGTGACAAGTGATAGTGGGGGAAAAGAGATAGTGGGTGGGACAAGTGTAAGGAAACTAAGAGAATCGCACGATCGCACGATCGCACTTGACCAAATTGGAAAATGAGGTTGAGTTTGTACTATATAAATAAATCCGAAAAATAATTGTCTTTTTTTGGGAATTAGCCCTTTAAATTATTTAAGTATTAATTAAAGATCTTTGAACAATGATAATTATTTGATAAACGTAAACTTTAATGCCACGTTAATTAAAATATATAATATCTTCAAACACGTGTTATATATTGGAAAAATAGCTCGGACTAATCAAATACTATACTGTACTAGCATGAAGTATAAACGACATACTTTTTCAGGTCTTTTATTCTAGAAACAAGATGTGTGGAGAAATGTAAAGTCTTTGCACCTCACTCTCACACTAACAAAAGTTAAAGTCATCAATTGCATTTTCTCTTGTCTTCGAACTGGCCGGTCACATGATCACCACAAATTTAGTCTTACCTAAAATACAAGAAAAAGAAATATTGAAGGAATTATTTAAAAATACTGTAACATTATTCAAAACTCAAACTAATTTTTCAAAAAGAACTTTCTCGAAAAAGATCATTGGTGGATGTAGATTTGATGTAACCCGAATGTGCACCACAAGAAAAGTATGCCCGATTATAAAAACCTATTTTATTTAAAACAAAGATTTACCTTATTCTTTTGAATAAAAACAAATGTTTACTCAACAAATAGTGAAATATATAACTAATCATGATTCATGCAGAAGCCAAAATTTGAGAGGTTTTTTGCTCTTTATAACTTTCTTAGCAAAAAGCCTTTGAGAAAATTACACATGAAACTATGTAACATGCATGTGTTATGGATTTAAAACCACGTACGTACATGCATAACTACAAGCTACAATGAAATGAAATGAGAGGTAGCACTGCCGTGTTCTATATTTGTGAAATTTTATATTGATTATTGCATAAACCTTTTAACTATGATAACACGTTTTATCAAACACGAAACATTCCTTTAATCTTTGGACACAATTTGTTAACTTTATTGAAGAGTAAAACTAGAGCTTCCATCATGCATCACGTACCCATCATCATGACATGTCGATGAATTATGGTACTCATAGATCAACTCTTCAAGTCGATAAACCTTTTTAATGTCAAGAGTTTGGTATTTGGTAACGATGTAACAGTATCATATTGGAATAGTGGATTATCTGAGACTTTTCTTTTTATTTGATGAATAGAATGATTAAAGACATATCCAGCTTTCAGCATATCAAAAAAATTTTTTTTTGAACATTCAGCATATCAAATGGGTTATACACTTTTACTTTTACTTAGACAACAAATGGAAAACATATCAATATTCATGCAAAAAAATAATATTATAACATGCATATGATTTTGACAGACACGTGGGTTGTTGGAATGCCTCATATTATTGGCATGTTAAGATTATCGTTCATCGCTGTATGATTTTGTTTACAAAATAGTACTACGTAGTATATATAGCTAGCCACCGTGAGACAAAACAAAAAAACGCCACCTTCTTACCAAACTTTCACTATTTCTTTACTCCAAGACACATTCTAAGTTGGTATTCATTTTCATAATTAAGATTCCATGACACATCCTTATGACATGACAGTTCGTTTGCTCGTGATATGATTGAATTTGCAACTTTTAAAATTAAAATGAAACTAAATATACGAAGTCGTATACCTTTCGTAGGATTTTTAATAACTTTTCAGTATTTAAATATTTATTTCAACAATTTTGAGAAGTGAAGTGCTAAATATAACTCTAAAGGCTACGTATAAAATATTGAGATATGCATTGAATGTTTGTACCTTTATAATAAACCATTCATCTCAAGTATATAACTGCTCCCAAGTCTCAACCGACCAAATATACAACAACTTTTGTATTTTTTTTTTAACTTTTAAATGTAGCCGTTAATGCTACAAATATCAAAGCACTTTTGAGAACTAGAAATGATAGGCTTTTTTTTTTTTTTTTTTTTTTTTTTTTTTTTTCATAACTTCAATAAACTTCAAGTTATTCGAGTAAAAGCTTTTCACACTCCAAATAACAATGGAAATACTACTTTGATATAAAAGTTATATTTGACACTTTTGTACCCTAGATCAAGTTTATTACAATGACTTTCTGATACATCAAATATTATTAAGAAACTAATAAACTAAATGGCAAAATCATTAACGTTTTTTGCATTGTAAAGGCTTTAACGATAAATTAAGTTGTTTGCACTCACAAAGTTAGAAAATTACAATTCAAAATGACTCCATACCTTTTATTGAACCA
Organism: Artemisia argyi; assembly: GCA_030686995.1. NCBI lineage: Eukaryota > Viridiplantae > Streptophyta > Magnoliopsida > Asterales > Asteraceae > Artemisia > Artemisia argyi. The sequence continues at coordinate 133,953,637 of CM060698.1, read as the reverse complement.
TCAAAGTTACTATTTACATCACCAAAACTTTGTTCTGTCTTGTGTACGTTGATTACTAAAATTCGTTTGTTATATAAATCATCTTCTTTTGGTTATATCAGTTAGGTATGGATATGTGACAAATCCAAAGACTGTTCAAAAGAATAGGAGAAACCACACACAGTTTGAATTGAATAATCTAAAGCTCTAGAGGCATCAAAAGTTCTAGTGCCTTATAAAATTTCTTTGGATAGTTGAATATTTTTCTTCTAGTTTCTTAATATTCCTATCAAACCATTTAAACAAAAGCAAATATTCAAATATGACAACTTGCATATCAAAGTTTGTTTATTGAAGCACTAGTGGTAAGTAATCTCTCATCATGCATGAAAGTATGAAACTTTCAGCTTCAAAGTATTTATCGTTAGACTAATTCAATTGTAAAAAAAATCACTCTAATAATAATAAGTAAAACTGTTATCATAGATTCATATCTCGTCATAAGCACATACGTATCATAACTCATAAGAAACCGTTTGTATTTCATCACTATATATCTCTTACAAGTACAAAAATTATACATATACCATTTACATAATCTAATCATCTTATTATCAGTAAATTCAAAATTACATAACATGTGGTATGGTGTTTAGGATGATAAAATATTATGCTCGTCAAGTTTCACTCATATTCAAGTTTGCTTCCAGCCACATCCACCACAAACCGATATCTAACGTCGTTCTTAGCTAACCTTTCCACTGCGGTGTTGACGTAGTCCATCTTCACAATCTCGATTGATGATTTCACATCCTTCTCCTTGCAAAACTCCAACACCTCTTCAGTTTCTTTCATGCTTCCGATAAATGTTCCCGTGATTGTTTTTCTCCCTGAACGATAAACCATTTACAAAGTTTAGTCGTCAACATAAAACAAAAGAATAGCAAATATTTCAAAAGAACAACAAATAAATCGAGAAAACTAACCTCCCATAAGCAAAGGAGAAATAAATTGTAAAGGGGAATTAATGACACCCATCAAGATCAATTTTCCATCGAGTTTGAGCAAGGAAAGGTATTCGTCAAGAGGGTGGTGTACTGGCACCGTGTCAATTATATAATCAAACGAATCGACCAGTTCTTGAATCCTAGCAGTATTTGAGCTCACGAGATACTCGTCAGCTCCAAGAATGTCCATGGCCTCCTCTCTCTTCTTGTCAGAAGAGCTAATCACGGTCACATGATGGCCCATTGCTTTTGCAATCAAGACACCCATGTGTCCCACTCCACCTAGTCCAACTATGCCTCCTTTCAGCCCGCTTTGTTTCAGCCCAAAGTGGCTCAGCGGGCTGTACACTGTCACACCGGCACACAATAAGGGTGCCGCTTGCTCAGGTGACATCCCTTCGGGTATCTTGACGACAAATCTACATTTCACAAATTAAAATCAACACATCTGTATATACGTACACCAATTAATTGCAAAATTATAAAGCAATAAAGTTGTGAATTACTTTTGGTGGACGACCATGGAGTCCGAGAATCCACCTTGAGTAGGTTTACCATCAGTGTAAACATCATTATACGTCCATATCTTTTTGTTGCAATATTGCTCCACCTCCGCCTCACAAGGGCGGCAGGTGTTGCAACAGCCAACAAGAAGCCCAACTCCGACAATGTCTCCGACATTGAATTTGCTAACATCGGATCCCACTTCCACAACTTCACCTACCACTTCATGCCTAAAGCCACCAACAAAAACGACAAACTCACTAATTTTAATCCCACTGAAACACTAAAATTGGAATATACCAAAAAGTTAAAGTTTCAACTTTTGGTACTATTGTAGATGTCAGAAAATCTAGATATTGCATCTTAATATAATTAAAACATATTGTTTCGATACGGTTAATCTAATAGTGCTTTCATTTTCTTTGCACTTTGGGTACTCATCAAAATGATGTGATCAGTTAAAAACTTAAATACGTCTTTTATTTAAATTGTTCTTTGAATATAAAATTGTAAAGTATCAAAATTAAACTAAAGCTATATATGTGACAGTCATTGTAAGAACTTAGTTGAAATATATATATATATGGAAATGTAGAGTAGCCACGAGTTCGATCTAGACCATATATTAAACCAAAATCGTAATAAAAATCATTGGAATCATGTACTGAACATAAGTTTTAGAGATTAAATGAATGACTAACCCTGGAACCATGGGATAATTCGACATTCCAAGGTCATTTTTTATCTGATGAAGATCAGTATGGCAAACACCGCAACAAATGACTTTGATCAATACGTCTTCAGCTCCTGTATTCCTGCCAATTTTTGTACAAATAAATTAAAAAAATTGTGAGATATTTAAAGTTGCCGTTTTAAAAAAAAGTTGATACTAGTACAAATAAACAACATATCAGGAGGAAAGTAAATTTTTGTACAAATAAATTAAAAAAATTGTGAGATATTTAAAGTTGCCGTTTTAAAAAAAAGTTGATACTAATACAAATAAACAACATATCAGGAGGAAAGTAAGTGAGCAAAAAAAAAAAAAAAAAAGTGATGTGACGCTTATATGACAACTGTGATTATAGCACTCGGCATCGAGATATACTTTTGACAGTGTTATTGAGAAAGAGATGCATGATACCTGAGAGTGAAGGTGTAAGGGGAGAGATGGCCAGAAGGATCTCTAGCAGCCCATCCTGTAGTCTTTCTTTCTTCTTTCATGCTTCCCATTTTTTTATTTCTAAACAATAAACAAGTTTCTACACCACAAACACAATTGTTAAATATATCATTTTAGCTACACTTCAACCCCATATATATACATGTAGATATTAGGGAGTTGGAGAGAGCCAATGGAAAGGTGACAAGAATTTGGTTGGTGAGATTTGATGTTTTCTTCTTTTCCTTAATTTTTAGATTGATGTTTTCTTCTTTTCCTTAAATTTTTAGAGTTAAACTTCACTGTACAATTTTATTACTGGGGTGTTCACATTTGGGCCACAAATGAATTTGGGTTGAGAATTAGGTCAGATTTTGGTTGTCGGTTTAGGTGCACAGTATATCAAAGCAACCAATTTCGATGTACATTATTCAAATACTAGGATTTTATTTTTGCATAATGTAACAAAAAAATTTGATTGGTTCCTGGCTTATTGTAGCTTTCTAGGTCATATAAGTCAACAAAAGTTAGCTACTATGTTCCATTTGATGACTTAATAAATGAAACATAAACAGATGTGATATCAACATTCTTGCCGGTCATGCGGATTATGAGCCAGATTCAAAACAGACTTTTGGTAACTTATGTGGCTCAAAATAAAGTTGAATGGTAAATCGTGACAAATAAATAATTAAGTTGTTGCTCCAGTTATCTAAAATTACGTATAAAACATTTTATACCCATCTATCCTAAATTTTTTTAAAGATTTTTTAAAATAGATTTTAAGTATTACAAGTTCTAAAACCATATATATAATTATTCAATGTACAAATACATCTATATAACACTTTTAATTAATAGTATTATTTTTGAAAGACCCCCTCATTCAATATTACATGATACAAATCAAACGAGCTATTACTTTATTACTAAAATCCAAACCTATGCTAATTAATGTTGTCATAACCCAAAACACTTGAAGGCTGCATTTCCGGAACCTAAAGCAACACCTACTAGCCAAAAACCCAAATAACTAGACATGCGCAAGCTCCTAGCCACCACAGTTTGAAAATTAAATATAGACCAAAGCTTTTCCTTTATATTCAACGTGTTCATAAAATGTTATCCTGAATTGAGTGAATTCTGTCAATTTCGAAGTTGTTTCACTACTTTTCACAATCCAACCAAAAACACATCAACATATCAAGCATCCACATAGCACAAGTTAGCCACTTCTTCATAACAATTTTAAAACCTTTATAAACACATAAAATTATAAATCATATCTTGATAATAACCAATAATAAAAAACATAACATTATAAATCATTATCAAAAAAACCTTTACGAATGCATGACATTATCATTATCTTTAAAACTATTGTTACGAAAAACGTATAATCAAAAACATTGCTCGCCGGAAATTTTAGTTACAGGATACTCGCGGCCGCAAAGCGCGAATACCCTGCTAGTATACTGCATGAACATTTAGATTTTAAAAGACAATGCTAAAACTCAACTTTGCATACTGAAACATCTAAGGATGCGTCTAGTTGCATACTCCCTTTCCTAGTTCTCTGTCTCTAGTTTTAATGTGTTCTCGAGTTTTTTGTTTAGGAACAGGAAGGAGATGAAAGGAATATACACAAAGTCGTGTTTTCGAGTTTGGAGGAAAAGAAAAGGAAGAAAAAGACAAAATTATAGATATGTCATTTTAAAAATAACTTCTTTACTTTATATATATTGCATACATCGCTTTTGAAGTACACTCGTCAACTCTACAGCCTGTTATGGTCGTAATTAAAAAGAAAGGCAACCACGGTCTTAAACAGTATTACAGGTTTCTTATGGTCATAATTAAAAAGAAAGGCAACCATTGTCTTAAATAATATTACGGGTTTCTTATGTTCTTAATTAAAAAGGAATGCAACCATGGTTTTAAACAATATTACGGGGTTTCTTATGGTCTTAATTAAAAAAAAAAAAGGTTAATTCATTAAAAAAGCATTACACTTGTAAAAAATGTGACTTCGCGTAGTGAACTTAAAAAAAAAAAAAAAAAAAAAAAAAAAAAAAAAAAAAAAAAAAAAAAAACTCTTTTGAACACTAATGCGGACACTTTTGTGTTTCTTTAAGTATTAATAGTATTACCATTTTACCCTTCCAAATTACATAAATGGTTCGTGTGGGTTTGAGAAAATTGCATCCACCGTCTCTAGGCTAATTTACGTAAATGGTCCATGTCGTTTGGAGAAAATTGCGTCAACCGTCCCTATTTTTTTTTCCAGATTGTTTTTTTTCTGAAACTATTTTTTTTTCGAAAAATTAATTTTTTTTCTGCAAATTTTGAAAAATTATTTTTTCGTGATACATGAAATTTTTTTTGACCGCTTTTTGGTCCGAATCATGAAAACTGTTAAACACAAAAGTTGTCCAAAATGATGTTTTACATCAAGACTCGTGAGATTTTAACCTGAATATGCAAAACAAGGGCTGCTTACTACCAAAACTTAAGCGGTTTCATTATCAATTTTAAATCACGATTTTGACCTCTTTTTTGTCCGAATCATCAAAAGTGTAAAACACAAAAGTTGTCCAGAATAATGTTTTACATCAAGACTCGCGAGATTTTAACCTGAAAATGCAAAACAAGTGTTGTTTACTACAAAAATTTAATCGATTTTCGACCAAATTCATAATTATAAACTCTTGTAAATTTTATAACTTGTGTAAATCATCAAACTTATTTGAAAAAAAATAGGGACAAAAACATAGGAAAAAAAATAATTTGGAAAAAATAAATAGGGACGGTGGACGCAATTCTCTTCAAACGACAGGGACCATTTATATAATTTAGCCTAGGGACGGTGGATGCAATTTTCAAAAATTCAAGGGTAAAATGGCTATTATATATATATATATATATATATATATATATATATATATATATATATATATATATATATATATATATATATATATTAATTCACTACACAGAAGTCACATTTTTTTACAAGTATAGTGCTTTTTTAGAGAATTAGCCTTAAAAAAAAAAGTAACCATGAACTTAAACAATATTAAAGGTTTCTTATTGTCTTAATTAAAAAGAAAGGCAACCATAGTCTTAACAATATTAAGGGTTTCTTATGGTCTTAAGAGTAAGGATCCAGTGAGAAGAAAACTTAAAATGAGAAGAATGAGAAATAATTATAACCACACATTTGAGATGTATCGACTTGATTTAGATGCATCTCTATTCATTTAGATGCATTTCAATTAGTTTCGAAAGTGATTTTGAAGTGAAAACGATGCAAAGTAGTACTAACAACAAATTTGGCCCACAGAGGACGAAAAATGTATAGGATTCGTCTAACTTGGTGAAATGCATCTAATATATGTATATGCATCAAATTTTTTGCTAGAAAATATATTATGGTGCATCTAAAAGACTAGGGATGCATCTAATTCAAGTCGATGCATCTCAAATATGTAGTTATAATTATTTCTCATCCTTCTCATTTTAAGTTTTCTTCTCATTTGATCTTTGGTCATGGTCTTAATTAAAAAGAAAGGCAACTATGGTCTTAAAAAATATTACGGGTTTTTTATTGTCTCAATTAAAAAGAAAAGACAACCATGGTCTTAAACAACATTACGGGTTTCTTATGGTCTTAATTAAAAAGAAAGGCAACCATGATCTTAAACAATATTACGGGTTTCTTATCATCATAATTAAAAAGAAAGGCAACCATGATCTTAAACAATATTACGGGTTTCTTATGGTCTTAATTAAAAAAGACAGGCAACCATGGTCTTAAACAATATTACGAGTTTCTTATCATCTCAATTAAAAAGAAATGCAATCATGTCCTTAAACAACATTACGAGTTTCTTAACATAAACATCACCAAAATGGCCAAATATACACAACTTAAACACAAATATACCTCACAAAACACTTACACACAAAATACAATTTATCTCTCCGCACATCGTCTGGAGGACCGAGTTCTCACAAAAACACGTACACAACGCGTCTAAGGGGTTGATGTTTATAAGTTGGACGTGCCAAAGAGGGTTCGTCGACGTGTTATTGTTGAAGTAAAAGTTTACTTCTACTTCGGACAAGCGAGATGAATCCTTCGGACTATGGATTGGTCCTCCGGATTCAGGGTGATCCTTGTTGATGATTGGTTGCTTCGGATGTCTGCAAAACAGATACGTCCGTTAGTCTCGCCCCGGGAATGTATCCCAGGACCAACCTCCGGCGTGAGAGTAAGTATATGTTCTTAGAGAAAGAAAGTATAAGTAATATTAGAGAGAGAGAGAGAATTAGTTAACCTTTAAGTGGAGATTTCTTTCTCTATTTATAGGCCTTCAATATGGAATGCCAGGCTGGTATGTACTTAGTTCCTTAATGTTTGCTAATTTATGCTCCATTATCATATACTTGGTGTACTTGCTTGTACTTTAACTCATGTACTTATTGGTTTATCACTTTATCCGAATGGCTCTGATCTCCGGAGGGTTGGGGTCATGCGGACATTCCCAACCCTTCGGATATAGGTACAGATGATTTAGATACATTTGTGTATGTCTTATTTGACATAGATCCGAAAGGTATTTGATCGTACGGCCTCAATCCGGAGGGTACATACGCCAACATGTCCCCCCCCCAGTATCATAGTATTGGTTATGCCAATGGTGTGATACTTTAGTTTGTTTTGTAATTTTCCGGAACGCGAGTGGTAGCTTCGTCGTTTGCCAACAGTCGTGTACAATGTGCCAAAAGTAATTAATGTGTCGTTTAAGGTGTGCCATCATTTTTTACTGCGTCCTTGGGATGGGGACACGTGTGTATCATTCTTACTTATACGGTTTGGATGGGGACACATCTGCCCTACGGGTGACGTGTCGTTTCGCGCCCATTTTTACTGCCTATAAATAGTCCCCATTCATTCATTTTTACTACTGTAATTTTTCTGCACACACAGACTTCTGACACATTTTCTTCCTTCCGTATTCCGAACGATTATTCTCTTCATCTTTGAGGTACGTCCTAGTCCGTTTAGTTTTATGTTGTTTGGCTATACTCTTCTCCCTGTCGGACCCATTATGTCGGAATCTACTACGTCTTTTGAATATGAGGATGTGTCCATGCCGGAGGGTTCACACGTTAAGAAGGATATACACCTGAGGCCGTATACGATGGATGATGGTGAGGTACTTGTGGTAGTGGAAACTTTTAGGATTCCGAAGGATTTACATCCGAGGGTGCCTCCGTCGGGTATGACGATGGACCGACTACCTGCGGATGCCATTGGCTTATACGCGGAGTATTTCTTTGACGGAGGTCTTACCATCCCTTTTTCTACCTTTCTCTTAGATGTTATTAGATATTTTAAGATTCACATATCTCAGTTGGTTCCGTTGGGTATGCACCGTGCTACTCTTTTTGAGGTGTATTGCCGGAGCATGCACATTCCTCCTACTACTCCTCTGTTCCGTGTCTTTTACAAACTGAGCAAACAAGGTTGTTGGTTTTCCTTTGAAAAGCGTGTGCACAAGGATAGAAATATTTGTTTCGGCGAGTTTCCTTCCTGTTTGAAGGGCTGGAAGTATCACTTTTTCTTGATCGATAGGAGAGCCATTCCTTTTGCTATGCCTTGGAGGCATTCGGACTCGGATGTGTCCGATCCATTTCCCAAGAGGGGCGAATACGATGTTGCTCACGCCGATAGGTTGGCTGAGACGATCATTGAGCCATGCCATGTTCCCCAGTCTTTCTTATATGCGTTGGGCCTTTCGGATCATTGGGAATTTACCGGCTTCCGTCCGGCCTTGAGGGATGAGCAGGGGAGGGGTATAGCCTTTATTATAAATGTGAATTCTTAAGTTGTGCCTTTCTTTTTTATTTTTATTTTTAACAATATGCCTTATTTGTCCGCAGGTATAACTATGTCGAGCTACTTGAAGAAACCTCCTCTCCGAAGGACGGTGAATGTGGTCAAGGGGGACCAGCTGCCGCAGGGGCAAGGTCGCGAGATGCACATCACTCGCCCCCTGGCCTCCAATGCTGAAGTTCCTGAAAAGGATGAGGAGTTGAAGAGGGTTGAGGTGCCGGATGACAAGGTGCTGGCTGCCAAAGATAAGAAGAAGGAGCAGGCAGCTAAGTTGGGCTCCAAGAAACCTCCGTCCAAAAGAGCTGGAGGAAGTATCTCCTCTAAGGTTCATAAGAGGTCCAAGCAATCTGCTGACCATGTTATTGACCTGGATGCTACGGAGGAGGTTGAGGAGCCGGAGCCAATCCGCTCGTTGCATCCGAAGGATATCCCCTCAGGTATGTTAGTAAACATTCTGTTCATAACTTTTTCTTGATTTGTTTTTCTTATTTATTTGACGAATGTTCTTTGTTTTCAGGGAGTTCGAAGGATGGTTCCCGTCGTCCGGGAAAGGGGCATGTTGATGAGGAGGATGTCCAGGTGGATATAGAGGGAGATGATGATGATGATGACACTTTTGTTCCAGCCTGGATGGTGAAGAGGGGGACTCGCATGAACAATGCGAACGTTTGCCGAGACATGCTGATTAACTTGGCCACTCCGGCTGAAGAGAGGCACTTAGATGGTCAAGATGATACTGAGGCTATCCGAAGGTCTTGGTTACTGATGGGTAAGCATGCTACGGCTCAGGCGGACGTCATTTTCCGCTTTGAGTCTCTTAAGCGTGAGTATCAGAAGTTATCCGAGACTCATCAAGGGTGTGACCAGGTTTTAGAGGATAAGTGCAAGAGGCTGGATGAGGTGGTTGGGGAGTTGAATGAGTTGAAAGAGAAGCATGCGGAATGTGTTGCGGTCAATCCAGAGGGGATTCAGAAACTGCGTGCTGAGAACGCTGGTTTGGAGGATAGGGTTTCTCAGCTAGCGGTGGAGAAAGAGGAGTGGAGGAAGGTTTCCGCGGGCCAGGCTGAGAAGATAAAGTTGTTGGAGGGTAGTTTATCTGATTCCCAGTCAAAGTTGGCCGAGGAGGAGAAAGCTTATAAGGAGCTCCACCAAGAGAAGCAAGAAATTGCTATAGCCGCTGGGAATGCCGAAGTGGAGAGAAATCGTATTGTAAACGAGTTCATTCCAGAAGCTATCCATCGTTTCCTTGGTAGCCATGAGTTTCGGTCCACCCTGGCAGAACCTTTCAATTTGTATTATCAATCCGGGCTGATAGACGGGGCGGGGTTATTTGAAGAGCCGGAGAAAGCGGCTAAGTTGTTGGGGGAAGTTGAAGGGATGGATTTTGAGGCCGATGCGAAATATCGTTCTTTATATGATCAGGCCCTCTCCCAAGACTATCCTTTCATCCGGAAAATCCGCCAGACTATTTATAGGAAATTTGATGAACTGGTTGCCTTGGTTCCGGATCCTGCTCCTACTCCGGTGGTTGAAGAACCGGAGGTTGAATCTCAAACCGAGAATCCCTCCGGTAATCCATCTACGGATCAGACTGCCTCAGCCTTCCTTTGAGTGATGTTTTTAAGGGTTTGCATATCTCCATTTTGACTATGGGTATAGGTATTGCAAATCCTTTGTGAAGCTGTTGTTACTACATCCTTTCCGTTGTGAACCATGTTTCGGAGTCAGGGTACCTCCATTTTGACCATGGGTTTAGGTATTCCGGAATCTCCGTGAAGCTCTTATTTCTTCATTGCTGCAGATGTAATAGCATAGGGTATTTGGTGTTCCGTTATTTTGTAGGATAGTTTATTCGGAACAATTTTGATGTATCTGGTGGCTTTGTAATAGAATCATTCTGTTTTTTATTTCGTTATTCCGGAACACTTAATGTAACTAATTTTGGTCGGGTGAATATATATCGCTTATCTTATTTTTATTATGTCTATGCTTCTTGTGTTATGTACGTTCCGGGGCACTTATGCCTTTCGACTGTTGGTTTTATATCGTATATGTCTGAGCTTACTTTACTGATCAATCATGGTTATACCTTCGTATTTTTACCTTAGTTAATACTCATTTGGAGTTCTATTATATCGGACCACTTGTGCCCTTCGGCTTTTAGCCTCGGATAACATCCACTTGGATACTACCCACATGGGGTTTCGTTATTGTGGACAACTTGTACCCTTCGGCTCTTGGCCTTAGATTATACCCACTTGGGATTTTATTATACAGGACAACTTGTGTCCTCCGGCTCTTGGCTTTAAATTATACCCACTTGGGGTTTTGTTATTACGGACAACTTGTGCCTTTCGGATCTTGGCCTTAGATTATACCCACTTGGGATTTTATTATACCGGACAACTTATGTCCTCCGGCTCTTGGCCTTAGATTATACCCACTTAGGGTTTTGTTATTACGGACAACTTGTGTCCTTCGGCTCTTGGCCTTAGATTATACCCACTTGGGGTTTTGTTATTACAGACAACTTGTGTCCTCCGGCTCTTGGCCTTAAATTATACCCACTTGGGGTTTTGTTGTTACGGACAACTTGTGTCCTCCGGCTCTTGGCCTTAAATTATACCCACTTGGGGTTTTGTTGTTACGGACAACTTGTGTCCTTCGGCCCTTGGCCTTAGATTATACCCACTTGGGGTTTTGTTATTACGGACAACTTGTGTCCTCCGGCTCTTGGCCTTAAATTATACCCACTTGGGGTTTTGTTTCATGCTAAGTAATTTTACATTAAGACAAGAACAACTTTTCTTGCGGCCCAACTGCATAATATGCTTTATTGATAATAAGAAGATGGCTCATGCCTTACAATAAGTCTATTGGAATCACTGATTACATAAAACATATTTTCAAATTGATTGCATGCCAGGTTCGAGGTACTTCTGTGTCATCCATGGTTTGTAGCTTGTACGTTCCGTGTTGGTATGCTTCTGTTATCCGATAGGGACCTTTCCAGTTTGGTCCTAATTTTCCTTGGTCTTCTACTCTGCTTGCCTCGTTCTTCCGCTACACAAAGTCCCCTACCTTGAACGCCTCAGGCCTAACCCTTCGGTTATAGTATTGTTCCACCTTCTTTTTGTACTTAGCTTCTCTTATTGCTGCCATTTCTCTCCTTTCTTCCAACAAATTCAAGTTTAAACCGATTTCATCATCGTTGTCTTCCGCGTTTGCCATCATGGTCCGAAAGGTAGGCATACCGATTTCCGCTGGGATGACCGCTTCGCTTCCATAAGTCAGGCTAAAGGGGGTTTCTCCGTTACTTGTTTTTAGGGTGGTGCGGAATGCCCACAATATGTTCGGTAACTCATCTACCCATCCGGCTCTTTCCCTTCCAAGTCGTGACTTGAATCCTTTCATCAGGCTTTTATTTGCTCTTTCCACCAATCCGTTGGCCTGAGGGTGAGCTACGGCCGTGTTGATTTGTGTGATATTCAATCTCTCGCACCAACTTTTGAATGGATCTCCCACAAAATTACTTCCATTATCCGTGACGATTATCTTGGGTAAGCCGAACCTGCAGACGATGTTATTCCACACAAATTTTTTCACTTCTTTTCCGGTCGTCTTGGCCAGGGGTTTTGCTTCCATCCACTTAGTAAAGTAGTGAATGGCTACGATTACATATTTGACCTTACCTGGAGCTTCGGGTAAAGGTCCTAGCACATCTATTGCCCATTGGAAGAACGGCCACGGAGCCATGACGGAGGTTAACATAGTTTTTGGTAATTTAGGGACTGGAGCGTGTATCTGGCATGAGTCACACTTCTGGATAACTTCTCTGGCGTCCCGGTGCATGGTTGGCCAATAATAGCCTTGCCTCATTAGTTTAGCTACAACGGATCGTGGTCCGGAGTGCATGCCACATGCTCCTTCGTGCACTTCCCGGATGACATAATTGGCTTGGAGAGGTCCTACACATCGTAGCATGGGTCCTAGATAGGATTTTTTGAATAGTACATCATCGATCAGTGTGTAGTGGCTTATTTTCATACGAAGGTTTCGGGCTTCATTTAGGTCTTCCGGCCATTTCCCTTCTTTTAAGCATCGGAGTATGGGCGACATCCAGTTTTCTTCCTCTTCTTCAACTATTGCACTGATTATCTCTTCTTCGGTGGATGGTTTCTCCAACACTTCCACTAAGATTTCTTTTGTTAAGTGATTGAACGCTACGGATGCTAGTTTGCTTAGTACGTCTACTTTTTGGTTTTGTGCCCTCGGAATATTCCTTATCTTAAAACGTTTGAAGCAAGCAATATATTCTTTAGCCTTAGCGAGATATTTGGTCATGCTTTCCGTGTATGCAGTGAACTCTCTGTTGATTTGACTTGCCACCAGGTTTGAGTCCACCCTTACGTCCAGCGCTTCTATATGCATTTCTCTTGCGATTCGTAGACCGGAAAGGAGTGCTTCGTATTCTGCTCCGTTGTTAGTAGCTTCAAAGTTTAGTCTAAGGGCATACGTATATTCTTCTTTTTCTGGACTAATCAACACTAACCCCGCTCCGGAACCTTTTTTACTGGAGGCTCCGTCAGTATACAAGATCCATTCTCCGGTTTGGGAGACATTGCATATCTCCTTGCCCTTCCTTTTTGGATCCGGATAGACAGTTCCGATGGGTACTTCGTTGATGAAATCAGCTAACACTTGTCCTTTGACGGCATTTCTGGGCACGTAGGTGATGTTGTAAGCTCCTAGTTCCACCGTGTATTTGGCTAATCGTCCGGAAGACTCAGCTCAGTTTAGCACTTGTTTGATAGGATGATCCGTTATGACCTTGATAGGGTGAGCTTCGAAATATCGTCTTAGCCTTCTAGATAGATGTAGCAGCATTAAAGCAAACTTTTCAACCGGAGCGTATCTTTTCTCGGCTTCATGCAATGTTCGACTTACGTAATGGACAGGGATCTGTCGTCCTTCCCTTTCGACCATCATTACCCCGCTTATTGCCTCCGTTGCTGCCGATAGGTAGAGGTACATGTCTTCCTTTGGTTTTGGGGTTGTTAAGCATGGTAGTTCCAGGATCATCTTCTTCATTTCTTGAAAAGCTTTTTCTGCTTCCTCCGTCCATTGATATCTTTCTTTGTTATCTTTGGTAATGTTCTTCAAAGTTTCAAAGAAGGGCAAGGATCTTTCGGCAGATTTTGATAAGAAGCGATTTAATGCAGCCAACTTGCCACTTAAACTTTGCATTTCCTTTAGTGATTTTGGAGATTGCATATCGGCGATTGCTCGGGTTTTCTTAGGGTTTGCTCTAATCCCTTCGGAAGTTATCATATATCCGAGAAACTTACCTTCTTCCACTCCGAAAGAACATTTCTTAGGGTTTAATTTCATATTGATTTCCCGGAGATTATTAAATGTTTCTGCAATATCGGCCAGAAGCTCTTTCTCCGTTTGGCTTTTAATGACCATGTCATCTACATACACTTCCAAATTTCTGCCAATTTGCGTTCGGAAGGCGGAGTCTACCAGCTTCTGATAGGTTGCCCCGGCATTCTTCAATCCGAACGGCATTTTGACATAGCAGTATGTCCCATGATCAGTATAGAAGGCTGTTTTTTCCTCGTCTTCCTTTGCCATTTGTACCTGGTGATAACCTTTGTAAGCATCTAGGAAACACTTATATCGGAATCCCATTACTGATTCAATCTTCCAATCTATCTCCGGCAGCGGATAGTAGTCTTTTCGGCACGATGAGTTGAGATTTTTGAAGTCGATGCACATCCTCCAACTCCCGTCCGGCTTTTTTACTAACACGGGATTGGATATCCAGGTTGGGTATCGGACGGGCCTGATTATCCCTGCTTTTAACCATTCTTCTACGTCCTTGTTTATAGCTTGGTTCTTTTCTTCCGAAAAGAATCTCTTCTTTTGAGCAACAGGTTTGTCCTGAACATTCACATTGAGTTTGTGTTCCGCCGCCCATCGGGGAACACCCGTCATGTCCGAAGGTTCCCATGCGAAAACGTCCTGACTGTTTTTAAGCAACGTTATTAGCTGCCTTCTTCCTTCTTTTGAATTTTTTTTTTCCTATTGTCACCAATTGCTCTG